>CM053592.1:141128270-141149137 GCA_028646515.1 Pseudochirops corinnae
CCTGGTGCCACAGGCTCCACGTGACCACATTCAGCCTATTAAGGAACAGAGTATACTTTCAAATATCCAAGGGTCCTCAGAGTCACGTAGCCACTTTAGCAAAGGCCTAGGGGCAGGGAAGATCTTCAGATTCCCATAACACCATCTTGGCTCCGCCCCCTTTATCTTTGTATTTCAAAGGACAGTCGTGTCTCAGAATGATTTCCACAAAATTAAGAGGTGGTGCTGTGGGGTATAACAGAAACAAAGACTGGATTTGGAACCAAAGGAACTGGGTTTTAATCCTGTTCCTTAGGAAAGGTCTTTTGTTCCTCTAGCTATCAGTGATTTTAAAAAAAGGAAGCTCCAAATCTGATAACTTTATTTATTCAATGAATCCTTTTCTTTTTATTATATCTCTGTTACTTGCTGCCAGAAAGAAGACAATCAGAAAACAAGAGTCCCTTACATTTTGATTATTAGTATTATTAATAATCATAAGTTCTATGTCTAAGCTTTTAGGTTGACAAAGTGCTTTTCTCAAAACCAACCTGTGAGGTAAGTAGTACAAAACATTATTCCCACGCTGTAAATGAAGGAGCTTAGGCTGATTAAGTTTCCCAGGGTTACATAGCTGGTAAGTGCTAGGGTTGGAATTTGAACCCAGAGCACTGTGGCTTAGTTGGCAAAAAACATCTGCCTAGTAAATAGGAGATCCTGGGTTTGAAACTCCCTTGGGGATATTGCTTTGGAGGGAGAATGATACCCATGTAAAGAGCCCTAACTTTTACTCCAAAGGACCTGGGCTCAAATCTTTCTGAGGGTTACTCCTACTGTGACCTTGGTTAAGTCACTTAAGTGACAAGTCCCCTGAGGTTCGGTTTTCTCAACTATAAAACAGAGTTGGGCTAGACAGACTCTGAGGTCCCCCCCCGAATATGGGTGTATGATTTTGTATGAATGATAATCCCAGTGCTCCTCTCTCCACCGCACTCATAACAATAAATGACAGCAAATGACATTTATGCTCTGTCTTTTTGTTCTGCTTAACTCTGCAAATGAGGCAGAGTAGTCATTGTTGTTCCCTTTTTACATTTAAGGGAGTGTGTAGCATAAAAATGAAGAAGATCTGGGTTCAAGACCTGTCTCTGATACACACTGGCTGGGTAACCCTGGGCAAGTCATTTAACCTCTTAGTGCCCTAAGAAGTTCTCTAAGGCTGTAAGAGAAAAAGTTCCCTCAATTTGTGAGGGAACTTCCTCATCCTATAGACCCCTATGCCAATAAAATCACAGGTCCAGTGCTTATCCCAAAAGTTACTTGATAAAATTGGATCCCAGAGAAGGAAAGTGACTAGGTGAGGGTCATACCCCAAAGAAATGAATGCTGGCCAAATTCAGAACACAGGCATTCTAACCCAAATCACTATTATCAGTGGGATTTCAGGCTATATGACAGAAG
Organism: Pseudochirops corinnae; assembly: GCA_028646515.1. Lineage (NCBI taxonomy): Eukaryota > Metazoa > Chordata > Mammalia > Diprotodontia > Pseudocheiridae > Pseudochirops > Pseudochirops corinnae. The sequence continues at coordinate 141,129,711 of CM053592.1, forward strand.
GAAGCAAAGATACTTCCTTGTCCCAAAGGGGAGATTTTTGGTAGCATAGGATCACTCCTGGTTGCATAGGATCACTCCTGGGTGCATAGATCACTCCTGGCTGCATTTCCATCATAGTCCTTGGTTGCTCAAGGAATTTTACCATTTCTCCATAATGGAAACATAGAAGTCTGGTCTTAGAAGGGACCATAGAATGTCACAACTGGAAGTCTAATTCTCTGACCATAGAGAAGAAGAGACTGAAGCATGAAGGAGGGAGGAAATGTCCCCAAGGTTATATGGAACCCCTGAGTGGCAGATTCTGTTGTCTCCTCACTAGAATGTGAGCTTCTTGAGATCACGGACTATGTTTTTTTACTTTCTTTGAATTTTTGGTGGTTGGTATATTGTCTGGCTCATGGTAGGTATTTGAGAATTGTTTGTTGACTGACTCCAAGTCTAATGCTGTATTCTTTCTACTGTCCAATATTGCTTATACATGGATTCTTTTCTCATGGAGGGCTACCATGGCCCAATTTTGCCCTTAGAATGCTGCCTTGTTGAGGAGGAGATTTTTCCCTGGCTCCTCTATGTTGAAATTAAGAGGTCCTAGTGCACAGAGCCCAGTGAGGGAGTCCACAAATAGGTGAGATCTGCTGGAGAGGGGCTGTTGGATCAACTTGAATGACCTTTGGTGACTGGACCATGAAATGGCACAGCAAATGTCAATTCTGGCTTCTTCTTTCTGTCTCCTGGCTCTAGATCCTGGTCCAAGAGAAACAGAATCCTAGAGATGGTGCTTAGTCATGCTGAGGGTATCAGGCTTCAGAATCCTTCCAACTTTGCCTCCACAACAGGAATTCCTACTGCAGAGTTCATCCTGGAAAGACTGGATGTAGTATACAGATTGGAGGAAGGGGAAGACAAATTAGAAAGTTTAACAGAGCTGAAATAACCAGTTTGCTATTATTTCTTAATATGTTTCTCTGGGCCCAATTAAAAGGATATGGTAAAAGGAGGGGGAAGGAGAAGGAGGAAGAGGAAAACAAAGAGAAGGAAGAGGGGGAGGAAGAAGAGGAGGAAAAGGGAGAAGAGAAGAGAGAAAGAGGAAGAGGAGGGGGAAGAGGTGGAAAAGGAGGAAGAGAGAGAAGAAAAAATGAGAAAGAGGAGACAGAGTAAAAGGAGGAAGAAGAGACAGGAGAAAAGGAAGATGAGGAAAAGGAGAAAGAGGAAGAGAAGAAAGAAGAGGGGAAGGAAGATGTAGAGGAGAAGAAAGAGGAGAAGGAGGAAGCAAAGGAAGAAGAGAAGGAGAAGGAGGGATAATTCACTTTTCTGTAGGGCTTTCCAGTTTCTAAGAGTTATCTCCCAATGGCCCTGTGAAGTCATCAGGGCAGCATCTTATACTCCTTTCAAATATGAGAAAACAGAAGATTAGCAAGGGCGTATGGTGCAAAAATACTGGACTAGAAGACTTGAATTATAGTCCCAGGTAAGATATTACCACCCCCATTTTGCAGATGGGGAGACTGAGGCCTAAAAACACTGAATATCTCAACTAGCAAGGTAATAGTTACAGCAATATCACCAATTCTTCTAACTCTAGAACTAGTATCCTACTGTTATTTATGTAACAACTGTTACTTATGGTCTGTACAAAGCATTGGGAAAGATACAAAGATGAATGAGACATGATCCTTGCATTCATGGGGTTTATGCTCTAGAAAGAGAAGCCTTTATGGTACAAAGCAGTGCTAAAATTCCTGTAATGTTAATGGGAGTTGAAGATCTTCCCCACCTATTAATAGGCCTCACATGGAGCCCAACAAGAGAAGCTTGATTAGGGGAGGCTTGTTTTTCAGGAAGGCCCACACCTTTTGTTATTTTGTAATTAGCCAGTGGGTCACAAGAGTTCTAGTGCTCTCTGACCCTGAAGAATTGTATATATACTCTGAAGTTAGTATTTTGCTTTGGGGCTTACTCATAAGAAGAATGTTTGATTCATATAGCTGGAAGAAACTCTGAGTAGCCATTAAGGAGCCTCCTGGCTTTGAAAACCCAGATGTTGATGCTTCTCTCTCTGGTAACTATATGTGTATGTAATGGTCAGGCAGTTGGATCTGTCTGTTGTTCTGTGATGTATGTATTATTTGGTCAGATGGTTAGAAGCTCTGCCTGTTGGTCTTTGTGCTATTATTTCTGCTTGTAATTTCTGTTTGTATTTTCTCTGAAGTTCAGGGTGCTGACTTTTTCCCATGAACTAAATAAATGATATATATGTTTGATTAACGTAAAATTGTTGACCCATTTTGAGTTGTTTTCCTTTAGAAAAGCAGATTAACGAACTTGTGCTAGCAGCTCTCCTGTGTCTTGGTGTTATTGGTCTTATACCCCTATAGCAGCTGCAAGTAGCATTGCTGTTACAATTCCTAAGAGGAGAGAAGACCCTAAGGAGTGGCATTGGAATTGGCAGGATCAACAATCAGAAAAGGCTTTCTGGAAAGGGTGTTATTTTACCTTGTCCTACATGATCATTTATATAGCTTCTATTGTCCCAAACCAAAGTTCCAGGTGAACAGGCTGGTCCTGCCAGCCATGGATTGGGTAGTCACTCAATTATCTGTTTAGACATGCTTCTTAAACTGTGGATCAAGACCCCATTTGGGGTCAGGTAAGAAGTACTGCAGGGGTAAAAAGGAGAAACAGTTTGAGAAGTCCTGAAGAGGATGTGAAATTCCATCCTGGGAGATCATTTCTTTTGGGTTAACACATTATCTGGAGATGTAGGAAAAGGAAGATGCCTGCAAATTAGGTTTTCCATTACTGCTTGGTAGTGTTTTTGTTATAAAGCACTTAGTCTTGCTTTTGCATGAGTGATTTCATTTAATTTTGTGTCTGAACTTTTCAAAACATTTCTAAAGTGGTATTCTGGGATGCCTGGCTTTTTAAAAGTGAGAGTGAGTTAGTCATGAGGATTTGGTGCTGAGTTGTTTGCGAGAGGATTTCAATACTTCCATTAAAAAAAAAATCAGTGTGGGGCTCCCTCTGCCAATGTGGATTGTAGCCCCCTGTGCCTTGGAAGATAAGATTTTTGTGAGCTGATGGAGCTGAAAAAAAATCATCTTTCAGCACCCAACCCTCTGTTGATAAACTTTCTGAGTTTAGCAGTATCCCCAACACAATCAAGGGGCAGTGTGGCATTTGGGTAGTGTACTGGACTTGGAATCAGGAAAATCTATCTTTAGATTCCCACTTCTGACACTTAATCTCTCTAAACCTCAGTTTCCTCCTCCATAAAGTGAGGGATAATACTCAATTACCTCTAAAGTCTCTTCTCTAAGAAGGGGAAGATGTACATTCAGTCCATCCTGAGGTCCATACTTGGAGTCCTTCATACTAAGTAAAACTTAGAGTTACAGTGGAGCTCAACTGTAGTAGCCTTTAAGAAACCCAGGTCACCTTCATGGCTGGACAAGACACTAGGGAAGGACCTAGGAAGAAGACTTTGTCCTTCATTTGTTCTGAGTTCTAGAGCAGAGACATCTTACTAATGAATAGGGGCTAATGAAAGCATTTAGCCCAGAGATGGAAATGGTAACTAGGTGACTGAGTGGATAGAGTCCCTAGCTTAAGGTCAAGAAGACATCTTCTTGGGGCCGCTAGGTGGTGCAGTGAATAGAGCACCGGTCCTGAAGTCAGGAGGACCTGAGTTCAAATCCAACCTCAGACACTTTACACTTACTAGCCATGTGACCTTGGGCAAGTCACTTAAACCCAACTGCCCTCCAAAAAGCAAAAAAAAACCCATCTTCTTGAGTTCAAATCCAGTCTCATACACTTACTAGTTGTGTGACCCTAGACAAGTCACTTAATGCTGTTTGCTTCAGTTCCTTAACAGTAAAGTGAGGTGGAGAAAGAAATGGTAAACCGCTCCAGCATCTTTTAAAAACAAAACAAAACAAAACAAAATAACAACACCAAAACTCTAAATAGGGTCATGAAAAGTCAGACACAACTGAAATGACTGAACAACAAAACATGAGAGAATCATAGAATTTAGAGGAAGATGGCATCCTTGAGAGATCACTTAGCCTGACTTTCCCATTTTGCAGAGAAAGGAACAACAAAGGAAAGTGACTTTCTCAGGGTAACATTCCCCATCAGTAAGGAGATCAAATTGGCAGTGAGGATTTGAAGTCTCCAATTCTGAAGCCTTTTTTTTCCACCAACGAAGCTGTCTTTCTGGCTTGTTGTACCATATTCAACCACCTCTCATCTTGGATGCTATTCTTGAAACTGGTACTTGCATTTTAAAAGAGGATGCTAAGAATGAATCTCAATTATGTAGGATTTTATACACAAAAAAGGTGAAACTACTGGGGAGGGATGTTTCTAATTCCCCCAAAGTGGACCCAGAATTGACTGGCAATTGTCTGACCAATGCTAAATGCTTGGCAAGGATTCGGAGACTGCTGTGCTCACAAGGAGACTCCTACATCTTGATTAGCTTATTTCTTTTATGCTTAATTGAGAACCAGCAGAGTATAATGAGAAGAGCTTCATCAAATGGGCAGGGACATCATCTAATCTAAACTTTATATCTCTGCAGATAGTAGATGTTTCATTCACGTTTGCTGTATTTGCATGTTTAGATACATGTGAGGAGGAACCCTCAAGGAGGATTTCTGCAGTGTTTGTGAAGACTGGAATAGGAGATAGATTGCTGGTCTCAGGAGGACCTGTATTCAAATGCCACTTTTAACACTTAGAAACTCTATGACCCTAATCAAGTCACTTGATTTCCCTAGGTCTCAGTTTCCTCATCTGTTAAATGAGAGAGTTCAACATGATGACTTCAGAGTTCTCTCCTGGTTCTATTATCTATGACCCTATGCTCTATGGTGGATGTAAGTAGACAGTTCACATTACTAAGGACACATTTTGCAGAAGTCATAGATAGGACAGCATCAAAAACATGAACAAATAGAAAAGAAGATGGAGCAGTCATATGGTGAGATTGTGGGATAACCGTCCCTAAGGAGATGGAGCAGTCACTATCATGAGATCATGGGATAACATTACTATGAGGATTCCCGGACAATGTTTAGAGAAAGGTCTCCCAGCACATTGGGTGAACTTATTGTGGACTGCTAATGGAAAGATCTGGATGGGATTTACACAGGGCTGGTACTCATAGCCTTCATTGTTAACCTGTTACTTATTGGTTCTGTGACTTTGGGCAAATCATCTCCCCACCCTGAGCTTCAGTTGCCTTATCTTTAAAATAAGGATACTACTTATACTGCCTATCTATCCCAAACAATCATACAAAGTGAGAGGTGAAAATAAACCAGAGCCTTGAGATCTCACAAAAAGGAAGAGATCCCTATTAGCTGTTTGAGGTATGAGGAAAGTTGGAGTGGGAGGCAAGGGTGGTGTCCTACAGGAGTTCTTTGAGTTGGATTGTGAGAGTCCAACTGTGCAATACCATTGTAGCCAGAGTTCAATTTCATCTAAGCGGTGGTCCTCAACCTTCCTAATGCCAGGACCCTTTAATAGTCATATTTGGGCATATCTGCACGTGGGCGGACCCGCCTGGAGACCAATAGAATCGGAAATATGTGTTTTCCGATGGTCTTAGCGACTCCTGTAAACCCTGTGAAAGGATTGTTTGACTCCCAAAGGCGTCGTGACCCACAGGTTGAGAACCGCTGCTCTAATGGCTAGCTGTTTGAGGAAGGTACTTTGTAAACATTAGGGTGCTACAAAAAAAATGTAAGCTATTCCTTTAAATAAAACAAATTTGGATGAGTGATTTCAAATAAGGGGTACTTTTTGACAGCTTATAAAGTTAATGTTTGTATTTTCTCAGCGTCTTAGGGAGAAATTGGGCTCCTACCTTTCTAGAAGTCTTTGGAAATATTCACAAGGTTCATGTGTTTAGACAAGGGACATACTAGAAGTCTCCCATTCTGAGCCTGGCATCTCCACTACATTAAACTATCACTCAACTACCTTATTCTTCTGACTTCATTCTGAATCCCTTTTGACCATTTTCAAAATCAAAATCAAAAGCCTCCTAAAAGTTTGCTAATAATATGCATCTTTGCTTCTTATCCAGTCTCTAGTTAAACACCTCCAGGGATGGGAACTCACTTCCTCAAGAGTACTCATGACTCATCTCCTTGATGGATGGCTCCACATATTAGAAATTCTATTCAGCTCACTCAAATTCCACAAGCATATATTAAATGTTTACTTGAGGCAAAGCCCTATGCTTAAATCTGGGAGTACATTGAAAACGGATGAAAAACAAGCTCCCTATAACTTCCCCTCATCAGGACTCGTACTGGCCTCTGGGGCCAAACAGAGAACGTCTAACTTCTACATAATGACCTTCAGCTGTCTTAAAACAGCAGCCATGCTTGCCCCACCTGCTTGCCCCCAAGCCTTCTCTTCTCCAGGCTAACACTTGAGGCTGAATTGTTCATGGCTCTTCTCTTGGCCCCGCAAACTCAGTCCAGTGCCCCATCAGCGGAGTGTGGGTGGAGCACATACATGTCGGCCAGCCCCCCTCTGCCTTCCTCCAGGCGTACCTGTTTGGGCACTACTATCCTTGGTGTCAGCCTCTGATCTTATTTTTAACTACCCTCCAAAGGCGCCTACCTACTCAGCCCTTAGGAGTTCAAAATGTTGACAGTCCTTTGGAATTCTTCCCAGAGGTGTCTCCGGCAGACCTCCTGCATTCCTTTAAATTAGGATGCAGAGCATGGATACCTTTGCCTTTCTTGCCAGAGAAGTTTCTTTGCTCCTTTCCCTCCATTCTTTCCATGCATTCTGTCACCATGGGCTATCATTAAAGATAATAGCGTAGGACTGGGTGGGATCTCTGAGCTGTTTTGTCAAGTTCCCTCATTTTACACAGGAAGAAACTGAGACCTAGTCAGAGGAAGTTCTTTGGTACTTAAGGGATTAAGTATCAGAGGCAGAATTCTCACCCAGACCTCTTTGGCTTCAAATCCAGTCCTCTTTCTACTATACTTTCTTCTCATTTTCTCTCAGCTTCATTCTTTCCAGGTCCATGGCAATGGCCACCTCACAAAAGGATTAGGATAACAGCCTCCTCTAAGGCCATCCTCTCCAAATTCCTCCTCCACGTGTGGCCACATTCACCTTTCTATTGCAAATCTCAGAGCTTGTCATCTCCCGGCTCAAATATCACTCATGGCGGTCCATTGACAGCCAATCATAGAATTCCTTAGCCTGATTTTCAAGACCTTCTCTAATCCTATCTTCCTGGTTGTGAAAGTCAAAACTTTGGTTGGTCTCCCTCTCTCAGGTCTCTCTCCACTGCATTTTGTCATGTACTCAGCTATCAAATTCATCTTCCAAAAAGTACAAGACATGTCATACTCTTTATTCAATAAACTGCAGTGGCTCCTTATCACATCCAGAATCAAAAATTGACATTCAAAGCCCTTCTTGGCCTGGTTCCCTCCTACCTTTCCAGGTCTCTTATATCTAAATCCCTCCCACCCCCAGGGTAGTTCAGTGACACTGGCCTCCTTACTGTTCTTAGAACACAAAACCCCATCTTCAGATTAGGCATTTCCATTGGCTCTTTCCCATATTGAATGGAGCAGTACTCTCCCTCTTGATCTCAACCTCTTGGCTACCTTAACTTTCTGCAAATCTAAGCTGAAGTCTCCTATTCTGCAGGCATTCTTTACTGATCCCCCTTAATGCTAATACCTTCTCTCTATTAACTTCAATTTATTTTGTATGTATCTTGCTTTGAGTAGCTGGCTGCATGTTGTCTGTCATTAGACTCTGAGCTCCTGAGGACAGAGACTGTCTTTTCCCTAGCCTTATTTCCACAGCACTTAGCATAGCGCCTCAGTGACCTGACTGATTGATTTGTCCTGCTGCAAATGGATAGACGTCCTCACTGCCCTAGACACAGATTTGGCTTACTCTGGCCTTTGCACTTTTGCTCAGGCTCCCTTTGTTCACCACATTGTTTTTTCTTTTTGCACAAAAATAATATTGTTGTAGTTGTATTTAACCTGTTTTTCCAAATAAAGTCTGAGCAGTAGCAGCTTGCCCAGTTGGAGTCTAGCATCTTATCTAATGCTCTGCTTTAAAAGCGTAGCCTCCCCCTACCAAAAAATACCCAAACAACTAACATACTATTTCTTTCCCCCTACTTATTTAGATCCTAACTATCCTTCAAGACCCATTTCAAACCATCCTTCACTGCACAAATAACAATAGTTTTTATGTTACAAAGCCTGTTATATTCATGATCTCATTTCTGTTATAAAATACAGTTTAGGTTGGAATTTTTCTTAAAAAAATTTATCCATATTTTATAGTAATAGAAATTGAGGTTCAGAGAGATCATAATAAATAATAACCAGCATTTATATGACTTCTGTATGTACATATATATACATGCTTATAGGAGCATACACACATGCATACATACATGTGTGCACATAAGATTGTACAGTGTATGCATGCATGTTGGTACCCACATGTATATACAATGTGCAAAAACACAGATATTTGCATGTGTACATGTATGTATATGACTTTATGTTCATTTTCTCCTTTGGTCCTTGCAGTAGCCCTGTAAGGACTACTGGTAATATTATTCTCATTTGACAGATAAGAAATCTGAGACTCAGAGTTTGAATGATTTGCCCATGGTCACAGAATTCTTGAGTATTTAAAAAAATTGATCTGTAAGAATTCTGTATGTATTGGGAAAGGCAGTGGCCTTGGCTTCAGCAGACTTGAGGTCAAGTCCCATTCTCTGTAATATGCAGGCTATGTGACCTTAGACAAGTCTCCCCCTGACTTTGGTCCTCAGTTGATCTGTCAATGGGGATCATCACTTATACTTCCTATCTCAGATTGTGGTGGTGACGAAAGGACTTTATAGTAGCTTAAAATGCCAGGGTGGGTTGTTCCAGGGTGAGGTGGCCTGGGACAATAGTAAAAGCATGATTTTGAAGTCCAGAGAAAGTCAGGAACAGGGCCAGAAAGGGAATGAAATGGACAGTCTTCATGAGTTGTGGCAGCTGAAAATGTTCCTGCCCAGGGACCGACCTGCTGATCAATAGTCCTCCCCATTAACTCAGCTGATTCCTAGATGGTAGACCCAAGAGATCATCTCTTGGCTTGCATCTGAAGTCTTTCCAGGGGAGTAGGACCTTCTAGACCTTGTCATCTATAGGCATGGCCTTTGAAAACCCAGGCTTATCTCTGTTCTATGGTGAGGCATCCTATTCGGATGCTGAGCAAAGGAAGTCCTTAGCATCATCACGATGTTCTTGTTACTGGATGATTTGCAGGTAGCAGTAGCCTGGGCAGAGTAAAGTGTCCTGGGCTAAGCTTGAGGAAGACTTGGTCCAAATCCTGTCTCAGATACTTTTCTAGAAGTGTGACACTCACTAAGTCAGTCAATGCATCTCAGCCTCAGTTTCCTCATCTGTAAAACAGGGATAATGATGGTACCTACCTTCCAGATCAGACGAGTTAATGTACATAAAGTGCTTTTTAAATTGTAAAGGGAGATAGTAAACTAGTTATTGTCATAGAGGCAGCTAAGAAGCACAATGGATAAGCTCTGAGTGTGGAGCCAGGAAGATCGAGTTCAAATCCTGACTCAGATGCTAATTTGCTCGGTGACCAGGGGTGAGTCTCTAACCTCCATGAACCTCAGTTTCCTTATATGTGAAAATAATAATAGCACGCCCCTGACAAGGTTGTTGTGAGTACTGAAGGAGAGAAGATACAGAAAATGCTTTGGGAACTTGAAGAACTACATAAATGTTAGTAATTATTTTGGTGACAGGAGCAGGGAGAGGTACAAAGAAAAAAGAAGGTGGATGGCTTCCAAAGACAAGTTACCCTTGTTTCACAGTACGACCAAGGGCCAGCATTGACTAGAGGCTACTGGGACTTTTCCAAAGAGCTATTACTGTTGGTTTGGAGGTAGTCTCAGGGGATATAATTAAGTAGGGACAGGACTGTGGGGGTTGGCTCATACCCCAGTCATAAAAACAAAGGCTCAAAACTAGAAAGGACCTTAGCGGTCATCCAAGCAAACCCCATATTCAAGCAGGGATCTTTTCTACTGCGTTCCCAGTAAATGATGAACCAGCCTCAGCCTGAATGGGACATTTTTGGCCATGTTACTCCCCTGCTCTAAATCCTACCATAGCTTCCTTTTTCCTTTTGGATAAAAAGCCATTTCCTTAGCCTAGTGTTCATTCTGCTCTCTTGCCTCTGGACTCAACTTCCCTTTTGAGCCTTAATTTATGTTCTCCTCTTCATCCATTTGATTTTTCATCCAAAGCATATCACTAGCTGCTTCCCAAACTCCCCATGCCAATTCCTGTCTTAAGGCAATGACATTGATTCTTCCCCATTCATGGAATTCACTCTCCTCATCTCTGACTTGAAGAATCTTTCCCTCCCTTCCAGACACATTTTAGGAGCAATCATTTCCATACATCCTTCCCAGATTTTCACAGCCAGAGATATCTTCTCTCTCCTCAACTGCTTCTAGATCTCTTTGACAGGCTCTCCTCCAGCCATCAACACCTTCTACCTGGTATTCTTCATCTTTGTGTCCATGTCCTGGTCCCACCTCCTGCCCTAGGTAGAATTTCTTTGAAGTCAGAGATTATATCATTTTTACATTTGCATCTCCAATATCTTTTCCCAACCCTTATACATCATAGCAAACATTTACATGGTGCATTAAGGCTTATGAAACAGTTTACAAATGTTTTTTCATTTGGTCCTCACAACAAGCCTGAGAGGTAGGTACTATTATTAATACCTACTATTATTCATTTTACAGATGAAGAAACTGAGGCAAATAGAAGTTAGAAGCTGAACCTCAGAGGGACTGATAATCAGTTGGTTGTCATACTGGCCATATTTTCAAAGATGATCAAAAGTGAAAGTGGTGATTGCTGGGCGTGCCGTGGGAAGACAGGTATACTAATACACTGTTGGTAGAACTGCAGATTGGTTCAACTATTCTGGAAAATAATTTGAAAAATCAATACTTTACATACTCTACTACCAGCCATATATGTCAAGGAAGACAGACAGAAGAAATAATTCCATGCACATGAAAACATTTTAGCAGCACTTTTTATAGGAGAAAATATCTGGAAGGAAGATAGGTGACTACCAATTGGGGAACGATTGGACAAATTGTGGTATATGTGAAGGATCATAACATCATAGATCTAGATCTGAAAAAGATCTCCAAGGTTAACTCTTTCATTTTATACACAAGGAAATTGAGGTCCAGGAATATTAAATTACTTTTCCAAATTACACAGGTAATAGGCATCTGAGGGAGAATTTGAACTCAAGTCCCTTGATTCCATGCTGTACTGAAGATCATGTGAATTCTAAGTAAGGTGAATTCCAGGTGTGAAATGAGGCATACATTTTAAAGCATGGACAACGTGTTGATTTATTTTAACTTTACTTCTTTGTTAGAAAGGAGGAGAGGTGGGGAAGAGCAGGGGAAAAAAAGAAACATCAATAAAACTTTTTAAAAAAAAACAATTAGTTGATTTGGTGCTGACTGTACATATTTGGGGAAACGGACTTGGCAAAGTTTTCAGCTTACCTTAAATTCATGGTTTTGTGGCTTTGAACTAAGCATGAACCTCAGAGGTTCCAGTTCACTTAGACTTGGCACAAAGTCATTTCCTGCTTATGAGAGAAAACAAAAAAGAAACTTTAAATGTTTAATAAAACGGCCCAAAGCCTTTTTGGACAACTCATAAAGGTCTGTAAATAAGAAACAAATGGATCTTGTCTCTCTTGAATTACACACTGGATTTCAAAGGTAAGAGAAAAGAAGGTTTGACACAGTATGTTGATATAACAGACAGAATATGTTATATGCTTGTGTGTGTGTGTGTATGTGTGTGTATGTGTGTGTAGGGGTCTGTGTCTACCTATAGGAGCAGGCAAAATGTTTGCTTACAAAATATTTGCTCCTGTCAATTCAACTCAATTCATTTCAATTCACTGAGCATTATTCAGCTCTCAGTCTTGACACATGACCAGCCCATTTTTTGATATGTTTCTTCAATGATACCCTTGACCTCAGTTCCCACACATAGTTCCATATTTATTTTTCCATGCAACCTCCACACACCTAAGCATGTTTCCCTTGTTGACCCCTAGTGAATCTTTATTTAAATGTTCCAGCCATTGCAGTATGCCATGACTTATAGACATAAAACTATATTGGTAGGTTATTTGTTTTAAAGAGAGGTACCATTGGCTCCAGAAGAAGTCTGGCATCAATAAAGGAGCTGTGTAATTTCTTGAAGTCTCTTCACTCCTAGGATTGTTGATTTTCTGGTGAAGGCCCCTCTATCAGGATGGCTGGTGTGGCAGAGAGACAGGATTCCATTTTCTCTTTTCTCATCTCCCTCCCAGGACTGGGAAGTGATGGCAATGGGGACTGATGTTGAGGAAGGGGAGAGAGTCATGGATGACCATTGGTGATGGCAGCACCACAGGTTAAGATCTGAGGCCTGCAATGGAGGTGGTAGAGGCTATAAGCGATAGATATGTTGGAGCTGGGATAAGTAGGTGAATGAAGATAGAATCAGAACAGCTGTGGGTGCTAGAGTGAAAGCTGGAGGCATGGGGTCTACCTGAGGAGCAGCTGGTTTCTCTCTACCTCCATCCAAGGGTTTACCATACAGATTCAGAATGGGGCCAGCCATTGATGAGATCTCTGAGGCATCCCCCCAGGTAAAGCCAATAATTAATAATAATAATAAATATGTATATAATACTTTCCATGTGCCATACACTATGCTAAGCACCTTACAATTATTATTTCATTTGATCCTGGGAAGTGGGTGCTATCCTGATTTTATGGATGAGGAACCTGAGGCAAGAAAAGTGACTTGGCCAGGGTCACACACTTAGGAAGTGTCTGAGGGCAGATTTGAAAGCAGGTCTTCCTAACTCCAGACTCTTCCCCTCCTCATTGCAGACATCTGTGGAACTTGCAGATGAAGAATGAGATCTGCTGCTTAATTTATATACACCTATAAAAGGAAGATAATGTTTTAACAGCTCAGACACTTCAGGACCCAAATCCAAAAATGATAAGAAAGTAGCCCAAGAGAAAATTCTCCCTATAAAACTCTCTGACTGAAGAAAAGAGAATTTGGGACATCTAGCAAGTATATTTATCAAGTATGTTAAAAATTCTACAGATATTTCCAAGATTGGCTGACTAGTTTCTAAGTAGACTTTTGCCTTATCAAGTCAAAAAATGTTTTATGGACAACTGGAACAACTGGATCTTGTATTTTGGCCTTTTTTTTTTCAGTTCATTATTTGATAGCAAAGATGTGGTCTCTAATGAAATAATTCCTGCTTGGTACTAATAGCCCCAATCAAGGGTAGCCTCAATGAAAATGCAGATCATTTTCCTAAGCATTTTATATGGATAAGGGTCTATGTGTCACATACGTGTGTATATATGTACATATATGCAGATATATATACACACATACATGCATATATATGCATACATACATACAGAGAGACAGAGACAGAGGGGGAGAGGGAGAGAGAGGAGAGAGAATGGAGATTTACATAAATGTTTCTTGAATTAAATTAGTTAATAACACTTGGCAGCATGCAATACAATTTGGTTATATCTCGTTATGAATGCAACTCTGAACCATAGCTGACCTACTCAGTTTTTCTCTTCAACTCTAAGTCCCACCAGCCTAGCCTAGGACTATTGTTCAAGACCTTCCTGTTTATCTACACTGTTGGTGCTGCCTAGCCACGTCCCATTGCCACCCATGCTTCAGAATAATTAGGTAACGCCACAGATGGAGATGAGATGCTTCCTGTTTTATAATAACATATTAAAATTTTTACAAACCATAGCATATTTTATAACACTTTATGGCTATCTTTGCAACTTTATTTGTATGCATTCTTTCATCTGAATTTTACAAAAGTTCTGTAAGGGAAGCAGGATAAATATTCCTTAAGAATTTTAAGTATCAATTATTTCATCATCAGATTATAGTCTTTGTAGATAGTTATCCAGGTACTACACAAGATAAAGAAATCTATCCCTCCATGACAGAACTTTGTTAATGAGCCAAATTCAGACATAGGATGTTGGGAGCCTGGGAGAAAATGCAAATAAGGGGTGGTTCATGGTGGTTGGTGCTCTGCCATATCACCATGAGGCATCAAAAGGGGGATTTAATAAATGAGTGAAAATATTATCTCCATTTTGCAGATGAGTAAACTGAGGCTCAAAGAGAAAAGAGGAGTGTAAGCCAAAATATGAATAGCCTCAACAATAGCTGTAATTATTACGAAAAGAACTTGGCCTGGTTTTTCCTTCTTTTCACCCCTTCTTCCCTCACACAAACACAGAGACAGCAAACACCATATTTTGAAACACCTGTATTGCCAGCTCTGTCCTGGCTCCCAAGTGGTTTTGTGCCTGTGAAACTCTTGGGTATTAATTACATCTTGCCCGTTACCATTTACTTAGGATAGTAATGGCATCGATTCTTAGCTCAAAGTTATCTTAGAATCAGGCCTAGTTGGGAATGCTAGTATTTTTAATGTGTTTCCTCTGTGGCACTTCCCAAAGCACCCACCCTCACATCCTCCCTCTGTGGGGATTGTTCAAACCCTATTTCCCTGAACTTGAAGCCTGGTTTGTTACACTCATATAATGTCCTCTCCAGTAGCTAAGTACATCCTTCAGAGAATGCTAGAACAAGAAAGGAACTTAAAACAGAACACAGGGTTATAGACATTATTCCAAATTTCTTTCCAAGTTTGATCCACCTGGAAAGCAATTTGGAATTTTGCCAAGTGGCATAAAGAAGAATCTGCCTTTACAGAAGAAGAAACCAGAACACAGGAAGCAGAAATGACTTGTTGAAGGTCACCCAATTCATAAATGGCAGATAAGACTTTGATCTGTCTTCTGGATCCCAGGAAGCAGGTTGATTTCTAAGCAAGAAGCATATTTTTCTTTTTTTGAATTTATTTAGTATTTTATTTTTCCCCAATTACACATAAAAACAATTTTTAACATTCATTTTTAAAACTCTGAGTTCCAGATTCTCCCCCTTCCTCCTCCTCTACCCATTGAGAAGGCATGTGATTCTATATAGGTTATACATGTGTAGTCATACAAAACATTTCCATATTAGTTGTGTGAAAGAAAACATAGGGCAAAAAAGAACCCTCAAGAAAAATAAAGAAAGTTTAAAAAGCATGATTTAATCTGCATTCATGCATCATTATGTCTTTCTCTGGAGACGGAAAGCATTTTTCATCCTAAGTCCTTCAGAGTTGTCTTGGACAATTGTACTACTGAGAGTAGTTGTGCCATTCACAGGTGATCATCTGACACTATTGCTGTTACTCTGTACACAGTACATTGCACTTTGCCTCAGCTCATGTAAATCTTTTCAGGTTTTTCCGAGGGTATCCTGCTCATTGTTTCTTCCTGTCTTTTTTTTTCAGTTGCAACTCCTCCTGTCTAGATTTTTTATTTAGTATTTTATTTTTCCCCAGTTATACGTAAAAACAGTTTCTGCATTTGTTTTTAAAACTTTGAGTTCCAAATTCTCTTCAATATAGGTTATACATGTGCAGTCATGCAAAACATTTACATAATAGTCATGGTGTGAAAGAAAACACAAACCAAAAAACCCCAAACAAACAAAAAGCAAAAAACCTCAGGAAAAATAAGTAAAGATAAAAAAAAAAAAAGTATACTTCAGTCTGTATTCAGACACCACCAGTTCTCTATTTGGGGATGGATAGCATTTTTCATCATACATTCTTCAGAGTTGTCTTAGATTATTGTACTGCTGAGAATAGCTAAGTCATTCTCAGCTGATCATCTTACAATATTGCTGTTTCTTTGCACACACTACATTTTGCTTTACATCACCTCATGTAAGTCTTCCCAGGCTTTTCTGAGAGCATCCTGTTCATCATTTCTTATAGCACAATAGTGTTCCATCATAAGCAAATACCACAGCTTGTTCAGTCTTCTCCAACTGAGGGTCATATCCTCGATTTCCAATTCCTTGCCACCAAAAAAAGAGCTGCTGTAAATATTTTTGTACATATAAGTCATTTTCCTTTTTGTTTTTGTTTTTAATCTCTTTTGGGATACAGACCCACTGGTGGTATTACTAGGTCAAAGGGTATGCATGATTTTATAGCCCTTTGGTCATAGTTCCAAATTGCTCTACAGAATGGTTGAATCAGTTCATAACTCCACCAACAGTGAATTAATGTTTCATTTTTCCCACGTCCCCTTCAGCATTTGTAGTTTTCCTTTTCTGTCTTGTTAGCCAATCTAACAGGTATGAGGTAAACATTGTTTTAATTTGCATTTCTCCAATAAATAGTGAGTTAGAGCATTTCTTCCTTATGGCTATATATAGATTTGATTACTTCATCTGAAAACTATTTGTATCTTTTTGTTTGTTTGTTTTGTTTTTTAATAAAATTTTATTTCCTCTCCCAATTACATTGCATTTTTATCGTTCATTTTTACAAGATTTTGAGTTGCAAATTTTTCTTCTTCCTTACCTTCCCTCTTCTGAAAAAAGTAGGAGATTTGATATAGGTTATACATATGCTATCATGTAAAGCACATTTCTATATTAGTACAGTTGTGAAAGAAGAAATAGATCAAAAGGGAAAAACATGAAAAAGAGTTAAGTGAAAAAAAATGGGCTTAGAACTGCATTCAGAGTATATCAGTACCTTCATCTGGATGTGGATAGCACATACTTGTCTTGGATCATTGTGTTGCTGAGAAGAGCTGAGTCATTCATAGTTGATCATCACACGTTGATGCTGATACTAGGCACAATGTTTTCCTGGTTCTACTCATTTCACTTTGCATTGGTTCATACAAGTCTTCAGGTTTTTTTGAAATCTGCCTGCTTATCATTTCTTATTGCACAGTAGTATTCCATTACATTCATATACCACAGCTTGTTTAGTTTTTCCCCAATTGATGGACATATCCTCAATTTCCAATATTTTGCCACCACAAAAAGGACTGCTATAAGTATTTTTGCACATGTAGGTCCTTTTCCCTTTTTAATGATCTCTTTGGAGAACAGCCCTAGTAGTGGTATTGCTGGATCAAATTGGTTGTCCTTTGGGTATAGTTCTGAATTGCTCTCCAGAATGGTTGAATCAGTTCGTAACTCCACCAATTTCCCCACATCCTCTCCAACATTTATCATTTTCTTTTTCTTTTTTTGTCATATTAGCCCATCTGATAGATGTGAGATGGTACCTCAGAGTTATTTTAATTTGTATTTCTGTAGTCAAAAGTGATTTAGGGCACTTCTTCATATGCCTATAGATAGCTTTGATGTCTTTGTCTGAAAACTGATTATTCATATCCTTTGACTATCAATCAGAGAATGGCTTGTACTCTTATAAATTTGAATAAGTTCTCTATATATTTGAGAAAAGAGTCCTTTATCAGAGACACTTGCTGTAAAAATTATTTACCAGCTTTCTACTTTCCTTCTAATCTTGGTTGCATGGTTTCATTTGTGAAAAATATTTTTTAATTTGATATGGTCAGAATTATCTATTTTACATTTCATAATGCTGTCTATCTCCTATTTGGTCATGAATTCTTCCCTTCTCCATAGATTTGACAGGTAAACTATTCCTTGCTCTTCTAATTTGCTTATTGTGTCACTCTTTATGTCTAAATCATGCACCCATTTTGACCTTATCTTGGTATACGGTGTGAGATGTTGGTCTATACCTAATTTGTGTCCTATTGTTTTCCAGTTTTTCCAGCAGTTTTTGTCAAATAGTGAGTTCTTATCCAAAAAGCTGGCACCTTTGGGTTTATCAGACACTAGATTACTATGGTAATTGACTGCTGTGTGTAGTGTACCTAATCTATTCCACTGATCCACCATTCTATTTCTTAGCCAGTAACAGGTAGTTTTGATGATTACTGTGTTATAATATGGTTTGAGATTTGGTATTGCTAGGCCACCTTTCTTTGTATTTTTTTTTCATTGATTTCCTTGATACTCTTGACCTTTCGTTCTTCCAGATGAATTTTGTTGTTATTTTTTTTTTCTAGCTCTATCAAATAGTGTTTTGGTAGTTTGATTGGTATGGCACTAAATAAGTAAATTAATTTAGGCAGAATTGTCATTTTTATTATTTTGTCTCAGCCTACCCATGAGCAATTGGTATTTTTCCAACTGTTTAGATCTGACTTTATTTGGGTGAAAAGTATTTTATAATTGTGTTTATATAGTTCCTGGGTTTGTCTTAGCAGGTAATCTCCCAAGTATTTTATATTGTTTATAGTTATTTTAAATGTAATTTCTCTTTCTTTCTCTTATTGATGTGTTTTATTGGTCACATAAAGAAATACTGATGATTTTTATGTGGATTTATCTTATATCCTGCAACTTTGCTAAAGTTGTTAATTATTTCAAGAATTTTTTTGGTTGATTCTCTAGGGTTTTCTAAGTATACCATCAAATTATCTGCAAAGAATGATAGTGTTGTTTCTTCATTGCATATTCTAATTCCTTTGAATTCCTTTTCTTCTCTTATTGCTATAGTTAGCATTTCTAGTTCTATACTGAATAGTAGTAGTGATAATGGGCATCCTTGCTTCACCCCTAATCTTATTGGGAAGACTTCTAGCTTATCTTCATCACAGATAATACTTGCTGATGGTTTTAGATAGATGCTGCTTATCATTTTAAGGAACTCTCCCTTTATTCCCATGTTCTCTAGTGTTTTTAGTTGGAATGGGTACTGCATTTTCTCAAAATCTTTTTCAGTATCTATTGAGATAATCATATGATTTCTGTTTTTTTTATTGATATGGTAGATTATGTTGATAGTTTTCCTAATATTGAACCAATCCCACATTTCTGGAGTAAATCTAACATGATTATGGTGCATAATCCTTGTGACATGTTGCTATAATCACCTTGCTAGAATTTTGTTTATAAGTTTTAAATCAATAGTCGTTAGGGAAATTGGTCTATAATTTTCTTTCTCTGTTTTAATTCTTCCTGGTTTAGGTGTCATAAGAGGAGTTTGGTAGCACTACTTCTTTGCCTATTTTTCCAAATAGTTTATGTAGTATTGGAATTAATTGTTCTTTAAACGTTTGGTAGAATTCACTCATGAACTCACCCATCTGATCCTGGGGATTTTTTCCTAGGGAGTTCATTAATGGGTTGTTCAATTTCTTTTTCTAAAATGGATGATCATTTATCAATGGGGGAATGGCTCTTATTTTTTTGCTTTTTTTTTTTTTTTTTTAAATTTTTTTTTTAGATTTTATTATAGTTTGCATCATT
>CM053592.1:141149637-141168410 GCA_028646515.1 Pseudochirops corinnae
CCCTGATATTCTAGAACCAGAGGGCAAAATAGGAATTGAAAGAATTCACTGATCACCTCCTGAAAAAGATCCCAAAAAGAAAACTCCTAAGAATACTATAGCCAAATTCCAGACTTCCCAGGTCAAGGAGAAAATACTGCAAGCAGTCAGGAAGAAACAATTTGAGTATTGTGGAAACACAATCAGGATAACATAAGACCTAGCAGCTTCTACATTAAGGGATCGAAAGACTTGGAATATGACATTCTGGAGGTCAAAGGAGCTAGGACTGAAACCAAGAACCACCTACCCAGCAAAACTGAGTAAAATGCTTCAGGGGAAAATATGGTCATTCAATGAAATAGAGGACTTTCAAGCATTCTTGATGAAAAAACCTGAGCTAAACAAAAAATTTGACTTTCAGATACAAGAAGAAAGAGAAACATAAGAAGGTAAACAGGAAAATCGTAAGGAATTTATTAAAGTTGAACTATTTACATTCTTACACAGAAAAATGATAATCGTAACTCATAAGGCCTTTCCCAGTATGAGGATAGTTGAAGGGAATATATATGTATATATGTATGTATAGGAGGGTGTATGCATATATAAATATATATGTGAGTGTGGGTATATGTATATTCATGTATACAAAGAGAGGACACAGGATGAGTTGAATATGAAGGAATGATATCTAAAAAATAAAATTAAGAGGTGAGAGAGGAACTTATTTGGAAAATGAGAAAGGGAGAGATAGATTAGGGTAAATTATCTCATATAAAAGAGGCAAGAGAAAACTGTTACAGTGGAGGGGAAGAGCAGGAAGGTGAAAGGGAATGGGACAACTTTACTCTGGTTGAATTTGGCTTAAGGCAGGAATAACATACACACTCAATTGGGTATCTTATTCTACAGGAAAATAGGGGAGTAGGGGATAACAGGGGTGATGATAGAAGGGAGGGCAGATTGGGGCAGAGGGTAGTTAGAAGCAAACATTTTTGAAAAGGGATAGGGTCAAAGGAGGAAAAAGAATGTTGGGGGATGGGACAGGATGGAGGGAAATATAGTTAGTGTTTCACAATATAACAATTATGTAAATGACTTGGGCAACTACACATATACAAACTATATTGAACTACTTATCTTCCTTCCTAGTGGTGGCGGGTAACAAGGGAAGAAGGGAAAAAATCTGGAACTCAAAGTTTTAAAAACAAATGTTTAAAAAAATTGTTGGTTTTTTTTACATGCCACTGGGAAATAAGATATACAGGCACTGGTGTATGGAAATCCATCTTGCCCTACTAGAAAGTTGGGGGCAGGGGTGTAAGGATATAAGAGAGAACAGATTAGGGGAAGGGGTATTCAGTAGGCTTGCTATTTGGGGGGTGGGGTAGGGGAAAGACAGGGAGAGAAACCTGTAACTCAAAATTTTGTGGAAATGAATGTTGAAAACTGAAAATAAATAAATTTTTTTTTAAAGAGGAAAAATCATTTTAGAAAGCTTACTTATTCCATTCTTATTCTATTATCAAGCATGTTCAATATTTGTGTGTAGATTATTCTTATTAAAATATTGTAGAAATGGGAATCTAAGCATATGGGTTGATAATAATTTTATTTTTCCAGTTGTTTTTTTGTTACTTTTTTTTAAAAAAAACTTTTAAAAAAAAACTTTTTTAGTTGTTTTGTTACTGCTAAAGTGAGCCTTGGGATTTTTTTCCCCACACTTTAAGTATCTTCTCTTATTTTGGATATCTTAAGAAGCAATCTTGCAATGATTTCATAACTGTGTTGCTCTAGCACATACCCAGGCAATTAGCTTCTATAAAGTATAATCTAATCCAATTGTTTTTCAAATTTTTTCTTTTCTTTCTTGCTGTTTCTAATTCTTCACGGAGCCCATTAGAGTATGATGATATTATATTCTGACTGTGATGGCTCCTGTCATTAATTGAAAAAATAACTTATTATATGAAACATAAATATTTTCCATTTTTCACCCATTCATTGTCCTTCCATGTTTTCCTTAAAGTTACAGTTATAATAGAATAGAAATAAATTGATGGAATAAGCATAGGTAAAAGGCAAAACCATCTCTATTTGCAGATGATATTAGCTAATCAGAGACCCTTAGAGAATCAACAGAAGAATAAATCAAGATAATTAATAGCTTCAGAAAAGTAGAGGGATACAAAATAGATTACAAAATCATCAGCTTTTCTGTATGTTAGTAACAAAAATCAGGAGGGACGGGCAGAGGAAATCTATTATAGATAGCAAAATTAAATGTCTTAAACAGCTGCAAGTTAACCAAGGCACACACAAAAATTATTGAAACACAAAACTTCTTTTTTTTTCCATAAATAAATGAACACCTAAATAATTGTGGAGAGTCAACATTAATAACTGGGCCACAGAAACATAGGGGAAGTGATGTTTCTATTCAAGTTGCTCTGCAAATTTAGTGCTATGCTAATCAGATTACCAAAGGAATACTTCATAGAATTAGTTATAATAATAAAATTCATCTGCAGGATTAAATGGTCCACAAAATCAAGACATATAATGAAAAAAAATTAGAGGGGACTGAAGGTTGGTGTTACTAGAATTCAAATTATACTTACAAAGCAGCAATTATCAAAATTGTCTGGTACTGGATTAAAAAAAAAGTAGATAAACTGAACAATATGATAAGCAAATGTGAGACACAAATGTTCATAACTGCCTAGTGTCTAAAAAAACACAAGAATATAGACTCAGAAACATACTCTTCAACAAGAACTATGAAAATTGGAAGGTATACTAGTGAAAAATTGGTTGAGTTCATTATCTTATACCTTATTATACAATAAATTCTAAATAGATAAATGATCTAAATATAAAAAGTGATCCTTCTAATTAAAAATTAGAGGATAATACAAGATTTTATCACTCATAATTCTCAGAAAAATCTTTAACAGGAAGAAAATGAAAGAGATCATAAAAGATAAAAAGACAATTTCAATTATGTAAAATTAATAAGTTTTTGCAAGAGTAAAAACAAGTGCTTTTAGAATTAGGTAAGAAGTATAAATTAAGAGAGGCAGCTAAGTGATGATAGAGTACAAACTCTGGAGTCAGGAAGACCTAAGTTCAAATCCAGCCTCAGATACTGATTAGCTGTGTGACCCTTAGCAAGTCACCTAACACTGTTTTCCTCAGTTACCTCATCTATAACATTAGCTGGAGAAATAAATGACAAATTGCTCCAGTATCTTTGCCACAAAAACCCCAAATAGGGACACAAAGAGTTGGACACAACTGAAAAAGTGACCGAACACATAAATTAAGAAAAATGTTTGTATTAAATATATCTGATAAAAGTTTGACATACAAAATCTATAAAGGGTTGGTATAAATTTTTAAGCTAAAGAGCCATTCTTCTATAGAATCAAAATCACATAATTTAAGAGATGGAAGATACTTTAGTGGCCATCTTAGTCTAATCCACTCATATATACATAGATACATGTGTATATATAAATATATATATTCATATACACACATATGTATATGTGTGTATATATGTGTGTGTGTGTGCCTGTGTGTGTATGTTGGGGACAAATAGGACAAGTCTGATCCTTCCTCTTCCCATAGCCCCTCAAACATTTGAAGACAGAATTATGTCCCCTCCTCCACCTGAGTCTTCTTTTCTCCAAGCTAACCATCCCCAGTTCCTTCAATGAATCCTCATGTGATTTGAACCCAAGCCCCTTCCTTATTCCAGTTGCCCTCCTCTGGACACTAGCCAGCTTAGCAGCATCTTTCTTAAAATGCTGTACAAAGTGACAACTTTAGACTTGATGTCAAGAAAAAAATCTTAATCATTAGAGTTGTCCAAAAGTAGAATAACTTATCTCAATAGGTAATGGGTTTCTCCTCAAAGGAAGACTTTAGGCAGAATTGCATATAATACCCGTATGAAGTCTGCCAAGAACAGAGTACAATGGAAATATCTCTTCCCTTTTCCCAGAACCTATGCCCCTCATTCAGAATACTTACTGTCTTGCCATGCTTACTCTTAGCTTCTACTTATGAAGATGATTTTTTGGAACCAATATTCAAATATATTATGTTACCTGTATCTCTATTTCATTTTATCATATTCAAATAAATGCTCTAGCTTGTCGAAATCTTTTTGGATCTTGACTCTTGCTAACTCTGTCTTCCAACTTTATGTTATCAGTAAGTTTAATGAGTCTCTCCATCTACTTTACTATGCCTCTGTGTCAGACTTTTGTTCAATTTCCCAAATGCATCACATATATCTTCTTTCTGTCCTAGTGGTATATAGTATACTCCTATGAGAAAATAATTTCTCTTTCTTTTCCTTTCTTTAATCTTAACCCAAACATTCTGTATCATAGTTCTCCCTTTTGGTTCCTATATTACTTTAAGGGAGTATATCTTCTTAGTAGACAAGGCTACTCCAGTCCTACTTTTATTTATCCTGTTCCTTTTGAGAAGGGAGTGTGAACATGCTGCAATAAATAACAAATAAGAAACTCAGCAGAACTGAAACAAAAGGTATCATCAAAGGAATGTGGGATCAAAAAAGAAGATGAGTTAGTGATTTGCTGAGAATGAGGACCATATGCTTCACTGGTATTCACAATGTCAAGAGAAAATTAGAAAGCCCTCTAGCACATTGAGTAGGCCTTCTGTGGATGACTCATGGTAGATAAGAGTCATTAGAATGGGGAAGCATATATGAGTAGCAATCTGCATCTCTGGAGAGACCATCCATATTGATGTGATCACAAGTCTATTTGAGTACTGTATTCCAGAAAACAACTTCAAATTTTATAAGAAAAGTTAATGAATTATTCATAAAATTACATAGTAATAAGTACCAGATCCTCCTAAAGTCCAAGGGGATTATTGACATCATGGCAGCAAGAAAAGATAAATGTATTGTATAAATATATAATGCATGTGTCTGCAGGTATATAAATAAGGCATTAAGTACTTAGCATGTGCCAGAAACTGTGCTATGTGCTGGAGATACAAATACAAGCTATCAGAACTGTATCTACCCTCAAAGAGTACAAATGTACATGTAAGGGATTCTGGAAATCCTGAAGTATAAAAGATACTGGAAGGAAACCAGTGCATTGGGTCAGAAGAATGAGGTGGAATCTGGAGAAAGCTGAGACAAGAGTGACCTAGCTAGCATCCTTCCTAAAAGATGTTCCCAGGGAGGGAATCACCAAAGAGAAAGGAGGGCCCCATAGTAGCATTGTTTGTGATAACCAAAAGCTAGAGATAAAAAATGTGGACAGGGAGTGGTGAATAGCTGAGCAAACCATTGTACATGAAAGTAACAGAGATCACTGTGGCATAAGAAATTATTAATGTGAAAATTCAGAAAAATCTAGGCAGATTTGTATAAAGTATGAAAAAAGCTGAACCAAAAGACCGTATGAGATGAATAGAATAAAGACAATACTAAAGAGGCAACAAAACTCAATCAAACACAAAAAATACATCCTTCCTTTTCCTAACTGAAGAACCTCCCCCGCCAAAGAAATTGGCATAGGCTATTAGGTTCATTTGGGTGGTTTTGCTTATTTGATTTCAAAGGATATATTTTGTGGGGAGATGGGTCATTCAGGTATCTGTTATGAAGTGTCTTGTTTCAAAAGAAAAATGTTCTTTTCCAAAAACATGAACAAGAACCACACAGGAAGAAAAGGCAAGGGCAAGTTGCTACCTGCACTGGTAGAAAGAAGAGTCAGATTAATGAAATCATTGAAGTATCCCCAAAGTATTGACTTACCAAGATCAAGAATTTTATCTTCAGGCTAAAATTTAATATTCAGCATGTTTACTAAGAATGTTCTGTGTGCAAAGTCCTGAGCTAGATGGGAAAATACAAAACTTAGATATGAAAGAGTCCCTGTCCTCATGCAGTTTACATTTGGATAGGGAAGCAAGATATCACACAAGCAACTGTCATTACACAGCACTGTTTCACAAGTGTTTTAGGGAGTGCACAGTAAAGTGCTATCTGAGTTCTCAGAGAGAAGGTTGTTACCAAAAGAGTTTCAGACATCAGGGAAGATTTCCTGGAGGAATTAGTATTTGAGGTGGACTTTAAAGATGAGAAAAATTCAACAGTAGGAAGGAGAAAGACGACCTTCTAAACACTGGGAATGACATGAGCAAAGGTTCAGAATAAAGGACCTTAGGGAATGTTTGGGGAGAAGGGGAACAGAAACTAGTCTAGTTATTATTGGGGTTTTGTTGTTGTTGTTTTGAGCTGATAGTATGTGGAAGGAATGAAGGAAATGAAGGAGGTTTGACCTATAGGGTAAATGAAAAAGCTAGGTAGATAGATGGTGATATGTCTTCTTTTGTGTCACTTCCATTAATAAAACCATGTCCATTTCTAATGTTGAACCTTTGGATAGTGCCAAGGACTTTTGCTGGTCAGAAGTTTCTTTTCTGCTCTTCAGTTGCTGTGGCTGGATATGGGAGTGGAGGCTTGGGGGGAAGTTACAACACCTGAAGTGGCCAGGTAGAATCTCCACCAGAGTGGTTTCCCTGGAGGATAGCTACTGGGAGAGAAGTAATTTGACCTAAGGCTCAAAAGGTCAAGTGAAAATAAGGTTTAGAGAATTTTGAATGCCAGAAGAAAAAAAAAAGATTTTTGAATAATATGGAGCCATCAGAAACTCTCCAGCAGAAGAAAGTGGCTGAATGCATGCATGGGGAATACTGCTCCAACATGAAGGACAAATTGGAGGCAGGAAGGCTGCTGTAATAGTTCATTTGGTAGAAACCAGGGCTTGTGTTCAAGGAAATGAGTTATGGGAAAGTGTGTTGAAAGGTTTAAAATGCAGCACTTAGAACAGGAGCCTGGTAATACATTTTCCATTAAGAAAAAAAAAAAAAAACCACTGTCAGCTTATACCATGTCCCAGACTTGAAGGGAAACTCTACTAGTCAGGAGAGATTAGGATCAGGAAATTCTTGTCAAAATAACAACAGTCAGTGCTCATTAGTTTCAGTCCCAAGACTCTCAAAAACTCCTTGGAATTCCTTTCATCTCTTTGGATTGTCCTTTTTCGGTGTGCATCT
The DNA here is from genome assembly GCA_028646515.1 of Pseudochirops corinnae. NCBI lineage: Eukaryota > Metazoa > Chordata > Mammalia > Diprotodontia > Pseudocheiridae > Pseudochirops > Pseudochirops corinnae. The sequence continues at coordinate 141,156,739 of CM053592.1, forward strand.
AAGCAGTGGAGGTAGGTCAAGGATACAAAGACTTTTTCTATGGCCCTTCTTCATCTCTCCCATCAGCTTCATCATCCTCCTTCATCTCAGAACTTCCCTGCCCTTACAATCTACAACTGAGAAGATAGATTTGATTCTGGGTTATCTCGCAGAATGATGCAAGCTGGAGGAGTCTATGGGTTTTAAGAGTTAAGAATGTTCAAAAATGAACTTCATCACACTTCCCTCCCTTCCCTAGTTAGAGAGGTGGGGAATAACGGCATGCACATATGAAGCATATACAGTGAGATGTTGTTGCACTGTTGTTGGTTTTGCATAAATGTTTTTATCTGTTACTAAGGAGGCTTCTGGGGAGGCTGGGAATTGGAAAATAGGCCTGGTGTAGAAAAAAAAAGGCTTCAATAAAACTTTTTTAACAAGTTTTCTCATTTTGGAACACAGTATTCCACCATCCAGAATGTATATAAAACACTTTGCAAATGTTTAAGTACCCTATAAATGAAAGTTACTATTATAATTACCTAGTTCCTACTTAAGTTGTTTGGTCCATTAGTCATGTCCAACTGTGACACTGTTTGCAGTTTTCTTAGTAAAGACACTAGAGTGGTTTGCCATATCCTTCTAACAGCTCATTTTATGGATGAGGAAACTAAGGTAAATAGGGTTAAGTGACTTGCCTAGGGCCACAAAGCTAGCCAGATTTAAACTCAGGTCCTCCTGACTACAGGACCCTGGCACTCTATCTACTTTACCACTTAGTTGCCCCAGTTCCTACTAGCCAGCCTAATAACATGTTTTCTCTGATTCTTGGATTAACAAGCATTTATTAAGTGCCTACTGGGTGCCATACATTACTCACATTATAGAAGCTGTAACAATGTTCTCTAATTCCTCTATACTCACTTGTACCCACTGGAGGCTATGGAGTCTGAGACAGACTTGATTGGTTGCAAAGAAATTTAATGAGATATTTGTTGCTGTCAGATATCTAATTTTCTTCAATGGGAAGCAAATAAGGTCTGCAGGACATAGGAGATGTGATAAGAACTAGGAGTCTAGGTGGGATGATCTTAAGGAATGGGCAGTGGCCACCTACTTTCTGAAAAAATAACTCTATAGGGAAGAGAAAAGTCCTCTTCTTCTAGATTTGGTTTATTTACCCAGGGTCATAAAAATTTTGATGCTAATTGTGATGATGAAGAAGTTAACATCATACAGCACTTTAAGGTTTACAAAGCCATACATATTACCTCATCTGATCCTCATAGCAGTCCATGAGGAAAGTGCTATTATTACCACCGATTTGCACATGAGAAAATCTAGAACTGAGAAATGATTGAGCGACTTTCCCAAATCACACTTTTAAGTATCTGAGACAGATGTTAAAGTCAGGGAACCCTGACTCCAAGTCCAGTGCTGTAGGCACTACACTGTGCTGTCTCTATATCACCATGTAGTCAAAAGACTACAGTAATAGGAATGTTTATGATTCTAATTACAAATACTCCAGCTCAAAAAAGAGAGGGATCTTTCTATATGCCCTCTGAAGAAATCATGTAGTCTAGTCCCATCAAGAGAGAAGATGAAATTGAGAGGGGAAAAAAATAACTTGTCCAAGATCACAATCTACTGATTGATTTCTCCAGAATTAAAGACAGAGATACCTTTATTAGTGGTTTGACAGAAGATGAGAAAGTCATTCTGTCCCAAAGTATCCATCCTACTGAAAAAAAAAGTCCAAGGTTAGAGCTTTATTCCTTTGGGTCTTGAAGTGCTTCTATTTTTCTAGCATCTGCTATTAAGATATAAGTTTACCTCTTGCTATTAGATGTTAAACCTAATTATTAAAAACTTTGGTTACCAGATGATTCCTAGATGAAGAAAGGGTAGTTTAAGGAAAAAATATCTTGGACTCTATGAGAGTTAGGAAGCCTGGATTCTAATCCAACCTTGCTATTCTAATAACACAAAGAGCATTTTGGTTTTCTGGGTCTGGTTTTTCTTTCAACAGACCATGCCCTCCTCTCCTACCTAGCATCCCTTCCCTTTCCTCATCCTTTCATTTTATGTATGGATCCACACTGGTGCCCTCATTCAGGGTGAATACCAGTTGGGTACATGTCACCTAACTGTGTAGAAGGTAGATATCCTGAGGGAAATGTGGGGGTTTCAAAATGTGGAGGGATTGATGTGCTGTCCTCATTCACATGTTTGCAATGTATCTCTGCTTATCTGTGCTTGTTTAAGTGGAGTTACAAATTATATCATCTAGTTTCAACTAAGATAACTCTCACAAAATGGACAGTTGGCTTAAAAAGGAATCCTCCAAAGAAATCACTGATGGAAGATGATACCAACAATAAGTTGCAAGATGGTACCAAGCAAACAACATGATAATGCAGAGCTACCACTTCTCCTCCTGGAGTAAGCTCTTTGGCAATAATTTATGAGGCAAAAACAATGATGACCTAATCCAGGGGTTCTTAATTTTTTGTATATGTCATGAACCTCTTTGAAAATCTGGTAAAGGTTATGGAGCCTTGCTCAAAATAATGTCTTTAAATGCATAAAATAAAATACATAGGATTACAAGAGAAAACAAAGGTCAGTGAAAATGAAAATATGAATATATATATATGTATGTCTACATATATATACATTCATAAACACATATACTTATTTTTTCCTATTCGAATTCTAAAACCTAACCATAGAACCCTGTATGAGAACCTCTGATCTAATCAGATTTGAAAGAAATCAACTCCAAAAGTTTGCAATTATAGAGAAAAAATATTTTAAATGTGGACTTACATTCACCATTGACCTCAGGGAAAATTAATATTTTCTAACCAAATTTCAACAAAAACCTTTGCATAATCAGTGAATGGGACTGAAAATGAGTTTCATGATTTAGTAAGTGTAACCAATGATGCATTTCTTCCATTTGGATCAACAAATATTTTTGTGGTATCCTTTGTCATACTTAAATCCATTAAAACCAAATAATGAGGCAAACTGAACTTGGAGCCAAAGGTGCTAGTATATATAAAGTAGAGGAGATGTTTCTGTCTGCAGTAGCACCTGCTTTCCATTGACAGAAAGAGTCAGATTTATAATGACTAAACCAATTATTACATGTACAAATAAGCTGAAAAAATCAGCAGAGGTGACCAGAGATAATGAGGTAGAACTGTCCTAGCTGCCTTTCACACATCTTGAACTGGATATCCAGTAAACATCTTAAATTCAACGTGTTTGCAAAACAGAACTCATCTTTCCCTAGAATCTTTCCCTCTTTCTATCTCTCCTATTACGTTCAAGGGCACCATCATTCCCCCAGTCCTTCAGAATCACAATCTAAGGGTCATTCTGTACTCCTCACTACCTTTCACCACTACCCCCATAACCAATCTGTTGTCAAAGCCTGCCAATTTCACTGTTGTAACATCTCTCCTATACACCCCCTTCTGTCCTTCAACACTGCCACTTCCCTGGTCCATTCCCTCACTACCTCATACCTGGATTATTACAATAGCCTGCTGGCAGATCTGCCTTCCTCAAGCTTCTCCCCATTCCAAGTCATTTCCTATCCCCTATTCAGCCACCACAGTAATTTTCTTAAAGTGTTTCCCCCACCCCCAGTCAATAAATTCCAGTGGCTCCCCATTGCCTCCAAGTTCAAATATAAAATCCTCCATTTGGTATTCCTAGATTTCTTCATAACCTAGACTTGCCCTACACTTCCAGTTTTCTTATACCTTATTCCCTACTGTGCACTCTTTGATCCAGTGACATTGACCTCCTGGCTATTCCATGAACGGGACACTGGTCACCTCTTGGTTCCAGGCATTTTCTCTGGCTATCCCTCATACTGGAATGGTCTCACTTCTCATCTTTGATTTCCAGCTTCCTTGGTTTCCTTTGAGTCCTAATAAAAAAAATCCATTTTTTCCAGGAAGCCTTTCCCAATCCCACGTTTAACTCTAGAGTCTTCCCTCTTTTAATTATTTCCCATTTATCCCATATATAGTTTCTTCACATTTGTTTGCTTGTTGTCTCCCCCATTAGATTGTGAGCTCCTTGAGGGCGAGTACTTTCTTTTGTGTCTGAAGAGAGGGGCATAGTCTTTCTGAAGGACCATTGCGGATCCCACCCCCATTTCTCTTCCTGCTGTGGCCTGAAAGACTGCACTTAGGATCCAGCAGTTTGGATCTTGTTTTATCCATCCCCCTCTTTGCCCTGAACCTATTGCCCTCTCCCTGTACCCACATATCCTGGACACTAGAGGTCTTAAGTTCAAAGTTTTCTTTGTGGGAATTTTTTATAATAAAGGACTTTTGCTTTATGCATTAAGGGCCTGTCTATGGATGTGGAGTGCACTAGATTTTCTCTACTGTCCCTTCTAAATTCTCTAAATCCTGTGATACCTATGATCTGTGATACAATGATAAAATGCCTTCCCTGTCTCTTTTTGGGGACTGTTTAGGATGGTCCTGTGTTTAGAGGAACTCATTTCAAAAATTCCAGAAGTAATCAGTATCTCCTCCTAATTTTTCAATATTTAGTAGTAAGTGCTCTCTAAATATATGATTATGTGATAATTGTCATTGCCACACCATTAAAAGGTAAAAGAGCTCAAAATATAACATGTACACAGGAGAAGTTTATTGGAAGATATAATATAGCCCTCATATCTCAAGATTATGAAAAATAGTGCTAGAATACTCCCCTGATGTTTGTCTTTGGCTTGGATAAATCTGCATCCCTTAGGGAAGTTAAAGTGAGACAGATTCAGACAAAATAAAGAACTTTCTAAGTTCCAGTCCACTCCTTCCATGTACAATGGTATTTAATACTGTATATTGTGCTCTGTTCTGCTTACTTCATTCTATATCCGTTCATCTAAACCTTTCCATGTCTCTCTGGATACTTCATCATAGTCATTTCTTACTGTATAGCAACATTTCATTATATTCATTATCACAATTTGTTTTTCCATTCTCACAATCAGTGGCCACCTACTTCATTTCTAGTTTCTAACAATCAGAGTTCTAAAGAAATAGAATGTGTTCCCTTGGAAGGCAGTGGGCTCCCTATCACTAAAAATGTTCTAAGAGAGGCTAGGTGACCACTGTCAATCAATTTATGGACATATATTACTGCATTGATATGGATATCCATGGTCCCTTTTAACTCTTGGATTTTATGATTCTATGATATGAGTCCAATGATAGACTATAATCTGTTGACAAGGATCTAACTTTTTCCAGTCTAACTTTGACAAAGGTTATCACCAGAGAAGTGGTCAAGCTGTGAATTGTTTTGGCCATAGCAATTCACAAAGATTATTTATTGAGGTATGACGTGATCTTTGGTGAAACACCTACACCCATGAAATCAGTTATAGAGTTATAACTAGGATAGTTAGACCAAGGCTTTGCCCCAGGGCAACAAATGTAAAGGGCACTGATAGCACTTGCTATCATTCAGTAGTATGGAAGGCACAAAATTTATTCACCCAGTTATCAAAAATAGTTAGCTAAAGTAAGATGTCAGTTATGATAAGCTCCTTCTCAACCTCCCAACTTCATGTTGTCTACCCTGGACACAATTTATGATCTTTGTTGTGGCAGCAAAATAATCATAGTTACAGTTTTGTACAAATCCTTGAAATACATGTTATAGTAAGTCTGATTCTAGTAGCCAGAGAAAAGGTGTTTCTCAAAAAGAATTTTCCATATCATGATGTGCATTTAATAATAGTAACTGACAAAATTCATTTCTGACTTTTCAACAAGTTTGAACTATTTATGTTCAACAGGAAATCAAATCTCAGGCTGTCCAACTTCCTTTGTGGAAGATCATAGGCCCCTGGAGTTTTCTAGCAAATAAGTAGAGAATTTGGCAGGAACTCAACAGCAAAAGGCAATTTCTGGCAAAGCTCTGTCCCCAGTGGTTTCCCAGAACCAAAGGGTCCCCTCTAGCTTCTAGAGGAATGTGGAAGGGAAAAAAACAGCCAGACTGGCTGAGTCCTTTCTTGACTGCATTACTGGTGACAACTATCAATAATTATCCAGCCTTCTACTCTCCTACTCCTCCTTGATTTGATTTGCCTTTCAAACTCTGATTTTCTCTGACCTAACTTAGAGAAGCTGGATGGAATCTTACAGTACAGAAACAGCAAAATAAGAATTAGGTTCATATCATAAAATGAGAATCCTCCCTTGCCCTCACTCCCTCTAGCTGATTAATTTTATTTAGCAGGAAAGAACAGTCTCACAAAGTACATGAGCAGAAAAGAGGGGACTCAGAAATCAGAATCACAGGATTATGGAGTATTGAGCTGTAAGGGACCTAACTATGTGAAATGTTAGAGGCAAAGGGGGTCATTAGTACATAGAATATTAGATTGGCTTCAGAGGTCATCTCATTCAATTCGCTTTTCTTACAAGTAATCATTATAGTCTGGCAAATATCTCAGACACTGGGAGATTTCAATCAATTTGAAACAAGAATAAGTAGGATCTCACAGTCTAAAATGAACAGAAGAAGTTGACTCAAGAAGGTCAAGGAGCTTTCAAATACAAAATTCTGCAGACATAACCATAAATGATTCTTATGATTATAGGGACTGTCTAAAGTCACTGATAGGAATACACAGGAACTCAATGACCAAAGAGATTTTTTTAAAGACATTACAAAAAAATAGATGAAAGGTCATGAAACCAAGGATGAATACAAAAGTGTCATTGTCCTGTAAGTAGTATGTCTAGAGAAATACAGATCAAATTAAGCCAAGGCTGACAATGACTAAAAAAAAGAATTTTAATAGCTCTTCTATTTAAAAAAAAACATTATCTTTTTATTGAAACCTTTTGTTGTTACATTACATCTATTTCTAAGTAGATTCCTCCCCACTTCCTTACCCAAAGAGTCATCCCTTGAAAAAAATATCTTTTTAGGACTAACCGAAAAAAAAAAAAACAGAAAAAGGGGGAAAAAGCAAAACTATCATAGCTAGGTCTGAAAGTATATGTAATATTCCACACCTATAGACTCTCATCTCCCCAATTGAGGGACAGATACTTTTTCTCAATCCTTTTCCAATGCCAAGCTTAATCAAGGCATTTACATAGTCAATTTTTTATTGTTCTTTCCACCTGTTGTTAAATGCATTGTGTATATTGCTTTCCTAGTTCTGTTCATTCCTTTCTATATCACTTTATATAATTCTTCCCATACTTCTCTGAATTCTTCCTATTTATAATCTCATGCCATGTAGTAATGGTTCAAAATAATCATATGTTCAGCCCTTTAATAAGCATATATTTATTTATTGTTAAAAATGCTCTTCAGTGTCCCTAAGGCAATCCAATTCATTGTCCTTCTACTAAATCAATTTAAGGCTCAGTATATTATCTAACTATAGCACCTATTATCTGTGAAAAAAATCTGTGCTGATGGCCTAGCCCCCTATAGGTTGTCCATTGAACTATGTATCATAGTATGACATCGTATAGTATATCTTAAAGTATGATGTTCTTCATCCATTTGGTTTTTCTTGAGTAGTTAGTTAACTCAAACTCATTTTAATAACTATGGATATCATTTAGGAGGCTGTGCAACATTCTGGGACTTGAAAGAATCAATGCAATGTCAACCTCAAATAGGAGCTTTTGAAGGACCTCACCATTATAAGAAATCCCTCTTTGATTTTAACTTTGTGCTGGATATGCTGCATGACAAGGTTAAAAATACCTTGGTTGAACTTACATCTCCTTGCTTCATGCTTCACTTTATTTTCATAGTAAAAGGGTCATCAAAACAAGTTATCTCTTTTGTTTCGTCTGCTAGTGATTTTGATACATGTATGGAGATAATTTATTAAAGGACAGCTTTGAAGGTGGGCTTCTGTTCTACTGAATCAAGTGTTTTTTTCAATAATCAACAAACAATAACTACAATAGAACTTTGTATTTTCTTCATCTTTCAGTCAATTGAATAAATATAAAGATGTGTTTTGCTGTAAAGTATTATTTGTAAAAGCATGACTGTTCTCTTCCTATACTTTCATCAACCATATTTTCAGTGCATGTGTAGATTATTCTTACAAATGCGTGTGTATGTATGTATATATATATATAAAATGTCTGTATATGTGTGCCTGTGTGTATAAAATGAGAGGTAGAAATAAAATTCAATGTGAAATAAAATTTATTGTGTTTTAGGAGACTCCAAAATGTCAGAGGTTGCTATGATGATTTCAGCTAAGGTAATAATAAATATAGGTACTATAAAGGAAGCCAACAAGGAACTTACATTATAGACACACCAACAATGAAACAATATAAATGTTAAATATGCTTATACAAAATAGTGTAATCTTTATGGGAAAACTTAAAGAATTTGGAAGAAACTCTCAATTAAATTAAAAAGATAAATCTAGTCATTAATCAATCAAGAAAGGGCTGAGTGTAGTTGAAACTTTGGGAAGAGAGTATTGAGGGAAATAGGAAGAAGGAATCAGGTGATAGGGGGTGTGGCATGGGGCTTAAATGATAATCTACAAGAGTTCAAAGTCACTGGAATGTGAAAGGTTTGAGACCAGGTATGAGAATGCTCATCAATGAGTGAAGGGCACCACTCCTCCACCCTCAAAGGACAGGAGTGACTGGAGATGGGAGGTAGAAGAGAGGACTGATCTTCCTTGTACTGAAGGTTCTCCACATCTCAGTTTGAAAGACTAGGCAGGCAGCAGAAGGTGGAAGATGCCTTGTGCTGGTATAGATGGAAGTGCTTGCTTTTGGGCAGATGAAAGTTGCCCAGCCTGACTACTATTAGCCTTTTCTTGGGAACACACAGAACCCAACATCTCAAGGCTCTGCAGTATGAGGACTTTTCACCTGAGGAGGCTGATCATCAGATGACAACAGGAAGTGATAGTCTCCCTAGACAGATGGGAAGATGTCTGGCCTGGTCCCAAGCAGCCTTTCCCCAGGGGACATACTGTTGAACCTTATTGTACCCATACCACAAGATTTTCTCACCCAAATTCCAAGAAGATAAGAGAGGGGAAAAGTCTTCTTCAAGACCTTCAGAAATCAAACTTAAAAATCAATTAGGAGAACATTATAGACCTAAAATACTAAAAAATAAAAAAATAGATTTGATAAATCTATAATGATTGTTGAATGGGGATATTAAATAGTATGCCTGTTTGTCAGCATCATTTGGTATCTGCTATAATTGATTAAGTGTTGTGATATAAAAAATCCATAAATGGAGAAAAGCAAAAAAAATATTAAAGGTACCCTTCATAGATTTTAATATAGTTTAAATTGTAGTCAATAAAGGAAACATGAGCAAAAGATAGAGATAGAGAAAATAAGTCCTCAAAATAAATATCAAAAAAAATCATAGAAAGAAAAAAATTAAAATGTGTGTGTGTGTGAGCTAGACAATATGTCAAAAACAAATACATTACATCAAAACAAAACAGATAATTTTAAGTAGATAATTAGACTTCTGCAGAAACAAAATCAATGCAGCTAAAGTGAAAATAATAGCAAAGTACTAGGGGAAATGCATCAAACACTGACAAAGTCTGATATCCAAAATCTAGAAAGAATTAGTAAAAATTTGTAAAACTGAGTAATTATCTAATAAACAAGTAATCAAAGTATCTGAACAAACTTTTCAAGGAAGAAATGCAATAATCACGTGAAAAAACTCAAATCACTCATAATAAGATAGATGTAAATTTAAATAACCTAGGTTTTATACCAATGGAGTAAAAAAAAAATAGTAAGAGAAGGGAAAAAGTAATTTATATGTGCTTTGAGAAGACAGGAACACTATAATCACTGCTGTTAAATTATGAAGCGGTACAAAGATTGTAGGAAGTAATCTGTAATTATTTTGGAAAGGCTCAACTGTTCATACCCTAAAATCCAGTGATTCCACCAATTAAATTATATCACCAAGGAGGTTAATGAGATAAATAGAAACATCCTACATATAGCAAAATAGTCATGGTAAAATTATTTGTAGGAGCAAAAATCTGGACACAAATTTTTACGTGCAATTGGAGACTGGATCAACAAATTGTGGTGAGTGGAAATGTGATCGCATGCTATCATGCCAGAAGGAATCATAGATATGAACAATTCAGAAAAACATAAGAAGATTGGAATAAACTGATGCAGAGCAAAGAAAGGAGAACCAAGAGAACAATATACATAGCAAATAAGATATTAAAAAATGAAGATAATATTAAAAGGAGACAAAACTCAAGTCATATACAATGGAAAATGATGGTTCCAAATGACTACAATATCTGGTCCTATGTATACAAAAATATTTAATGCAGGTCTTTTAGTGATAGCAAAGAATTGGAAATTGAAGGTCTGCCCATTGGTTCGGGAATAGTTCAACAAGTTGTGGTATATGATTGTGGTAGAATGCTCTCATATTGATGAGAAATGATACTGTGCACAGTAACAAAATACAGTACATTGATCAACTATGAATGATTTAGCTATTCTCAGCAATACAATGATAAAAAAACAAATTCCAAAAGAAGATGAAAAATCCTATCCACTACCAAAAAAAAGAACTGATGGAGTCTGACCACAGATTGAAGCACACTTTTCTTACTTTATTTTTCTTGGTGTTTTTTTTTGTCTGTGCTCTCTTTTGCAACATAACTAATATGGAAATGTGTTTTTGCATGACTGCACATGTACAATCTATATGAAAGTACTTGCTTTCTCAAGGTGGGAAGGGAAGGAAGAGAGACAATTTGGAATTCAAAAAAATTTTAAGTGTTAAAAATTGTTTTTACGTGTAATTGAGAAAAATAAAATTAAAACATTCTTTGAAAAAAACCTACTTTTTTCTAATAACAAATGGTAAAGAACAAAAATGAAAAGTTACATGTACTGTCTGGCACAATGACTATATTATTTCACAAAATCATAGATGTACAGCTAGAAAAGGTCATCTAACCATTTTTTTCTATAGAGGAATAAACTGAACACAGGGAGAAAAGGACAGAGAAAGAATCTGAACCAAGGTCCTTTGACTCCAGTGCATTTTTCCTTGGTTGTATTGTCATCATTGTTCTTGTTGCTGTTGCTGCTGTTTTTGTTGTATTTGATAGAAAGGTAATATGGGATGAGGGAAGGAAGGTTTGGGGAATCTGGTTATTAGAAAGAGACTGATGTGTTCAAATAAAATTTATCAATAAAAACTTTATTTTAAAGCATTAGATTTAGAGTTTAAAAAAGCAGTGTTCAAATCCCAGATCCATTATTGATTAATTACTTGATCTTAGGCAAGTCAATTAGTTTTGGGTTTTTGGGGGTTGGTTTTTTTTTGTTTTTTTTTGTTTTGTTTTGTTTTTTATTTTATTTTAGTTTGCATCATTGATTTCCACGAGATTTTGAGTTACATATTTTCTCCTCATCTTTCCCCTACCCACCGCCCCAAAACAGCCATCCCAGTGTATCCCCCCTCCTCCAATCTATTCTCTCCTATATCTTCCCCCCTCACCCCTCTAACTTTTCGGTAGGGCAGGATGGATCTCCCAACCACAGTGCCTGTGTATCTCAAGTTCCAGTTGGATGTAGTTAATAATAATAATAATAACAAAAATAATAATAATTGCATAT
>CM053592.1:141168910-141188193 GCA_028646515.1 Pseudochirops corinnae
TATCCTGATTGTGTTTCCACAATACTCAACTTGTTTCTTCCTGACTGCTTGCAGTATTTTCTCCTTGACCTGGGAAGTCTGGAATGTGGCTATAGTATTCTTAGGCGTTTTCTTTTTGGGATCTTTTTCAGGAGGTGATCAGTGAATTCTTTCAATTCCTATTTTGCCCTCTGGTTCTAGAATATCAGGGCAATTTTGCTTGATAATTTCTTGAAAGATGGTGTCTAGGTTCTTTTTTTGATCATGTCTTTCAGGTAGTTCAATAATTTTTAAATTGTCTTTCCTGGATCTATTTTCCAGGACAATGTTTTTTTCAATGAGATATTTTACATTGCCTTCCATTTTTTCATTTGTTTGGATCTGTTTTATAGTATCTTGATTTCTCATAAAGTCTTTAGCTTCCAATTGCTCCAATCTAATTTTGAAGGAATTATTCTCTTCAGTGAATTTTTGAAATTCCCTTTCCATCTGGCACATTTTGCTTTTAAAGGTATTTTTCTCCTCATTGTCTTTTTGGACCTCTTTTGACATTTGAGTTAGTCTATTTTATATGGAGTTATTTTCTTCATTGTATTTTTGGGTCTTCTTTAGCAGGCTCTTCACTTGCTTTTCATGATTTTCCTGCATCATTTTCTTTTCTCTTCCCAATTTTTCCTCCCCTTCTCTTTCCTGATTTTCAAAATCCATCTTGAGCTCCTCCATGGCCTGTAACCAATTCATATTTTTCTGGGAGACTTTTGAAGCAGGAGTTCTGTCTTCACTGTCTTCCTCCTGCTCCAAGCCTTGATCCTTTTTGTCCCCCAAAAACGATTCTATTGTCTGTTTGTGCTTCTTGCAGTTGCTCATATTGTCAACCAATTACTTGACCCTTAAGCTCTTTGTCATGATAGAACTCTACTTCCAGAGTGGAAAGAGCTTTGCCCCAAATTGCTTGGGTCTTTGCTGCTGCTGGAGCTATTAGGAGGTTGCCCACTCTACAGCTCCCAAAAGCTCTGGCTCACTGGTCACACACCCCAGGACCACCACCCAAGACCACTATCCCTATCCAAGCAGATTAAAGCAAGAGTGACTACCCTCTGAATGGTTGCTTGATCCCCCTACAATCTGTAGGCCAGGAGCTCCTGAGGCATCCATGCAGCATAGCCATAGTGCCTCTGCTGCTTCTTGCTCTGGGTGCAGCAGCCAGACTGTGCTCTTTGGTCCCCCACCCCAGTTCCAACAGAGTTTCACACTGACCTTTTACTTTGTCTTTGGCATTTATGCATTGAGAAGTCTGGAAGCTGCCACAGCTGCTGGTTATTCACTCTCCTGGAGTCTGCTCTGGCTGCTGATAGTTGGGGCCACCCTGGGGCTGGGACTGTGTAGCTCCTGTGGGACTGTGGCTGGCTCACAGCATGCTGTGATAGACCTTTCCTGTTGGCCTGCTGGCTGTCTTCCGTGGGAGATTTGTTTCTCTCTGTCACTTTGTGGGTTCTGTAGCTTTAAAATTTGTTTAGAATCATTTCTTTACAGGTATTGGAATTGTTTGGAGCCAGAGCCCATGCCAAGTTTGTGCTTCTACTCTGCCATCTTGGCTCCACTTCTCTAAAATGATTTTTAATTGAAAAGTTGATATCTTTTGCATTTATGTCACCTTCATTTCTGAAAATATTCTGCCTCCCTCTTTTACTCAGTGAACTATTCCTTATATTGGATAGTTTTTAAACATTAAAAAAGTTTAATAAAACTAACTAAGACATTGACTATTTGACTATATATATTAATATTCCATAACCTCATTCTCTGTATCTTTGCAAAGAAGAGAAGTTGGTACAGTTTCCTCACACTTTCTTCATAAGAAAAGTTCTATAATAATTGTGCAGCATTCAGTTTCCCTTTTTTGTTGCTTTTATTTGCATTTATATCATTATAGTCATTATGTACATTATTTTCCTGTTTTTGCTTCCTCCTGGATTAGGTCCTATACATCTTCCATGTTTTTCTGAATTTTTTATATTTGTTGTTTTTGTAAATTATATTCTATAGTATATCAAATTTTTATGGTCACTCAATTAACTGAAAGGCATAGAGAATACAAAACTCCATGGTGTTTTGCATTTTTTGATTGTATTATTTCTTGATTATAAAAACAATAGATTTGGTAGCATTTAAATACTTATGATATTCCAGGTACTATGTTAAGTGGCAGGAATATAAAAACAAGAAAACAAGACAATCCCCACTCCTAAAGAACTTACATTTTAATAGGAGAAGACAAAACATAAAAAGAAGTTAAACATGAAGGGGACTAAGGCAGTTGGTGTGGAGAGAGAGAGAGTTGTCAGGAGGTGAAGTAAACAGTGGCTAGGACTCCTCAAAAGATCTACCGGAAAACTTCTTAGCAAATTTAAATAATTTTGATCTTAAAATGATTTATGGTAGTAAAGGAGAAGGGTTGTCACATAAAGAGTTCCCATAATGACAAAATCATAGGTTCTTGATAAATATAGATAGAGTGATAGATGGATAGATGGATAGATGGATGGATGGTTGGATAGATGGATGGATATGTGGGTGGGTGAATGGATGGATAGATTGATAGATAGAGAAACAGATGGAACAAGACAGCTAAATAGATAAAAATAGGGCTACTAGGTAGATCAGGAAGACAAGAATTCAAATCTGGCCATAAACGTTTACTAACTGTATCATCCTGGGCAAGTGATTTAACCTCTGTTTGCTTTAATTTCCACATCTTTAAAATGGGGATACTAATAGACCTTACCTCCCAAGGTTATTGTTAGGTTCAAGTGAGAAAATGATTGTAAAGTGCTTAATACAGTGCATGGCACAAAATAGGCATTGTATAAATGCTAATTATTTATTAAGCATTTACTAAGTGTTTACCTAACCAAGCATCGTGCTAAGTACTGGAAATAGAAATATAAGCAAACAACACAGTTCCTGCCCTGTAGGAGATTACATTCTAACATAGGAAGACAACACATACAGAGAAGGTGAAAAAGTTTGGGATGGGGGAGAAATGATAGGTGAGGAGATGAAGAAGGTGGAGTCTGGAAATGAGTCCACTAGGTGGAGTCCTTCCTAAAGTGACAAATGCTTTGTTATGCTTAAACTCTTCCTAATGTTGAACCATCCTTGAATGCCTGTTATAGATCCAACCTGGTAATAGTGCATTTCCCCCCAGTATATTGACATAGCATTTTTACTAACATTTTATTTCATATTTTACAACAACATTTATTAATGATATTAAACTATAGTTTCCTTTCTCTGTATTCAACTGTTTTGGATATCAGAATTAGACTTGAGTCATAGAAGACATTTGGTAGAATTTTTAAAATTCTATTTTGGGAAGTGAGTAATATTTGGTGGGTAGAGCACTAGGCCTGGAATCAGGAAGACCTCAGTTCAAGTCTGGCCTCAGACATTCATTAGTTGTATGATCCTCAGCAAGCAATTTAACCTCTGTTTGCTTTAATGCACTGGAGAAGGAAATAGCAAACCACTCCAGCATCTTTGCCAAGAAAACCCTATACGGGGTGATGAAGAGTCAGATGTAACTTAACAACATTGACAGCAACATAACATAGCAATGATTTATTCTTTAAATGTTTCATAAGATAGATTTGTAAATGTATCTTGACCATGACTTTTTCTTTGGGAGGATATTTTTGGCTTGCTTAATTTATCTTTCTGAGATTGGATTGTTTATATTATCCCTTGTTGATATTTTGTTAATCTGGGTTTTTTATATTTTTGAAAATATTTGTTAATTTAAAGTAAATTTTTAAATATTTATTCCATAGAAACATAGATCATTCAATCCGACTACCTCTTTTTACAGCTGAGGAAACTGAGGCTCACAGTTTAAGTGACTTGCCCAAGATCACACAGACAATAAATGCCTTCCAGGGAAGGCTGTAGCTAATCTTGTTTAGGAAAATGTCTAATTGGGAGTAGTTGTTTCTGGTAATTTCCTTTATTTTCTGTGCATTTGTTGTGAGCCTTCTATTCCTATTTTTGATTTGGAAAATTTGGTTTTCATCTTTGAAAAATTTAACTAATGGTTTACATATTTTAATTAGTCCTTAAAGATGGCTCTTTTTAAATTTTTCATCTTAATAGTCTTTCCATTTTCACTTTAATTTATCCCTTATTTGATTTTTAAAATTTCTTATCTTCTGTTTGTTTTGAAATGGTTAAATTGTTGATTTTTTTGGGGGGGGTTGTTTTTTTTTGTTTTCTCAATTACATGTAACAAAAAATTTTAACATTTGGTTTTTTAAAAATTTTGAGTTGCAGATTCTTTCTTCCCCTTCTTCATCTCCCCCACATTGAGAAGATAAGCAATCTGATAATAGGTTATAAATGTACAGTCATGCAAAACATATTTCCATATTAGCCATGTTGTAAAAGGAAACATAAACCAAAAAAAAAAAAAAGAAAAAACCCAACTCCAAACCAACCAATAAATCAAATAGGAAAAAAAGAAAGTTTCAAAAAGTATGCTTTGATCTCCATTCAGAATCTGTTAGTTCTTTTTCTGTAGGTGGGTAGCATTTTTCATTATAAGTAGGTCAGAATTGTCTTGGCTCATTGTATTGCTAAGTCTTTGACAGTTGATTATCATGCATTATTGCTGTTTCTGTCTTCAGTGTTCTCCTGGTTCTACTTATTTTATTTTACATTTGTTAATGTAAGTCTTTCCAGGTTTTTCTGAGATGATCCTGGTCATTTCTTTTTTTCTTTCTTTTTTCTTTTTTCAGGGAGGAAGGCAGGGCAATTGGGGTTAAGTGTCACAAGGTCACACAGCTAGTAAGTATTCAGTATCTGAGACTGGATTTGAACTCAGATACTCCTGACTTCAGGTGCTCTATTCACTGTGCCACCTAGCTGCCTCCTGGTCATTTCTTATAGCACAATAGTATTCCATCACAATCATACACTACCACTTGTTAAGCCATTCACTCAATGATGGCTATCTCCTCAATTTCCAATTCTTTGCTATATAGGTCTTTCTCTTTAAAACAAATCTCTTTGAGATACAAACCTAATAGAGGTGTTGATTATCAAAGGGTATTGTGAGGGTTAGGAAATATGTGCAGGCTGCAAGTGGTTGTGTTGAGGCACAGGGAAGTGTCTGAGGCCCTGGAATTAGCTGGGTGACATAGAGGTCAGAGCATACTGCACCACCCCTGGTCACTTGGAGGCCAGGGGGTACTGCATTGCTCAAGATTCTCTTATGTGGGATTACCTGATGTTCCTGATTAGCGTCTCCAAACCCTGGTGCCTTCATGCCCTTGTAATTGCACCACGCCTCTCACAATTCTGTTCAGCTGGGCTCTGTCATGTGTGGTGTGTAGATCTGGGGCATATATAAGGCTTAAGCCTTGGGGGTAGTTTGAAGTCTGCCTTAAGATCTCGCTGTAAGGCTTCTCCATGGAGAAGAGTCAATAAACTTTCTCTGCTTGCACCTCTGAGCCGTGACTCTTCTGTTCTTAAAATGCTCTAGTGCCTATTTGAGTGAGGTAAGTAACTGGCTCCCCTGGGGGCAAGTTAAGGTACTCTGATAGAGAACCCTGACAGGGTATGTACTATTTAATAGCCTTTTGGGCCTAGTTCCAAATTGCTCTCCAGAATGGTTGGATTGGTTCATAACTCCACCAACAGTGCATTATTTTCCCAATTTTCCCATATCCCTTCCAACATTTGTCATTTTTCTTTTCTGTTCTATTAGCCAATCTGATAGGTGTGAAAGAGTATCCCAGAATTGTTTTAGTTTGAATTTTCTAATTAATAGTGACTGAGAGCTTTTAATAATGCAACTATAGATAACTTTGATTTCTTCTTCTGAAAACCACCTATTCATATCCTTTTACCATTTATCACTTGGGGATGATTTGTATTCTTATAAATTTAACTCTTCTCTCTATATTTGAGAAATAAAGCCTTTATCAGAGAAACTTGCTATAAAAATTTCCCCCTTAGTTTCCTGCTTACTTTCTAATCTTGGCTACATTGGTTTTGTTTATGCAACCCCTTTTTAATTTCATGTAACAAAGTTATCCATTTTATATCTCTTAATGCTCTGTCTCTTGTTTAGTCATAAATTCTTCCTTCATCCATAAATCTGACAGATCAAATATGCCATGCTCCCCTAAATTGCTTATGATATTCGCCCTGTGTGTCCTAAATCATATACTCATTTTGACTTTATCTTGGTATTTGGTGTGAGGTATTTGTCTATATGTAGTTTCTGCCTAGCTGCTGTCCAGTTTCCAGCAATTTTTTTGATGAATAATGATTTCTTGTCCCCAAATTTTGAATCTTTGGATTTGTCAAATATGAGATTATTATGGTTATTTACTATTCTGTATTGTGTACCTAATCTATTCCACTAATACAGCACTCTATTTCTTAGCCAGTACCAGATTATTTTGGTGATTACTACTATGTAATACAGTTTAAAATTTGGTACGACTAGGCCTTCACATTTTTTTTTGCTGATTCCCTTGACACTCTTGATCTTTAAATTATTGATTTTCTAGGGTTTTTTTGGTAGCTGCGTGTTAATTAACAGCTTTTTAAATTTCTATCTTTTGTCCACATAAGTGTCCAGAGGAGAATTTCCTTTAAGGAAATGTTGGTATGTTGTCTAATTATATAATGTTCTCTAATATGTTTATTATTTCTATGATCTATTTTTTGTTTTTATTTAGTTTCTACTTAAGTTTGTATCCTTTGTCACAAACATTATATTAATTATAATTTTCACTGTAATTATGGTTAACAAAAGCTCTCAGATTTCTAATATTTCTGCCCTTCTTCATTTATTCATGAGTTCTTTATGCCTTAGCATCTGATCAATTTTTGTAATGGGGTCATACAATATTGAAAAATAAATATTCTCTTTAAGATGACTATTACCCACTTCTTGTGATTCATATGGGCACAAATGATAATGCCACAGGGAACACAGGAAATATTATTAAAGGCATAAAATCTAGGCCAAAAAAATGGAACTTAGCTTTGAGAACAAGTGTTATCTTCATCATACCCAACATGATTGAGAAGGGGAAAAAATTGGGAGTGAACAATCAGTTAAGAAGGTGATATCTGAGGACAGGATTTTTATTTCTCAACTATTAAAATATAGGAACGGCAGATAGGCAAGGGATGGAGTTCAACTAACAATGACTAATAAAATGTATTTTTCTGCTGCCTTGAAAAGGAAGGGAGAAAGACAAAATTGCCATCCCCCCACTCATGCATGTATATACAATATGTATATATATATATATCTATATATATATGTCTACGTATATATATACACATACACACAATTTAAAGGCATACAAATGTAATATATACACACATATGCAAACATTTTCAACCTGCAATACACATGTATATGCATACACACACATATGTATATATATATATATATACATACACATGCATACACTTATATAACATATATATACATTTGTGAGGCAAATAGTGTAACTGTTGCTATCCCTATTTTATAGATGAGGTGGCTAAACATGAGAGAGTTTAAGTGAATTGGGCAAGTGGTCACACCATTAGTATCAGAACTGAGATGTAAACTCAGATTTCCCGACTCTATATCATTTATCTTTCTGTTATCCGTTTAAGTTAAACATTTCATATCTCAAGGTAAATGAGACTTAGAGCCCTTCTTGAAAACAGATTTTTAGGATAAGAAAAGAGGAACGGGACATCACTGAGGGCCTGAAAAGGATAGAGATGGGGTGCAACTAGGTGAAAAGGACCACGAAATGAAGAATATAGGAAAGCCAATTACTCTTGAATGATTTTACAATTTCATGGCCCATGAGCCAGTCCTGATAAAAATCAGACTTGATAGATGCTAGGGGTTTTGTGAAAAGGTAGAACTGAAGTAACCTCACTATTTCCTTAGCTTGATACTAGAAAGAACAGTGGAGATAATTAAATCCAAAAGCAAGGTGGGTAGCAACAGGAGCGTAAGCATGGGTGACAACTGAACTAATGATGTTGAGCCATGAATTACTCAGGAATTCATTGCTTTGAGCTTGCTTTTGCATACACCTGCCCATTCTGGCTAGCTTTCATGCCAATCTGAGTACTAGATGTCACATGTATATCCTTGCACCTGTGAGGCATTGGAAAATACAGAGTGTGTAGACCTGTTATGGCCACAGTAAGGGGATCTAAGGGGACGACACTAAAAGGAAATCCAATGCAGGTGCGTGAAAACATATCTACCAGCTTCAGGTGACTTTTGAGTGACAACAACTCTGGATAGGTAAATGCACCATAAAAGCTCCGATGGCCTCTCTGTGTCTGGGCCCACTGTAGCACTAGTATATCTGAGCGAGGGGCCTAGCACAACTAATAATTTACCACTATGCAAAGATGTCTCTGTTGAAGACTTGGCAGGAAACAAATTGTCATTTGCTAATGCCTTATTCTTGCTCCATTCACAATACATGCCTCATCTACTCTCTTTAGATTTGTCCTCATTTCTGGGGACTAATTTGGGCTCTGTTTCATGCATTCTACTAAACTCTCTGGATTTTTTTATTACCCTGGTGAAATCTTTGGCTTGACCCTGGCATTATAATCTGATTAGCCTTTTCCATTACCTTTTCCCCATCTCATATCTTTTCTCTCTAAACCTCTTAATTTCCTCTCATCATCAGCATTCTTTAATCCCATTCCCATAGAGGCAATCCTGGCTATCTTGTAGATAATGGAACTAAGACTGTGGTAGTATTAGTTGGTGGTCTGTAGCTTGGCTGTAGGTGAGTGGCTGAAATACAACCAGGAGAGTATATTCCAATGCTGTGTCTTAGTGGTTATTTGGGCCTCAAATTGATACCCACGAATCACAGTTCTATTCCTTTTTATCTTTCCTCTTCTTTTTGTTGGCTCTTTGTATTTTCCATATTAAGACAAGGCAACTATGACATAGTGAGAAGCATATTGGGTTAGGGGTCAGGAAATCTGTGTTTGGGTCTTGGTTCCATCTCTTATTACTAGTTATATTAACTTGGAGAAAAAAAAACACTTTATCTCTATGAGTTTATTTTGCCCATATTAAAATGGAGGAGCAGAATTATATTACTTCTCAAATCCATTTTAGTTCTAACCTATGATGAATCTGTGTAGAATGGAACACTGAGGAAATTGTATGTGTATCCTGGTTGTATGGAGAGAATTACTTATCTTCTTTTCTATGGGATATGGGAATAGAATGAATGAGTATAGAGGCATCCTTGAACTTGAAAGAATAAAAGCTGAACCTCAGTCCTAGGTCTGATATGTATTACCTGTGTGATCCTGGCCTCAGAATTAATTGAATCTTTATTATTTTGTATTTAAGATTAGAGTGTTAATGCAGATGACCTCTGAAGTCCCTGTACGGTCTGTGGGAAGTACATATGTGGTATCATAGAAGTATGTCTTTAAACGTTAGAAAATCCTCTGCTCTATGACCCATAGGGATTGACTTGGGGAGAAGTCAAATCACATGTGATACCATGAAGGTTCACACTTGAACAGTTGTGCAGAAAGGGCATGATTTTCAAACTTAACCTGGGGCAGCCAACTTCCAAGTCACTCCAATTCCAAGTAGTAGGGAGACAACTCAGTTTCTAACAAAGGGCAGTTAATTAGTTCTTAAGAAAAACACTGAAAGGTAACTAAACTCAGGTATGAAGACAACAGCATTAGGATCAAATTATTGACTTTCAAGTGTCTATGATTTCTGTTAACTATTGGTAGACTACAACAATGGGAAGTGACCTGAACTATTCATTGTAATCATGCTATTAAGCAGTTTTGCTTAATTGTTTTCAGGGAAAGTACTTTTTGGGGACTGTGTTAGGATATGCCTACCATGTCAAAACAAAATGTATTCATTTAAAAAATAATTGGGGGACAAGAGGAGGCAAAAGGTCTAAGATCTGTCAACACTTCATCTCACCTCTCTTGGGATTTTCACACTAGTTATTTTGGATTATGGAAATGACTATCCTTGTACTTTGAAATTTTGGTAGTATAAGCCTTTCTGCAACTGCATAAAAGTCACATACCCACAATGCATGGCCCTCTTTCTCATTGCCTTTTCCCTGACAAAAACAAACAGATAAATATAAACTCCAAAGAGGATATGACTGAGTTGGATCACTGATTTGGGGAATTGAACCTTCCAAGCTGCTCCTTGACATAAAAACCCATGTAAGTTAACTCAGAAAATCTCCTGAGTGATGCTATGTGGCTGTCCATTATGGAACACTATGATACCTAAAGAATCAAAATTGTAGGTGGCCCAAAGGTCAATGGAGAGGTGCTAAGCGTATGTAAGAAGGCCACAGCATGTCACTAATGATGACTTGGGAACCAAAAATTGTCTAAAAGATGTCACCCATAAATATCTGATCAGAAAAGGACGTAGTGAGAGTGAAGGATAAAAGGTGGTCAGCCCAGTTGCCACACTGATACCCACAGAACATTCAAAGGTCAATAGAGAGGCCTAAAATGTTTTAGATAGTTTGTCTATGGAAGATTCATGGGAAAATAGGGAAAAGTATTGAACAGAGATCACAGGGATTGATCCTAAGTTTAGAGCTGGAAGGGGTCTTTAGAGGACACCTGATTGAACCTCTTCATTTTGCAGATGAGCAAACTGAGGTCCAGAGGAAGGAAGTAACTTACTCAGTGTCACACAGTAAGTGAGAGGGTCAGACTTTTCACTTGACTAAAGCCAATACTTTTTCCAAAGTACCCTGCTGAAGATGGGCTACCATCTATACTGGTGGAAAGAGTGTCCATGTTAATGAGACCATAAGGGAAATATCACTTCATGTGGAGTGCTGTGTTCAATCCTAAAGGAGATGTCAGAGTTAGGCAAGGCACAGATCCTGTCCTCAAGGACATCACAGGTTAACAGTAAGATAGAAGATCAAACTTTTCTGAGTAGGTTAGTGGGTTGCTGAACTGATAAGATGAAAAATCAGAGCTTCAATTTATAGGTTTCCTAAATGCTCGACATAGGTGATCAGGTGAGATTTTAAAAAATGTGTGAGGTTTACATTCACGCCTTCTTTCTCCTCTGATTCATCATAATGGCAAGGAAGCCACCCCAGATTCTTAAATGCTAGCATAGTACAGTCTCTCGCAGTTCTTAATTAGAATGCTGGACTTGAAATCAGGAAAACACGAGTTCAGATCTTGCACTAGATACTTATTAGCTGTGTGATTCTGGGTAAACCATTTAACCTGTCTTAGCATCAGTATCTTAATTTGTAAATTAAGCTAGATCTATGATCTTATGTTCCTGTATTTCTAAATTTAATGGAAATCCACTAACCACAATTATAGAACAACAAAACTGGAACGAAGAAGATAGAAAGCCAAATGATCTTAGAGATCGTTTAATCAACCCCTATTATTTTGCTGAGGTTGGGGGAAAGTGAGGCATTGAGAAGTAAAATAAATTGTTCAAGGTCCTACAAGTTAGTAGCAGAACCAGAGCCCAGGTCCTTGGACTCCTATTCCTGGGCTATTCATACTCTGTCAAAGACGTACTGGGAAGGTGAAGCTACACTGCCTTTCATTGTGTGTCTGCATGCTCAGATTTCTTCAGTCAGTCTCACTTTTTTTAGTTTGTTTTAGTAGGACTTGCAATCACATGGCTTAGGATTGGATTCTAAACTCTATGACTTCCTTGCTGTAGTAAGGTAGACAAGCAGTTTTTCCTTTCTGGACCTCAATTTCCCAATTATAAGATGAGGGCTCACTGGATCCTAGATAAAGAACTCAGAGGAATCTTAAATGTTGTCTAGTCCAACCCCTTCATTTTTCAGAGTTAAAAGCCACACAACTTCACTAACTTGTCCAAGTTCACAGAGATAGTAAATGGCAGAGTTGGGATTCGATCCCAGATTTTTCCATTCCTCATCCAGTCCTGTTTTTTGACTCGTGTTACATCTCTGTACTAGATTATAACCAAGAGCTCCTCCAGCTCTGACTTTCAACATTCTCCAGATTCAATCCAACAAGAATTTATGTAGTAATTACTATATGAAAGGTCATTGTTGGGGCTCCAAAGATGAAAGACAATAATTTCTACACTCAAGGAATTTAATTCTATGTTCTAAGATTCCTTACAACTGCAACATTTGGTTTTCCATAGTCTTCTGTCCCTATAGCTGACATTTACCCCATCAATTTTGGAATTAGAAAGGACCCTGAAGGCCATCTAGCCCAATTCATATTTCGATAAGAATGTCTTCTATAATTCTTCTGAGATCATTGAGCCTCTACATAAAGAATTCTAGTGAGTTGGAAGCAACTACCTCTTCAAACCAATGATTCCCTTTCTGCATAGCTCTATTATTAATAAATTTTTTCTTATATTAGGGCTAAAATTTGCCTCTCTGCAACTTCCATCAATAGTTTCTAGTTTTGTTCTCAGAGACCAAGTAAAATAAAGTCGACTCTTTTCCAGCTCTGAGTTTTGTGTTTTTTTTTTTGTTACATGGTCTAAAGTCCCTTTTAGCTGTAACATCTTTGAATTCTGTTCACCAAGTAGATGAGTCTAGCACTGGGCTAAGTTGCCTCTGAGGCCTGCCATGTTCCTATTGGCCAAGGATGCTTTGAGTTGGAACACCATATTGTGGCTGCTGTTCTTTGAGGTGGTTGAATGACATACTACATAATGCATAGGCCAAATATTACTGCTGACACCATCAAGCTGCTGTGTTCAGAAGAGAACAAACTTCCATGGAACCTTTGCTCCAGCTTTTGAGGAATAGTTAGCTTCATGGGGTGCTTTTTTATGCTGTTTCTAAAAGGCTAAACCAATGCAATTTGGGCCATGTTCTGAAACATCAGTTCACTTTCATGGGGAAAAAAGTTGTTTAATGGAAATCCCCCTGACACAGAAAGCCTTGGCAGAGGGAGAGATTTTAATGGACTTCAGTGAGTCCAGAAAGGTATTTGTTGTATTATTTATTTATTGTTCTTATCTTCATTATTTTACCTTAAATTTCTGTGACTTATTTCTTTAACAAGGCCTGAAAATTCTAGGAATACTCAGGAAATTCAGAGATACTTGCTAGGGCTCTGCTGTGCCAAACCAAGGGAAGATTTCACTGTTATCTCACAGGGAAGATGAACAACATAACAGTGTGTAAGCTCAGGGCTGGTCTGCTGTGTAAAAGATTCAGTGAAACATAAGGGGTCTCCTCGCCTCTAGATCTTTCCCTAGCTAATGTCAGAAGTGCATAAAATTAGATTGCTGAAACCTAAAGTGACCTTAGAACATAGAATATCAGATCTAGATGGCACCTAAGAATATGCAAGTTCGGAACTAGGACCTTAGAACATGGGATATTAGAGTTGGGACCTAGCAATCATTTAATCTAGGGCTTGGCAAACCTATTTTGATTCTCAAAGCCACTCTCAAAATTTGGGAAAGGAATTTTTAAGGAAAGAAAAATAAAAAGACGCTGGCTCCCAAATACAGATTGAGACTGAAAAAGGCTCATTGATGCTTCCATCCATATGCAGGATGGTCTCAAAGGTCCTCAAAGGTGGGAGAATGCTGGGATTGAACTCAGGAAGACTTGAGTTGAAGTACAGTTTCAGATACTTCCTAAATGTGTGACCCTGGGCAAATCAGTTAATTTTGACTTGTTTCAGTTTCCCCAAATATAAAGTGTGGATAATAATAACACATACCTCCCAAGGCTGTTGGGAAGATTAAATGAGATAATATTTGTGATGTGCTTAGTGCATAGTAGGCACTTAATAAATGCTTGTTTCCTCCTTCCTTCCTTCCTTCCTTCCTTTCTTCCTTCCTTCCTTCCTTCCTTCCATACTCAGTGCAGAATCTGAGCATAAAATCATGGAATGATAAAACTGAAAAGGACCTTGGGAATCATCCCATGCAACTTCTATACCCCTTTAAATTATATTTACTTATATCAATATATATATATATATATATACATATATATATATATACACATATGTATATATACACATACACACACTCTTCTATCTTATACACCCATCTTATAAGCATCCAAAATGAACTTTGCTCTCATTCTCTCTTGTACCGTACTTGTTTTTACTCACTACTCAAATATGCCCAGAGACTGAACCTAGCAAAACCCCTTAGCCTTGCGCAGTCCACTGATTGCCAGGGTCAAGAAACTATCCCAGTTGGGATAGTGGTTGGGCTATGTGATTTACATGCAGTGGGTAGCTGTGAGGAACTGAGTTCAAATTTGGCCTTGGAGACCTCCTAGTATGTGATCCAGGGCAAATCTCTGTTTGCATCAGTTGCCTCATCTGCACAATGGGGATAAGAATAGCACCTACCTCCCATAGTTGTTGTAAGGATCAAATTATTGTGAAGTGCTTAGCACAGTGCTTGGCATATTGTAAGTGCTATATACATATATATGCTAACTATTAACTATTAGGTAAGGTACCGTGGCAGTAGACCATGATTGCCCCAGAGTGGACAGAATGGAGGACACTTCTGCAGTTCTGGGATGAGAACACACCCCATCCCCTGTGGAATTGCTGAGCATCCCCTGCCTCTGGTGCAAGTGCACTTGAGAGTACAAGTAATGAGAGTTCAAAGGTGTTGCCAAGGAAACTGCTCCTGCTGACCTTGTAGAAAAGCATCATCACCACCTAATGGTTTGGTTCCCAATCCCTCAGATAGCTCCCATTTCCCCCAGGGAGATACACAGGCTGTAACGGGACACAGAGACACAGAGCAAGCTGATCAGGTAACCAGATTTCCCAGACCATCCTGCTCTACAACGTAGTCCTACTTCTCTCCTAAATGTCTTGTTTTCTCTCCTAACAATAGTCAGCCCCCCAGTCAAAGATAGAGTGTTGGGGCAGAGTCAGTTCAGGCTCTCCCTAACTTTGTATGCTGTGTTCAACTAGACACAAAGTAAGAGAGAGATTGGTATCCTAGCTGGGACCATTGGCAATAGCTATAATCTTCCTGCTTTATAGATCACTGATCCTTTCCTTGGTTGCACTAATACAGCCATTACTGCCCTGGGTAACCTTGGGCAATTCCCTTCTCCTCTCTGGCCTTCAATTTCTTTCTCTATCTAATGAGGTTAGACTTGATGTCTCTAAGGTCCCTCCTAGCTCTCACATTCTGTGTTCTACTTTCTAAGGTTCTTTTCTGGCATTCCATGTTTTAGGTTCTGTTATTCTCCTTTCTCTCACATTCCATGTTCTACATTAGAAGATTCCTCGCTGCTCTGAAGTTCTATATTTTACATTCTAAAGTCCCTTCTGTTTCTAAAATTCTGAAATCCATGTTCTCAGGTTCCTCTAGCTCTGACATTCTGTGAATCTATAAGGAAGACAATGGATTTATAAATCCTTTGGAATCTATGAGTCCCATTCCCCTACCACATGTGTAAGACAAAAAAGAAACAGGAGAGGGTTCTATTGAAAAGGAATAAAACAGCCCTCAATTTTCCTAAAAGAAGTTTATTTCTCATGTGTATCCCTATGACTCCTGGGGTGGACAGTTCAGGAGCAGATGAGTTTGCAAACCAAGGTGATCTTTCTCCCTCAAATTTAGAGCAAATGAGATCTTTACCAGTCTAAACAGGATTCATGACTATGTTTTATTAACTTAGATTCACATGGTGAGTAATCTTGACTGCTCTAGTGGGTGGGCCTTAGGCTCTTACAGAGAGCAGAACGTCATAGTCAGAGACATATATGTATATGTATACATATATATAATATGTGTATACACATGTCTCTATATGTATCTATGTATATATTTGTACATATACATATATGTATACATGTGGTCACGGGATCATGGAAGAATAGAGCCATAGAGTTAGATCTCACATTTCAATCAATCAAGAAGCATTTATTAAGCAATCATAGTACTAGGCTTTGAGCTAGATGCTGGACATAAAAAGGAAAAAATTAAACTGTCTTTGATCTCAAGGAGCTTCTTTTCTTTAGCATTTTGCAGTTTACAAAAGGCACACAGACATCCTAACAATCCTGTGCAGAAGGCAGGGCAAGTATCATATTCATCTTTCCAGAGATGAGGAAACAGAGTCTTGGGATGATGAAGTGATATTCCTGAGGCCAGGGAATTAATACCAAACTCAGGTTTCTAGATTCTAGGGCTTTTGTAGTTCTTGAGACTATTGGCTTTTTAAAAAGTTTTTATTTGTTTTAAAATTATTTCTCCCTGTAGCTTTTTTACCTTCTCCCTGACTGGTAAGCAGTTAGTTCTAGGCATTGGGAAAGAACCTCATCTCCATAATCTCTACCTCATCTGTGGGATGTTTCCTGCCATTGAATCCCTTTCCCTGGGTGAAAAAACTCTTTTCCTGAAAACACACACGCACACATACCCCCAAAAGGAACTTATCTCAGAGCCTCTCCTGAGGGAAAAATCAAGGGGAGCTCCTTTCCTGCCTTTTAATTTTCTACTCCTAATCTGCTGTGGGCTTAGAAGTGAAACCTCTTTGAAATCTATAAAAAAATAATAGTAAATTGACTGAACAAAGACAGAGACTGAAAGGATTTTCTGTGGTACAAAATGCATTGGTTTTATGATACCTTTCTCACTTTGGGCTTTGATGTTGCAAATAGCTGAAATGTCCAGAATTCTGACTTTTGGACAGGTAGTAAATGCTTTAATTGTAACTAGTACTTCTATTGGTTATTGTGCTTGGAATAGTTAGTTCTTTATTATTTTTATACCTTCATGGGTTCATATATGTAAACTATGATTGTTGTCTGTGAGTCTTATTAAGATACATGGGTCAAATTCCTGCTCCCCAAATCAAAGACAAATGCCTCTTTTTCAGAGACTATTGAGATACCTTTGTTTATTCTAAATACCCCCAAAAGACCTTTGGGTGCTTATGAAGGTCCTTTGGCCTTAGTCCTGTCCTATCAGATGATGATGACTGAGAGTCAATTCATTAATTCCTTCATATATTCATTCATTCATTCATTCAATAAGAACTTATTAGGGCTACAAAGGCAAAAGCCAAACTATGTCTGTTTGAATGCTCTTTCCAAAGCACTTTAAAGTTTTTAAAGCACTTTTCTTTCAGCAGCCCTTGAGAGGAGTGACGTTGTCTGACCTCTCTTCATCACTCAGCCAGAAGCCAATATGTTTGGGGAAAAGATAAATTACCCAAGGGAATTTCCCATAAACAACTTCTATGTCAGCAAATGCTCCTGCTCTGTGTTGCAGAAGGTAACTCATGGTCAGGAGATATGGGAGAGTATATTTTTAATTATAATCCAAGGATATCAAGATGATAAAAGCATCAGAGGCAGGTCATTTATCTCCTCTTCTGGTGAGCCAGATGTGTCAGGCTCTGAAATGAAACCCATCTGCCTCCCATATAGCATATGATCCTGTTTCTCCTCTCAGTGGGGCTCCCAGCCTGAGACCTGAAGCAAAATTCTAAGTGGGGGATCTGAAGGCTGTCTCCCAGCACGTGTCTGTTTGGGGACCCAATGCTCTACTAATGTCTGGAGCAGAAAGACTAATTTAATTGGAAGTGTTCACATTCCATTTTAAAACTGTGGGGAAGGAAGAGATTTACCAGATTAGTTTGCTATAAGCCAGGACAGAGGTGTGGGTGGGGGGGAGATGTCATCAAATTCCTACCTTTACCTCCTCATCTTCAGGGGAGTTCTTGGCAAATGCTGAGGAAGGGCAATGAACAGACCACAAATTCCCTCTATTATGACACCTAGACAAGCTACCCCAACATCAGGTATCTGTAAACATATTCTTTAAAATTTTTTTGATACTTATATTTCAATATAATTAGTTTACTTGGTAATCTTTTGTATTTTTTTATGTGTTTAAAAACTAATTCAGAGAAGAGATCCATAGTCTTTACCAGATTGCCAAATGAGCCTTTAACTAGAAAAATAAAAGTCTAAGAACCCTGGAGTAGAGATTTAGAGATAATTTATTCAAATTAACATCCTCTTCTATAAACTGAGGCCTATAGTAAGTACCAGAACCAGGGTTTGAACATAGGGTCTCTGGACTCTAAATATAATTATTTTTCCTAGATTTTGAGCCACTAGATCATCAAAAAGCCCTGATTAAATCACATAGTCCTTGACAGGGCTAACATGATGCCCAAGGTCAATGTGACTCCACTCTCTCATCTGTCAAAAGAATTGGGACTGAAAACAGAATGAGGAAGGCAGACACATAGTACACAGTGGGGTGTGCACCAATAAGGGCTATCTTTTTATTTTTAAACTTTTAAAAATTATTGATTTTTAACATTCTTTTCTTTTTAAACTTTGAGATCCAAATTCTGTCCCGCCCATTCTCCCCTCACCCACTAGGAGGAAAAGCAAAATCATATGCGTTATACATGTGAAATCATCTAAAATATATTTCCAGATTAGCCCTAGCTCTAAAAAAGCAAAAAAAAAAAAAAAAAAAGAAAATTATACTTAAATTTGTGCTCAGAGTTCACCAGTTCTCTCTCTGGAAGTAGATAGCATTTTTCAACATGAGTCCTTTGGGATTTTCTTGGATTATTGTGTTGACCAGAATAGCCAAGTCTTTTGCAGTTGATCATCATTACCATATTGCTGTTGGTATCACAGTGATCTCCCAGTTCTTGATCACTTCACTTTGCATCAGTTCCTATAGGTCTTGCTATGTATTTTCTGAAACCATCCTCCGCATCATTTTTTACAGTACTTCATCACAATCAGATACCACAACTTTTTCAGCCATTTCCTGATTAATGGACATCGCCTCAATTTCCAACTTTTCACAACCACAAAGAGAACTGCTATAAATATTTTGTTTTTTTTGTTTTTTTTTAAATTTTATTTTAGTTTGCATCATTCATTTCCACAAGATTTTGAGTTACATATTTTCTCCCCCTCTTTCCCCCACCCACCGCCCCAAAACAGCCATCCCAGTGTGTCCCCCATACCCCAATCTATTCTCTCCTATGTCACTTTTCGGTAGGGCAGGATGGATCTCCCAACCACAGTGCCTGTGTATCTCAAGTTCCAGTTGGATGTAGTCAATAATAATAATAATAATAATAATAATTGCATATATATATAGATAGATAGATAGATACACATTCATAACATTTGATTATGGAACTCCAGATTCCAGATTCTTTCTCCTCCTCCCTCTCCACCCACCCCCACTGGAAGGACAAGCAATCAAATACAGGCTGAAC
>CM053592.1:141188693-141219138 GCA_028646515.1 Pseudochirops corinnae
AAATCTCTGTGGGGCTCTGCTTCCAGAAGGGAAAGCTCTGTCCCAAATCGCTGGGGTCCTCCTGGCTGCCGTAGCTCTCAGGAAGATGCTGGGACTCTTCCTATTTACTTCTGGCTGACTGGATAATGAAGACTCCAGAACCGAGGCCCAAGACCGCGATCCAGATCCAGGCCGCTCACCACGAGAGCTCTTGGCCTCAGAACAATTGCTTAGTCCCCTGCTGTCTGCAGGCCACGAGCGGGAAGCTGCAATGCGGAGGTGGGTGCAAAACCTCTGCCTTTCGCTTTTCTGCTCTGGAGGCCTTTTGGCTGGACGCTTTTCTCCCCACAGTTCCCACTGACCTCGTTCTGAATGCTGCTCGCAGCTGCCGCTAATCCGCTGGCCAGAGAGGCTCCTCTGCTCCTCCCCTCCAGCCGCCCCTGGGGCACAGCCGCGGCTTCAGGCCAGGCTGGCTTCAGTTCACAGTGCTGATATGGTTCCTCGTAGCCGAGCTGACTTTAGTCGGAAGTATCTTTGTGTGCGTTTTGGAGTTCTAGGATTGGTTTAGAGTCTTATTTTATGGGTATTTTGGGGTGGCTATGTGATATGTTGCTGCTGCTATGCCGCCATCTTGGCTCCGCCTAAATATTTTGTATATACAGTTCCTTTTCCTTTTTCTTTGATGTTCTTGAGATACAGACTTAGTAGTGGTATTGCTAGGTCAAAAGGGACATACAGCTATATAGCCTTTTGATCCTTACCACAATCCTGGGAGGTAGAAAGAGAAGGAGGAGAAAGAAGAGGAGAGAGAGACAAAGAGACAGAGAGACAAAGACAGAGAGAGAGAGAGAGAGGGAGAAGGAGGGAGGGAGAGGGAGAAGGAGAGAAAGAGGGAAGGGGAAATGGAGGGAAGAAAGGAGGGAAGAAGAGGAAGAGAGAAGAATCAAACAGGACGGGCAGGTATATGGATGAGTTATGAGAAGGTAGAGATCACAGAGCCATCAGAGTATTTTAACAAGTATACAGAAAATTCAGTTCAACGAGCATTTATTAATTACCAGCTGTGTGCCAGAGCCTTTTTTAGTTATGGGAATATACAAATGAAAAAAGACATCTTCCTATCCTCCTTACCCCCAATTAGACCGTAAACTCCTTCAGGCTAGGGCTTCAGGTAGCACATTAAGCTTCTCTTCCTCTGGGGCAATTTATCTTTTCTCCAGATAGATTGGCCTATGGTTGAGTGATGAAAGAATGTAGAGGTGCATCTTTGTCAAAACTGTCACCTCTTAGCTACTGCTGGGAAGAAAATGCTTTTCAATAATTGCATATGTGTGTATATGTGGGAGAGAGCCAGGAGTCATTCTAGGTTTGGATAACTGCTTGTGTGTAGGGCATGGGATCAGAGGATGGTTAATAATCCAGTCTAGATCTAGATAAGACTGGAAGAACACACTGGAGTCAGAGTATGAGGGCTTTGGATGCTTTGCTAAGGAATTCACATTTCATCATATAGTCAGTGGACAGTTTGAGAAGGAAATTTATATGGCCTGAGTTAGGTGACTGATGTGTGTGTACGTATGTGTGTATGTGTGTGTGTGTGTGTGTGTGTGTGTGTGTGTGTATGTGTTTGTGTGTGTGTGTGTGGGGAGCAAGGGAAGGAGAACTTTGCGACAGGATGATTGGTTAGAACAGAACCTCAGCAGTCCATGCAAGAAGTTAGGGGGGCCTGAGCTAGGTTAGTGAAAGTAGGAATGGAGAAGGACTGATGTGTGAGAGAGTATGAAGGTAGAGTTGACCAGGCTTGAACCTTGGAATTGCCATTTTTTTTTTTTTTTTGGCAAAGTCATTTCACCTTTGTGGATTTCAATATCCTCATATGACAATGTGAATTGGATTGAGTCATCTCTAAGGTCACTCTTAGCAATGATGGTCTATGACACCTGTGATGGAGGCATGATTATGCCTATTTTACAGATGAGGAAACTGAGATAGTGAACTAGTAAATGATTCACTCATTATCACACCATTGCATTTAAGAAGGGGAGCACAACTTGTATCATAGTGGGGAGAAACCAATTGAAATGCTTTTATAATGGCCTCACTGAGAAGTAACAAGAGCATGGAGTAGAGGTTAAGTATGTGAGTGGAACTGGGCAGTCAGATTTGAAAGAACTTGACAACTAGCACTGGCCATGGAGTCAGGAGGACCTGAGTTCAAATGTGGTCTCAGGCTCTTACTAGCTGTGTGATACTGGTCAAGTCACTTAACCCTGATTGTCTTAAAAAAAAAAAAAAGAAAGAACTTGGTGACTGTCTGAATTGGATGTTGGAGGTGGGGCGAGCAAGAAGGAAATCTTTCTTTCCAAATCCTGATTTATCTCATGAGAAATCCTGGGTGTCAATGAAAGCTCAAAAACTTCTGGGGGGTAAGGAGGTGCGCAGTAACACACCAAGAGTATAATTTCCAAACCTTATTGGAAAGCATGAATACCACATCCTATCCTAATGACAATAATAGCCCATACTCATGTAGTGACATAGTTTCCAAAGAGATTTACTCAGAGCAACCTTATGAGGAAGGTTACATAAAGGCAGCATGATCTAATGTAAAGAGTACTGACTCAAGAGTCAAAGGACCTGAATTAAAATCCTGCCTTTGCCACTTATTATCTCTGTGACCTTGGGAAGTCACTTAACTTTCTAAGGCCTTGGTTCCTTCATCTGTAAATTAAAAGACTGGACTAGATGATTTCCTTTGAGCCTTAGATTCATGATTATAAATCCTCTTTTACAGATGGAGAAGCCCAGGCTCATAGAGATGAAATGTCTTGTCCAAAGTCACTTGTCTTCAAAGTTGGAATGGGAGAGTGACGCTATGAACCCCAGGCTTCAGGTATGACATCCCTTTCTCTTTCTACTGTGGCTCAGCAACTTCCTAACAGGGCAGCATATTAAGTTGTTATGGGTCATTTGCAGTTCAGTCAGATTGAGTTAAAAGCTCTTTTTCTGGGGACAGAGAGAAGTGCTGTGAAGGATTCATCACAGTGGAGTGGGCAGGGTTGGAGAGAGAAGTCAAGGTGAGAGACTTGACTGGACACTACTCAGGGAGAGTGGGAGGGGACTTGGAAAGCCAGAGATTAGCATGAACCAGACTCACAGGGAGTTTGTGAGATGGGGATGGGGCATAAGAAAGGGAAGAGAAACTAACTTCACAATTTTATAGTGGCTTTTCTTAGAGGAGTTGAAAGGCATAACCAAGGTAAGTACAGTTCAAACATAAATACCTATCAAGTACAGGGCACATTTAAAGCAAGCTGGCACTGTTTTGTCCTTGACAGACAAGTAAAATAACCTCCCTCCCCCCATAAGACTAAACCCCAAGATCTGTTTCTTTGGTGTAACTAGTTTGGAGGCATTGCTGGGCCTTGGTTTCAGTGCTATATGTGACTCCCTTTCCCCCTGGCTTATAAGTAAGATAGAGATCAGAGAAATTCTTAGATACTTAAAGATGAGGAATCCTTGGGATGCAGAATATCAGAGCTGGGCACACCCTTAGAACACTGGCCACAAAACAGAAGCATTCTTAAAAGACTTAGAATTATAGATCAGAATGAGAGAACCGGAAGGAATCTGAAAGATCGTGCTAGTCCAAACTTCTCATTTTATAGGTAGGGGAAGTGGAATTCAAAGAGATGGACTGATGGACCCCAGGTCCTGATCATTGGAACAAATTGTTCTCATCCCTGTATTCCACTGGGGGGAAGTCTTCCGTGCTTTAACTCATCAGCAGGCTTGAGTCCTATTGGTCATCTTCCCCCTGGTTTGGACCATCTGCTGACTCAGTACTGGGGTGTGCCAGCAATGCATGTGAACTTAGTACCCTACATATCATATATGCTTGATAGATAGATGGTGGGTAGTGGATTGGCTCTTTGACCTAAGCCCTGCCATTCTGAACTAAGGAAACAGTCTAGGGGGCGGCTAGGTGGCATAGTGAATAGAGTACCAGCCCTGGAGTCAGGAGGACCTGAGTTCAAATCTGCCCTCAGGCACTTAATACCTACTAGCCATGGGACCTTGGGCAAGTCACTTAACCCCAATTGCCCTGCCTTCTCCCCTCCAAAAAGGAAAAAAAAATAGTCTAATTTTTTTGTTATATGACAGGTTTTCAAAGCCCTAAAATGACAGCTTTCATCTCCTTTCTAGGACTTCTTCAGATTATATATTCCCAATTTCTTTAACTGATTCTTACACGCCATGTCTTCATTTCCTTCCATCATTTTAGACTCTAGGCTTCTATTAATTTGTTCAAAGTTTGAAAGAGCCTTTTTTGGCCATCAAATTATACTATAGACTCATGCTGTGGTAAAGGGCAGCAGGTGTGTTATAGCAGAATCCATCAGTGAATACTGATTAAACACCTACTGTGCACCTGGCACTATACTAAGATCAAACGAGATCACATTGGTAAAGCTCTTAGCACAGTGCCTGGCACATAGTGGGCTCTTCATAAATGCTTGCTCCCTTCCTGCACTAGGCACAGGGGATAAAAAGAATGATCGTAGGACTCAATTTGGATTCTAGCTCAGATCCTTGCTAACTGTGTGCCTCAGAGACAGTTCCTTTTCCCTCTCTGAGCCTCAGTTTACATATCTGAAAAAAAATGGTACCAGTAAATGTAAACTTAGCTACCTCATGAAATGTTGTGAGAAAAATGTTTTGCAAACCTCCAAGGGCCACTGAAATTAACTTTTTCTTTTTTAAATTTTTTTTTATATTTGTTTCTTTTTAGTTTACAACATTCATTTCCATAAGATTTTGAGTTACAAATTTTCTCCCCATCTGCTCCCTACCCATCACCCCAAAACAGCGATCCCACTGTATACCCCCTCCCCCAATCTACTCTCTCCTGTACATTTCCCTATCCCCCTCCGACTTTCCAGTAGGGCAAGATGGATCTCCATATCCCAGGGCGGAACTTTTTCTAAGGGCCAAAGTGGAGAGGGAGAAATTCCTTCTATGTGAGAAATATTGGAAAATAGATGGATAATGGATGACTGAGGGGAGGGAGTGGCGCTGATTTTTCTGTGCTCCTCCACAAGGGGGAGGTTAGGTGCAGTGATCACAGTAAATACTCAGGTAATTTTCCTTTTAGGAGCTGTGGAGCAGAGCCTTCCCCATGCTCAGCATGATTATGCTGCTGGCAACCTTTGCTGGTGGAAGAGCGATAGTACTATTTGCCTCTAAAGCAGTGAGAGTGATGGCCATGTGGATTTCTGAATCATGTATTTCCCGGCACCTTTAAGAGGAAAATGCTAACAATGTGCCTGGATCAGTCCCTGGGAGTCAGAGGCTCTCTGCTGGGTTGTTATAAGCAAAAGCTGAGCCAATAAAAGAAGTGTTTATTAAACGCATTACATACAAAACATTGCTAGAGTAACACAGACAAGGAAAAAACCAACAACAGTATCTGCCCTCAAGGAGCTTACATTCTATTGGAGGGGGAGGAAGAAGAACCTGTTAATTGAACATGATTACTATCTGTGTAACCCTGTTCAGGATGAATAATTTAAGCCTCCTTGGGCCTCAGTTTCTTCATGTGCCAAATGAAGGTGTTGGCCTAGATGGTTTCTAAAATCCTTTCTAGCTCTAGATTGACCATTGGAGGAGGAGAAAGCAGACACTCTGGGCCAAGGGAAACAGGTGAGGTTGCTTCCTGTAAGAGCTGGTGTGTAAGCTGAACCTTGAAGGAAGTGAGGGATTCTAAGAGGTGAGGGGGAAATGGTTCTAGGCATTCAGGACAAAGTAGTCAATGCTATGGCGTCAGGGGCTGGAATGTCCATTTCTGTAATGCCAGTTAGTAAGTCACTTTGACTGGAATATAGAATGATAAAGGGTGCGGTAATGGAATAAGGGCACTTACTGGAATAAGAAAGGCTGGAGCCAGATCATGAAGGGCTTTAAATGCCGAAGTAGGAATTTGTGTTTTATCCTAGAGGCAATTGGGGACCATTATTCCCCAACTGGGGAATAAATGGTCAGATTTGTGTTTGAGGTGGTAGTTCATTCCGATTTTCTCTGGAGTGAGGAAGAAGAATATCTTTTCCATCTCTATATGACCCCTATTTCTGTTAAACACACATGAAAGGTTCAGATAGAGGGCTATACCAATGTTATTGGACTATAAGCTTCATACTTAAGAGATTCGTGCCTCATTTGAACTTTGTATATCCTTAGTATATAAGCACACATTCATGTCATGGACCTCAGACTGCCTTATTATCCTACTGAATCCCTTAGACCATAATCAGATAGGTGTCCTGAGAGTGGAGAGGGAACCATGACATTATTCCTATGGGTATTTATAATGTTCAGTTAATGGTGGAACAGGGCAGCTAAGTGGTGCAGTGGGTACAGCACCCAGCCTGGAGTCAGGAAGAATTATTTTCCTGAGTTCAAATCTGGCCTCAGACACTTACTAGCTGGGTGACCTTGGGCAAATCACTTAACCCTGTTTTGCTCAGTTTCCTCATCTGTAAAATGAGCTGGAGAAGGAAATGGCAAATCATTGCAGCATCTCTGCCAAGAAGCCCCAAATGGGGTCATGGAGAGTCAGACACAACTGAAAAATGACACAACAAACGACAGAACAGTAAGTGACGGCTACTAGAGTCTCCCAGTCAAAGTGACGTTCTCTTTTCTGTTTCTCCCACCTTGTCCTCCCACCTTGTCCTCTGTTTGCAGTTTCCTTGCTGTGCGGTGATCCTCATACCAGGAATTCACTCTCCCCTCACCTCTGCCTTTTGGAATCCCTCTTTTCTTTCAAGACATAGCTCATGTATTACCTTCTTTATGAAGCCTTTCTTGATCCCTTCTCCTTCAGTGGCTGGTGCCCTCTTTCCTAAATTGCCCCATATGTGCTGATAAGTACTTGTTTCTGCCATGAAAATTCTCTTCTTGAGAATAGCTATTATTTTACTCATTGTATTAATACCCCCATTTTCTAGGCCACAGGATCCTTTATAAACACTTGTTAATTGACCCCTGTCAAGATACAGTATAAGTCTTACCTCCTCCAGGAACCTGCTTGAATGGAACCTCTCCCTCCCCCACTTTCAACTCCCAGTACATCCAGTTAATCAGTATCTCCCCAGAACTCCCCAGAGCTCTTACAGTTTGAAGTACTGCATCTGGCTCTTGATGAAACCACTTTAAATGTACATTTTGTTAAACATTCTCTTCAAAATACTATCTGTCATCTATAAAAGAGATAAAATTCTTTGAAAAGAAAACAGTTAATGTCTGAACTGTCAGTTCCTGAACTATGAGCACAGGTTAAGGGAGCCAGATGGAAGGTAAATCATCTGTAAACCTGGCCCATGTAGGTTATTAATCAGGCCACATCTGGAATATCCTGGTTAGCTCTCACTGCTATTTTTAGGAGGGAGACTGACAAATTCAATTTCTTCGGTTTGTCAAGTTTTGTTCCTCTAATAATGAGGAGATTTTCCATTAGACTGTGAGCTCCTTGAGGCCAGAGGTTGTTTTTGCATTTCTTTGTATCCCAAGTGCTTAGCATAGTGCCTGGCACGTTGTACATGCTTAATTAATAAATGCTTGTTGACTAAATAAATGCTTGTTGATTTGATTAAATGATTTTGGAGGCCATTTCCAGTTCTAAATCCTGTGACTCTTTGACCCAGGCTGGAGCAAGTCTGGAGGAGGGTGACCAGGATGGTGAGAGACTTTTTCACTTGACCTTGTTCAGATAAAGATTGTTTCAAGGGATTCACCATTTCTAGCCTGGGGTGCAGAAGACCTAATGGGAAGCTGGCTACAATTTTTGAATGTCTGGTGGTCCATCGTGTGAAATCAGACTTGCTCTGTTTGGCCCATGGACTCAAGAGAGGCCCAATGGGCTGAAGTTATGGGAGATGACTTAGAAATAAGGAAGAAATTTCCAACAGTCAAAACTTTTCAATGATAGAATGAGCTGCCTTGTAGGGTCATTAGTTTCCTGTCACTGGCAATGTTCAGACTAAGTCTGGATGATCACTCATTAGGGATATTGTAAAAGAAATTCATAGCCCAGATAGGGTTTATGTCTGAGGTTCATTTAACTCTATAAATCTATACGATCTTAGTTTGCAGAAGCTCTAGCTTTCTTGGATACTGCAGTGCTGTGGTTTCATCACTGTCTTAGAGATTGCTACCCATTCATGCCTTCTCATCCTGTGCAGCTCCTGCACAGTACCCTTCTATAAAGATGTCCAAAGTGCTGGATGTCTTCTCCTAGGTCTCCTAACATTATGTGCATACCTGTGGAGCATGTGGGTTGATCTTTCCCTCTCATGACACTGAGGACAACAATCTTTGACCACTTTGGTGAAATCATTCACTGGTGATTTGTTACAGTCTGCTCATATCTGACATGTGTGCCTTCCCTTTGCCCTCTGGGGGTGACCTACAACTTTAATTCTTTAGAGGTTGTGCTGTTCCATGACTTGTAGCCATAGAGCATCAATTTCCTGTGTGGATTGTTAGGCTGAACTCTGAATGATTGTAGGTCTTATTTAGGAAAGTAATGTTCCAGGACTTGATGTAATCTGTCAGCTGTGCTCATATTCAAAGACTTTCTAGCTTCACAGGGCATGCTAGGGCTGGGGAACCACGGACACAGCCTTTGGGAAACAAGGATAGTCATGCTATTACTGATGTGTCAAGGATTCTGGGGCTGAATGTACACTCACATAATTCTAAATATAATACATGCCCACCTAGCACCTTTTTCAAGACATGTTACATAAAAAAGGATGTAACAAGCAAGCAGAGGTATAGGAAAAGGTAAAATCTGTAGAAGGAACAGTAGATGGTCCGATTGGCCACAGGATCAATTAATAAGTATTTTTTTTAAAGCATCTACTATTTGCTAGGCACTGTGCTTGGAGGTGGTGATATAAGGACCTCCTTTCCTCGACTACCCCAAACTAAAGTCGTCTCTGCCCTTTAGAAACTCGCATTCATTCTATTTGAGGAGATAGTATGTGGCTACATAGATACAAAACAAATGCAAAGTAGTTTGGGGTAGAAGGTGGAAGATACCAGAAATTTTCTCAGACAGAAGAAGTGATGTTTAAACTGAGTTTTGAAGGGAACTAGGAAATCTCAGAGGCAGAGGTAGGGAGAGGGTGTATATTATAGGGTTTGGGGACAACCTGTGTGAAGAAGGCTAGAACTGATGGAGAAGAATAATATGAGATGGAAAAGACTGAGTGGTAATACTTTGTGTAAGACCCTGAATACCAAGTAAAAAAGTCTAATTTTTACTAGGTAATCAATGAGGAGCCACTAAAGATATCTGAGCAAAGTAGTTTCCAGTGGAAAAGACTTAAGAAAATAGAGGATTTCCCTCTTGGGGTCTGTAGACCATAGGGGCAATGGATTTTGGCAACATAGCTTCTCTCTTGACATACTTAATAGGCCCAAACAGCCTCTCCCTCCAAGTCCTGGGTTCTTTCTTTATGGCGGCTACCTCTGCCTATGCTTCTGCTCTCCCATCTCCAAGTGACTTCTTCCAGCATCCCTTTCTCCAGTTTATTCCTTTTTTTATTTGGAAGTTATGTTCCTCTTTGAATTTATCTCCTTGGCTCAGGATATAGATTTTTTTTAAGGGTCATCCAGAACTGTGGCCTATTATTATTCATCCTATCACATTGCTTCCATTCTAATTTACTTGAGGAACTAATTCACACTTTATAAAGGGCTCCCTTGGTGTGGGAAGAATTTTTTTCAGTTTGATTAATATGTCTTTATATGATCTGAGGTTAGTTCAGTGATAGGCCAATTCACTTATATGGCACTGAAACCCTTCACCCTCCTGACTTTTCTCCCCTGTATGCCATCTGGTTATCAGTGTCTCTCCTGAAAAGTAGTGACCAGAACTGACCCCAGCACTGAACTATTGATGTGGTCTGCCCCAGGCAGAGGTGAGTGGGGCTCTCATTTGCCAAATTCCTATTGAAAAAAAAGAGACTGAATCACAGGACTTCGTTTGATTAGGATCAAGTAAAAAAAAGTCAAGTGCTTTGAAAAATTTAAATGCTAACTCTTATTATTGGATCAGTTCATCAGTTCTGGAAGAGTGAAGAGATAGGGGACTATTATATCATCCCCATAGGACAGATAGGAAAATTGAGACCCAGAAGTGTTAAATGATGTGCTTTATAAAATGTATCCTTAATCACTAGGAATTCCTATTCATGAGAGGTATACCATCATATTATTGTATATAGAAATACTGTATGTAGGAATGTAGAATTTACATTCTGAAAGGGGTACAATTTTCATGCACTGATTAAATTTTTTTTAAAATTGCACATAAGCAAAGCTTTGACTCAACTGTGTGATATCTAGTGACCTTTAAAATGCTGAATTATCTGAGAATATACTACATATATAGGTATGACACAGTTTTTGACATGTAATGCAGTGATTCAAAATTCACTTACTTTCCTAAAGGCATAAAAAATGAACATTCCCAATTAAAAAAATATTTGTTGTGTCTGTATTTTTTCTTTAGAAGCATTAAGGTTTCTCTGATGATGAAAATAGACAAGTAGTCTTGATGTCATAGAAATTTATTTTCTATATTTCTCACTGTGATCACAGCATAAAGAAATGTGCTCCCCATTATTTTTAAACATTTTGTCCACATGAAAACTTAACAATGGATGAGCAGAATAAGACAATCAGTTAAAGTCAGAAATGAAAGTTGTTATAATAATAAAATGGTCTTGTTTTGCTGTAGCAATAAAATGACCAAGTGCAATGACTTGATTTTAATAAAATCATCTTTGAAAAAGAAATTGTCCTTGAATGAGACTTAGGACATCAGTGAGTTAGCTAGTGCTACCTCTGTTATTAACTTGCTGTATGACTGTGAACACGTTGCCTAACCTCTCTGGGTCTTTACTTTTCCTCTCTGCAAGATAAGGGCCTGGAGCAGATCGGGGTTTCCTAACTTTGAGTGTGTCATTATTTTTTTTATGACTCCAGCCAAGTCTAGATCACATCCTTGGATACCATTTTCTTTACTAGCTATTCATTTCCCAAACCTGAATTTCTTTTCTGAAGCCACCATCTTCAGTTAGCACTTGTAAGTGAAAGTACTACCATTGGCCTTAAGGTTGTCAGTTTCTTGACCAGAAGAGTTGCTTAAATACCAGAGGACCTCAAAGGTCACTGAAAATAAAAATGTAAAAATGTAAAAATGGATCCTCTAAAATTTATCCCTGGATCCTTGGGGGATGGGGAAGGTCTGTGGATCCCAGGTTAAAAATTCCTGGCCAATAAATGATCTCTGAGGTCCCACATCTGATGCTCTGCATTCAATTAGAGTGTAAACTTTATGCTAATATGGATTGCTTCATTTCATTCATAGTCCAGCATAGTACCTGGTACGTTGTAGACAAATGTGTCAGTTGATTGTATCTTCACACGTAGAGGTTCTGACCAGATATTATTATATCCTAAGGTCTTGTCCAGACCCACGGATTTATAATCCATTCAAAGTCACAGGGCAAGTTAATTATAAAAGTGAGTCTGGAGTCCCAGTGTTTTAGTTCAGTGTTTCCCCAATCCCTAACTAGGGCACTCTGATGGGAGCCTCTTCCTGTGATGGGAAGAACATTAAGAGTGAATGCAAGTAATAATTAGGCTCTTGAAAAAAAAGTGCAGTAAGAGGAATCATATCCACCAGTGGCTATTTACCTGTTACTTAACATTAGTAAAACCTCAGGGGGTGAGGGAGATTGTGCCCAGATGGAGAAGATGTAGAGTCATAGAGGATCCATGTTTCAGCAGTAGCCAGGAACATAGCCAACATAGATATTCCTTATGGCAGCTTACTCTTGAGCAGGAGATTGATGGAGGTGGATAATAGTGTGGATAAAGAAGAAATCTCCATGACTTTGAACACTGATAGGATGTTGTTGTTATTGTTGTTTTGGGGGGAATCAAGTGACTTGGTATCCAACTTTTTGGACCTGGAATCAAGAGACTCATATCCAAATCTCAAATTCTGGGATTCCTAATTCTACTTCTACCCAACTAGTAGGATGACTTTGGAAAAGAACAAGAGATCTGAGAAGCCCTGGACTTTGCTATTTAATTGCTATGTAACTTGGTCAAGTTAGTTCTCTGTTTTAGGCTTACCCTTTTTTCGTCTGTATAATAATGGGATAGGACTAGATCAGGCATTCTTATGTAAGATCATTGAATTAAAAAAAAATTTTGTGAACTGTAACTCAATATAATTTCTTTCCTTTGTAATCCTTTATATTTTTATGCATTAAAATGCATAAAATTATTCTGAAAAGGG
Organism: Pseudochirops corinnae; assembly: GCA_028646515.1. NCBI lineage: Eukaryota > Metazoa > Chordata > Mammalia > Diprotodontia > Pseudocheiridae > Pseudochirops > Pseudochirops corinnae. The sequence continues at coordinate 141,201,052 of CM053592.1, forward strand.
GTATATAGGCTTCAGCAAGCTGCCAAAGGGATCCATGTCACAAGAAGGTTAAGAACATCTGGAACAGATGATTGTGAAAGTCTTTCATAGCTCTGAATCCTCTGAGTTTACACAACTGAGGTTCAGGGAGATATAATAACTTGCTACAACTCACACAGATGACTAAGTTGTGGAACTGTGACTTGTTTACAAGCACAGTTCTCTTTCCACCACACTGTGCACTTTTCTTCTTTTCTTAGCCTATCTAGTTCCTACCCCTTCCTCCAGGAACTCTTCCTTGAGTGATCACTGTTCTTTGAGTTCCTGTGGAGTTTCACACCTGATTTTATACCATGACTTATCTTGTACCTCCTGGAGGTTCCTTCACAAGACAGGACACTTGGTGGGTACTCAGTAATGACTTTCTTTGTTCAGTCACTGAAAAGATTGTGTCAAACAATTTGGAATATAGAGCAATATAGAATAGAAGTCTGTTTTCTGGATAGTAGGGAGCCTACTTCTGAAGGAGCTTTGTAATAAATCCTCTCAATCTTATAACCTGCCTGAGAGAATAAGGTATCAGAAGGTCTCTACTAGGACACATCCATGGCTGACCTTATGACACATGCCTTTGATGGTCTTTGTGTCCAATACCTCAGAAGATTAGAGCATAGCTCAATGCCTAAGACTTTCTCTAGAGTCACTCAACATGGGGTAACACATATAGGAAAGACCATTCAGGTGACAAGAAGAGTCTCCAAGAGCCAATGGAACTGGCATGAGATCTGACCTGTGTCTTTTATTTCCTCTTCTTCTAGTTCACTTAGTCCTATGACCAGAGTATGGGGCCAAGGTAAGGAACCCACATTCAAAGCTTAAAGTCTTGTTGCTTGTAGAAATAGCCTACAGATGACCTCAGAGTCAGCTGCCTGGCTTCCTTTATGTACCACCTTAAATCTCACCTCTGCAAGAAGCCTCTTGTAATCCCCTTTAAATCTAGTCCCTCTGTTGATTATCTCCAATTTATCCTGTATATATATTTTTTCTGTACATATAGTTGCCTGCAAGTTGTCTGCCCCATTATACTATGGATTCTTTGAGATCAAGGACTGTTTTTTGCTTTTCTTTATATTCCTACCAAACACAGTGGTAGGCACATAATAAATGCTTATTGAAAAACTGCAGGAATCATTAGGGCTATTGGCTGCTACCTTTCCAGACCCATAGCTCAAGTGCTTTCCTTCCATGATTGTGCTAAGAAAAGAAAATAACTTGTCACATCTCCCAACTACCCCCTTTCCTACTCCCAGTTTGTTTGGTACATTCAGGTTTTCACATATAAAATTTTCTTAAACAGGGCCCAACAGTAAGCTCTGTGGTCCAGCAGAGAAACAAAATAATCTCAAAGCATTTGAAACAGGAGAGAAAGGTTTTTAGCTGGGGGAAAGCCATGCTCAAAAGATTTAAAACAGAAATGAGCCTTGTGTGTTCTAAAGACACATATTTAGGGAGATTAGGGAATTGGAGTAGAAGGTGTCTGTTATGAGATTGCTACCAGGCCTTCTTTGCTTGATGCTAAGTGTAAGGAAAATAATAACCCCTATTTGCATAGCACTTTTGAATTTACAGAGTGCTTTCCCCACTTACTCTGTGGTTGATGATAGGATCATTAATCTAGAGTTAGAAGGAGCCTTAGGGGGATTATTCCCCCCTCCATTTTTGAAATAAGAAAATTTAGCTTCCAAGTTGTGACTTTTCCGAGGTCACCTAGCTAGTAAGATGGAGGTGAGGTGAGAGATTGGGTTCAAAACCAAGTCTTGAGACACCAAGGAACTTTGAACTAACACCTTTCGAACCCAAGTCTTGGGACACCAAGGAACTTTGAACTAACACTTTTCAAACCCAAGTCTTGGGACACCAAGGAACTTTGAACTAACACCTTCCCTTTCAGCTTGGCCCCTTTGATTGAAAATTATAGGTCTGGCTTCTGATTTTCTTGTCTTTTAATTTTATACACACACACACACACATACACACACACATATATTCACATTTCTGCAGCATTTACAATCTGCAAAATGTTTTACTCAGCACTGAGAAGAATTTCAGGATATTGGGATGGTGTCATGACAGCAGCCCTAGAGGGAGCTGTTTATTACAACTGGGGTGGTGGTGGTGGGGAAACAACAGTATTTAGAAGCTCCAGGAAGGCAGCAGATGGCTGGGGCAGAGTGGTGGATAAATAAGAATGGCCTCAGTCAGGAGAGAATGGAGTGTTAGAAAATAGTGGGAAGGTCAAGGATATGAGTCCAACAGCTGTGACTTGGTATAAGAGGTGAGGAGTGAAAGGATTGTGGGGGACAGCAAACTGAACTGGGTTTATGGGTGTGGAGTGGTGATTGTCTGGGTTTTTTTCCTGGGTTAGAATCATTCCCACTTGGGGGTTCTTTGGTGCTGGTCTGTGTTGGGCTCTGTGAGCCCTCCTATCATTAATATAACCACTGTGTACAAGAGACATTGATGAAGCCAGCATCACTTCTTCCTGAACTGTATTACCTGGGCTTGTTTAATCTTTCTGTCCTTAGAATGTGGTGAGGGAGCAGCAGAATCAGACAACCTTATATGTGAGTAGTATTATTAACCTGATCTTACATATAGGAAGTCTTAGGAGACTCAGAGCAGAGATGTGCTCAGTTACTCTGCTAATAAGAATGATAATAAAAACAGCAACATCAATAAGCAGACAGTCATGGAAGCACTTAGGTGGCACAGTGGATAGAGCACGGGGTCTAGAGTCAGCAAGACCTGAGTTCAAAACAGGCCTCAGACACCTGTGGGTGGTGTAGGTCACAATCTCTGTCTCACTTTGCTCAACACTGTAAAATGAGAATAATTATAATCACCCACCTCCCAGAGGTTGTTGTAGGGCTCGAATGAAATAGTTGTAAGGGTCTTCACACAGTGCCTAGCTCATAGTAGGTGCTATATAAAGATTAGCTATTATTATTAGCTAGGGCTTTAGAAATGCTGTGGGGACGCTAAATAGAGAACTGGTCTCAGACTCAGTAAGACCTCCATTCCAGTCTCACTTTGTGACGCATGCAGGCTGCGTGACCCTGGACAAGTCACTTCTCAGAGCCCTACACAACTAAGTTGATAAATTGTGAATAATTGTGCATTAATAGAGGGGTTTTCTCCACACTGATTAAATCCAAGAGTGTTTTAGAGTTTACAAAGATTCAAGGGTGTTTTAGAGTTTACAAAGATCTTCCTTCAATGCCCATTTGAGAGAAAAATAACAGGTTTTTAGTTGCTATTTTGGTAGGTGGAGAAATAGCCTCAGAGAGTTGAAGTGATTAGCCCATAATCATATGACTGGTAAATAGACCTTGACCCAGGTCTTCTGTCCCCTAAATCTGCTGTTCTTTTTGCTGAGTTACAAAGCCTCTCAATTATTTTCATTGTCTACTCTACCTTTATGGCCCTCTCAAGTTCTCCTGTATGCTCCAGAATCCATACCTGGCACTGTTTTGATTGTGAATTTGAGTGTCACTTTACGAGGTGAAGACAGAAATGAAGTAAACAATTTGCCATCATCTTCTACAGATGGATCTCAGCTACAGTATAATAGCTTTAAAGACGATACAGGGTAAAGTACGGCATTACTAGAGATGGATGGCAATGATGCTCCTCAGGATGAGCCTGGCTCCTAGTGGATGTTTTGATTCAGTAACTTTATGGCAGCTTTTTGGACTGCATTAGAGAACATTTATTTATTTATTTATTTTTATCTTATTAGTGCACATTTTGTACATTGGAAAAATTATGTAGGTTTTATCTTTCAGACTTTTCTAGTTCTTATTGTAAAAGGGCTAAGATATTTTGTTAAAAAAGGAGAGGTTTTAAATGAATTTTTATGTTCACCTGTTGAAAACGCATTTTCTGTTTGGAAGAATTTTGTCATATCAGACTGTTACAGAAACTGTAACTTAAGAAAGAACTATAATGTAAAATATTGGTGTCATCATTTCTAAAGAAAATCATAGTAGTTAGAGTATAAGAAATATTTTCTGAAAGTTGATTTAAGAACAAGCACAACTTATTTGGGTATATATCTTGATGGTGGTATTGCGTAATTAAATGTTTTCACTGGGGGAAACATTTTAGAGGTTCAGGGAAACCTGTTCAAAGATGAGAAGTTCATTATACTATTGTCTATGTGTGTCTTACGTGTAAATAATTCAGAACTTAACTAGAAATATGTTATTTTCTTTTACTATTTGAGATTGTAAAAAACACTAACTAAAACATATATATTTTTCCTGTTCCTTGTGACATCTTGGAGTGGGAAAAATAAGTTATTGACAAAATTTTCTCTAAATTAAAAGAAACACTTTAGATTCTCTTCTACCTCAAAAAACAAACAAACAAAACCAAGTTCTTGCTAATTTCTCTCATAATTTGAAGGGCTCAGAGATGGAAAGTCATACTAAAGTAAGGGTTCAGGTTTTTTTTTCTTGTCAGAATCCCTACATGGTCTGTGCTTCTTTGCCTGAGCCCAGTGTGGTGCTGGCTTCTGAACCACACTACAACATTGAGATCTGGCTTGGAACTCTAGGACCAGTTTCCCCTCCCCCCCCCCCCCTTATATCATAGAAACATAGAACCTTAGGGATTCTAGTCCAACAGGTTCTAGTTCCAATAACCAAATCATTTGACAGTTGGAAAACTCAGGTTCATGGAGGGAAACTGAGGTGCCAAGACAGAGCCAGCATTCATACTTAAATGTTTTCATTCCCAAGCTTGGACTTTTGATACTCTGTCACATAAGATTCCATTCCCCTCTTCAAATTTTCTTGAGCTACTTTGCCTCTCCTTAGAACTTAGCATTTTCCCTCTGGTTGCATGCTTATTTGTGTTGTATGTTTTCCACATAGCAGATTATACCCTACTTAAGACCAGGAATTGATTTATTTTTATCTTTGTATTTCCCATACTGAATATAGTATTTTGTATTGAGGAGATGCTGAATAAAAGCTTGTTGAATTGATTGGAATTGAATAATTTCACCATTACATTCTTTCTTCCCCTTAGATAACCCCCTTGAGTTACATCTCTTCTTGATGCCTAATTATGACTTTGAGATGACCTTGGTTTCTCCAAGGCTATATCCATGGAGAATTCATTTTGGAAGATTCTACCATGTTAAGCCATGTGGGAAAGGCTTCCAGGGTTGAGTTTTTGAGAAGTTCCAAATGCCTTATCATGGAATTGAGGTGACCCAGGGTTCTTCAAGGCTGTGTCAGTAGCGAGTCCATTCTGATGATTCTGCCACATTGGGAAGGCTTGCAATATTGCAATGTTGACCCCAAACCAGTCTATGCATCTATCATCTGAGAACCAGTCTCATTCAGTACCAAGAAACTTGTCTGAGAAAGTTTGGACCCCTGAACAATGATATTTTTCCAGCCACAACAATTCACGTTCATGGAAAAATTGTGATTTTCATTGATGGAAAGACTATCCCCAATGAGGAAAACATAGATTCTTGAAATCTTGAATTATTTGAACTGTTGAATTTTCCTCCCCATACAAACTGCCCTGTTCTTATCCCTGTTGGGTTCCATTCTATTGGTTTCTGACCAGCCTGCTGGCTTGAGGGAGAGGAGACCAAGAAAACACCAATTCCAATGGCAAAGAAAGTGATTTCTATTATGTACAATCACAGAGCTCCTTCCTTGTTTCAGTAGGAACAGTCAGGGGTCTGCACTTAGCATAACACCTAAGCCTATGACAGAAAAAACAATTAAAATGCCTTTTTTCTTTGTGAGTGGAATAGCAATGTTTTTCCAATAATTTCATTTTCAAACACTGTATGGTAGAATGAGCATTGGGTTTGAAGCCAGATTATTGGGGTTCAAATCCCAGATCTTGCACCTTCTAATGTAATATATACAAAACAGTGGCATATCCCACCATCTCCCCAGAGAGCAAAGTTGAGGGGAATGTCTAGAAACTAGTTATGGATGAGGAGATAGAGGGAAAGTTTAAAATAGTCCTGGAAAGGGAAGTTTGGATTGAAAATGAAGTGAAATGAAGTCTGCTAGAAAGGAAAACAACACCACTCTCACAGCTGGTGATGGGGCACACTATAAGCCTACCAGTGCAAATGTGTGTCACTCGCTACTCAAAGCTAAGAATTTTTTCAAGGGGAATATTTGATGCCCTCTGGGGGAAGAACCATTCCAGTGTTGGATAGGACATACCTCTGAGGTTAGCAGTGGCAGGGGAGTAACATGGAATGGAAAAGACTTAAAACTTCAGGGTATCCATATTTGATCTCACATGTTCCTCTCCATCTGAAAATATGGAATTCAGAGGTTTCAGTGTTGGAATAAGGCAGCTAGGTAGCAGAGTATATAGAGTGCCAGCCCTGAAGTCAGGAGGACCTGAGTTCAAATCTGGTTTCAGACACTTACTAGTTGTGTGACCATGGACAAGTCACTTAACCCTGTTTGCCTCAGTTTCCTCATCTGTAAAATGAGCTGGAGAAGGAAATGGCAAACAACTCTAGTATTTCTGCCAAGAATACCCCAGATGGAGTCACAAAGTATTGGACATGGTTCAAGTATGACTGAACAATGTTGGAATACTTCTGGAGACTGGGTAGGGAATTTGACAAAGTAGAAGATGTTCAGAATGACTGACTAGTTTGCCAATACCTATCAGCAGTAGAGAAAGAAGCCCACTGAATGTGTTCTGTATATGGAAAGACTGTTTTGAAGACTGGCAATAAAAGACCAATGTCAGTGGAGGGCATGAACTGAAGGTCATTTGACAAAAAGGAACTAGGAGCATACTTGTGCATACTTGTATATAAAAGAAATAATATTGTATATCATAAGCTGTTGGAATTCACAGAGTCCTTCAAGGAGAGTTGAGAGCACAGAGAGAATAGTCTATGATCAGTAACATTGGTTTCAATAGGTTCCAGGATGGTTGCTCTGATAGGAACGATATGATAAGAAAGACTTTTCCAGCTAATGCAGGGACTAGGACTCTGTGGGTTGGATAAGAAGGATTGCTTATATTTGGAGTATATCATGGTGAGCATGGTTTTTCTAAGGGGACTTATGGGTATCTGCAAGAATGTAGATACTGTGGCCCTAGCATGTCTTGTTTTCTCTAACATCTCTGGTGTGCCATTATTAAATGGGCCCAAATATAGCCTATTCTGGCAAGTTTGGGCTCTGCTGACTTTAGTGTCCATTCATTGCAACAATGTATTATTGACTTGACTCCAAAAAGGGGTAGAGACCATCAAAGGAACACTGAATCCTCTTCCTTGAGAGTAGATCCAAAGATGTCCACCTATTATGATTCTTCAGTGTCTGAGGAATGAAAGTACTATTTGAGAGCAAACTCAGCACCAAGAATGGTGTGTTTTCTCTGCATGAGTGGGATGTTGAGTGAGTCTGTGTAGCAATGCATAATATCTACCTCAAGTTTTCCAGTCTTTCTTTTCCTTCCTTCCTTCCTTCCTTCCTTCCTTCCTTCCTTCTTTCCTTCCTTCCTTCCATCCTTCCTCCCCCCCCCCTCTTTCTCTCTCTCTCTCTCTCTCTCTTTCTTTCTTTCTTTCATAGAAGACCTGAGGAGCCACCTAAAAGAGCTATTAGTCACAATCTGTCTCCAGTCAACCTTTCCAACCTTATTACACATTAATATCCATTGCACACTTGATAGGCCAGTAAAATTGGTTTTCTTTCTGTTCTTGCCATACAGTACTCCATCTTCTATCTATGTATCTCTGCACAGACTCTCCCCTATGCTTGGAAAGTATTTCCTTGGCCCTCAGAATTGCTAGTTTTCTTCAAAACTCATTTCAAGCACAAATTTCTTCATATTTTTTCCTTGATCCACATTATCTTCCTCCCCAGATGCTAGTGCCTTTACTTACTCCCAGTGATCTTCTATTTATTTTGGATATGTCTCATCTGTATTTATTTATGTACTTATTATTTCTCTGGACAGAATGTAAGTTCCTTGAGGTCAAGTACTGTTCCATTATTGTCTCCAGCACCTCAGAAATCGCACATAGTAGGCACATAATAAATGTTTGTTGATTGAAATGGAATCATTATGGAGTCTTCTGGTCCATATATATCACCCACAGTCACCATAAAAAGAAGGGCAAGAAGACCCTGACATTTGCAGATGATAAGAACAAGAGACCTCAAGTAGAGTTTAGGATGCCCAGGACTGTTTGCTGAGCAGTCAGTGGTTTTCAGTGTTGGACTTTAGGATACTACCAGATTTCCATGACTGAAAGATAAAAAGAGGGTAATCATCTCCTAGCAGGATTAATGTGGTTTGAGTGTATGTCCCAAGGACTTTTGGGTGAATAGGTCACTTGTAACTAAGTGATTTATGGAGGTGGTTAGTGGCATGCATTACCTGGAGGTGTTGGTATGCTGGATTATCTCACTGTCTTTGGGGGATGTAGGAAGAAGATGAACAGCATTACTAGAGAACAGACCATTTTACCTGTTATATACAGGCAAACCCAAGAAGGACTGAGAAGGCTTCTGTTGGTGTCAAGGTCTGATAGGTGAAATATTTCTTATCATTTCCATGCCAGGATCCAAGGAAGTGTTAGCTTTGGCAAGAATCATGAAGTTTGAAATTACAACCTACTATCCTCAAGAAGCATTTAATTTTCTCTTACTGAACACTCTGGGGTTCCTGATTCCAGAGCAGAAGGCTTAGTAGCATTGTGGCATTTCTAGTGTGGATATACAAAGCTATTCAGAATGATAGCATGGTTTTATGCCATACTTTCTCATGTTTGGCCAAAACATCCCCCTCCCCCAGTGACTTGTGCTTTGGAGTCTCAGAATAGGGAGAAGAAGTAGAGAATTATAAGATATATGTCTTTTGGCTTAGAGATCAGCTACATACTATTATTGCTTACCTGTGACTTCATCTTAGAAGAGCTCAGGCAAGAACCAGTGAGGGTATAACGCTCAAGGTTTTGGATAAGAACTCCAGCAAGGGAATACACTTTTGCTAAGAAATTTAATTGTGGACTGATGGATACAAATCCAATTCTAAACAGTCAAAAGATTGGGCAACTTGGCAGACAGGCAAAAAGCCTCAAAGAATGGTTGGCTTCCTGCAAAATTAATACGTTGTGATATTAATGCCTTCAAAAACCAATACATCGCAACCACTATTGCCCATGGAGAACTGGTTGAACTCTCTAGTTACAAGGTAGAAAAGACTAATAGAAAGTTATCCAAGTAGTTTCTTCTCCACCAGCTATGGAAAAACCATTCAAGCTGGATAGCAGCAGATCACAGGACCATAGATGTAAAGATATAAAGGATTACAGAGACCATGTCATCCAAATCCTTTATTTGGTAGATCAGTCAACTCTTCTGTAGTTTATTTCCCTCTGCTCTGCTTCATGTGATCCACCTCTTGACCAAAGTTCATTTTATAGATATCAGAGCTGAGGTCTGACAAGGTGAAGTGTTTTGCCCAAGGCAACATAGGAAACAGCAGGGCTGGAATTTGAGCTCAAGTCTGATGACCTAAAGTTCAACATGGCAAGTTTGGGGCTCTCTTTTTTGAACTGATGCTGCTTTTCTGTTTCCTTCTCTGTAATATGAAGGAGGTGGATGAAATGATCTCTGAGCTCCCTCTAAGCCCCACTTAGGGCCCAGGAATAACATGGAGAATAAGTAGCAACCTGAGATTCAAACTTAGGACCCATGACTCTACATTCTGTACTCTTTCCACTGTACCATCCTCCAGCTCAAAAGGAGAGAAATTGGATGAGAAGGAAACTGCATGTTGGCATCTGCCAGAGAATCAAAGGCAGTCAGACAATTCTGTCCTAGCCCCAGGGGACCTCTTGGCACACAAGGTGGGGCAGGATAAATCTCCAGGTTATCCTTGTTCCAGCTGTGGAGGCTTATGGGGAAAAAATAACTTCTATGGGAGACAGTGATCACTAGCCTGGATAGTTAAGGTGCTCTGGAATGGTACTGCAAACAAGGTCTGAAGATACCAAGAGAGAAGAGCTGTCATCAGGGCTAGAACTATTGGGCCAAGGATCATGTTAAGTCATAATGCTCAAGGCATGATGGATGAACTATTCATGTAGCTTTGTTATAATGCATATCATAGATACTTTAAATGTAACCACAATTTATGATTTTAACACTTTATGTCATATATATATATATATATATATATATATATATATATATATATATATATATATATATACATGTTTGCTACTTTGTATACATTTTCACCATATTATACTTCTGTGTTATATGGGCTGGAGCTACAAGTGCATGATTTATGTTTCAACATGTGACATATGTATTTGGTCACTGCATGTCAATGCAACTCTATATTCATTTTTTGCATAAGATCTTTATATTTGGGTTATGTTGTATACTCATGTTACACGTGCTACCTCTACTATATTTGGGAATAATTATCCGTGACTGTTAACTGATGAATGTTTTTAATGTATATTTATAGATTTCCAAGAGGAGAGAATTTATTACCTTGCCAGTACTTGAACTTTTTGATATAAATTTCCTAGTCCTTTTCTTTTAAGATTCTTAGAGCCCAGGGGCTGTGAAGTCTAAAAGGGACAGAACTAGTAGTGGGGTTCTGGAAAGTAACACAAGGAAAGAGACAAAAAGGGACAAAAGTGCAAGAAGGTTGTAACCATGGGTTCCCAAGTCATGATCTCTTTCTTAAAGCTCGAGAGGGCACAGGGGGAAAACTTTTCTCATACCCTTAAGGCACAGATTAGATGGGTGGAATTTTGTTCCCATACTAGAGAATGCTAGTGACAGTGATAGAACTTTTGGTCACCTGCCTGAGCTGTTGCTACTTACCTGTTCTTAAATCAGGGTAGAGTTCCTCCTCGGTCCAGTGACTCTGGCTTCTGATCCTGAAGACTTGTTATTCTTATGTGATGAGTAAATTGCTATCCCAGCATTTTAGTTTCCCTAGATTAACTTCAGAACTGGACCTCGACTCTGGGATGCGAATAGACTGGGAATCATCCATCCTAATAGTGGGAAGAGATGAAATGACTTACTTGGGGTCATAAGTGTTACCAGAGTTTTCTGAGGATAGATTTCCTTGATATCAAAATGCTTGCTATTTTTAAGTAAATTGCTCTGGTGGCTAATGAAGTCTAAATTATTTGCTAATAACTGCTGGATGAAACAATGATAAAGAAGTGAAAGTGGGTGGAGACAAAGTGAGTCAATGAGAATGTCTCTCACATAGACAAAGCATATTTCAGGGGGTGGGAGGTGGGCTACGCTTGCCAGAACACCACTGTATGGAAGGGATCTTAGAGATGATGTAGTCTAACTGTATTATTTTATAGTTGAGGGAGTTGAGGCCCAGCAGAGTTAAATGTTTTGCCCAAGTTCACACAATAAATAGCAGAGCTGTGATTGAAACTTAGATCTTCGGACTCCATGTCTAGGGCTCGTTCTTCTACAACTGTACTGTTTCTCTGTTTCTTTATTTGAAAAAACGCAGGAGTTTGACCAAATTACCTCTGAGTCTTCACTTTAAGCTGTAAGTTCTATGATGCCATCACACAAAATTAAGCTTAGGCATAGTTTCATGGAGAGAGATGTAGAAGAAATGGTCTTCCTGCTTCTGATATCTCCCACTGAAATCCGTCCTCCACATTTCCTTGAGTCATCTTTCTAATGCATTGCTCTCGTCACATCAATCTTCTACTCTCAAACCTTCAGTTACTTTCCATTAACCGTAGAAGCCAGATCATCATCTGACATTCAAGGCTGTCCATAATAATTTCTGCAATCTGCTTTTCCAATTTATTCCCCAGTGCTTCCCTTCATGTGCTCTACCCTTTAGACAAATTGGACTACTTGCTGTTCACTGGATGACTTCTTTCATGACCCCTTTTATACCTCTGTGTTATTGCTCATGGCTTGTGCTGTGCCTTGAATACCCCCTTCCTCATCTTTGGGGCTTTTGATATCTTCCTGGTCCTTTAAGGCCTGACCTAAATGCACTTTCACTAGAAAGCTTTCCTCAGTACATACTGATCTTTCTCTCTTTGAACCCTACCTAACACTTTGTATATTTCCTACACGTTAATTTTATGTGGCTGGGGCTTTTGAATTGAAATGGCTATAATTCTAAGTACAAGAGTATCTTCTGGATGATGAAAGCACAGCCTTAAGTACCAGGTCTGTAACTGACAAAGGCTGGTTGGGTCTTTGACCCAGGATGCCAACACCTGCAGAGAGGGATATACTTTTTAAAAAATATATTTTTAATTTATGGAATAAAACAATTATTTCCATAACATAGTATAACAAAAATTATTGAATAGGAAACTGCAATTCTATTTCATACAATTTGCTATTCCTTTTAAATATGTAATAAAGTTATCATGTAAATTTCTTTTTTCCCCATTTTTTCTCCCTTCCCCCAGAGATGGCTACTTTTAGATTCAAATATGTGCGTATGTATATACACACACATACCCGTGTGTGTGTGTGTGTGTGTGTGTATAAAAAATATTCTGTGCATCCATTTATCAGTTCTTTCTCTGAATGAAGATAGCGTCTTCCTTCATATGACCTTTGTAGTTAATTTGGGTATTTATAACACTCAAAATGACTTATTCACCCAAAGTTGTTCTTAATATCCTTTAATATACTTGATATACTCCTTCCATATGAGGACCACTATGCTTGTACTTCATTTTGTGACTGTATCTGCCTGTGCTGCCACAGAGTGCAGTTGCCACCTCCCCTCCCAAGGTCCCCTTGCTGTGTGGCCCTTCCTCCTCATCACTCCAGTGAGACTGAGGGCTATGCCTTCCCTTCCCTCCTTCCTGCTCCTTCTTCAACTGTTTTTGCTCAAGGTGAAAGAATTCTAGCTCTGGCTCTGCTCATTGCAATGCATGTGTCACATTCCTTTGCTAAATTGTCCAGTTCAGGAAAGCAGGGACCTTTGTAGCTCCCCCTCTTCTCGCCACGCTCCAGCATAGAAGCTAGCTCACAGTTGGCCTTTTTGCTGAGCTCTCTGTGATCCAGTGCTCACCCCTGCAGAGCTACCTCCCACCAGCACAGAGTAGTGCCCAGGACAGCTCCTAGAAAATCCCCCTTTCCCAAGTGCACAGAATAGCTGAATGACAATCGCTGGGGCTTGAGTAATCTCTTCAGAAACAATATGCTGCTCCTCTTGCCACCTGCACGGAGTTATTCCTCCATTGAGGCTGACACAAGCTCATTTGTCTTCGTGGGTCTTTGCATTGTGGCCCCCCGCCCTGGCAGGATTCCTCTGAGCTTCCCATCTAGCCAAGGCATGGAAGGGTTTCCATGGCAACTACTGCCAAGTGGTGCTATCAGGGAGGCTGCCTGAAAAGTTTTCATTTGCCTTGCTGTGTGTTCATTCAGTAAACATTTATTAATCTCCCATTGTGTACAGGGCCCAGAGCTTAGCACCTACAGGGTATTTGCACAAGGCAGAATCCTTGCCTCCATGGAACTCAGAGTCTACTAAGGGGGAAAGACACAAGCCTAGAGAAATGATAATTTGCAGCCGTGTGTAATTAATGCATTAATGAGACGTTCAATATTATGTGAGTCTGGGGGGGGCAAAGACAGAAAGGGCCCCTTTATAAAAAATATAACAGTTATTTCTGTGGTAGCAAAGGACTAGAAATAAAGTAGAAGCTTATTGATTGAAGGATGTCTAAATGAATCAAGGTATATCACTACTCTCTAATAAATGATGAATATGAGTAATTCAGAGAAGCATGTGAACACATGTCATAAGTCAGTAAAGTAAGCAGAACCAGGAAATCACTATTATATTTACAAGGATTATACCATGTGAACAAAAGGAGGAAAAATCCATGATATTACATAATTCTAATATCCGAACTGAAAATGCATTTCCCTGCCTTCTTTGTAGAAGTGGAGGATTATAGGTGACCACACTGTATTGTCAGACGCGGTTCTTGGTTCATTTTGCTGGACTTTTTTCTTTCCCCCTACCTCTAGCTGCCTCCCCCCTCCATCTTTCTCTCTCTCTGTCTCTGTCTCTCTCTCTCTCTGTCTCTGTCTCTCTCTGTCTCTCTGTCTCTCTCTCTCTCCCCTTCTTTGTTACAAGGAATGGTTTAATGGGTGAACAAGTGGAGTGGGAGGGATATATTCAGAAATAAAGCTCATGTGAAAATAAATGACATCAATAAAAATTTTAAAAATGCCATATGGGATATGAAAGGGAAGGTAATTAATGAAAGGGATGATCAAGGAAAGTTTCATGGAGAAGGTGGCATTTGAATAATAAATGAACTGTGCCTCTTCTTCTTCCTACTAACCTGACTACTCCCCCTCCCCCAACAACAACAGCAGCAACAACAAAAGTACATTCCACTTCTTTGCAGATAGCATGGTTGTTATGGAAGTTCAGAAGGGTGATAGCACTGATAGGAGAACTCCAGCTAAAGGAGATTTAGAAGAGACTGGAAAGTGTGGTCCAGGGCTTTAAAACATGCATTAACTTATCGAAAGGCAAATTTGGCAAATTGGAGTTTTCCTGGTCTAGCTCACCATTGAGTGCAGAATATTTGATTTCCAAATCTGCCTGATTCCTGTTAGTTTCCATAGTCCCCCCAACCCTGAACTTGTTTTTGTTCTTGTTTTTAATCCAACCTCTTCTTTGTATTCTCTGAACATCTCAGGTTCATTCAATTCTGTGATTACCAACTCCGTCTACTGACCTTTGCTCCCACTTCAAGCATTATTACCACCTGGTCAGTTCAGTTCCAAGACTTAAATCCCAAGCCACTAAATTCCACTTGTTCACATTCCCTCTACCCTTGCCCCATGACCTGGGTCAGGACATCCTGTCTGGACATCTTCCTTTCCACCATTGACATTGAGCTCTTGTAGCTATTTTCTCATCTAGCATTGTTAGCAGAAGTAGTATATATACCACGGAGGAGAAGTTTTGGCATAGAGAAGGCAAAATGGAGCTTGTCCTGCTTGGCTGACCATTTTGGTGCCAAGTAGAGTGAAGGGTATTTAAGGAGGAGGGAGAATTGTTGGTGGATTTAACTAGAAAAGTGATTTTATCCCTTCAAATGATTTGTCTTTCTCAGTGTGAGAGGGCGTCTCAGAAAAGCCCGGGATATCAGAGCGGTGTTATGATTTTGTCTGGGTTTCCCAAGGAGAAATTTTCTTCACATGTGTCTTCCTCCTGCACGAATTCATAGGGAAATGAGGGCGGAATTTGTGTTCATGTCCTTTCCTCAGATTCTTTATGTCTTATGACTGCACTTGTTATATTGTACCTCCCTCCCTCAAGGGGAGGGAAGAAGGGTTAGCATTCTAGAAAGGTCTGAGTTTGTGATGAGAAAGCCTCTCAGAGACTGTTTTGGCTGTGTTTCTGAAAGGACACTTGTTTTGAGAATCTACTTTATCACCCCAAGGATTAGACAGAATAGGACAAGTTCCTCTTGTCAGATTTTTTTTTTTGGTTATTCAACAGCTGCTTTGCTTGCTCTTGTAGGGAACTGCTCCAGCATCAGTAACTTCACATCTGTGGAAAATGGTTTTCTAGCATATACGGAACTGAAATGTGCCTGGGTCAGGCGGCATCTGTGGGCTTCCACAATTGAGCCTGATCGGCTTAATCACAGCTGTGTGATTACAGTGACTGCCTCTAAAAGTCTGATGAGTTGGGTTTGGAGCGTCTAACTGGCCCTCCCCCCTCATTTGTCCATATGAGAGATACTATCAACGTGAGTTTGTAAGCAAATGGCAGACAAGAGGGAAAGAGAGAGGCAAATTGAGGTTCAACATAAAGAAAATTTTGTCAAAAATCCAATACAAAATTGGAATTGGCTACCTCTAGAATGTCTATTGATGTCTTCCAAGGAAGGCTGGATGAAAATTTGTTTGGGGTGTGGAAGAGAAGATATGGGTTAGACAAGATCAGTCTGATGACTCATCTAATTCTGAGATTGTGTGAACTACAAATGTCAGGGATGGGAGAAATCAGAACCTTTGGGTTTTATATTCTTCAAAAGTTGGAAATTATTAAGATGAAGTAAGTCTGCTTATATGGTGAGGAAAAAACAATGTGATTGGGTGCCAAGGAGGAAGAGATTAAAGGTAGATGTACTTAAGAGATGAGAAGCTGTACCAGAAAATTCATATTTTGTCATGACTCCTGAGTTCAGTCCTGTAGCTAGTTGTTTATATTATCAAGGGCATTTCCTCTCCCCACCAATTTGTTATGAACAGAGGTAGCAATGAGTCATGATTGGAGATAGCATGGAGTAATGATAAGAGCACTGTATTTGCAGTGAGGCGACTTGGATGAAAATTCCAGCTCTGCCACATGCTACCTGTGATATTGATTGAGAAGCTTCATTCTTATGTATCTGTTTCCTTATCTGTAAAATAAAATGAAGGAATTGGATTAGATGACCTCTATGGAAGGGCCTATCTTATTTAAGACAAATAGATACAATTTTTAAAAAGGCAGTTCTGTAGCATTGTATATTAATAACATTACAATTGTGAGGAAATTCAAGTAACAGATCATGAAAATGATACATAGACATGATGTTATACTGATGGGCAACTTCAATTCTATAAACATTTGCTTAATATCTCTCTGTCTCTGTCTCTCTCTCCCCATCCTAAAAGTAGAACTTCTGAGAAATTCTTGACCTGGCTGAAGGTCACCTCATTCTTCAAAAGGCAGAGAAAGAGACAAGAGGAACTGCTATTCTGGACCTGATTTTGGCCAATAAACAAGACATGGTTGCCAAAGAGGAAAGGCCAAAAACCTTGAGAGAAAGTGGCCATGTCCTCCCACTAATAAAGCTTCACATTTCCATGGCCGTGTGTGATTTATTAAAAAATCTTCTTAAATAGCAATCTTGCAAGATAGGGAGGGCAAGCATTATTGTCCCCATTTGACAGAGAAGCTTAAAGTGACTAAGAAACCTGCCAAGGCTTCATAACTAGTGTGTACTGAAAAGACTCAAAAGAAAAAGATTCAAAAGGCTCAAAGGAAGAGTGTCACCAGATAAGTGTGATTCTTTCAGTACTGATTGAATCACAGAGTTTGAGTGAGACAAACTTGTCTAGTCCAAGTGTTCTTGGCTAGGAGACTTTGTTTTTCTTTAACATTTTAATAAATATTTAAACATAATTTGTTTCCTTTGTAATACTATATATGTATTTTATTTTATGCATTTACAAGTTTTTTTTTTTTCTGAGAAGGGCTCCATAGGCTTCACCAGACTGCTTCACCAGGGACCCATGGTGAAGTTAACAATCCCTGATGTAGTTTATCTCTAAGCTATGTTAGGAAGTTATAGGGGATTGGAATGTGATATAGAAAGGGAAGACAAGAAGGACTATGGATCACCTGAGCTAAGGACTAGTTAAAAGTCTCTTGGTAAGAAGGCTGTTTCAATCTTTATAGAGGAAAAGATTCTTGTACACTGAAGAACTGATGAAAATCCACAAGTGTTTCCAAGAGAGATGTTTTCTAGTAATGGTCAGAGAGAGAAGAAATTAACAGTAGTTATTAGTGTCTCCCTGATGAGGGGCACTGAGGCCATTATTCCTCAACCTGATATAATGGAGGGTCAGACTACTGCAGTGTGTATGTGGGTTGTTCCAGAAAGCCTCCCCCAGACTAGTTAAACATACACACCAATACCCACTTCTACTGATTTGGGAACAAATGAAAGAATTTAGGAAAATATTGTTAGAGATTATGATGTTTTGGGAAATAAACTGAAAAACCTAGGGGCCAGGTGGTGGTTTTATTATTGCTCCCAATTGAAGGGAGGAACTCTGGAGCAGAAAGATCAGTCTGAGAAATAAAGAGCTGCTTAAGAAGGTAATGTTTCCTTGCCAGTCAGATTGGCGAAGATGACAAAACAGGAAAATGACAAATGCTGGAGAGGATGTGGAAATATTGGAACACTAATGCATTGTTGGTGGAGTTGTGAATTGATACAACCATTCTGGAGAGCAATCTGGAACT
>CM053592.1:141219638-141235172 GCA_028646515.1 Pseudochirops corinnae
TGTACAATGTGAAAGTATTTGCAGATCCTATACATGATTGCACGCCACCATGGGGGGGTGGGGAAGGGAAGGGAGAAAATCTGAAACTCAAGTGATTGTGGAACTGAATCTTGTAAATTAAAAGTAAATGAGTAAATTAAAAAAAAAAAGAAGGTAATGTTTCAGGATGTGATTTGGCTTTGGCTTGATTTATAAGGATGGCAGGTTCTCTTCTAAGTATGGAACTTACCTTATTAGGGATGGTAAATAAATATTTGCGCCATCTTGCAGATTTGACCAAGAGAGCTTTAAACTAAAAAGGGGAAGTGGAAGAAAAGCCTGACACTATAGAAAATTACAAGTATGAAAAAGGAAGAATGGCGACATAGACAGTGAGGAATATGCAGCAGATATGGTCCAAGAAAAGAGCTGGTGATAAAATTTGGAAGTTGAAACATCTCTATATAGATGTGCCAAGTATGGGCTGTCAATTAAATGATCTTGAGGTCCTAGTTCAAGTAGAAAAATTTGACCATCTGTGTTTTGCAGAGACTTGGTAGGATGGAGATATTGGCTGCCATAGGACTGTGGTCTCTGGAAGAGGGCATGCTTTATTCAAAAGGGACAGAATAGATACAAGAGCTGAGTAGCATCATATATTAAGATGCCCTTAAATGAGAAGATACAGAATGGTGCGAGTATTTGGGTGAGGATTAATAGAGAAATAGAAGAAATCTTGTCATGGGAGAGCACCTGGACTAAAGGAAGGTTGGGAATGAGGTTACAAACCTAGCCTTGAGACAAGATAGATGCAGCAGTTCTCAACCTGTGAGTTATGTTCAATTTAAATATATCCTGCATATCAGATATTTACATTACAATTCATAACAGTAGCAAAATTACAGTTATGAAGTAGCAATGAAAATAATTTTATGGTTGGGGGTCACCACAACGTGAGGAACTGTATTAAAGGGTCGTGGCATTAGGAAGGTTGAGAACCATTGAATAACAGAGTGGGTCTTGATTATCTCTCTCCCCTCCTTTCATTTTCCCTCTCACTCTCTCTCGTCTCCTTGCTCTTTCCTTCCTCTCTCTCTCTGTGTCTCTGTGACTCTGTCTATCTCTCGAAACAACTGATAAATTCTTGACTTGCATTAAATGACAATTTAATTCTCAACAACCGGTGAACATGACCAGGACCTCACTATTCAAGATCTGATTCTGAGTAACCAGAAAGAACTGATTGCTGAAGTAGGAATGAAGGGACCCTTGTGAGGGGGTGGGTGTTGATGGGAACACTTCTTTTTACAATTCATGATAGATGGGGGAAGAAAACCAGACCTATTCTGAACATTATTTTACCTATTTAAAAAAGTGTATTTATTTTTTTATAATATTTCATTGCTACCTTTTAACTTTAAATGAGTTATTTCTGGGAAAAGAGCTCTGCTCTCCCTCTTCCATCCTTCTAGATTTTAGGAGATTAGATTTCAAAGAGTTCAGAGGAAGCAGAGTCAGGATTCTGTATTGATACTGTAGAAAGAGAACTTGTTCTTGTGTCAAATCCTGTCTCTGATGCTTACTACCTTTGTGACCTTGGGTAAGTTACTTGACATTCTTAGGTCTTAGTTTCCTCATCTGTAAAGTGGTGGTGGGGATAGTGAATTAGGTGGCTTCCGAAATTCCTTCCAGTTTTAAATCTATCGTCCAGTGATCCAAAAGACACATTCCAAAGTCATCTGCACAAGGGCTGGGAAATGCTCAAGAATGAAATTCTAAAGAGGCCAACAAAGGTAATTCTAATTAGTAAAGAAGAAAAACCTGTTTAAGGAATGGATTAATGAAAATGTAATTTCATAAGCACTGAAAATGTACACAACACCATGCTACATGTCAAGGTTACAGAGAGAAAAGCAAGACAACTCTTGCTCTCAAGGAATTCATATTATATCTGACATGAGAGATAGCACACAGGGGATGGGGCCAAGAAGATAGTGATGTATCTTTTTTAATGCTATTTTCATTGACAAAATCACATTCATTTCTGATGCTGAACGATATGGATTGCAATGCCTTACTTTTTTGGGTCTTCAATAACTGGTTGCTGAGGAACTAGGCGCTACAGAAGCAATTGTCAGTTCATATCTCCATAAATGTTGATTTCCTGAAGATGACTTTAGGGCCTGGTCTGGAAGCATGACTGGGAGTCTGAGTGGTGGTGGTCAGGGGATTTGCTTTTCCTGGAGCTCTTGAGCTTAGTATCTTAAACTGTTTCCTCTTGGGGAGGTCATGCCCCAGGGGAAGTGGTTTGATTTTCTTGGAACTTACCCCTTCCTGTCTCTTCTTCAAGGAACCTTGCCGCTTCAGTTGATCTGACTTGCTTGTCCTCTGGGGGGCAGTTGGTAACTTATAATTCATGTATGAACTTTCATTAAAAAAACACATGCGGAAGATCAGTCCAGAAAGGGAAGGTAACAGAGGGTGAATATAAAATAATAAAATTCTTATGAGAACACTGTTGCCTGTATTTTTAGCTATAATGGGGATAAGACAAAAATCAAAGAAGAAATAGAATTATTGCTCAGAGTGGATAGGACAATGCTAACAGATGACAAAGAGATAGAATGACTCAACCCTTACTTTGCTTTTTTTTTTTTTTTAACAACAATGACAACACATGTAACCCTTGTCCCAAAACCCATGTCTCTCCTTATTGGAGGAGATAAATGCCTCACTTTGCATGAGGGGCAGGGTTGAGTTGGTGGGAGGTGAGAGCTCCAGCCTTTATCAGTCCCTACTCTGAGGACTCTTCAAGCATGAGTCTCCCTTTGAGATTCCCAGAGTCTTTTCCCTCAAGAGCAGCATCGAGTTGGTTTCCAGATTTGAAAGAGAAGATGGAAGAAGATGGAAGATGTTGCTGACAGAAAAGACTCTGGGAAGACATGAGAAGAGTGGGCAGTCTCTATTATGTTTATTTTCACCTTGCTCCTCTAGAGACTCAGGAGTTTCCACTTAGGTGAGGTCCAAAATCCTTTCTTGCTTGAGCTGAGTTTTCTTGCTTCCACTGGGGGAGCTCCTTTACTCTGTATTGTCTGGTTCATATTCTCCCATGTATACCTTTTCTGTTTTGCTTTAATTTGGATAAATGAACTTTTTTGAAATTTAATATACGTGTTCATCTTGGAACTGATGATAGGTAGGGAAGGAGTCAAGACTTGGCTGTAGAGTTTGGAGACCTCCTTCCCCCTCACTCCTCCACCAATGACAAAGATCAAATGGTAGATGGAACCCGATCCTCCTCTAGATGAATGCTATTTAAAAGATCAGATAGATATATTTCCAGTCCAATACACCTCACTCCTCCCCACCAAGCAGAGCAGAGTGTTGGCTTCTGTCCCCAACTTCTGTTTCTTCTCCTGACAGGAATGAAAGCGTTCCTCTGAGAAGGGTGGGTGAAGGGGTTAGAGTAGAGATGTCTATTCTGCCTCCCTTTGGGCTACACTCTATGACAGTCCCATCTCCTGACATTTGGAGTACTCATTACACTTGTGGGGCCCATTCACTTATATCTTTATCTAGGGGAAAAGAGCAGGTCCTGGATCAAGGCCACTTTCTCTGGTTGTCAGGTCAGAACTAGTGGTTGTTAAAACTGCTCTTAGTTTTGAGGTGTGTGGTTGTGTTCAATCCCCAAATGTGAGACGTAGATTCTAAGAAGGAACCTGACACTTGACAGATCTTCTGAGGGCTGTCTCCCTCACTCTGTTTTCTCTCCTTCCTAGAAAGTGGGAATAGCAGCCAGCAGTAGTGTCTCTCTGGAAAGCAGAAGTGGTTTCTGTTTCTTTGTTTTTCTCTCCCCTTATCACCCTCTCTCTCTACAAGTGTGCCCCCTCCTCCCTGCAACCTCCCTTCTCTTGCTTCCTCCATTCCCTTCTGCTTGACTTGAAGCTAGAAAGCCTACAAAATTTGGTCAAGGCCTAGGAGGAAGCATCTAATTTCATGTTCTTTACAATGATATGTGTGTGTGTTAGCATTTCAAGGTTACTGTAGTCTCATTTTTAATTTATAGAAGTAACTTTTGATGGATTTGTATATTTGTTACCAACCTTGAAATTTCCCCAAAAGTTCATTTAATACTGGTCTTCATTAAATGCTGCACTCTATTGAGCAAAACTTCCTGCTTGCTTATTCAGTGGTGTTCAGCCCTCCAAACATCCTATTGTCCATTGCCTCTAAGATTCCCAGTTAATGAGAGCACTGGTTTCTAAAAGTTCCGAGGCAGAGACTCAGAGAACTTTTCGTACTAAGAGAACTACACAAAAGTGGGATGGGCTGCCTGAGGAGGGGGTGGGTTTTCATCACTGGACATCTTCAAGTGAAGGCTGAATAAACACTTCCTAGGGGTATAATGTAGGGGTTTCAGAGTGGGGTATAGGTTAGAATAGATGGCTTCTGAGGTGCCTTCCAACTCTGAGCTTCTGTGATCCTCTGATATTCGACAAGCTTTTATTATGTGTTGAATATGTGCTTGGAACTGTCCTAAGCACTTGGGATACAAAGAATGGCAAAACATGGTGCCTGCTCTCAAGGATCTTGTATTATAATGGGGAAGACGACACACAAAAAACTTTACATCCAAGGTATATACAATGTGAATGGAAGGTAATCTCAGCAGAAGTGAGGAGTGGGAAGCAGGAAAGGCTGGTTCCCACCTGTAGAAGGTGAGATTTAAGCTGAGTCTTGAAGGAAGCCAAGGAAACCAGGAGGAGGAGGTGAGGAGGGAGAGCATACCAGGAGGAGGAGGTGAAGAGGGAGAGCATTTCAGGCTTGAGGAGCAGCTGGTGAAAAGGCAAGTCTGGATATGATGTGCCGTATAGAAGGAACAAGCAAGAAAGCCAGTGTTCTGGATCATTTGTAAGGGAGTAACATGATAATAGGTGTAAAGTATTAAGAAGACTAGAAAAGCTGGAAGGTGTCAGGGTTTTAGAAGTCAAACATAAGATGCTATTTTTGATCCTGAAGGTAATATTGAATTTATTGAATGAGAGGAAGGAGAGTGAAATGGACAGGTCTGTACTTTGCATTAAGAGGAATAGATTCCAGAACGAGGGAGGTAATAATCTTGCTGAATTCTGCCATTGTCAGCCCTCATCTGGAAGAGTGCATTCGTTTCTAGGTATTATACTTCGAAAAGGATAATTGACAAGCTGGAAATGTTTCAAGTAGGACATTCAGGATATCATGGGTCTATAGATCGTGCCATATGAGGATCCATTGAGAAAATTCAGGTTGTTTAGCCTGGAGAAGAGAAGACAGGGGAGTGCAAGTTGGGGGGGGGGGGGCAGGGAGATGGGATAGAGAACCAGTAGCTATCCTCAAGTATTTAAAGGGTTGAGGAACCAGGATTTTACTTGTTTTCTTTGAACCTAAAGACAAAAACCATAAGCAATAAGTGCATCTTTCATAAAGACAGATTTAAGTTAAGTGCAAGGAAAAACATTCTAACACCGCAGAAGACAGATGGGCCCTTGTCAAGGATGCTGGAGAAAGGGTTCCCGTCAGTTATGGGATGGGCTCAGTGGCCCAAGATTCCTTCCAACCCTGAGACTGTGTGATTCTGTGATTTGCCTGAGGTCACAAGGTACTTAATGAGAGGACCAGGACTAAAGCCGGGTCCCCTGACCTTCAGATGAGTCAGGCAAGTTGGAAGATAAGGCTGCATGTGCTTAGTGCCCAGATGATTGATATAGACAAATTATTTTAGAGGCTCCAAAGGAGGTGGAAAGTACAGGCTACAAGGCAATTGAAGGACCCTGAGATCACTGAGGTCTTGGGCATTCCAGGGAGGCTCCACGGAAAAAGTGAGAGTTTACCAAAGACCTGAGGTCTGTGCTTTTTAAGTGACTTGCCTAGTGTTACCCAGCTTGGTGTTACCCAGCTGCTCAGTGTTTGAGGGAGGATTTGAATTCAGGTTTCATTTGACTTCAAGTTTAGGACTCCAGCTGCTATGTCACCTAGATGCCTCTGAAGTAGGACAATGACCATGTGAATGGATGAAAGGGGACAGATGCAAGAGCTATTTTGGAGACATGATCAACAAAGCTTAACAACAGATTCAATAAAAAGGGCAGGAGAGAGGGGGAACATTTGAAGACAACCCCAAGGTTACAAACCTGGGTAACTTGATGGATAGTGGTGCCCTCAACAGAAATGAGCTTGTCAGGAAGAGGCAATGATCTTGGAGGAAACATAATGGTCTGCTTTAGACATGGTGAATTTGAGATGTCTATAGGGTATCCAGGTGAAGATGTGCACGAGGCAGCTGGTGACCCAGGAATGGACTTCAGGAGAGACACTCGGGCTGGATATAGAGATTTGGAAGTCATTTGTATAGATATGGCAATTGGACCCTTGGGAGTTGCTGACCTCACCAAAAGGGAGAGTTTTGAGATATGTAAGAATGTCTTGGAGAGTCCTAGAGTGGCTCCCTGCCTGCCCTTGATCCTATTACCCAATGTAATTCAGTCCTCTTAGCAATTATGAAACATCTACTACAGGTACCAGATGGTGCTGGGCACTGTCAATTAAGTGGTTAAATGTTCTGACCCCAGCTTCCATTGTCCAGCCTTTTCCTTTTTCAGGAACAGAATCCTTCCTCTATTTTCAGTGGAACATTTTAAGCTGCCAGAAATGTACTGGAAATAGACTCCAAACAGGAATAAGTACCTTCATGTTGGTAAAGAAGAAATGTGTGTCTTTGCTTCTCAGAAAAGAAACAGAATTTTTTTTACCTGTTCTCTTAGAATGGAACAATAACATCTAACATGGTAAAAATAGTTTTGTTTTTCTTCAAGACGACAAAAAACCCCCAACACACACACGCGCGCACACACACACACACACACACACAGACACACACACACACACACCAAGCACTAAACCCACTTAATCAAGGTTAATTAAGGAAACTGCACAGCTTAGGCTGGGTCTACGAGGCAATGTGGTGTAGGGGAGGAAAGTCTTGGAGTCAAAATGGATGAGACACAATTGGATTTGGAATCAGAAGACCTGGATAAGGGTCCTAATTGACACTTTCTAGCTGTGTGACTGTGGACTAATCCCATATCAGTTTTCCTCATCTGTCAAGTGAGAGCACCGGTACCTGTATTACACCCTTCCCAGGGTTCTGGTAAAGTAAGGGCTTAGACCATCTTAAAGTACTGGAAACACAAGCACTATTGATATTTGAACTGTAATAGCCCTTAGCAAGTAGAAAACAGCCCTGATGAGATCCTTGGAAACAAATAGTTTATCTATTCAAAAGAGAATGGAGAACCTTTTTTTGAGGAGGAAGCCAGGGGAGCAATTTGGGTACCTGGAACTCCATGAATTGTAGAAGTTCTGGAGGGAAACCCTGGAAGAGGATTCTTTGCTATAGGCAGGGAGACAAAAATAAAGATGACATTTGTTAGTTTGGAGAGGGAAGGCAATAGGTACCTCTGAGAAGCCTGAACCCCCTTAGAATTCACAGTCTCCTACCACAGGTATGAAGATCTATGGGTCAGTAGTAATATCTGGGGACACTCAAAGAAATTCTTTAGCTCTCTTTCTTAGGCAGTGCTGCCTTCCAAGGCAACACTGCCTTGTTGAGGTTTAGCAAATCATTGGACTGGTACTAGTGGCTCAGTAAATAGACTTTTGAAGATTTGATTTGACAGAAATCATTGTTACCAACATTCCTGCTGCCAGGCTCATACATTAACATTAGAAGGCACAGATGCCAGAGGGAGACTTTTTTGCAACATTTAAGGGATGTATTCAAGTAGAGACTGTATGGAATCTTGTTGGGGATAGATGGAGGCACAGTGGTATAGTGGAGAGTCCCCTGACTCTGGTATCAGGTTCAAATTCTGGGATTATTTTTATTTTGCTTATTTCTGTGTGTTGTAGTTTAGTTATTTTCAGTTGTGTCTGACTCTTCATGATCTCTTCTTAGATTTCCTTGGCAAAGAAAGTACAGCGGTTTGCCATTTCCTTCTCCAGCTCGTTTTACAGATGAAGAGACTGATGCAAACAGGTTTAAATGACTTGCCCAGGGTCACACAGCTAGTAAGTGTCTGAGGCCAGATTGAACTCCCATTTTCCTGACTCCAGGTCTGGCGCTCTATTCACTGTACCACCTAAAGACCCTGGGGATCCCACACTATCTGTGTAGTGGGATCTGAAGCAAATCATTTGGATTTCCTGACCCTCAGTTTCTACAACTATAAAATAAAGAGGAAGAAGTTAGACTAGACAGACTTTGAGATGCCTTTCAGTTTTAAATTTATGATCTGGTTTGTAGAGGAGATACCTGTTTGGCTAGAGGTCAGTCTAGATGGTTTTTGAGGTCCCATCTAATTGTGAAATTCTATGATTCCTGAATGCCTTTTTTGTCTCTTATGTCTCCCTCTTTGTATCACATGCTCAGAAATACGCTATTGTATTGGAGAAGGGAGAAGATCTCCAAGTTGTCCATCTGTCCTTGGAGATCTCACAGTTTTATTGGAGAGATAAGACACATGCATTAAGAGATTAAATAAAATAGTGAGACTATGTATGCTTAAGTCCCCTGTGAGTGATGTGGACAGTAAAGGTCCTAGGACTGATTCTGCCCTGAAAGACCACATTAAAAGTCTATATTAGGAGCTAGGTATAACCTTTTAGAAGGAGCACTTTTGGTCCCATAGAATGGAATAAAGTCTAGATATAGATGAACATAATACAAAATATTTGGTGACCGGATGTGAGAAATGCAAAGGACATGAAGTTCAGATGATGATAATATTTTAACTTCCACAGTTCTTCAAGAATTAAAGAGTGTTTTTCTCACAACAGGTGTAGGCCACTGTGAAGTGAATAAGGATGTTAACGCAGAAGGAGCAACTCCATTTTGTCCCAGACCTCTGTATGTTGCTGTCGTCATTCGGTTGCTTCAGTCATGTCTGGCTCTTCATGACTTGCTCCGTTTGGGGATTTCTTGGAATGCTTTTCCATTGCCTTCTCCATCTCATTTTATAGATGAGGAAACAGGCAAATGAGCGTTAAGTGACTTGCCCAGAGTCACACAGCTAGTAAGTATCTGAGGTCAGATTTGAATTCAGGCAAAGGAATCTTCCTGATTTCAGGCCTGGCACTTTATCCACTGTGCCACTTAAGTGCCCATTTAATCTAACTCTACTTTTGACTAAGTAGTTGTTATGTAAACTGTTTTTCTATAATAAGATAAGCATTTGCGTATAGTTTGGAAATAATGAATGTCTGTGTCCCCAAACTGTCAAATAACTGTTAAAGATACATGTGCCCCCCAAATCTGGTAATGACTGATAAACACTTGGTAACAACACTGGAATATTAAAGCTTTGAATGAGGTCCCATTTCCTCTCATCATATCCATCATAAGCTTGGATAATTGGTCACCGAGCAGAACTTAGATGAAATTTGTAAATCTCTTTATTGAGAACCATATAAAACTGCTGTAGCTCTCATCCATTAGCCTGAGTCCCTACTAGGACAGATTCCTCTGTTTCCCATACTGAGAAATTTGAAAATCCCTTATTTGTTTGAGAATAGTGTTGACTGATAAAGATTTGCTACAATTCTGCCTCAGAGAGACACACAGTTTCCAGTTGAACAGAGCGAGAGCTTCCTCATGACCATAGGTAGGAAACATCCTACCTTTAGGAATCGAGTTGGTGTTTTATTCCTAGAGGGGTTGATGTTTCTATTGTTGAATGATCAATAAAATCTGATTGCATGAATTGATGACTGTGCATCTCACTAGTGCATCATCAGTCCTAATAAGCATGTCTAAATAGATCATTTTATACATGCGCTGTTCATTATAGCCCTGTAATTTTATTACTCCCATTTTATAGATGAGGAAACTGAGGTTTAAAGAAAGACTATGACTTAACTAAGGCTGCATAGCCAATAAATGTCATCACTGGGATTTAAACTCAGGTCTTTAGACCTCAAGTCCAGTTTCCTTTCTATTATACCAAGGTAAATCTCTGATGACAATGAGCAGGGGTAGGCAGATCAGGGAAGGCTTCATGGAGGGATTCAAAATTCATGGAGCATCTGGAAAAGGCTTTTTGAGATTGGTAGGGATTCATTAGGTAGAGATGAGACTAAAGGGGAACTGACTTCCAAACAAACAAAAAAAGACAGTGGAGTAAAGTCTGGGAGACAGAAAACTACAGGATTAGTCTGGGGGGAGAGTGAGTAGTTTGATAAGGCAGGGCCGATCTACTGTGCAAAGTAGAGTGGTAGAGAATAAAGAAAGAAAGGTAGTTTTCAAGCAGATTAAGAGTGCTTGAAATTCAGGATAAGAAATTCAGTGGCAATGGGAAGTTCTATATACACACACGCAAACACATGTTTATGTATATGCACATACATATATAAAAATGTAAATATATAAATATATTTCATATGTGTATATATACATATATATATATAGTATATTACACACACACACACACACACACACACACACACACACGTGGTCAGGCCCTCCCTCTTCCTCACTAATATAGAAGTGATTTGACCACAGTTATGCATTAGGAAACTGAATGTGACACCACACAAAGAAGGCTGTTTTAGAAGGGGAGAACTTAGAGAGGAAGATCTTACTAGAAGGCTTTTGTAATAGGTCATATGAACGGTGGTGATGAGGGTCTGTGCTGGGGCCACAGTAGTGAGAATAGAGAGGAAGGAATGGATACTAAGAGGGCAAGACATGCGTTGAAATCGATAGGACTTGATAAATATTTTATATAAGTTGAGGGATAGGGAAGATTCAAAGACAGACCCAAGGTTTTGAACATGAAGGACTGGATAGAACTTGACATCCAGAGAGAAGTGATGAATGAGAAGTAAGGAGGAAGTTTAGAGGAGGGATAAGCTGGGAGCCCATCCAGAGCCCAGGGCTCAATTTTGCTGCTCATCCAAGCAAGTGTTTACGTGACCTTTCTCCTTCCCCCAGCGTGACAAATGCCTACTCCAATAAGTTTCATTTTAAGGGCAAGAAGTTGAACTGATAGACTTGGGACTAATTGGGTATGAAGCAAGAAAGAGGACAAGACACGAATCTAGAATTGATATGA
This sequence comes from Pseudochirops corinnae, assembly GCA_028646515.1. Taxonomy (NCBI): domain Eukaryota; kingdom Metazoa; phylum Chordata; class Mammalia; order Diprotodontia; family Pseudocheiridae; genus Pseudochirops; species Pseudochirops corinnae. The sequence goes on from CM053592.1 coordinate 141,230,765, forward strand.
CGGTTTTCTCCCATTTATTAAATTTGGGGATTTTGTGTTTTTTTTTTTCTTTAAAAATGCAGGTGCTGCTCCACCACACTTCTCTCCCTCATTCTAGATTTAGGGGAATTTTTCTATTCTTATTCTTTCCCTTAACCACAAAAAAAATCATAGTGATACATAGGTTGTAATAGAAAGAGTAACACAATTCAGAATCAGATCAGCATTCAAATCCTGGCACTACTACTCATGACCTATATAATCTTAGACAAATCAGGATTCATTTATTAAGAAGCCATTTATTATGTTGAAGACACTGTTCTAGGCAGCAGAACTACAAAGATAAAGTGAAGAGCAAAATATAAGGAGCTTATATTTTGCTTTGGGGGTATGATATTTAAAGAGATAAGTAATTACCATATACTTTGAAGAAGGGGTAAACTAAGAATTAGGGGACTTAGGAAAGGATCCTTGTGGAAGCTGGCACTGAGTCAAACCCAGAAGGAAGCTAAGGACTCTGAACAGCAAAGATGAGCAGGGAATGAATTCAATGAATGTGGCACCACCTATGCAAAAGAAAAGAGGGTGAAGATAGAGTGATGAATTCAAGAAACAGCAAATCATTCAATTGGTCGCATGTAGAATGCACATTGGGAAATAAGTCTGGAATGATAGAGTGGAACCAGATTATGATGGGTTTTAAATACCAAGCTGAAGAATTCATATTTATCATAGTAACAATAGGGAGCCAATGAAAATTGTTGAGTAGGGGAGTGACCTAATCAGATTTATACTTTAGGAAGATGTTCACAGGCTTGGGGGGAGGATGGCTTGAAAAGGGAAGAGACAGGAAGGTTAATTTTGAGGCCATGATAATAGTTCATGAACGAAGTGACAAGGACTTGAACCAGAGTGGTGACCATGTGCACAGAGAGGAGGGAAAGGATGAGAGAGATGTAGAGACAGAAAGAATGCTAGTTTGAATTGAAGGAAGGATGAGAAACTAACAGAATTAAGAGCTGGAAGGGACTTTAGAGATCATTTTGTCTGATTCTTTTATGTTACAGATAAAATTCAGAGGTAACTAGATGGTGTAGTGGATAGAACATTCGATCAGGAGTCAGGAGGATATGAGTTCAAATGCTGTCTTAAACATTTTCTAGCTGTATGACCCAGGGCAAGTCACTTAGCCTCTGTCCTCATTTTCTTCATTTGTAAGATGGAGCTAATAATGGTACCCTACTTCCCAGCACTGTTGGCAAGATAAAATGAGATAACATGTAAAGCATTTTGCAACCTTTAAGAGCTGCATAAATGCTATTATTATTATTTCACTATTATTATTATTATTATTAACATTGGAGGCCAAAAGAAGTTAAGGGATTTGCCTAAACTCATATGGTTATTAGATAGCAGAACTTGAATTTGGACCCATGTCCTCTAACACCAAAGCCAGTGCTCTTTCACCGCACTCCACTGGGGTGCAGTTTCTATCTCTAGAAAATAAGAGAACTGCCTTAGAATTCTCAATAGAAGTTATACAAGTACAGATTACAAATGGGTGGTGATGGTTTGAGAATATCGCGTATGAAATCTTCTGCCAATTCTGCTAGATTTGAGTCTTGATTAAATTGAAAAGGTCAGTTGGGCATCCGCTGCTACTTTTTGAGATCTTTAATGAGGCATGAAAGGGCTAGAAACTCATATGGAATATTGACTCATGATGGCAAAAAGGGCATCAGTCAACAGAAAGTCATGGTTTCTTTAAGTGATTCAGAGATTTTAAATAAGAGTGTGCTAGAACTAATGCATCTTCACACAAGTCTCAATACATGATATGGAAAATCTGGCAGTAGTGATGGAGGAAGAACACTGGCTTCTCTTTGTAATGATTATGGCTCAGTTAGCCATGTGATGGGTTAAGTCACTTGTCTTTTCTGCACCTCAGTTTCTCCATCTTTCAAGTGAGAGAATTGGTTTGGATGATGCCTAAATCCCTTATAGCACAGATTTTCTATTAATTTGTAAATGAATGTTAGGTGCAAACTTTTGCTTCACAATTTTAACTTAGTTATATGTATTGAATTCTCTCCAAGTATGAAGTGTGAGAAAGGCAGGGGACTCCTCGCCTCTGAGTAATTATAGAACATAAATTTTATATTCAGATTTTAAATATGACACAGTAACTTCAAAAGATTTTACAAACTATATATTCCATTGGAATTCAGAAATGCTCCCCCCGCCCATTACCTGAGTCAGCACAAGATGTGAGGGGTGCTGCTAGAAGGTTAAGCCATAGACCATCTGATATTAGATCTGAAAAGAAGCTTAGAATAATAGAACTTTGAGTTGAAAGAGACCTCAGCTTCCTTCTATTCCAACTCATACTTGAAAGGAATTCCACCTAGAATATATACAAAAGTGGTTTTCCAGCCTCTTGAAGATTTCCAGTAAGGGAGAACTCAACTCCTGAGGCAGCAAGGACCTATGTCTCATTTTTTCCTTCAATTAAAAAAACTATTTAAAGTTTTGAATTCCAAATTCTATCCTCCTTTCCCTCCTCTCTCACTGAGAGGGGAAGCAATCAGATCCTATATCTTAATTAAGATTTTTTTCCCCTTGGCATTAAGCCTTAATTTGCCTCTTGGCAACTTCCATCCGTTTCTGCTTGTTTTATCCTCTGGGGTCAAACAAAGCAATCTAATCCCTTTTTCTTCAAATATTTGAAGACAGAGCTGATGTTCTTCTTACCCCTCCCCCTCCTCAGACTCCTTTCCACTTTCCTCCTTTCCAGCCTAAGCACCTTTTAAGTCTCTTCAGCCAATACCCATATAGCACAGACGCAATGCCCTTCCTTGTCCTGATTCCTCTCCTTTGGAAATGTTCCATCTTACCAATTTCCTTCGAGAACTGGAGTATCTAGAAATGAACATATTCAAATGGGGTTTAACCAAGGAAGAGTTCAGGGGACTGTTATCTCCTTATTTCTAGGTGGTTTTTTTCATCTCTCCTTTTAAAATATAACTGGGAATGTTTATTTTTATTTTCAGTTCCAGATTTTTTCCCCCTCCTTCTAATTCATTTAATTTTTCCTCAAGAATTTGGATACTATGCCATTTATTATATGTGTTCCATATTGATTCTAATTCATAGTCTATGGTGCCTTTTAGCAAAATGTAGTTTCCCTGATTATTTAATTAGGCCCATTTTTGCTTTTGCTTTTTCTGAGGTCATGACTGCAGTCTCCACTTTTTTTTTTTTCCTCTTCAGCTGAGGCATAATAGAATTCAGCACTTCTTAAACTGGGGGTCATGACCTCATATAGCAGCAGTTCTCAACCTGTGGGCTATGTTCAATCTGTAACAATGAAAATACATCCTGCATATCAGATATTTACATTATGATTCATAACAGTAGCAAAATTACAGTTATGAAGTAGCAACAAAAGTAATTTTATGGTTGGGGGTCACCACAACATAAAGAACTGCATTAAAGGGTTGTGGCATCAGGAAGGTTGAGAACCACTGTCATATAGGGTTGTGAAAAATTTGGCAAGAGTAAAGGTTTCTGAAGACACAATGACCAAAAATTAATTAAAAATCAAATGTGTAATGAATTGGAGGCATTTATGATAGCACTTGCACATGTTGCTTTGCACAACTTCATTGCAGCATGTGCATTTTGCACTGCAAATGCCTTTAGGCCATGCAATACCAATGAATAATGCCAAAAACAAAGAGTTTTAAAATTAAAAATTAAATTTCTTTTTAATTTACAACTTTTAAATTTCTTTAAAAAATAAAATTTTAATAATCCCTGCAATAGATTCCACCCCAGTTCCTTATTTTAAATCTCTGTGTGCCTTTCTGTTTCAAGTTTGTCATTTGTAAACAATTTAATGTTGTATTCTAATTTCTAATCTAGTCTGCTATTCTCTTCTGTTTTGGTGTTGAACTTATCCCATTTACACCCAAAGTTATTATTATTAACAGTCCATTTTTCTCTTACTCTATTTATCCTTCTCTTTTTTTGTTTTATCCCCTCCACGAAAGTATCTTTTGCTTCTGATCACTGCTTCCCTTAATTCATCTTCCCTCTTATTACATAACCTTTTTCTTTTAGCCCTTTCTCCTCCTACTTTCCTGTTGGATAAGATGGATTTCTATATCTAGCTGAATGTGTGTGTGTCTTTGCGCGTGTGTATATGCATATATATGTATAATTATATATATATATGTATCCATTATATATGTATATATATATGTATACAATATGTATGTATATTATATATATTCACACACACATATATAATTACCCAGCTTCCCCAGTCTGGTACATATATATGTGTATATATATATATATATATATATATGTGTATGTGTGTGTGTGCGTGTGTGTGTGTGTGTGTGTATGCTTATATATATAATAT
>CM053592.1:141235672-141361147 GCA_028646515.1 Pseudochirops corinnae
GGTCAACCTTACTCTCATTGAATTTGGCTTAGGGAGGGAATGACATACACTCTAAAATGGGTATCTTGCCCTGCAGGAGAGTAGAGGGGAAGAGGATCAGAGGGGGGATGATGGAGTGGAGTGCAGGTTGGGGGGGGAGGGTTGTTAAAAGCACACACTTCTGTAAAGGGACAGGGACAAAGTATAGAACAAGGGGAGGGCGGGATAGAAATATCATCAGTGTTACACAATATGTCCATTGTAGAGATGTTCTATGTAACTACACATGTACGGCCTGTATTAAATTGCTTGTCTTTCCAGTGGGGGTGAGTGACAAGGGAGGAAGGGAAAGAATCTAGAATTTAAAGTTCTAAAATCATATGCTATATACATATGTATATGTATGTATATATATATATATATATATATATATACATATCTTATTTCCCAGTTGCATGTAAATTATATGTATATATGTATATATACATATAATTTACGTGCAACTGGGAAATAAGATATACAGGCACTGGGATAGGGGGATCCATCTTGCTCTACCAGAAAGTCAGAGGAGTGATGTGGGATGATATAGGAGATAGCAGATTCGGGGAGGTGGTATACAGTGGGAGCGCTGTTTTGAGGGGGTGGGTAGGGAAAAGATGGGGAGAAAATTTGTGACTCAAAATCAGGTGGAAATCAATGATGTAAACTAAAAATAAACAAAAGTTAATTTAAAAAAATAAATTTGATATAATAAAAAAAGAAAAAAAAAGAAACTTAGTATGTGACCTTAAGCAATACCCACCTAACAGGACTCTTGTGAAGAAAGCATCTTGTTATCTTAAAGTGATAAGAAATAGCAGATATTATCCATTAGAGTAGACTATAAGCTCCATGAGGGCAGGGATAATGTCTTATCTAAATCCTCTATCAACCAAAGGCTTTAGACTAAGTTTGAAAAGCCCTTAATAAATTTAAAAGTCCTTCAAAGTCATTGGAATGAATAGAGTGACATTGTACAAGAAGTATATTTGGATTAGTTGAAAAGACTTAGTCTTAACCCGTGACTTTTGTTTAAAATAGTAAGCCAACTTAGAGTCCAGGGATGCAAGAGCATGCCAGCCTCAATGAAAGCTTTTCCAGCCAATCCCATAAAAAAGAATTTATGGGGATAGAGAAAAAAATAGTCTTGATCTTGGCCCTGGTTTCAGTCTTCTCCCCACCTCCCACCAGAGGAAGAAGGACTTATCAATAGCCTAGTCCTAGCAGCACTCACAGAACAGCTAAAGTAGCATCTGTGTTGGGAATGGAGGGCAAACCAGATGTGCTGATGAAAGGCAACTCCAGGAATCTACAAAGAATTCAGCAAAAAAAAAAACAAAAAAACTACATACTGTGCCTAAAGGACCCCTCCAGGAAGTAGAGAAAAGAACTTCTAGCAACCCAAAGCAATGCATTTTGCCTTCACAAAATGTACTCTCTACATTTTAACTCATTTTTTCCTGGATTCCGAATGAACATGTGGGAGAGCGTGTCTCAGACTTCTGAGAGGTTGTTTTGTACTAATTGATCTTACTATTACATGTTACTAAATAATCTTTTCTAAAAGGTTATTAAGTTTAGCTGACTAATTGATATCAACTGATAAACAATTGGGGAATCACCGCAGCAGAGGGTCAAGAGTTACAGTACCAGAAAGATCCCAAAGAGAGAGACCCTGGGGACCCGGCCTACCAGGCAAATGGACATTGGGAAAGTGGCTTCAGAGAATGTACTGGAAGAGGGAGAGGGAGAAAGAAAAGAAGAGGGAGAAGGAGGGAGAGAGAGAGAGAGGTAAGGAGGGAGGGAGGAAGGGGGAGAGAGAGAGAGAGAGAGAGAGAGAGAGAGAGAGAGAGAGAGAGAGAGAGAAGCAAATGGATGACTGGATAGACAGATAAGCAAATTAATAGAGGAATGAAAAAGTGAGTAAATAAATTTTTTTTAAAAGAAAAGAAAAAATGTTCAACTTGGAGATAAGAAACGTAGATTTGAATTCCAGCTCTGACACTTGCTAGCCATGTGATTTTGAGAATCACTTCTTGTCTCTGAATCCAGTTTCCTTATCCAACTTCTGCATTTGCTCTCAATGGACCTGTAATTTCATTGATTCAGGTACTTTTTTCCAGTGATACTGGCAAAAACTCATCCACAGCTTTTTATTCTGTGTAGTTATTATCTCTGTCCATTTAGAAATCCTCCATAGAGAATCTATCCATCTTGCTAGGGGCTGTCTCTGGATCTTTTTAACATCACATAAATACTAGGGAAATATTCAAGCATTCCATCTTTTATGCTGCACTCCTCATACATGACTGACCCATCTCCTTTCCAGCCATGTATTTCCTAGACAACAGCTTTGTTCCGCCACTTCTTAGGCACAAGTCATAACGGGTAATATACTGCAGCCTACCTAGGCTCACCAAGTATCTCTCCATCACCCCATGGGTCACCTGTAATTCTCATTCTTTGAAGAGTAAGGTATCCTATGATTCATAGTCATATAGTGTAACTGAAATAATAAGAGGACAAGTATGCCCATCCTTTCTATTTAGCCATAAAGAACAAATTAGAAAATGCATGGGAAAACACTTTGTAAGCATAAGATGCTAAAGAAATGTGAACTAGCAGTTCTGAACTCTGCCTCTCTCATAAAGCTGCTATAAGGAAAGGGCTTTATAAATATGAAACCTATTCTTTACAGTAGGGGCTTATTGTTTTTCTTGACTGGTTCCCGTCCTTCCGTCTGGGCAAAGGAGAAGAATGCCTTATGTGGATCTACTCTATCACAGGCCTCTGAAACACAGATAGAAAAACAAACTTCCCACTGATTTGAGTATGAAAACTATCTGAGTCCACAGGGTGACTGTGTTCTGATCAGTCAGCACCAGCAGCACATTATCCACTTCCTTCCTAATAAGCAGATTTTCAGATCTTATCCTTAGGAATAAAACTTCATCTAGGCCTCCACCACAACTGAGCATGAGTCCTTTGCCACCCAGTCCATGCAAACTCTTTCACTTTGGGGGAAGTTAGGAGGGAACCATCGGAACCTGTCTCTAGGGAGAATTGAAGACAATAGACTAGCATTCTGTGACTGAGGCAGGAATCAAAGAATTCTACAAGTTCAGCAATGAAAGGGACTTGAGGGTTCATTGATTCTGACTATATGATAGGAGGCATAGGGTGCTGCAGGCCATGGAAGGAACAAAGGGCTTGCAAAGTGCTTTGAGTAACAAGTAGGAAATTTTCCCAGCTGCTGCCTCCCTGGGAACAGAAGGATAGAGGGAAAATGGATTGGACCAGCACCCTTGCACAAGTAATTAGGGAACCCAGGTAGTAGGAATGAAACTATTATATCATTGGTCAGAAAGATTTTGATCGTTGCCTCGAAAGAGCCAAGAAACATCAGCTCAAATTCAGGTTCCAACACTTTCTAAGTGTGTGACTCTGGGTCTCGTTTCCTCCTCTATAAAATGGCGGGGTGGGGGAGGAGGAATTACCTCAAATATTTTTGGAGCCTGTATTGAGAGTCCCTTTGAGGATTCCTTTAAAAAGAAGCCTATTTACATAACCCAGCCCAACAACCACTCAGGGAAATAAGAGGAAGAAAGGCAAAAGGAAAAATATAAAACTTGCCTTTCTAAAACCACAAAATCTCAGTAGGTGGGGCTGAAACAAGTAGGAAGCACACTTATCATTCACAAGACTGGGCAGTAAGAGAAAGTTAATAAATGACCACAGTGAAATTCACAATGGAGAGATTGAGTATAAACAAGACTCATGTTAACAGACCAAGAAGAGCTGGGAGGCCCATCACATAGTGCCTGGTCCAAACCACACATTTGAACAACAACCTCTTCAACAACACCCCCAACAAGTTGTCATTAAGTCTTTGATAACCTCCAGTGAAGAAGAATCCACCACCTTCTATGGTAGCCCATTCTGCTCACTACTGCTCACTACCAGTTGGTAGCCAATTCTTCTTTACACCAAGCCAAAATTGGTTTCTCTGAAACTTCTACCCATTGTTCCTAGTACTGCTGTCTGGGTCCAAGCAGAATAAGTGCAAATTCTCTTCTATATAATAGCTTTTCAGATATTCAAAGACAGCTATCATGTCCTCTCTAAGTCTTCTCCAGGCTAATTATTCCCAGTTTCTTCATATGGCATGATCTCTAACCCCCTTATCAAATCCCAGTTGCCTTCCCCTTGACAATGTCTTTTCTAAAATGTGGCAAAGAAATTCCAAATGTTGTCTTACCACAGCAGAATACAATAATTAGCAACTCCTTTGTTCAGAACACTAGCTCTGCTAATGCATTCTTAGATCACATTAGCTTTTTTCTAGATGCCATGTTTCACTATCAATTCATATTAAGGCCATAGTTTGCTCCATCTCCCAAATAATTTTGAGGTGAACCACTATCTAGCCATGCCTTCCCCATCTTATACTTCTGAACTTGATTATTTGAACCTATATAAGACTTTATATTTATCTTTATTAAATTTAATCTTACTAGATTTAACCCAGTATTCCAACTTGTCAAGATCTTTTTTTAATCCTAACTCTCTCATGTAATTTGTTAACTGTTACATTCAGTTTTGTGTCATCTGCAAATCTGATGAAAATATCACCTCTGACTTTAAAGTCAGTGATTAAGCTATTAAATAACATGGGACTAAGGATAGATCCCTCACGGGGGAATTCCACCAGAAACCATCTTCTAAGTTGACATCAAACTACCAATGACTTCTGTTTGAATTTAACCCTTCAACTAATACCAAATGCACTTCATTGTAATATCTGGCCCACATCTCTCCATCTTATCCACATGAAAAATAATTATCAAATATTTCACTAAAACTTGGAAAAACTCCATCTATAGCATTGCCTGAATCTACCAGTTTTTATTATACCTATCAAAAGCACAAATGAAAATATAACAGAAAACTGAGTCAAATTTATAAGAATACAAGCTATTCCCCAACTGATAAATGGTCAAAGGATATCAGGCAGTTTTCAGATAAAGAAATTAAAATTTTCTATAGTCATATGAAGAAGTTCTCTAAATCACTTTTGATTAGAAAAATGCAAATTAAAGCAACTCTGAGGCACCATGTCACATCTGTCAGATTGGCTGATATAACAAAAAAAGAAACTGTTGGAGAGGATGTGGGAAATTTGGGACACTAATGTACTATTATTGGTGGAGTTATGAACCATTCTAACCATTCTGGAGAGCATTTGGAACTATACCCAAAAGAGAACTAAACTGTGCATACCCTTTGATTCAGCAATACTACTACTAGGTCTATATCCCAAAGAGATTATAAAAAAGGAAAAAGGACCTACATGTGCAAAAATATTTATAGCAGCCCTTTTCACGGCAGCAAAATATTGGAAATTGAAGGGATGCCTGTCAATTAGGAAATGGCTGACAAGCTGTGGTATATGAATGTAATGGAATATTATTGTGCAATAAGAAATGATACAGGCAGCATTCAGAAAAACCTGGAAAGACTTGTATGAACTGATGCAAAATGAAATGAGCAGAATCAGGAAAACATACACAGTGTCAACAATATTGTGTGATGATCAACTATGAATGACTCAGCTCTTCTCAGCAACAAAATAATCCAAGACAAGTACAAAGGACTCATGAAGGAAAATGCTATCTACATCCAGATAAAGAATTGATTGATTTTGAATGCAGATCAAGCAGACTTTTTTCACTTACCTTCTGATCTGTTTTTTCTTTCACAACTGTGACTAGTGAACAAACGTTTTACATGGTAGCACAATATAGCTAAATCAAATTGCCTACCATTTTGGGAAGAGGGAAGAGGAGGGAAACAGTGAGGGAGAAAAATCTTGAACTCAAAATCTTATTAAAAATGAATGCTAATAATTGTCTTGACATGTCAGTGGTAAAAAATAAAATACTACTAAAAATACAAATGAGGTTAGTCTGACATAATTTGTTTATGGTGAAGTCATGTCATTTCTCTTTGATCACCACTTCTTCCAGATAATTATAAGTCATTCCTTCAATAATGTGTTCTATCATTTCACCAGGAATTAAAGTTAAATTCACTAGGCAATTATTGTCAAACCCCTTTTCCTGCCTCTTTTGAAAATTAGGATGCTTTTTGTTCTCTTCTTGTCCTGTAGCATTCTCTGCTCCTCTGCAAGGTCCTTCAGAGATCACCCACAAAGGTTTAGAAGTCACATATGCCCCTGCTTTCCACATATCTGGATCTCATTCTTCTGGGCCTAGTGACAGCTCTTTAAGAGAAGCTACAGGTTTTACCACTAATGCCTCAATCAGCTTTTGTTTCACTTTTTTATTAGTCATTTTTGTACTGTCTTTTCCAGTTCAAATGTCATTCTCCTTGGCAGAAAAAAGGAAGAAAATAGGAGTTGGGTCATTCTGCCTTCATTCTTTCAGACAATGATGATGCATCATCGTGCATAGTGGTTATATTATAGAGAGACATGGTATTGAAAAGAAGGCTGGCTTCAGAGCCAAAGAACATTTGTTCAAATCCGACCTTCAGCGTTTACCACCTGTAAGTCACTTAACTAGGAAATTAAGTGGACTTCAGTTTCCTCATTTGCAAAATAAAGTTGTTAAACTAAATGCCCTCAGAAGTCTTTTCAAGTCTAAATTTATGATGCTAAAACAAAAGGACAGGGGAGAAACAAAGGGGAAGGTCATTACCCATAGATATTAAATGGTCTTCCAGCTTCCCTCTGAACTGCTCTAGTAATAGGTAATTCACTACTTTATGGGGTGACCTAGCGTATTGTTGGACAACTATATGGTTAGTTTGGAGAAAATCATCATACCCTAGCATTTACTCCTACCTTCATTTAGGTAAAGCAGAGGGTAAAATTTCAAGTTCGCCGCATGACTTCCAATATCTCTTACTCATAGATTTATGGAATAAGAGAGTTGGGAGAGACCCAAGAGATCTTCTAATCCAATTTCCTCATTTTTCAGAAATGGAAACTGAGTCCCAGAGAAGTAAATTAAATTTTCTAGGGTCACTCAGTTTGTGCATATTAGGGTTGGGACTCTAACCCTAGTGTAGCAGTCTGTTTCTGTAATCAAAGAAGGGACATGCAGTTCACTCTCACTGGGAACTTACCTAGTTATGACTTACTGACAACAAGACACAGAATATAGCAAGCACATGAATCACCCTGTGACACAGCTAACTCCATCCCTTTTGTCCTGATTTGAGATTGACCACAGGGCACTTAAAGTCCAACTTGAAGCTAATTAGCTCTGCCAGTTCTATAGACTGTCCTAAATACTTTCCAAAGAGTAAGTTTATACTGTTTCATTTCTAAAACTAAATAAAAGGAGCTAGCGCCCTTTACAAATGCACCAAGTTAGGGCAAGCAGACCTGCTCACCCCTAGACAGTACATTCATTTAGTCAGTCAAAAGTCTCTTCTCAAATGGAGATTAGTCTCCAGCCATAAACAAAATACATTCCTTTGGTCAATCACAGAGCACAAAAAAACTCAAAGGCTTCCCATTCCCTGAATCTCAAAAGGGGCAGGAGAACACAAAAGGCCATCCACCCTTAAGTTACAAGGTTAAACTCAGCATTGAATACCCAAGGAAAGGTCCTTCTTTCATCTTCACTCCAGGCAAGCCCTCAGCAATCTCAGTTCCTGGGGAGACAAGGCTCAACAAAACCATAGCCACTGCCTTCATCAACTCACTCTCTGCCTGTAGAACAGACCCAGAACCCCTGAAAACATCAGCAAGGCCCTCTTCCAGGATTTCTGTAAACATACAACAGGAAAATCCTCCCTCAGGGCTTCTGAACCAACAGCCAGGTTCCAGGACCTCTACAACAGCAGCACTGTCCTTCACCATCAGGTGAATCTGGCAAAACAACATCCAAACAGACAGACAAAATACTGACATCACACCCATTCCTCCTTAGTTCTTGGCAGCTCCAGGTGGCAGTTCTCAAAAGTCCTGGGCAGCTCCAATGGGCACTCAGCAGTCTTTTTCTCAGCAACTCAGGCTCCACAATGCTGGATGCTGCTCTCCAAAAGTCCTTCTGGCCTTCTCTAGGCTTGGACCTCTCTCCCAATTCACAGCTCCTCCCAGTTCAGCCCTCTCTCTTCACATCAACAAGTCCATCCCACAAGTGGAATTCACAAGCTCTGGGTTTTAACACTCAACCCAAAAACCAAGCCAATACAGGGGCATCTCCAAATTCTATTACCATTACACATGGCTTTACCCCCAAATTGGTGAACTGTGGTCATTTTACCATAATAAGGATATGGAATCTGGAAGTTTTGTAGGTCAGATTTTAGAGGACTGAAAAATAAGTGGGTTGTCCAGAAGACCAAAAGTACTGAGTATACATTGCTTTTTCTAGAAATTCAGCCTTGAAGAGGTAGAAAAAGGCAAAATCATAGTCTGAGAGAATGATCAGATCAAAAGGATATTTGGGGTTTTTTTTTTAGGACTAGGGAGAATTAAGCATGTCTGTAGAAGGAAGGGAAACGGTCAGTAGAAAGAGAGATAGAAAATAATACAGAAAGGGGGTGGCTAGGTGGCACAGTGAGTAGACCACTGGTCCTAGAGTCAGGAGGACCTGGGTTCAAATTCGGCCTCAGACATTTGACACACTAACTAGCCGTGTGACTTTGGGCAAGTCACTTAACCCCAACTGCCCTCCAAAAAAAAGAAAAAGAAAATAATACAGAAAGGAGGATGGAATAAAATGGTAGAACAAGGTACCCTGGGTAAGTTAAGGACCCAGGTAAACAAATTAAGTTGCCAAGGATCATTGACTCATTTTCCCCTGTGACACTGTGCTCCTAAATACCATACATGTTTTTCTACTTTGGGATGCCTGGGGAAGTGAAATTTACCACAGTAGAATGACTGAAGAAAATAAGATCTTTGATGTTCAACTTCCTGCCCATTTCAGAATGTCTGTCAACCACCGGACAGGATAACACAGGATGAGTGACTCATCTGACTTAGAGAAGAAAAATGTTTAAATCACAGGACCACACAACACAAGCATTATGGATCTTAGAATTACATAGGATTTAGAACTAGAAGGAACCTTAGAACATAGAATGAAAATAAAATATCAGAGATGAAAGAGACCTTAGAAATTCTCTAATTCAATCCACTTATTTTTACAAATGAGTTAACTGAGCTCAAAACAATAAGATGAGATATGGCCAAGGTCATCCATACATCCATAGTATGAAAGCCAAGACTAGAAACCAGATCTCCTGACTGTCTAACTCATGGCTGCAGAACCACAACTTCAGGGCCATCTCCAGTTGTTCTGATCTATATCTGGTTACTGGACCCAGATGACATGAGAGAAGAAAGTGAGGCTGGTAACTTTTCAGAGCCGTACCTCACTAAAAATCCAATTCCTATGCATATTATGGTATTACCTCCCTGATGTCATGGTTCTCTTCAACAATGAAGGACAAACAACAACTTCCAGGGATCACAGGATAATAGGATTCAAGATTTAGCACTAGAAAGACTTTAGAGGTCATCTAATCAAATCCCCTCAATTGACTGATTCACTGAGGCAGAAAAGGGTTAAAGATTTGCCTAAAATCATACAGATATCATGAAAGGGCTAGGATTTATACCCAAGTGTTAACTCCATCTCTTCTCTTTCCACTCCACATACTCTCCCCCTTGTATGGGCGCTCCCATAAACTTACAGCTATTCAGCAAAAACAGGGTCTGATTGCCTTGGAATTGAGGGCAGGCCCCTCATTCTCTACAAGTCTTAGGATGGAGTCTGAAAGAAATGAACTGCTTAAATGTGGCAACTCAATTAATCATTATGCCATTACATTCCTCCTACACAGTTACATATTCACCATGAAGGGCCAGGACCCAAATGAGTACACAGATGGGGATATCACAGATTTCATGAGCCGAGACTGTCTAAAGTTCAGCAGTGTTAATGGGAATTCCATACACAAAGCAGTCTGCAAAAAATCTGTCCGGGGTTTGTGGTAGCTTCTGGGAGTCAGTAATTGGACAGTCCGTTTGAGATAGGAGGAGGGGCGGTCAGAGTCTATGGAGGAGAGTAGCGTACAATTCATTGGTATTATTTCTCAGACAAAGGAGCCCTTAGGGATACCCCGCTCTTTCCCCATTGTACCTGTTCTGAACCCTAACAGCTTTCTGCACTTGGACAAGTCATTTGAACTTCTCTGTGCTTTTGCTGCTTCATGTGTATAAAATGAGGGCTTACTGGTCTGAAGAAATTTGTAACAGATGGAAGAGTCTCTCTTTTTCTTTCCTTTTTCCTTGCTTCCTTCCCTCTTTTCTTCTCTTCCTTCTTCCCTCTCTTCCTCCATAGCTATCTTTCTTCCTGCAAAGGAACCTTAGTGATTATTCAATGGTGATATATATTTATGTAATATATTATATATGTAAAATATTGCATTGTCATATTACATGTTATAATATATAATGTTTATGTAACATATTACATAGATGTATGTAAAATATATGTGAGTAACATGTGTATATATATGTATATGTGTGTATGTATATATACACACATGCACACACATATATATACACAGGACTCAACTGTATTGGGGATCCAAAAATCTATAATAGTTTTCTATTAATTATGATTAGTTATAATTATAAATTCAGGTGAAGTCCAATGTCCTCTGTATAGAATTCAAGGCTTTCTAACAATCTGTTCATATAGTTTCTATTTGACCATATATCTCTTTACTTATCATTATCAACCATCTGCTCCAGTCAAGCTATTCTTGCCACTGTCCCCTGAAAATGTTTCAATCATTCCCTCCTCCTAATCTTAGCTCATATTACTTCTCCTACAGTGTTCCTCTCCATTTCTCCTCATTTCTGATCTAAACTCTGCCCATCTAGACTCTCTTTCTGGATTCTGTTTCTTGGATTCTGTTCTGGTGTTCAGCTTCATAAATGCTTTGGGAGTTCAGAGGCTAAAATTCAATTTAAGACAGGATCTCGTCAGCAGAAAAACAGAATAAAAAAATCACAGAATCCAAAGGGACCTCAGAGGCCATCTGGACCATCTAGACCTGAACAAGAATCCTCTCTACAGTAACCCAACAAGATTCCCCTTAAAATACTTCCTTTGAGGTGGCCCTCTTCAAGACAGCTTTAGGAACGTTTGTTTTTCCGTATTTCAAACCTCAGTCTGCCTCTCTGCCATCTCAGGCCATCGCTCTTGTCTCCTGGCCCCTTGGTCCAAGCGGAGTGAGCCTGACCCCCTTTCCAACACTCAGGGCCGGTAGCGTCCCCTCTAACCCTTTTCTTTTTTCAACATTCCCAGTTCCTTCATCTGATTGTCATAATGAAGTCATCCCAAGACCCTTCATTCACAATCCTGGTTCCCCTTTAGATGCTCTTTGGCTTAACAATGTGCTTTCTAAACTGTGACACCCAGGGAAAGAGACGCAGAGCCAAAGGAAAGACGGAGACTGTCAAGTACCGGCCTAGAAACGGAAGGCTTGGGGGCACAGACAGAAGGCATATTCTTGGGGGGGAGGGGGGGGGGCTTCGGGAGAGAGACAGGGAGAAGAAGAGAGGGAGAGAGGGAGAGACAGATAGACGGACTATCTGAAGAGAGCCCCCCTCCCCCGTGTCTGGGACACCGAAGGAAGCAGAAGCTCTCCATGCTCTCCAGTCTGCCCAGGGGGTCCCCTCAGGCCTGCCCATGAGCCCTCGCATTCATTCTGATCTGCCTGAGAAGATCCCGTAGATCACACAAGAGCTTCTGCCCCTCCCCGAGAGCCCACACAGGAGGACCCCAGGCCTACCTAGGGGTCCCCTCCCACCCAGAAGGCCCCAGGGGGTCCCGCGCTGCTCTCTGCCCCTCCCCCAGGCCTGTCCCCGCCTGAGGCGCCCCCTGCAGGCCAGGGGCGGCACTTCCTGCTCCGCCTCACTTCCTTCAGCCTCGTGTTGGCGGGGGCTGGGCTGTGCTCGAGGCTGTGGCTATAGCTGCCTCGTTGTTTCCCTTCATCCTCAAGGCCCTGGGCCGCACAGGCCCCAGGCCCAAAAGAGAGGGCGAGGGAGCCCAAGACTCCCCCTACCCTCCCACCCACACACACACAGAAGCCCGCTGCCCGGCCTCGGGCTCCTGCGGGGCTCCGAGACCTGCCCCGGGGCCTAGGCCCAGCCCTTCGTCTGCGGCCTGATGGGGACGCTGCTGAGAAGGACCCAGGAGGCTTCCTCCCTGGTCAGGGAGAACTCTGAGAGAGGGGAAAGTTCAGGGGCCAGAGAGAACCCCGAAACTGAGGGTTCCAGGTCCAGGGCGGGCGAGAGAGCCTCGGAAGGGGAGAGCTCTGCGGACCCCGAGAGGCCTGAAAGAAGGGAAGCTGAGGCACCAGAGGAGCGCAAGGGGGAGGAAGAGGCTTCTCCCGAGCAAGTGACAGCTACCGAAGAGGAGAAGGGGGCTGTGAGGCGCCTGAAGAGCTCTCTAACGGATAAGAGCTCAGAGGCGGGGAAGAGCTCCATGGGGACCAAGAGCTCCGTGGGGTGGGACCTTTCAGTAACTTCCTTAAGGAAGAGCTCCCTGATCAGAAAGCACCTGCTAAAGCCGAGTCCTAAGAGAAAAAAGAGCTTCATCCTAGGGAAGAAAATCCTAAAAATCCTAAGAAAGAATTCCGGAAGCAGCAGGAGTTCGGTGTCTAAAAAAAGCATCCTGGGCGGGGACAGTTCTGTGACCCGGGGGCAATCCATAACTAGGAACAGTTCAGTGGCCAGGGACAGTTCCAAGGGAAGTAGAAAATATTTACAAAGGAGGAGATCTATAAAAAGGACGATAGGAAAGAAAGGTTCTCTAGGAATAAAGAGTTCCAGGAGATTGAAAAGCGCTGGGAACGTAGAAAGTGAGCCGGAAGGAAAGAAATTCGTGAAAGAAGACAATTCTGTGGGAGGGGAGAGTGCTGTGAAAGAGAAGAGTCTCATGGGAGGAAAGGGTTCTGATGAAGGGGAAGATCCTGAAAGAATAGAGGGTCCTGAGGAAGTTGAGAGACCTGATGATGGAGAGACCCCTGATAATGGAGAGAGCCCCGTGATGCCGAAGAGCTCTACTGAAGAGGAGAGTTTTGAGAGTGCAGGGAGTTCTTTGGAAGAAGAAATTGTTCTGAAACTGGAGAGTGGTCCTTTGGGAGGGGAAAGTTCTGAGGGAGAAGCTGAGCTTGTGGGAGGAGAGAGCTCTGAAGGAGGAGAGGGGTCTGTGGAAGAGGAGACATCTAAGGGCGACAATGGTCCTGAGAAAGAACGGGAGAACCTTGTGGTAAAGGAAAATACCGAGGAAGGAGAAAGATCCGTGGACATTCAGAGTTCTATTGAAAGAGAGAGCTCAAAGGGGAAAGAGAGTTCTGTCAAAAAGCAGCATTCCAAAAGAAGGATGAGTTTCACTGGAAGAAAGAGTTCTTTGGGAAGGAAGAGTTCTGCGACTGGGGAGTATACCAAGGGAAAGAAGAATTCTGGGGAGCAGGAGAGTTCTAAGAGAAGGAAGAGTTATTTGTTTAGGAAGAGTTCTCTAGAAAGGAAGAGTTTTACAAGTGGGGAGAGTGCTAAGGGAAGGAAAAATTCAATGGAACAGAAGAGTTCTAGGGAAAAGGAGAATTCTGTGAAGAAAAAAAGTCTTGTGGAAGCAAAGAGCACTCAAGCAGTACAAATTTCAGGAGAAAACAAATCTACAGAAGAAATAACTGCTGGGGAAGGAAAGTATTCTGGAGAAGAGGATGGTTCTGGAGAAGAATGTGTTGTCAGAGTGGAGGATTCTGTAGAAGAGGAACATCTTGAGTGAGAACTTTCATAACATTTAATTAGAAGGAAAAATGAACTCCTAAGCAAGATAATACCAAAAATGGGCAGATTCCTGAGAGCTAAATAATCACTAGCCTATGTTTCTTCCTCCTACATTCATATTTTTGGCACACTAGAAATATAGAACAAGTTCCAGACCTAGTTCCAGGGTACTCTGACAGTACCAGATTGTTTTCTGCGGAAACCTAAAGGCAAAACAAGCTTAATAACCAACAACTTCAGAGCAGGAACCAATAACAGAATCAAAAGGCCAAATTCCAGAACCCAACCTCAGGGCATGGCAGCAAGCAGGACTAAACAGACTATGGCTTATCCTTCTCCCTTTCTGGTTGACTCTGACTTGTCCCCAGAACTCAGTTATGATCCCATATAAAAGGAGTAAACAAAAAATAAAACAATCATTTTTACGTGCTACCTACTAATCATCCCCAGATTGAAATATAATATTTCTGAGTTCAAAGGGATTTCATAAGTCATTTAGTTTTCAACCCATACCAAAATCCCTTCTACATCAGCCCAGATAGGTGGTCATATAGTACTTGCTTGAAGACCTCCAATGATAAGGTGCTCCTCTCCTCATCAAGACAGCCCATTCCATTTCTGAATAGATATAATCTGACTAAGAAATGCTGTTGATTCCTTTCATCAAGTTGAAGAGATTTGCCTCCCTATAATTTATAATCAGTTTATTCCTAGTCCCATCCCCACCCCTACCAGAGCCAACCAGAACAATTAGTTTCTTTATTTCTGCTAGCTAACATACATGTCAGTGGATTCCATCTTTGCTTCAGGGAGTCCTAGTCCCCAAGAAACATGGCTTCTCTCCAACATAAGATTGCTCAAGCAGACCAAATGCAAATCAGAAAGAGTTACAAGGAGTTTTGAAAAATGTCATAGAATAAGTCATTGATGGCCAGAGGAAGCATTAACTAATATTCTGGTCATTTTTACTTGAGCAGGTTGGATGTGGAGAGTGACAATTAACCTTGTTCTTTACCATAACAACCCACCAGTGTTTCTTTCAATATATGCATTTGCTCCAGCAGGAGCTTACATAAGCAAATTATCTAGCCAAAAGAATCTTTTGGCAACAAACTAGCACCTAAATTTCTAGAATCTCAATCCATTGTTCTTTCAACTGCAACACTCACAATCTCTCTAGTCTTTACAGTCTTTAGTCTTTAACCTCAAATCCCTTCCACAATAATCACATTTCTCCCAACCTTCCTCAGTCTAGTCTAGAAGCAAACCCCAAATCCACAAGAAGTATCCTGGTTTATAATTTATAGAATCCACTTTTCTTCCCATTTTTGAATGTCTGAGTCCAGCTCAAGGAGACAGAATGCCCTTAATTTCTCTCTTCCACACATGCTGTCTTCTACTTGTATGCATTCATTCAGGTTATTCCTCCATGACTGAAATGAATTTCTTCTTCATCTCTGCCTTTCAGAAGCCTATTTTTTCAAGGCTCAGACCAGGTGCCACCTCCTCCATGAAGCATTTCCTTGTCCCCACCACCCAGAAGTATTACCTGTTTCTTTAATTTCCATACTTTTTTTCTGTCTCTCCTTTGCCCCTGTCACATTCTATCTTGTATTTTGCTTAATTCTGTAAATGATATATCCCCACTAGAATATAAGCTCTTTGAGGTCAGAACCTATATCATACCACTGAGAAAAGTCCAAGTTTCCTGAGCATCCTAAGACCTCCACGGTCTGGCTCCAAGATATGTTTGAAGCATTATCACACTTTTTAGGGGGTTGAGATGCTACACAGCTGGGAGTAACAGAGGTACACATGTGACTGTTCACACAAGGCAAAATTTCTTCCACAGCTCTCCCACAACACAGTCAGTACCCGTGAGGAACTGGACATTATTTTGAGGGAGTAGGTTGAATGAGTGCCAAAGAGTAGAAAAACCTAGAAGAAGCAACGATGGTGTGGCAAGTGTGAAAAGTTCATAGGCGTTACTCTCAGTCAGGACTCAGTGCCCTCACAAAACATTTAACAGTACAGAACAGAAGCGAGTAATGATGAGAATTGTAAAATGAGATTTGATCTCCTTTTTCTTATGTGAATTGTGTCAGCTGAGCTTGTTTCTAGGTCTCGTGCCTGTAATAAAGTGCTAAAGTCCAGGGATCCAGCAGTGTTACAGTTACACCTATCATGCTATAGAAGTGGTTGAACCCTCTTCAGTCACCTTGGATTGGGGAGGGAATAGAGTGTAGAGCCTGGGGGAGAAGTTATAACCATAAACATCTTGGTTTAGCAACAACAGGCAATGCTAACTACGCTACCCATACAGGCTTCTCTACAAATACTAATGGTCATATCTCCATATGTTTGGTGGGAAAAATAGAAGGAAATTGTAGCTTCATAAAGCAGTGCCAGCCTGTATTTATGACAAAGCCCTGAACATTTTTAGCAGATAGGATTAAAATTTGTTTGGGGGCTTAGAGGCATTTGCAAGTCAGACCAGTCAATGATGCCAAAAGCAATAGACAAAGCACATTTTAACTCATCCAGAGGAGGCTTGGGACTTTAGGGTTATCGAGGAGTAGAAACACAAAGGGGGAAGATAGGATCATCAAGGGAAAGATACAGCCAGAATGATTGCCATACCTATTCAGGCATGGCAGGAAGACGCAGGTGCAGTGATAGTGGTTCTTTGGAGAAGCAGCACCTGAGCCTTGTTAATCCCAGCTTCAACTCTTAGAGTACTCCACCTAATCAGTATTAGAGATGGCTAGGGTCTCATGCCACACCCAACCCCACCTAGGTCCTGACAGCTACTTACACTGAAGCTAGAGCCAGCACCTCCAATTAGGACCTTAAGTGGACCCACCCTCACCTCTCTACACACATACTAGGGCCATTCCATATACTAGGGAACCAAGTAGGGCAGCCAAAAGTAACCCAGTTACTAGGACAATAGCTGAATATGCCAGGACAGATGTTTTACAGGGAGAGATTGACTCTCATTCAGTCTTCAGATAAGTTTCTTAACTTCTGTCAGAGGTAGGAAAGGGACAGTTAACAAGGATGCATGTATGAGAGACAGAAATTTCAAACACAGAAAACCAGAAAAGGGTAGGGGGTGAGAGGAAAGGGCATGTAGTTTAGTACAGAGACATCCTATCACATGAAAGCCTTACCCCCTTCTCCCCACCACTTCCCACAAAAGGCAGTTTTACATTCAGATTAACACAGTCTGCTTCTTGCCAGATTGACTATGCTGCAAGATAACTATAGAACAATCATACACAACTCAGTATTCAATCCCTCCTTGACAACAAGTCAAGGTTAAACAACCATTCAACAATAACATGGGGCAGGAAATAAATTGAACAACTAAAGGAAGCACCTACTATTCAAGCTATGGATAGTGGATCCAAAGCTACAATATTCCATTCTTCAAATATTCATTGGGGTTCTAGGAAGAGAGAAAAATTCTGAAGGGTTAACAAATCAGCTACCCTTTAGAGGAACTGATTGTTCTGTACCTTTCTCATCTGCCCCTTCATCATTTCACCATAGATTTCACTAGTGCAGAGATATATTCACAAAAGGGCCTCTTATTTAACTTCAAATTGCTTCCCCCAAAAGTGTCTCCATCTTTAACATGCTGCAGAAATTCATCCTGATCAGCTACATCCCTTGCTGATGGGCCTTTTGTTTCTTCTTCACTGAGAGCCATTTTTTATATTCATTAGACCAGAGAAGTTGGTTGACTCTATTTTCCCTCAGTCATGTGATCCCAGATAAAGTTTGGGTCCAAAATTGCCAAGCTGTGTATTCCATGGGCAAATAACAGACTTGTAGTTCGACAGGTTGTAACAAAAGAAAACAACAGAATCAGACAGGTTCTTTATGGAGCCATTTTTAAATTTTTTCACACTGTTCCTATATATTTCACCTGGTCTAATTCAGTGCTACTTAGAGGCCCTAATTTGTAAGAGCTCTAGTATTTCAGTCATGGGCGTTTATTAAAGAACCTGCCGACAGTTTCTCTGTGTGTGTATGTTTGTGTAGTAGGGAGAAGGTGCTACTGATTCATCAGCACACCTCTATGCCAAAAGATAATAAATATTAAGTGCCCATTTTGTGCCAGGCACTGTATCAAGTATAATAATACCAATATCAATTCCTAACAGAAATTAGGCCTTCTCAAACAAATTATTCAACCCAATATATGGAACCAAAAAGAAAACAAAAGTCTGTATAGGTGCCAGGTATTCAGATTCTCACTAGCATCCCCACTAATTAACAGTAATATTTGTTCTACCCCCTGTAAATATGTCTTCAAACAAGGGAAGGAAAAACATATAATAATAATATCTGACAATGGTACAACAGGGGCATACAATAATATTTTCTATACATATTACAGACAATTTAGCAGCTTCAACATCAATTGTAAAAACTAACAAAGTACCAAGAACTTTGCCTTTTGTTTCCCAAATCACTTTTCTAATAGGGGTGAGGTTTCTTCCTGCACAATGAAGTTCCTGATTTCTTCTGCTCTGGATGCCTTAACATCTCTTGGTATTACCTTCCACCTTGTTCTAAAGCATATTTTTAAAACATTTGAAAACCAAACAGTTTTTCCTCCTATTTATCTATAAATCCCACAAGAAGTCACAATATCTCTTTTCGAGTCAAGGCTTCTTTAACTAGTATGCATGAAGCCTTTCAGGTGAGACTTGCACTGCAGTTCATTCTAAACATTCTGCTCCAAAGAAGAAGGTTTAAAAGAGACTGGGTTGGGATCTTTCTCATGCACCTACAGTTAGCTCTGTTCCAAAGACAGACCATTTGGAACACAACGGTTCCAAAGATGAACAAATTTTAGTAGAACTTGTTTGGAACCCTTCTCAAGTAGGTCATCCTACTCCTAGATCCTACTATCAGATCATCCCCTCCCCTCTGCTCCTCCTCTTCCTGATTATACAGCCATATTAGTAAAGAGATCAACAAACAGGCTTCTGATTTACTGGGAGTAAAGGCCATTTTCGATAAAAAAAACTCGTTATATTAGCTCCCAGAAAGGAGCTAGTTTCCATTGTTTTTCATTTCTTTTTAGTTTTGTTTTGATGGGGTTTTTTTTTTCCACCAGAAAACAAACTAAAAACATATCTTCCAACTCCTAATATCCAGCTTCTCCTAGCAAAAGTGGAATAAGGAAAACCAAAATACCACAAAGATGATTAAGTTAATAAACCTTGCTCCCTTACCATAATATTAGCAGAGTCACGTCATCCCAATTTCTTCTGGCTTAACTGTTCTCAGTAGCTTTGGGAAGTGTCTCTCTCTTGGTTGATAGTATTAGCAATTTGCCTCCCAGCCAAACTCTGACCTCTGGGGGAAGGGGGTGGGGGGGGGGGCGGAAAAAGAGGTAGATTTACCATAGGAAAGATAGGGAGGTATGTAGCAAGAGTCTGGAGTCCAAGAGCAAGGACTGGGTTTTTCCACTAGAAGGAAATGTGACAAGTCACCTAGAAGGGTAATTGAGGCACAAACTGAGGGAGCCGTCCTTACAGCTAACCACATTCCTGATATACCAGATCCCAGGTCTATCTGAGATAATAGACCTGATCAGACTTCCATTCCCTTTGATGTTACGTATCTGCAGTCTGCACAGCCAATTTTGGAAATGCTTTTTCAAATAATTTTAAGAAGGCTGAACACAAGAAACCAAGGGTTTGACTCTGCCCTCCAGGGTCATGATGTGGGCCTTTTGAGTCTTCTTTCAAAAGATTGTGAGACCCTTATCAAAGAGGGAAAAAGAACAGGAAAGAGAGAGACTGAGGGCAAGAGGAGGTGGGGTACAGGGTGTGGTATGAGGGAAGGGAGGTATAGGGGGATAGAGAAATGTCTTTGCCAGTATGAGACCAGAATGAAGACTACCAGCATATAGCTGAAAGGAAAAACCTTTTGAAGTGCCCCACCTCTGGTATCCTGCTGGCACAGACCATTTGGGAGACTTTGAAGCCTTTAAGTCAGATAATAGACCTTTATGGGGAGGGGGTGCAGCATTAATTCACCCAAGGGACCACACCTAGCATTTTTATGTTTTGCAATTCTCTATTTCATAGGATCATGTATAATTATAGGGGATTTTTTTCATAATTATAGTTTTGAAGCTTTTTGTCTTCTGCCCTACTAGACTATAAACTCCATGAGAGTCTGTTTTTGTATTTCCCTCAGTTTATACTAGTGCTTCAGTGCTTAACAAATGCTTGTTGAATAAATGAATAAATGAATGGGCAAAAGATTTTGCAATAAAAGATTATTTAGAAAGAGTTCTCTCACTGAGAGGTGGCTAATTTCAAGCCAAATTGACTTGGAATGAACAGAGGGGTTATGTATGGGGAGTGGAGTTTAAAATGGATATTTGTCATTTGACTGCAGTGTGGCATTGGGCAAGTTACTTAATCTTGGGACTTCATTAGTAAAATAGAGTTAATAAAACCTGATCCTGCATCCTTCATAAGACCATTATAAGAATCAATGTGATGCTGAATATGAAAATATTGGTTCAGAAAGTATGGATGAGGCAGGTGAAATGTTTGCTGTGGGCATGAAAATGTACATTCTTGTATCATACAAGTTAAAGGAGGATTCCATCCTCTCTGTTAACAATAGATAAAGCTACACAAATGAAAAGTGACATGTTAACAGTAACTGCTTGAAGGTGTACTTTCAGTGCTATTGTTTGGGTATTTGAGATGAAGTGGCTATTGTGTCAAAATAATTATCCATTTTTAGAGGATACTAGACAAATTCATTACACCTAATTCCTAGTCCAAGATCTGCTATCATAAACTTGGCAAATCACTTAAGCAATCTGAACCCGTTTCCTTTTCCATAGTTTTGGTTCAATGATCTTAAAAGTTCATTCTGGATCTGAAACTCCATGCTGCACAATAACTAGCTAAATTTATTTTCTATGCAAAACTCCCAGCCCTAGTGAGTGCTAAACAAAATGAATATAAGTCATAACTATTGCTCCTTGAGCCCCCATTGGTATGTTACACATTTACACACATAGTCAGTCAAAGTGACACAATTAGACATTTACTAAATGAGAAAGCAAAAGCAAGAATAACTGCAACATTTATATAATATTTAAAAGGAAAAATGTAGAATTCATCAAATATCATAATCCAACTATAAGCTTGGGTAATGCTCTTCTATCAATGCACACAGTGCGTGGGGGGCAACTTACTGCAAACCTTGATGCCCTTGTTCTCTTTAGGACTTTAGGAAAAAGTCTACCTCGTAGGTTACCATTCCTCTGTTACTTGGCAAAGCACTAAGTGTAAAGTGTAAGTGTAAGAAAGTGTAGAAAGTATAAACTGTTTTTCAACAAAACCAGATACATGCATATATCAATATAGCCCCCAACAAGAGTTGCAAAGACCTCCTTTCCCTTCTTCCACATAACCAAGAGGCATAATTGTACATAGGTACAAAATTTTAAAGAAAAATAATGCAGTCATACTCAACTTGGTTGATATAGCTATATCATGTATTGTGTTCCTGAAAGCTATTTGTTTAACATTCTCATTCATACAGAAAGCTTGCAAAAAGATGTATGTGTTCTGCCTTACTGACACCAACTGAGTCCCAGTCTTTTCCTGACACTGGGAAAGCATACTATAGCTGCTCCAATGAAGTTGGATCTATCTAGACATAAACCAATCTCTGCATAATTCATGACTATGAGGGGTGGTGTGATTTTATATTGAGGTGGGAAAAAAGGAGCCAAAGCTTATTACAGGTGCACTGGTCTAGAATAAACAAGCCTATGTCATCTCTGTAAATACCAACAAAAAGCAGGCCATAAAAACCTAAACACAAGGAATAGTAGAATTTGTTTGAAGTCAGGGGTTGTGCTTGTGGATACTCATCAATCATCTACCAGTCACTGTGTGCATTCTACCACTATCTTCCATTCATTGGGTGACATGGCTCAGTCTAATCTACATCATTCTATTCTTTTATTGATAAGTAAGTGCATTCAGCTGAGAATCCTTCCAAATATATTGAATAGTTTCTTACATGATCCACTTATCCTCCCCCAAAATAAGCATAACAATGTACTAACATATTAGTTGCCAGCAAAAATCGAAAACAATGGCATAAAAAATACACTGAAAGTTCAAGTAGAGTCTTTATTGCATCATCAGTCAGGTAGTATAGTGAATAGATTGTCAGACTTGGGATCAGGACGACCTGAGTTTGAATCCTGCCTTAGGCATTGACCAACTGCGTGACAAGTCATTTGACCTTTCTTAGCTTCAGTTTTCATATATATAAAAAACAGAGATAGCACCATTTACCTCAGAGAGTTGTTGTAAGGATCAAATAAGATAGTGCAGAGAAAACAATTTGCAATCCTTAAAGCACTGTATAAATGCTAGCTATTACTGTTATCCTAGAATGGGGAAAAGGAAAATAAATTCCCAGATGGACCAAGAACTAAAACTTTTGTCCAGTCCAGTTATCATTGTCCAGTCTCACTGTTAAGGATCCTTTAGTAGCCTCCTCTGACTAGAGGAACTGTCCTATATTATCAATACAGTGGAAGTGTCTTCAGAAAGATGTGTGTTCAGTAGACCACTCCCATCAGAGAAGGGCATACTAATGATGTCACTCAGCCTTTTTTTGTATTCAAAGCTGCAAATATAAGTGGGAACCTCTCCACTCCCAACAGGGGCAGGAGGTATCAACTTCACCAATAGGTCCAGTGACAAATTGTATGGCTATCTTCCTGGACAAGAGATACTGATAGTGCTATTCTCTGTTACCATAACTCCTTGCCTCTCTCTGAACCATCACTTGCTTTATTTCTAGTTATGGTTCACTGTGAATAAGTATCATGATGGGTAATACAACCCCGTTATGGCTGCTGGGACTAAGCTCCCCTCATGCCATATACTTATTGTTTTCATCTTACACAATTACCAGGTATAGTTTTTTGTACCCACTCCTGCTTCCAATGCCAAGATGATTTGAACCTCTACCCTTCCTGAAGCATCTATAGTTTAATTGCCAAACATCTTATTTAATAGTCAGGGTGACCTTCAAATAATTCCTATTATCAAGCTCTTCCTCACGGTTCTGGTGAGGGAATTATGAAGCCTATGATACATTAGGTCTTTTCACAGTTTAAAGGCAAACTCCAGAAGGGGACATGAGAAATTTGGCACTATGAGTCCTACTCCTTTTTGGGACAATGTTTTGCCACGTTCTTAACGAAAGTTATCAGAACCTTTCTAATATTAAAACCTCTCCTCCCTTTACTTCCTCCAGGACTGAGTCTCCACTGGTCCTTTTGTGAGATAAGTGTTACCCTTCTGCACAGACAGGACAAGTGTCTTATTCCCCTCAGCTTGGAGGAATACATCCAAACCAGTCCCAGTAGCCCCCAAATTGTGTTGATTGCTAGGATAGCTTTTCCTTTGAATTCTGCTGTCTACAACCCATTTGGCCAAGCTGAGATAGTCAGAGTATCAACTGTTAAAGAAGCCTGAATCTTGCCACTACACATGAGTTTTCTTCCACTTGGACTTCCACAAAAGAGCATTTTTAATTGTGAGTATGGCCCTTCTGGTCACATGTCAAGTTAAAACTTTCACTCAGAGGTTGTTTCCATACCACAAAATATAGCCTCCATGACAAATGAGATGTTAAAGGTTTCTCAGAGTATTATCTGACTTTCCAATTAATCATCTGTATTATTTCTGAACCTAGATGCCCTTTTCCCCTAACCAGATAAGGGCCTCATTTGGGAGAATATTCCTACCACTTAAATGAGGTATTAGATTTTATAGAATCATTCCAAAACTTATTGATTTGTGTGAATAAATGTTCCCAGAATGAAGATTTCCTCAGGTTGCTAGGCCAGGCTCATTCATTTTTTGTCTTAGATTTCTCTTTTGTAAGAGACACTGTTCTCCTGTTCCATCCTCAAATAGATGGGAACCTCAAAGGAGTGTGATAGTTTCTGGTAGCTATTTGGTTTTCAAAAGCAAGCAAAGATCCTAACTAAATCATTTCCATTCTCTCCAGCATTTTCCTTGCTTGTCTCTGAATCCATTCATTCATATTATATGGTCATTAATGTTGAAGTTGTAAATGATGGGCTATTCAGCTTATTTCCTCCCTTGAACAGGTGCCCCTGGCTGCCAGGGAGGTAAAGACCAGCACACAAAAGTCCTAATTCTTCATCTATTGATTCTACCATTGAATGAAAAGAGATGTGATATGGCCAGGTAATGTCTTTGCTGTGGACAACTCACAGTGCTTGATTTGGAAAGAAAAGTTCCCTATACAGAAGGAGTTTGTACCCCAAAGAGAAAAATGTAAATTTCTGTTCAGAGTTATCAATAACAGGTACTAGACCAGGAAAAGTCATAACTTAAATATCAACTAGCTTAAGTATAGTGCTTTGAGAGCACACATCCAACCATGACAGAAGGGGCTACTAGAGTCAGTTTGTGCTGAGGTATTAGAGGATTGTCCACTTTCCCTTAGCATTCCCAGTGGGATGTGAGTGTGTACATCCCATAAATAAACTAATTGTTTATCCAAGATGTATCACTTATATTTTATTCCCAAGATGCCTGCAATATTCAAATACTCAGTTTTCCTGGTGGGGGAATTCTGCTCAAGCATTACCACCATCAATCACCTCCTATCAACAACTACTCTCTTAATTAGATGAGGCCTGAATTCAGTCAGTTGATATACCAATATGCCAGTAATATGCTTGACAGTATGTAATATCTGATGCCTCTGAAAAGTGATTTATAACCATATGAGCATAGACTGGGTCTGCATTATGCTCAATACTTTTCACGTGTCCAATTGCTGTGAAGCTTTTAATATACAGATACTCAGTTTGACCAGTGGAGGAATTTCACCTAGGCATTTCTCCTTTCCATGTATCTTTCTGCTCTTCTTGATTGCCGAGAGCTTGAGTTGAAGCAATAGTCTAGCAAGTATGACCCAAACAAGTATATTTTTCAAAAGCAGGTAGAACTACAGTTAAACCACAATGTTTATAAAGCTGTGCTTTTTAAACTTTTTCTAACTCATGAGAAATTTTCACCTCAGAAATTTTTATGTTACCCCAGTATATAAGTACATAGAATAGGTTTACAAATCAAACATTTATTAGTAATAAGTCACAAAGAAATTTATTTTAAAACAATTCTTTGGTATACATATAATTTTACTGTTCTATAAAGACAAAAGCAAACTTGCATACTGATGAAATGAATGTGCTTGTTTATTTTTACATAAAGAATTAAATCTTGGTGGAATATTTCATATGCAGGACATAGAACATCTTCAACATTTTTCAAATTTAATTGATATTTTTATTGTATAAATACATAGTACAAAATGACAGAAGTGTGTTTAGGGCCATTTCAGAAATTGTTGGAAATTCTGCCCTAATCCCAAACCAAAATTCATTTAATGATTTTTAGGACACCGATAACTCAGCAAATTCTTCTTGAACTTTTAATGGCAGATGAATGACATTTTTTATTCCAATTGAATATGGTTTATGAACCCACCTTAGTTTTTTAGATCAAAATTTGAAGGGAAGTATTTCTGAGATTGTGTCTCCAGGCACTTCAGATAATCAGTTATAACTCTTACAATTAAATCTTTGGGGAAGTTATTTTCAATTATAAAATCATCTGTAGCTATAAACATTTCTAAAGAACCATTTCCCACCCTATTCTTCCATGTTAACTTTTTTAGTAAGACTTTCAGTTTTATCTTTTAACATATGTGTTACAATTTTTTGTTTGAAGCAAGCGACTTTTTAAATCATTGAGTTTTTCAAAAATATGTGAGAACCGTTTTGAAAGCCATAAGTCATGAAAAAATTAACAGAATTGGATTTCTGCTCAGTCAAAAATATAACAACTTCATCTTTCAATTTCAATAATCTGTTTAAACTTTGCCTTCTTGAGAGCCACATGATTCAACACATTTTATTTTTCTTGTCAGTTTAAGTGTACTACAACCCAATAGTGACGACTGCCACATTGTCACCAGTATTTTTAAATCAGTATTTTTAACTCCTCTGTCCAAATTTAGCCACTTATTTATAACTGCAAAATATTTTGTCCTAAAATATAAATAAATATTGCTAATAATTTCTCAAATAAATGCTCACTTTAGTTTTGAAATTATATTTGTCCATGCTTAATTTTTAAAAATTGATGCTTACACTTAGATATACATATAGCAGTAATGGTGCAGAGATATTATTAAAGGGCTTTTGTCTACTTGCTACAATTAAACACGTTTTTGTAAAAGGAGATAGCAATTTTTAAAATCAAATATTCCAACACAATACAATACAAATATATACTAATTTGATACTTATATGCTGAGGAAATATTAAGTCTTTATTTTACATTATTAAACTATTGTGTTTCTGTAAGAGCAGAAAACTTTGTACAGGAAAAACACTACAATTCATAACATGCAATAGTCTCAAATCTGAACCGAGGTGTTTCTGGCAGCATTTGTTGACTTTGCACAGCACGATGGCATGCGCACAGCAAAGTGACATGTTGTGTGTTCAGAAACAACACTGCAGTGAAGTGGCGTGATACAATGCAGACAAGTGCTGCCAGAAACACCTCTGATTCATTACTCATTTGATTTTGAATTAATTTTTGGTTGTTGTGTGTTCAGAAACCTACTGTTGCCAAGTTTTTCATGACTCCCATATTCAGTTACATGACCCCATGTGGGGTTGTGACCCACAGTTTAAGAAGCACCTAACTGGGTGTTGCTAAGTTTCCAGGAAAATTGTAAAAACTTAGTATAACCATGGCGACTCAGTGAAGTCATTCAGCCAGCAATTACTGGCCATAAATCTTAACTAATGCAAAGTTGTCTGCATTTTTAAATTAGTCAGGCTGGAGTCCTATGCAGGAATTCTTTAGCACAGTCTAACAAAGACTATCTACCCAAACATGAAAACATACACCTTCAAATGCTACATGAACAGCATAAACTTGATTAAATTGAGGCTAATTTCATAACAATAATTTTCCAACTCCAGTCAGGTGAGGTATAGGCTTCTAGCCTCCCCGTTTCTAGGTGGAAAGCTATTTGCCCATTGTTTCCAGCAGCATGGCACCTATCCCCTATAAGTTTGGGAAATCAAGACAGTTTTCTCACTCACTTTCCCTAAGGAGGAATTTGAGTGAATGGTAGCCACATATATGAAACAATAAGATAAAGTTAAAGTGTCCAGAAACTTTGGTTTAGGGTTACTATTGCTCACTTCCCTAAGCGAACCCCAGAAAGTACGAAGTAATAGGACCATGCTAGACAAGAAGAGATGGATGCAAGGAATCCCTGGAGAGTTGATACATCAGAGGGAAAAAATGATTGTTTTTATATCTATAATTTTATTGGGAAGAAAAGGTAACTAACATAGCTGTATCTTGTGTCTAAACTCAAGATCCGGTCCCTAAATAAAAAGGACCTTAACTCTGAGGCATGAAATGGGTATATCGGAGAGGACGTTTAGGGAATCAAGATGAAGTTGGAGTCACCTAATTCTCCAGCCACCATTGCAGGCTACCTATCCTGTAGCCTAAATTCACTCAAAGGCAGGACTAGAGGGTAGCTATCTAATGGAAATGCAGGATGAGAGAAATTATACACAAAATGAGACCCAAAGATAAAATGGATAAATAGCTCCTAAAGGAGCATCCATAACTATACAAGAAATTACAGTGCAGTATTGTATAGAGGACATTGTCAGCCCACAGAAAAGCCTCAATTAAGATCTGGTGCCTAGTGAAATAAAGAATGCACCTCATCAGCACTGATGACCATGTCTTTAAATGACTTCATTTTAGTCTTCTTGGAACCCTCTTAACTGTCAAGTAACTGAGAAAGTGATTGTGGAAATCTGCTGCATTGTAGGAACAGAGAGCCCCAGAATGTACTCCTTGGTGGTCTCACTTGACTATAAATATATTACAGGAATAGATATTTTGTTTAATTGGCTTTTTCACATTTTTAAGTTTCCTAACCTAATTGTTAGAGCCATGCTAACTGCCTGGTTGAAATGGAAGTTTTTAGAACTCTATGGTGGCCTGATGAAGTCTTTTAGCCAGAGGTTACCAGCCTGTGTCATGTCTGATCTTAAACCCTGACTGATTGAAAATTGATTGCATCTTCAAAGGCAAAATAGAGTCCTATGAAGGGATTCTTCATTTCAGGACTTTCTGAAAAAGACTCTGAGCCCAGAACTGAAAGCACTCACATTTCAATAATTTAAATCCTGAAACTCAGATGAGGAAAAGGGGATGCTAAAATTAACAACACATAAAGGATATGGAACATAATTTGCATAAATGTATCAGAAAATAAAGTTTGCTATTAAATCAGAGTATTAGTAGGTTGTTTGAAAATCTCAGTGCTGTGGTTGATCAATTGGAGCAATATTGCAAGTTTTGGATGACTAGTCTTAACAACATAGACCACATTCTCATTTTTCTGATTTTTCTCTTTCCCCTTTTGAGTTCATACAATATTAAAATTATGTACAGTCTTTAGCTTAGATTGCAAACCAATGACAGGATATGAATTGATTGGGTTTTATCAGGTTTCAGAAACTTTGATTCCTAGAACATGTCATGGTCTTAAGGGAATTGTTGAATTTATTGTCGACTTTTCTTGGCTTTGCTTATTTTACTTTCTGGAGTTAGTTTGTGCTTATGTTATATTTAGACTGTATTGCTTTTGTAAGACCCTTGAACTTTGAAAAATTAGGACAAATGAGAAATAAAGGATAGTAATTCTTTCCCAAATTGGACCTGGAGGATGAGGTCAGCTTTAACGGGTGGTACAAGTGTGAAGAGTGAACTGATGAATCAACGTTGGATGTCAGAGGAAGATGACTATTGTGATATGAAGTTTGAAGTAGCACATTAAGAACACTGTTACTATATAAAGGGTTTGAATAAGCCTAAAGACTTGGGGAGATGAATATGATTAATTCAATTGAAGAAAACCTGTTCCTCACCTTCAGTCCCCATCCCAGAATGTAACAAATATTTGATTGTTATGTTCTATATATAAATAGAACCAGGCGTGATGTCGTATAGGGAGTGAAGTAGATAAGAGTCGTAGTCTGGGAATCAGGAAGACTGTTTAAGTCCTACCTTAGGCATTTACTGATTGTGTCACCCTGAGTAAGTCACTTTACCTTTCTCAGCCTCAGTTTTTATGCATATAAAATAAGGATAATAATAGTACCTACCTCACAAGGTTGTTGCAAAGATCAAATAAGATAATATATTTGTAAAGTGTTTTACAAAGTCTAGTGCATAAGGTAAATGTTAGTTATCATTAGCTATTACTTCTCTCTTGATACTAGACTTTATACAATCAGGGAATTTGTGAGGATAGGAAATACGTATGGATGACTGAACAAACCACTTACTTGACTTTAGCCAGGACAGTAAGTCCTAGGAAAGAATAGTTCCTAGTGAGTCACAGATCTAAGTATATCCGAAGAGTAGGATATATTCAAACTTGTGGTCCCCAGTGAGTTATATAGACGTAGTTTTCCGTTTATTGATGAGTCAGGACCCCCTCGACTCAAAACTGCCTCCTTCCTTGGAAAAGAGACACCACTTCCATTGATCTTTAAAGTCTGAAGAGCTTGAAATATAGAAGATAAGTGCTTCTTTACTCTCAGGGGGGAAGCTGAAAAATCATTCCTAGCTAAGAGAGGCAGAATGGTGAAAGTATGCTAGATTTGGCATCAGAGAATCAGGGTTCAACACCTTGCTCATAGGTGGTAACCTACAATGTGTGAGACTGAGCAACTCAGCTTCTGTCTCAATTTACTTAACTGTTTAAAAAAAAAGATGGAGGGAGGAGTGAATGGTCTCTTCCAGTTCTAAATCTTTGGTCCTAGTATGTGACCTAAGTTGACCAGAAATAGTAGGCGGAACATCAATATATGTGTCCCCTGGAATCTTTTCCTCAACCTTTCACAATTTTGTTTTAAATTTGACTGGGGACAAATATACAAATTTATCATTTTTAGGCACTAGCCAGGTTCTTAAGATTAACTCCCATGAGGTATTGTATCAAGAAGAATGTACCTGTGCCCTCCTTATGAGCTGTCTTTCCATGTGCTATGGTCTGAGATATATTTGGAGTGGAATCTCTATTTTATGATGGACTTGCAAAAAAGAAAATTAAAAATGGAATTACTGACCTCTAATAATACGGTAATCTGTGATTGTGGTCATTATGCCATGAAAAAGAAAAGAATGGGCAAATTATCATACAGGGCCTTGATGACTGCTGAGGGGTTTCGTATCTGGGCAAAGATGTTATTATTCTAATTTTGTGTATTATTGCATGCATAATTGTATTCTGTTGTAGAAAACAGAATACTATTATTCAAGTGTTTATCACAGAAAACTGTGTTTCCTATGTATTGTGATGGGGAATATGAAAAGTATTAATGCCTACATTAATTAAATGTTAAGCTTATACACACATATAATATCTAGGAGGAATTACTATTGCTGCACTGATAATATAAAGCCCTTATAATGTTCTTGATTGTGTATGATATCTGATGCCTCTGATAAGTGAGGTGTAGATATATAAACAACCTGATTCCATAACATTTATCACATGCCCCCTTGCTCTCATATTTATAATATTCAAATATAATATTCCATTTGAGCAGTGGAGGAATTTCACCAACACATTTCTCCTCTCCTCCATACACCTCTCTTCCCTGCTCGATTGTCCCAGAGCCTGAGTTCAGACCAATGACCTACCAGTGTGACCCAAATGAGGATATTCTATAAGATCAAATTGCCCTAGAATGTTTCAACAAGTGGCTAAACTAGTGTTTGAAAAGATTAACTGACTGTTGCCACAGCTACCAGGAAAACTGTAAAAATTTAAGTCCCACAATAGCCTGTTGAAATCATTCAGCCAGCAGTCGCTGGCCTGTGTGCTAGTGGTGCTTGGCCTTCAAGCTGACTATATCTTCAGAAACAATTAAGATGGAATGACTATGCAGGGATTCTTCAACTATGATCATCCAAGAAAACTGTCAGCACAAGCTCAAAAGCACCTATTTTACAAGGCCATGTGAATAAAATCCTTCCATGCCACATGGGAATGTAGAAAACCAACAATCTTGTTGCTGGTAGGAATATAGAATAAAGAAATTTGAGTAGAAAAGGCCATTTCAATCAGTCCTGTCAAGCCCTTTCCAGACTTAATCTCAAAGTGATTTGCGTGGCACCAGGGGCATTATAAACGTTGAACAAAAAATGTCACCCCACCACCAGAAATCTCCTTTGAAGTTTTCCAAAGTGAAGCCCCTAGAGTAATTTGAAGAAACAGAGACTATTAGATTATAGACATTGTCACAGGAATGATGAAAGTTAAAAAACAATTTTCTAATCTCCTCTATCCTTGAATAAACCAATCATAAAAGGGGTTAGATGAGGTTAAACACAGGGTATATTTACTTTGGAGTCAGAGAATTGAAGTGATGGATATCAATATTGACTCTACATATTTTTTTCTATGTGTCACCCCCTATACCCCATCCACCAAGGGAAGAAAAGACCCAATCCAACCAGACTGCCTCATCCCACCATATTACTGATGACACTGACTGGATGATAATTTTTTGAAGCCTTTTTTAGCACTAGATTCTAGAATTCTATGAATAGACAGCCATATGTATATAAGGTATATCTTGTTCAAAATCTGAAATAGAGCTTAGAGCTCCTGCATCAGCTATTTTATGGTTACTCGCTATTTCCTTATCAGTTTTTCACCATCAGAATTGACTCTGGAAACTCATGATCACAATTAGATGTAAATATTATTATAAATTCAGTTGCAACCTTGTTTTGCAGGCCTCAGGCCCAAGTCATATAGTATGCTGAGGGGGTAGAACTGAGACCAGCAACAGAAAATATAGTTCAAAAGACAAACTTAAAAACACTTTTGAGCTTCTCTAGATAGTCGGTTGGGGTTGCATCACAAATGAGTTGAACATAGTACATCACAGCTAAAGTGTTGACCAAGCAGCTGCTATTAGTAGATGACACAGAGGACCCAAAAAGGTCACTTAGCAACACTAGCTGATGGCAGCATAGAACAATACAGTAGAGCTGCCCAGTAGAAAGAAGAGATCCCCAGAAGAAGCAGCTCTACATACAGAACGGAGAAGAGAACCCTGCTGGTTAATCAGAGACAACAGTGTATTCTGACATCACCAGAAGACAATAGTGGCTCAACAGCACCAGAGGGTGTGGTTTACCATAACTATTATTGTTCCTCTGTTACCTACCTTCCTTGTAGGTGGCCCTCATTGGCTTGCTCTCTACAGGAAATGTACCCCAGTGTATATGGGAGCTTTTTCTTGACTCTTTATACCACTGTATACTATTTGATTCAAAATATTTTTCTTTGTATGTTTCAAAGCAAGCACATCAGAAATGAGCTATGGTTATTAGTATATGGTGACCCACAAAGTGCTTCAAATGCAGTAGAGGGCCTATGGGGGGGATGGATTCTTTAAGAGGGTAGAAGGGTGAATTGAACAAATTTTGAGGGCTCTTCCACAGCTAGAGGGTACAATTCAATTGATTTTAATTTTAACAATCAGACAGTCATTTGTGCACAGTGTATATTCTACTCAGTCTAAAACAGAACTTGTAATGTTTTCACCTATTTTATACTTGAAACTTCCTTATTAATTGTTTACTATCCAGATCAATTTGGTAAACTTCTCATAATTATATGTATAAATTAACATTTTCAATTGCAACTTTGTCCTGTAGGCCTGAGGCTCAAGTCACATAGCAAGCTGAAGAGAGAAAATCTATGCCCAGCAAGAGATTAAGCAATTCAGAAAATAAACTTAAAAATTGCAGAGTTTCTGTAGCTAACTGGCTGGGGTTTGCATCACAAAAGAGCTACATATAGCCACATTGCAGTTAAAGAAACCACCTAGCAGCTACACTACATTAGGGTGCAGAAGAGGACCCAAAAAAAGCCATAGAGCTGCCAAAACCAGCAGATGGTAGCAGATAACAATGAAGCACAGATGCCCAACAGAGAGAAAAGATTCCCCAGCAGGGGGGAAAACAAAACAGCAAAAGAGGATCTTAAAGCTGAACTGATTATATCACCAGAGGACATAGGTGGCTCAGCAGCATTAGAGGTATGAGTTGATCTGACCACACATGCACCATAGCCACAAGGGTCCCCTACTTAGCTGTCTAAAAATTTGTGTTTCCTGGTCACCTGTGTTCTGTGTATATGCTCCCACCTATAGTGTGGTAAAGGAGAATATATCCCAGGGTATATAAGGGACCTTTCTTTTCACTTACTTTGTTATGCTGTTTGGAAGAAAAAAATTGTCTTTTGCTGGGTGGCTAGGTAGCTCAGTGAATAGAGCATCAGCCCTGGAGTCAGGAGAATCTGAGTTCAAATCCAGCCTCAGACACTTGACACATTTATTAGCCGTATAATCTTGGGCAAGTCACTTAACCCCAATTGCCCTGCCTTCCCCCCTCCAAAAAAAGCACAAAAAACAAATGTCTTTTACTTTTAACTAATGGGTCCCCAGTTTACTTAGTTAAAAAAAAAAAGCCATATTAGTGGGTAATTTTGAGCTATGTTTTTGAATGTGTGTTGAACCACAAAGTACCTCAAATATGGGGTAATATTCAAGGAGTCCCCTTGTGAGGGGTCCAAGATGTACTCAGTCAGTAGACTCATTTTTTTACATTTATAAATTTATACATATATATATATATATATATTGAGTCTCTAATAAAAATTTTTCAGAGTCAAAGGTGAGTTCACTCATTACTTTGAATATA
The DNA here is from genome assembly GCA_028646515.1 of Pseudochirops corinnae. Taxonomy (NCBI): domain Eukaryota; kingdom Metazoa; phylum Chordata; class Mammalia; order Diprotodontia; family Pseudocheiridae; genus Pseudochirops; species Pseudochirops corinnae. Next base: position 141,269,501 of record CM053592.1, read on the forward strand.
GAAACCTAATAAAAATTAATAAACCAAAACTGTGAGAGCTACTATGATTGATAGCAGCTTTTTTGATGATATTTTACAAATATGTAATTTATATTTTAATATATTTTATAAATATATATAATTTATATTTATATACCATATATTTATATAACATAAATCATAATATATAAATGTTTATAATATATACAAAAATATAGAAATATAATACATAAAAATTTAAGTATAAAATATATAAATACATATTTCAAAATAGTAGTACCTTTCACTGCCATTTGGCCACTTGCTGTCACCTAGGTAGGAAGCTGGAAGATTTCCTGAACCTAAACACATACCTTGCAATACATGAGTACAAAGTAGTGAGAAAGGAAGGGAAGATAAAAAGATGACAGCAATGTAATGCTGAAAGGTAACAAAATACCTCCTCTCAACTTTCACAGTCACCTGTAAGAGAAGCACTTGAAACAGTATTATCTGTATTTTTCAGACAAGAAAACTGAGTTCCATGGTGGTGGTGGTATCCTGCCCCTTTCATGTTGTTCGTCAGGAGGAGAGGCCAGGATTGATGTCCAGAAATTTCTAGCTTAGGATCCAATTTCTTTGCCACTATATTACAGCTGCTTTCATTTGTATGTCCCCAGAGCCCACCACAGTATAATAGGCACCCAACAAATGTTTATCGAAATGAATCAGTGGTATTATTTCATGTTTTCTAAGTCCAACCAAGCCCTCATTGCATCATAAAAGTTCCTTAGCTTATGTCTCATGGACTCCCTATCACACTTCACACAATAGATATATTAACTTCCCCTTCTGTTTAGAAACAAACAATAATTGTTATTATAATTTAAGCCTACTGACTAGTTATATGATGAACTTCCCCAAGGAGGTTTTGTCCTGAAGAGATTGCTACTAAATTTTTAAAGCAGAAGTGAGGCATTTTAAATCTACTTCTTCTTGCCTTCCTTTGTTTTTTCCATCTCTTAGCAAGAACTAGGTAGGTAAGGTCATAGTCCTTTGTGATGATACAACTTCTCATTCCATTAAATAACACATTTTGGAAACTCAAAAGACCACTACTATTAGTGTCCTACTTTGATGTGTTGCTTTGGTTCATTTCCCACCTGGGGGGAGACTCTCCCCATAATATTCTTTCAACATTGCATTATAATTTTCAGTCCACTAAGTTTGAAGGAACCTGCAAAAGAAATCAAATTAATAGGATCAAAATGCAAACAAATACAAAAAAAAGACTAGAAAGCAGAATTCAAACATCTCTTAGTTTCCTATATGAGAAAAATCATTTAAATAGACAAATGTATGCTGACTTACATAAAATATAAATTCATTTACAAAAATCTCTATTTCTTTCACAATCAATTTCACCCTAAAGTTATTCTCCCTTCCTGACCAAGCATAAAGAGGTAAGAATACTAAGACTTTCTAATATGATATTTCATACATATTTAATGCTAGATTCAAAAGAACTTTATAATCTAGTTCTAATCAACTTGATTTAGATGTTCTCACTAATACTCTTCCCCAACCCCATGCCCAGTCACAATCTGAAAAATTATTTCTTTGTACTTTGTACTTTATCAGGGAGGAAAAAGATAACATGTTCAAAATGACATCAACATCAGTGAACATACTACATTTAATCAGATATGCACAAACTGATAAATTCACACATCACAATAAACCTACAAACAGTTGCAGATTTAACCTTGAAACATTAAAACATGAGAAGAAGGGATAAGACATGTAGGAGGAGAACCACATGCAAGTAGTGTCACAAAAACTAAGAAGAGAACATCCCATCATACGTAAGTAATAATAATAATAATAGTGTTCATATAAGATTTTAACATTTGCAAGGCAATTTACCTATGTTAACTCATTTGACTCTCAGAACTATCCTATGAGGTAGGTGCTGTTATTATCTCCATTGTGATTATCTCATTTACTAGATTTCTAAGGTTTGGTCCTATCTTATCCCTGTTCTTTATCCCTGGATGGGATAAAAATCTTTACCTGCCTGTACTGGAGTCCAAAGGTTTCTCTGCTCTTCACATTTTTTGCTGAAATCAGTTTCCACTGTATCTGCCAATTCCATTTTTTGGATAGAACACTTATTATCCTACCCAGCTGTAGAAGACTACTGTACAGTCTTCTTGGGTTCTTCCAAGCTTGGTACCAGATCAACACAATATGTTCCATTCTTCCCCTTTTGCCCTGAGACATCCACATTTAATGAAGCAACTCAACTCAGCCTTTTCCTTATTCCCCTTATCTAGTGTGAGATTTCATGGAACCAGACAATACTAAACTCACCTTAGCTGATCAAATTACAGAGCTTATTATAGACTTAGGTACATTAAGCCCTAGTGGATATATGCACTCATACAGGAAGGGTAGAATATGACCCACATGTTCTCACTTCACTGCCACCCACTAGGTTCCTCTCTTTGTCTGATTCTTATAAATAAGGCCACATATCATAACTGTTCCCAGGGAGTCGACTGTATCTAGTCATAGCCAGACACCTGCTAGGAATAATATAGACTTACATACTGAGGTAGAAAAAGGAAGATGGAACCTTTTGGAAATTTTCCAGTCTAGGTTTAGCAAACCCCTGGAACAATTAACCAATAAATTAGAAAGCATTTATTATAGACTTATAGTTATAAAGGAAAGACAACATTATGTCCCCTCAAGAAGCTTAGGATAAAATAGAAGCAACATGAACATGTAAGGTAGCCATAGAAGGGTACTCTTCAGCTGCTGGGAACACTAAAAAGGATATCCTGCAGAAGTTGTGTTTTGAAGGAAGCCAGGGATTCTAAGAGGCAGAGATAAGGAGGGAAAACATTCCAGGCATGGGTCATATCTTATGGAGAAAATCATAGAGGTAAAAAAGATAGAGGGTCATATGTAAAAGATGAAAGATAGGACAGAATGGCTAGATCTTAAAGTACATGGAAGAGAATAGACTAAGAAGACTGACAGGGTAGGGAGAAGCCAGGCTATAAAGAGCTCTAAATGCAAAAGATTTATTTGATCCTAAAGGTAATAGTCAGCTAGTGAAGTTTATTGATTAAGGTAGTGACATTGTCAGAACTGTGTCATAGGAAAATCACTTTGGCAGCAGCATGGGAATTGTTTGAAGTAGACAGAGGCTTGTCGTTCATCTACAATTCTAACTCAGAGTTCGGGTGTTGGTTATATGACTGAAAAAAAGAGAATGTATACAAGTGGTGTAGAGGTAGAAATGACAAAATATGACAACTGATTAAGTTGATTTCATGGGAGCTGATGAGGTTACTAAGTGAGATAGTACAAAGAGAAAGAAAAAGACAGAACCTTTGGAGACATCATCTTTAGTGAACGTCATATAAATGAAGATCTAGCCAAGAAGACTGAAAAGAAGGAATGAGATATGGAGGAGGAGAACCACAAAGAAGGTAGTGTCACTTTCAGAGAGAAGAGAGTATCCTATCATATGTAGGTAATAATAATAATAATAATAATAATAGCATTTATATAAGATTTTAAGGTTTACAAAGTGATTGACATATATTAACTCATTTGATCCTCACAATAACCCTAATGTGATGCTATTATTATGCCCATTTTGTAGATGAGAAAGCTGAGACATAGAAATATTAAGTGATTAGTCTTCATTGTCAGTATTTTACTCTGTATTATCATTACTTTTATTATTTCCATGCAAAGAATAAGACCACCATAAACAGTATCAAAGAGTGCCTGTGTGTCTTGTAGGAAATCAGCTCCATTGTACCAAGATCCTATGACCAGTGAAAAATAGCACATCAGGAAAGAGGGATGTCAAGGCCAGAAGATATTTGTTTTAAGAATATTTTGTAAAAAAATGCAATCCAACACAAACACATGGGTGCAATTCAAGACTAGGAAACTGTCTACAATGATCTGACCAGTGTTCACCAGATCATTTTCCCATCCTCAGAACCTCTTAGTTCCATGAGGTTTGATTTCATGGGAATTCAAAGTAATTTAGGTATCCCAAATAAGCCAGCATATGGTTGTATTGCTCAGCAAAAACCCATCAGCTGGTCTAAACCCTTTCTCCTGCAGCTAGTGTACTTGGGACCTGAGAGTCAGCTGCTCAGCTTTTTAAAGTATCTCTTGTGTGAAGAGCATTTTCTTGGTGCTCAGCTTTGCAGGCCCAACAAAATTTATATAAGATACAGTCCCAGGGCAGCTAGGTGGCTCAGTGAATAAATAGAGCATGGGTGCTGGGGTCAGGAGGACCTGAGTTCAAATCTGAACTCAGACACTTAGCACTTACTAGCCATGTGACCTTGGCCAAGTCACTTAACCCCAACTGCCCTGCCTTCCCCCCTCCAAAAAAAAAAAAAAAAAGAAGATACAATCCCTACAAGAGTTCCTGTAATGCATACAGAGTGCTCAGAGAAAGAGAGTCTAACATATGAGGAGAGAAAGTCATGATTGGGAGAGGTGTTATAACAAAGAAGTCTTCATGGAAGGAGTGATCTTTGAGTTGGATTTTAAAGGGTGGATTGGGGCCATCTCTAGTGATCTTGATCTGTGCCTTGCCACTGGACTCTGATGACTTTGGAGGAAAGAGTGAGAATGATGACTTTGTATAGTTCTGACTCACTTAAATACAATTCACTTATAAGTCAAAACATCACCCTCCTGATGTCATTAGTCACCTTCAAGACTGAAGGATGGACAACAATCTGTGAATAGTAGTAGCTGCCCTCAGGGCCCAACCAGCTGCCCAACCAGCCAGTACCATTTGGGCAATGCTGCTGTTTCTTCCTCCTCTTCTCCCTCTATGTGGGGAAGCATACCTTACATGTGGGTATTCTGGCCAAAGAAATATAAGTTTTGATTGCTTATACTTCACAATGTACCTTTGCATTTGGGAGCTAGATTTTTTTCCTCCTATTTATTCTATCATTGCTTATTTTCTGAGAAACTAAGATAATTAACTCTTTTGTCTCACATAGTTTTCATTTATGATTTCTTGACCTATAGAGCTACTTAACTATGCCTTTAAATCCAAATCACTCTGGCTTTCCCTAATTGGCCAATAATGGGTTCCAGACCAAGCCTCATTTGCTTGTTTGCTCACTGGGTTTTGAAGGCTCAGAGTGAGTGTAAATAGCAGTTTTTTCTGTTCTGACCAGAAACCCTGATTGTCTTCCCCTCCTGGACTGATTCTTTTATGAAGGAAAACTAGGTCATCTTTTGCCTCGATTCTTACCTAGCCTTTAGTTACTGAATGGGCATTGCCTCAGACAAACTGAGACCTGGGAAAGATTTTACCTTAAAAAGGCCAAGGTCTCCCACTGCATCCTGGGCCATCTGCAGTCATCTAGACCCATGTCTAGCTAGCCACTGAATTCCAGTGACTCTGGAGGGAGAGAGTGAGGTTGATGATTTTGCACAGCCCTGCCTCACTTAAATCCAATTTACTTGTAAGTCAAGACATCACCCTCCTGATGTCATTGGTCCTTTTCCAGAACAAAGGGTGAACAATAACAAAAGATTGTAAAGAGAATGAGACTCAGGATAAGAGAACGGGAGGAGCTAGGGCTGCCAAGATTGGGTAAAAAGAGCCTTGAAAAGACAGGGCACTGAAGAAATTTTTGCTGCAATCCAGCCCAACTGCCAGATTTCAAACCAGCTCATTTCCTTTGTCATTTCCTTTGCTCCTTTAGCTGATCTTTGTATGACTAAACATGATATGATTGATTGCTAGTTTAAACCTTAACCTTTTAGAATGGAAATTCAGAATACAGTGGAAATTTGGCAAATAGCCAACAATGTGAAATCCTTCATCCCCTCCTACTTTGCCCATAATTGTTAATTCAGAGACAGGCAACTTTTCTTTTTCACAAAAAAGCAGATTACCAAACTATCATTTATCTTGGTCATATCCTTTGGGACCAGTCTCTAGGGTTCAATAATTAAATCAGTTCTTTTGGTGCCCCACTCAATAGCAACAAATTAATGAATATAGATATTGAGTCCAGTGGTGTTAGGTGGACACTTGTTCCATCTAACATGAGGCCTGGTTTTCAAAATTGAATTTGGACTTTGGGGTCAAGGCTGAGAATTCATTTTCTCATAGTGACTAGCATGTGATAATTGCTGTTGCTCAGTGACATCCATAGTCACTCCCATTAAACTCAACTCATTTTGACTTAATTCAACTGGGCTTACTTTCTCAATGAATCTCATCTGCTCTTTTCTTGTTTGTTCTTGACTGGTGTTCTCTCCTAGTGCATAGCCTCTTCTTATCTGGATCTGAGCCTGAATAGCACTTGGCCAATAAATAGTATTTCTTTCTTGGGCAGCAGGTCTCCAAACCAGCCATAGTCCAACAGGCCTAATTCTCCAAAGTTAGTTACTGCTACCATGCCTGGCAATCAGCTAGACTCCCTCTTTTCAATCATTTACAGCCAAAGGAAGGAAAGAAAGGATGAAAATGGACGTTTACTAAGCAATTAGTATGTGCCAGACCCTGTGCTTACAAATATCAACCCTTTAATGCAAGTGCTATTATTATCGCCATTTGCAGTAGAAAAAACTAAGGCAGGCAGAGGTTAAGTAACTTGCCCAGGATCACCCAGCTAGCAAGTTTCTGAGGCCAGATTTTAACTCACGTCTTTCTCACTCCAGGTCCAACTCTCTGATCATTGTGCCATGTAGCTGGCACCCCAGAGAAGAAAGTCTAATAGATATCTCAACAGAGCCAAAGCATCCAGTCTTGCTCCCCTCATTGTTATGAAAAAAGGATTTATAGAAATGTCAATAATACAGTTCTGGAACTTCAAAGTAAACATAAAAGGACTCTACCAGAGAGGGAATGACTTACAAGCTTCTTAACCTATCCCATCCAACTATAATTTCTGTAGCCTTTCTTACCTGCCATGATTCCCCCTGATACCACAAGCAACCTACCTCTGCCAGACCAAATAAAGAATGGCCTCTCTCTTACCTTCTACCAATTTGGGATCCTTCAAACATGGTACTCATATGTTCTGGGAACACAGGATTACTTCCATACCAATATGACAGTGGTAAGGTTTCTAGCTGACAATCCTAGGTTCCCTTTCAAACATTTAAGAAGTATCCAATCAAAGGTAACAAAGCTCCAGCCACATCTTCCCACTAAAACTCTTCTGTAGGTATCATCCTTTCTCTCCACCAAGAGAAAAAAAACATGAAGCAAGATACGACATCACTGGGAAAGTCAGGACACACTTCTAAAGATCCAGAGATGTTCCCTGAATATTCATGAAGACAGACCCCTCAACCCCACCCGCCCCACTTCTTTTATCACATAATCATCAACAAGAAATATTTACTAAGCATCTGCCATATGTGACTGTTTCTTTTAGATGCTGGGGATATGTGGGGAATAAAATGAAGTCCTTGCCTTCAAGAATTCATAATCTATTAAAAATATCTCCCACTTATATGGTGCTTTATAACGAACAGAGCACATTGCTCCAAAAAGCCCTGTGAGTAAGTAGCGTATCAGTATTCATCCCCTTTTTAGAGATGAGGACAGGGAAATGACTTGCTAATACTTGCATTCCTTACCTCTCAGGAATATCCTGAGGAAACCCTTCTGTAAATCTTAAAGTGCTACAGAAATGAGAGCTATTTTTAGTCTTATTATTATAAGTAATAAGGGTTTCTGGAGCACTACATATAAGAAAAGGGACTGCCAAAGATAATACTTTTCTCCCTAGTATGGAGGAAATGTAGGTAATTCTTCCCCTAGGAACTAAGTATCAGCATTTTTGGACAGTCTTCTAAGCCCTTTTCTGCCATAATGATCTATTTTCTGAAGAAGGCTGGAATCACTGGCTTTTAAGGATGAGAGGGACTCATGTAGAAAGGGGAACAGATTCTGCAGCAGAACCCACCACACAGGCAGAAACAGAATCAATGGATAGACGTCTCTGGGAGATCATTTTTGACTCAAAATAATAAAGATATTTAATTATAATAATAATATCCCACATATTGCTTGCTATATGCCAGACATTGTACTGAGTACTTTACATTTATTATCCATTTGATCATTTCTAACAGAGCTACCCAATAATGGAATGGGCTGCTCATAGGTAGGGCTTCCTATATTGAACTGCTTAAGCAGAGACTTAACCACACAGATAGGACTCATGCTTTGAATATGGGTTGGTTTAGAACACAAATGTGAAGTTTGGATTCAGTCAAAGAGCCATATTTGAGAACCTAGAGGGAAAAATGTGACCTCAAGCCTGCAGATTCCCCACCCCTGGTTTAGATGATCTCTGAGATACCTTCCACCTCTAGGATCTTTAGGACTCTATCAGTCTCTATACTATTAATAGACATTCTAGCATTTGATTGTACACAGTCAAATAGTGTTCATTATTCCAAGCAAGTGAGTTTTGTCTCTCCAATCAGACTGAGACTCTCTTGAGGGCAGAAGAAATACGTCATCCTTTTCTTGTTTCCTCAGTAGTGCAGTCAAGCACAAGTCTGGGCAAATGCTAGTTTAGTAAATTCTTTTTGATAGATTAATAAGATTAGTAAAGAAGCCCTCTTCTGTAGACCCTGAGTTGTCAAAGGTTGTGCTAGTGCTAAACAAGATCTGACAATTCCCATCCTTTGAGAAGTATGAGTCTTGGATGAGTATGTCAACCAAAGAGGCTAGCAGCCATCAACTCATGCAAACCATCTACTAAGGTCTGAGGCATGGGACGTTCTGTATACCAGTAAAATCTTCCAAAGATTCTGCAAGAATGTATATTCCAAAAAAACCATGTCAGTGACAGGAAGGACCTGAGGGAGATATTGTGGAAACAAAAGGACAAACAGTAAGCAACTACCAGCTGGTGGGAGTAATTGCATCAAAATAATTTGGGGGTTTACTAAATTAACATCCAGGCTAAGCCGAGCCAAACACCATACATAGCCAGATGCTGTGATAGAGGAAACATATCCAAACTTCAATTTCCATTTGGCTCCACACTTGACTGCAGCTTGGAAGAAGCCATTCTGGACAGTCTTCCAGAAACTATTGCAGCTTTTGCAAAGAATGAATGATGATGTGAGGAGTATGGATTTTGTCATGAGGAGGTACAAATCAAGTCGAGAGAGAACATGGAGGAAATGACTAACATCAAGGACGACTCTTGAAAGGTTATGTTATTTGACAATATTAAGACTATAAAGTTAAAAAAAAAAAACAAAGAACCCTGGACTTAGAATTAAGCAAAGTTGGGTTTGAATTATTCTTCTGGTGACTAGATGTGATCTCAGACAAATCGCTCAACCCTGTGGAGTTCAATTTCTTCTTCTGAGGAATGGGGAATATTTGAAAGACTACATAAAGGGGCAGTAGAATTGTTCTGTGTGACTTGAGGGGATAAAACTAGAACCAACGATTGAAACTTGTAGGGTTCAACATAAGGAAGAAAGTCTTGATAATCAGAGCTGTACAACAACAGCATGAACAGTTTGGGGATGTAGTGAGCTCCCCATCAAGGTAGAGGTGTAAACTGAGATTAAGTGATCCACTATTGAGATTCTACTGCAAAGGGAATTCCTACATGGGGAACAGGTTAAATTAGTTGCCTTCTGAAGTTCCTTCTCATGGAATCCAAGTCAGAGATTCTCTTGTTCAGTCTTTGCATGAGTCCTTAGTCTTCTCCATCTTTGTCTCCTCTGCTTGGTGCAGTCTTACACAAAGTAAGTGCTTACTAAAAGTGAATTGAATTGAATTGACAGATAATACACAACAAAGATAATTCTTTACTTATCTTGTTTTGGACCCTGCCTTCCAAGCAAGAGTTAGCCTGAGAGGAGGCAGAACCCAGTGAAGCCATATCCTGTCGACTTTGTCACTCAGTCAGGCCTGACCCTTAACTCTGGAATTCAGTCATGTATTTCTTTGACTATTGGGAATGATCACTTGCCTTATCTAGGCACTGATAATGGTCCGTATGAGCCAACAGTAACCAAGACAAATACTTTCCACTGTGCTGCCACATTGTCTCTCATATGATTTTGACACATTGTGTAGACTTTGTTGCAGGAGAGACTTCAAAGTAGAAATGTGCAATCAAATTAAAATTTTAAATAGCCATCAAAGAATAATATTTTGTAGTCTCTGCATTTTTCAGTTAGTTATGTGATTAAAAAGTCATCTGTTATAGATATTGTTTTCAAAATCCCACTTATTCCTTTCTCAAGCCTTCATCCAGGATACTCTCAATGTACATGTAAATTATTCTCAAAGATTATGTAGCTATGAGAAATGAGGCATATGGATTGAGTTAATATTTTCTTGATTATCTTTTATGGTGGTAATAATTTCTGAAATAATTTCCAGGCTTCAGGCATCTTCCTGTCTTTTGGATACCTTGAGAAAGAATTCCTTCAGTAGTCTCAAAATTGTGTAACCTACTGTATGGAATTTCTTGTTCTATATTTACTGTCCTTTGTTTTCTTTACTGTCATTTCTGCTTCCCTATGCAAGTACATGAGTGACTGTGATATTATAGTCCAAATATTGTGGTTTCATTGTCACTTATGGAAAGAATAAACAATATAGGAATCTTGACAGATCTTTTCCATTTTCATCTATTCATTAATCTTCTGCTTTTGCCTTTTAATATACTTTAGGGTTGTTTTTCCTAATGGTTCTTAGTGTATCATCTTGAAATATTTCTCATAATCTTGAACCTGTCTCCCCTATAAGATTTTGATCTTATATATTTCTTTTAGTTGTCTATGTGTCTTGGATATAAACCCTTACCCAAAAAAATTTGATGTAAATTTTTTTTCACCTTTGATCACTTGTCTTTTTTTATTTTTGAAGTATTCATTTTGTTTATACAAACATTTTTCAATTTTATGTAATTAAAAATATTTGTCTTTTGTAATTACACTCTATCACTTGTTTGGTTAAGGATTCATCTTCTACTCATAGCTGGGAAAGTATTTTCTTCTTTCCTTCTAATTGTTTTATGTTATGATCTTTAATATTCAGGTCTTGCATGCATTTCCAGTTTATGTTGAATGTATTGTTAGTCTAAGACCAGCTTCTGCCAGACTGCTTTCCAACAGTTCTTATCAAAATGGAACTACTTCCTAAATAATATATATTTCCAAGTTTTTCAAACAGTGGGTTATTGAATTTAATCTTCTCCCTTGTCTAATATGTCCCATTGATTTTCTTTTCTTCTTTTAACCAATGGCAAGTGGTTTTGACAATTAGTGCTTTAAAATATAGTTTGAGGTTTGGAAGTGCTATTGCCCCTTCATTCCTGCCTTTTTCCTTTTTAATTATTTCCCTTGATATTCTCTAATGAATGTTATTATTTTATTCAGCTACGTAAAGTATCCCATTGAAAATTTGATTGTTGTAGCATTAAAATTGTAAATTAGCTTTGATAGTAATATAATTTTTATTACATTGACACTATCATTACCACCAGTATATGTGTATATTTGCTGTTATTCTGCAACTATGGTGATAATCCTAGGGTTTGGGATTCCTCTATATCTTACGAATGTTCTAAAATTCCATATCAGTATGTTCTTGGCTATTATTTCTTTGCTCTTTCTAGGCTCTTTTAGTCTCCTCATGGTGAAAATTTACATGCATTTCTGAGGAAGTAGTGATAGTATCAATATCTGTTCTTTTTGCTTTGGACTGATCAAGTATGATTGTCTGAATTGTCATTAAGCCAATGGTCCACCATTCAAGAAGAATGCCATGTGCTGCCCAAAGGGAGTACAGTCTGAAAATTGCTACAGGTTGATGTCTGTCTCTGGGAAAAGTTGAGAGGATGAACTTGTGTAGGAAATTATGTGTAATGGAATTTAAAAAACAGGACTGGAGTATTAGGAGGAGACTGCTCGAGACCTAGTTCTATAACTATCATTTAATTTGCTGTGTTACCCCGGACAAGTCGCTTCCCTACACTTGGCCTCAATTTCCGTGTAAAGTGAAATTATTGAACTACAATGTCTTGAAGGTCCCTTCCAGCTCCAAAAGCCTATTATTCAAAGTCTCTTCCAGCTCTGGCATTCTATGTCATCTCTTCTAAGGAACTTCAGCCTCAATATTCTGTGGTTCTAGAATGGAACAATCCATAAGGTATATCTTTATTTCATCTTTTCCTTGTCTCCTATGCCATATTCCAAGGAGGAGGCAGAAACTCTTTCAGCTTTGACCTCAATATTCCATGCACAATCATCAGATTATGGTAACAGAACCTGGGCCAGGGTAAAGGCCTCTGGACAAATGGAGCCCCTGAGATGTCAGCCCTTTCTCTGTCGCACCCAAAACCCTTCAGCTTCATTTGTAAATCACCCTCATTTTGTTTCTGTTCTGGTGTCCATCACTAGGACTGACAGTGACATAATCCTCCTCCTCCTCTTCAGTAAATATTGGTTTCAGTGAAACCATTTGATATAAGCTACAATATTTCACCAGCCTACAGAAGTCAGATCAGAGGTTAGGGGAAGATTGGACTGCAGAGGGAGCCTGCCCTGCCACACACCCTCCCACACATCCTTGGCCACCCATTACTCTGTCAACAAGAATGGCAGATGTTATGTGGAAACTGTTTGTTTTCAACTCCAATTCTATCTCTAGCTGACTATACCTTGAGTACTTCTAGGTCTTTTTTTCAGAGTAAATGAATAGTGGAAGAAAGAAAAAAAGGCAAATCCAGTTATACAATGTTGCTCCATTGGGGATTAAATTACACTCTAAAATTCAAAGATGATATTATCTTTGGGACTGATTACAAATTTCTAAATATCTAAGATGATTTTATCATCCTAAAATTTTAATATGATCTTCTAATCAAAATATATAAAGATTCCAAAACTATTCTCAGATTCTCAGAAGGTAGGATCCTTTTGACTCAGTTTCAAATTGTGCTGCCTCCTTTCTAAACAGGAAATTTTGCCACATAGTTATTTCTGAGCTTGGTTTTTGGTGCCCTGTGAATAATGGGTAACTTTGCTACCTTATTGTTTGTTAAATATAAATCTTGCTTGAAATCAAAATTCTCCCCTCTAAAAGCTTATGTCAGGGCAGTCTGTGCCCTTGATGAGACAGTCTTAGTATCACCATAACTGTGTCCCTCTTTTTCCTTTCATAGCCAATTTCTATAATCACGGCAGGTGAACAGTGGAAGTTTTATCATTGTAATACCAATTTATTAACTAATAGATTAATATTAAAACATCTGAATTACTATAATAGAATACAAGTAGGAAAACATCTTACTCTTTTAATCTAAAGTTATCAATTTCATATTGAACAATTAGTTAAATGAGTTCTTGGGCTTGTCATACACTTGCTAGTCATTATATATTCACATACAAAATTAGGTCCCTGAAGTATCTCATTCTTTCAGGGAGATATGGGGATAATATCCTCAAAAGGGGGGAATAAGACAAAGATGCAAAAGTTTTCAAATTAAATGGGGTAGTAAACTTTGAGAAAGCAACAGCATCATACTGTTTTCTCTAAGAACTAGGATAGCTATTGATATAAATCTATAGGTTTATAGATCTCTATATCTATCTATAACTATTTATAGATAGGTACATACATACACATACATATACATACACACACACACACACACACATATATATATATATATATATATATATATCCAAATGTTTCTTATAGGATATACAGGCTTTGATTATGTTTTAGTAACAAATTCTCAAAATTAGATTAAAGATTTTATTGCACTAAACATTTGTTTACATATAAAGAAAGTTAAATTATTTTCCTGTTTTTAAGTCTCTGTCTGATACTACTAAGAGACAGAAGGCTCATTTTCCAAATCAAGCCCTCATGAATCTTTTTTAAGATTCTTTCTTCACTCTATTGATGACAATGTCCATATCAGGTACAGGAATTAGGTAATGATAGAAACAGTAAGTGATATGTAAAAACTAAAATTCTCTAAAGTTTTAGGTAAATTATGGGTTCCTAATTTAATGTTCTCATAGCTCGGCTATTAATAGGACTAGAACCATAAGACTTGAGCAGGTTTTCATCATATGAACTAGTTACTAGTTAGTGCATTGTACTAAAGCGTATTGAGTTTTGTTACTGACAGATTTTAGCAGAATTATCTAGGAACCTCTGCAAGTGACTTGGAACCAGAAAAGCAAATCTACTAGCAGGAGCATGCTTCATAGCTGCCCTGAGAAGGAGACCTATTCCAAAATGTCCAAGGGAAAATGTTTCCAGGGACTAGATAATTACCAGGGACATCTGGAACTCACAATGAAATGTGATGATTAAATGGACATTGAGAGTGGTTGCAAAGGTTCAAAGAATCTTGATGTCATTTAAAATTGATCATCATTATCGTATTGCTTCAACTTTTTGTTTCATGGTGCTTACTTTTGCTGAATTTTCATGGTTCCCTTGATGGCATGTAAATTTCCCTTCTCAAATTAGTCCATAGTGAGCTCTCTTAGTTTGATCTGTTGCCCAACTTAGTTTACCTATAGAGTCTATTTAACAAGGTTTGTCACCTTAGGAGATAGATGAGATTGTACTCTTTGTGCCTCTTACCCCACTCCTTTGATGCCCCTTATGGTACACTAACATTCTGTCCAGAAATCCCTAATAGATAAAGCGTTTAAATAAGCAACCCTGGGAGCTAAGAACCCTAAGATCAAAAGGGGGAAATGTTGGGGGGCGGAGCCAAGATGGCGGAGTAGAAACAGGACTTCCACACGGCTCTGGCTTCCACCTCCTCCAATACATGTAAAAAAAAAATGACTCTAAACAAACTTAAGAGCCACAGAACCGACAAAGTGACAGAAAGAAACAAATCTCTCACTGAAGGAAGCCCAACAGACAAGCAAGAAGCATTCATCACAGCACACTGGGAGATGAGAGCAGTCCCACCTGAGCTGCAGTTTTAGCCCCAGGGTGCCCCCGACTAGCCACTGCTGGAGCAGACCTAACAAGAGTTAATCACCAGTAGCTGTAGTGGTTTCCAGACTTCTCAATCCACAAACACCAAAGACAAAGTGAAAGTTTAGTATGGAATGTTTTTGGAACAGGGGGAGTACAGTCTGGCTGTTGCCCCTCCCCCCCAGAGAGAAGTGGCAGAGGCGCAGCAGCTGTGCCACATGGCTGCTTCAGAGCTCCTGCCCTGCAGATTGTAGGGGGACCAAGCGACCATTCAGAGGTTAATTGGTCCTGCTTTGACCTGCTTGGATATGGATTGAGATCTTGGGTGGTGGTCCTAGGGTGTGTGACCAAGGAGCTAGAGCATGTGAGGCTGTAGAGAGGGCACCCATCTAATAGCTGTGGCAGCTGGAAAACCCCAGCAATTTGGGACATAGCTCTATCCATTCTGGAAGCAGAGTTCTACCATGGCAAAGAGCTCAAAAATCTAGTGATTGGCTGTCAATATGATCAAGCACAGGAAGAACAAACAAACAATAAAATCCTTTTTTGGGGACAAAAAGGATCAAGGCATGGAACAGGAGGAAGACATTGAAGTCAGAATTCCTGCATCAAAAGCCTCCAAGAAAAATATGAACTAGTTACAGGCCATGGAGGAGCTCAAGAAGGATTTTGAAAATCAAGTAAGAGAAGTGGGGGAAAAATTTGGAAGAGAAATGAGAAAGATGCAAGAAAATCGTGAAAAGAGAGTCAACAGCCTGCTAAAAGAGACCCAAAAATACACTGAAGAAAATAACACCTTAAAAAATAGACTAACTCCAATGGCAAAAGAGGCCCAAAAAGCCAATGAGGAGAAGAATGCCTTAAAAAGCCAAATTTGCCAGATGGAAAAGGAATTTCAAAACATCACTGAAGAGAATAACTCCTTCAAAATAAGACTGGAGCAACTGGAAGCTAATGACTTTATGAGAAATCAAGATACTCTAAAACAGACCCAAACAAATGAAAAAATAGAAGTCAATGTGAAATATCTCATTGGAAAAAACACTGAGACCTGGAAAAATAGATCCAGGAGAGATAATTTAAAAATTATTGGACTACCTGAAAGCCATGATCAGAAAAAGAACCTGGACGCCATCCTTCAAGAAATTCTCAAGGAAAATTGCCCTGATGTTTTAGAACCAGAGAGCAAAATAAGGGTTGAAAGAATTCACCGATCACCTCTTTTAAAAGATCCCAAAATGAAAACTTCTAGGAATATTATAGCCAAATTCCAGAGTTCCCAGTTCAAGGAGAAAATACTGCAAGTAGTCAGGAAGAAACAATTTGAGTATTGTGAAACACAAACAGGATAACATAAGACCTAGCATCTTCTACATTAAGGAATCAAAGGGCTTGGAATATGATATTCTGGAAGTCAAAGGAGCTAGGACTGAAACAAAGAACCACCTACGCAGCAAAACTGAGTATAATGCTTCAGGGGGAAATATGGTCATTCAATGAAATAGAGGACTTTAAAGCATTCTTGGTGAAAAAACCAGAGCTGAAGAGAAAATTTGACTTTCAAATACAAGAAGCAAGAGAAGCATGAGAAGGTAAACAGGAAAAAGAAATCATAAGGAACTTATTAAAGTTTAACTTTTTATATTCCTACATGGAAAAATGATCATTGTAACTCATAAGACTTTTCTCAGTATGAGGATAGCTAAAGGAAATATATATGTATGTATATGTATACATACATATATATGTATGTATATGTATACATACATATATATGTATGTATAGGAGGATGTATGTGTACATAAATATATATGTGAGTGTGGGCATTTGTATGTTCGTGTATACATAGAGGGCACAGGATGAGTTGAATATGAAGGGATGATATCTAAAAAATAAAATTAAGAGGTGAGAGAGGAATTTATTGGAAGAAGGAGAAAGGGAGAGATAGATTAGGGTAAACTATCTCACATAAAAGAGGCAAGAGAAAACTGTTACTATGGAGGGGAAGAGCAGGAAGGTGAAAGGGAATGGGACAACCTGATCCTTATTGAATTTGGCCTAAGGAGGGAATAACATACACATTCAATCAGGTATCTTAACCTACATGAAAGTAGGAGAGTAGGGGATAAGAGGGAGAAGGGTAGAAGGGAGGGTAGATTGGGGGAGAGGGTAGTTAGAAGTAAACATTTTTGAGAAGGGATAGAGTCAAAGGAGAAAATAGAATAAGTGGGGGGGCAGGATAGAATGGAGGGAAATATAGTTAGTCTTTCACAATATAACTACTATGGAAATGATTTGGGTAATTACACATGTACAATCTATATTGAATTGCTTATCTTCCCAGTGGGAGTGGGTGAGGAGGGAGGAGGGGAAAAGAATCTGGAACTCAAAGTTTTAAAAATAAATGCTTAAAAAATTGTTTTTTAAGTGGAACTGGGAAATAAGATATACAGGTACTGGAGTATAGAAACCCATCTTGCCCTACTAGAAAGTTAAGGGGGTGAAGGGAGAGGAGATAAGAGAGAACAGATTGGGGGAAGGAGTATTCAGTAGGTTTGCTATTTTGGGGTGGGGGGGAGGGGAAAGATAGGGAGAGAAAAAATTATAACTCAAAATCTTATGGAAATGAATGTTGAAAACTAAAAATAAATAAATATTTTTTAAAAATTTTAAAAGGGGGAAATGTTACATTAAAAATAGCATGATTAATTCCATTTTGCCTTTATCCACCATTTTGAAAAGTTAAGTTCCAACTTCTTATAAGTCATGTGATTAAAGGAAAATCCCAAGATGAGAAAGTCACAAGACTACCCCACCTCTCATCTCAGAGTCTCCAGATCCCCTCCATTAGTAAAGAACAAGGTAGTTCAATCCCTATATCCCATTTTTTACTCCTTTAACTGCATAGAAATCAAGGTTCTGGGTTCTCATGCAGACTGAGAGTCTTGGACCCAATTGTTTCTGCATTTTCATGAATTGCTAAATAAATTGTTGTCCAAATATAACTACTCCGTATCTTTATTCCATTGTAACAGGGTCCCCAGGAAAGGACCTCGTTATGGAGAGATTTGGGCTGCTGCACTAGCCCAGTAGTCGTTGGGTTTCTGCTGGTTATTGCTCTGATAGCAGGGGTGTTCTGTCAACCAAGTTCTCTATGAACATATCCTCAGGGAAAAGAGAAGTCAGTGTCACCCCACTTTGAGAACCTGCCAGAAATATTTCACATGGTCTTGAAGAGCTTCCTTTCTCGAGAGCAGGTTGGAGACAAGGGGAAGGGCAGCTTCCCAGGCTCATAAGAACAGGGCTTCAGGCCTTCAGTTGTCCCTCAGCTTCCTTGGGGACTGGCCGAGGATCTGGGTATAGGGAAAACCTTGAAAAAAAAGTGGGATGCATTTCACTCTGGACTGTCCTTTGGGTTCATCTTCCAACAAACATTTATCCAACAGGATACAACTTACACAGTGTTCTGACTCCTCTCCACGGGAGGCACTTTATAACTCTCTTAAGTAATTCACAGAACATCAAGAATAGTTGAGTGCTTAGAACATAATAATAACAGTACTTGAAATTTATGTAATATTTTAAAATTTACAAAATTCTCTGCACATATTTAGTTGACTGACTGATTCATGTCACTGGATAATGTAACATGGAATGACACCATTGAGTACAACCTTAGAGGTAACCTATCACAGGCCCTCATTCTTTACTATTGAGAAAACTGAAGTCCAAAGAAGAAAGAAGTATATCCAAAAACACCCACACAGTACATCGGTGGCAGAACCAGATCAACAACAGAAGACTTCTGATTCCCAGTGCAGTGGTCCTGACACCATGCCATCCTGCTTCCATGTGACATTGGGCACTTAACCTCTTGGGCCTCAGTTTCCCTGTGTGTGACTCAGGCAGCCTCTATGCTGATGATCCTAAGACAAGTTTTCACAAGGCTTCATGAGGTCCTTCTGAAGGCTGGGAAGGACTGGAAATCTCACTCTATGCCCTCTACTCACTCTGCTCCAGTCAGACTGAATGAACTGAACCCATAAATGTTTCATACTTTCCAGTCTCTAGCCTTTGCATATACTTTTCCCTGTGTCTGGAATGTCATTTTCCAATTTGCCCTTTTGCCTATTAAAATCACCTTTCCCTTAAATCCCAATTCACATACCAACTTACCCATGAAGTTTTCCTTGATCTGCATTCAGACACCCATAGCTCTTTGTATATACTTCTCTAAAGCCTGTATCATGCAATGCTTTGCCATACAGACATTTGTGTGTGCATATAGTCCTCATATAGATAATAATATCCTAGAGGGAAAGGACCATATCTTGTAAAAAAAAAAATATATATGTATATATATATATATATATATATATATATATATATATTATTCCTCCTAGCACTGAGAATTGCATTCTACATACATTAGGTGATTAATATAAAATTATCAAATTTTACTGAATAGTATTTATTAAATATACACTTATACATACATATATACATATGAAACAGCATGTCATAGTGGATAGAAAACTTGATTCAAAGATGTAGGCTCAAGTCTCACATACTCAAGGCTTATCTAACACATACTGACTGTGTGACCCTCAGTTAAGTCTCTTGATATCTCAATGCCCCCAGATAATTCTCTAAGACCATAAATTGCAGGGAAATATGTCAATCTACATTAGAGGGAAAGGAAGTAGTTTCAGTAGAAGAAGTTCCTCACTGAGAGCTTCCTATACTTAGTGAAATCACATGTCAAGTTAAAAATATTTTTGTTGTTGTTCAGGTGGTTTTCAGTCGCATCCGCCCCTCATGACCCCATTGGGATTTTCTTGGCAGAGATACTTAAGAGTAGTTTGCCTTTCCTTCTCCCCCTTATTTTACAGATGAGGAAACTGAGGCAAACAGGGTTAATTGACTAAGCCAGGGTCACACAGCAGCTAAGTTTCTAAGACCAGATTTGAATTCAGGTCTTTCTGACTCCAGGCCTGGTGCTCTATCAGCTAATGCTCTATCCACCAAGCTGCTTACATGGATGTGTGATATCCTATCAATAATCATAGTATCTTGAGCTCATTGTTGGAGCTCAAATGAACCTTAGAAAATAGAACATAAAATGACAGAATTAGAGGGGGACTTATCATACAGGATGTCAGAGCTGGAAAGTACCCTCAGCCGCTTGTTACATAGATAGGGAAAACCACAGTCCGAAAGAGACTTTCTTAGCCATTAGCTTGTCTGAGCTTCCCATCCTCCTGGGAGGCAAGTAAGTCACCCCCTAAGCTTCATTTTATAGATGAGGAAACCAACTCTCAGGGAAGGAATATAGCAGAGTTGGGATTCAGACATAGAACCCCAGTCTTCTGATTCAAGTACAATGTTCTGTCTCTACGTCGTGCTGCCCCAATGCTCTGTGCTATGGAGATTACCAATGGAAAAAAGATACCAGCTCTGTCTTCAAGAAGCCAGGCTACTATGAGAGCCCGGGGCCTCTAGTGATGTTCTCTCAGCTATAAAATAGAAAACTCTATCCCCATTTTAATTCCATTCCCAAGGAGTCCAGGACAGAGTCCTTTGGAAGAAATACCCAATGGCAGTGCCTTCAGGATTGATAGGATGATTTACATAGACATGGAAGGGACTTTAGAGGCCATGTAGTCTGAATGTCCCATTTCACAGATAAGGAAACTGAGGGACAGGGGTTTAAGTGTTTTGCTTAGGGTCACATAGTTAAAATTTAAAAGATTTTTTTTTAATCTTTAAAAGATTAAAGAATGATTCAAGCTTGGGTTTTCCTGACTCCAAGTCCAATGATCATGTGGTACCTCAGTTGCCGGTAAGTGACCCATCACCATGAAGACCACTTTTACTACTCCCATAAGTATCTAATTTACATAACCCCAGCTTGAGTTCGTCCTATAAAAAAGAAAACTCTCCGTGCCTTGTGGAGATGACTTAGGGATTTTTAGCCTTCTTTTTAAAATTTAAAACAAGGTTATTGTAGGAGATGGGTTCTGAATTTGTCAAAGAACCATTTTGAGCTGATTTTCTAGAGTTGTTTTAAGAATTCAATACAGGCTTGCTCCCAATTTCATTTTCCTCCCATTTCTACAATAAATAAAACAGAATTTGATCCTATGAACGTATCAGCCCAAAACTAACTGGCCCTGATGTGATTTGACTCGAGACGATGACCCCAATTCTCACTTCCAGTCTGCACTGAATCATGTGCGTGATAGAACTTGCAGACAAGCCTGGCAAGCAAGATGTGGAGCCCTCCCTGCTTCCTAGAGATTACCAGTAGTAACTCATGAGGGATAAAATGGTGGTATGTCTCCCGATTTCCAGGCCTCCATTCTCTCCCTTTACTCAACTACCAGATGCTAATGCATCAACCTGACTGTGATATCCCTGCCTTTAAAACACAACAACAAAAACTTTCAGTGGCTCCCTATTACTCTAAAGCATAAAAGATCCTTTCCTCAGTCTGACATTTCACCTTTTCTAGCCTCATTTCTAAGCTATGCACCAGTCTTGACCTCCTGCTTCCGTCTATTCACTGGTCACCCCCCAAACTTGAAATACATTCCGGTTCACCTGTTTGTTGAAATCTTTTTTCTCCCTTTAAAGCTTAACTCAGGTGCCACCTTTAGTCAGTCACGCAATAAGCACTTTTTAAATGCCTACTGTGTTCTAGGTGTGCTAAGTGCTGAGGATACAAAAAAAGACAATGTCCTCAGGCAGATGCCCCTACCTGAAAGTATCCTTCCCCCCTCAGATTTTCCCAGAGGCACTCTTTTTAGAGCCACTCTTTGCCACAATTTGCCTCTACTCTACTGATTTGCTTATGTACCTGTATAATGAGAGGTTTACCAAGAGAAGAAAGGACCTATATGTACAAAAGTATTTTATAGTGGCAAACAATTGGAAACTTAAAGGGATGTCCATTAATCGGGGAATGATTGATGAGAGAAACGATTATTAAATAACTAATTACTAGTATTGGGGAGATTCAGGATTTTTTCCATTTCTATTTCTTCATTCTCTCGTAGGTCAAATCAGTCTCTGAAGAATAGGGCTGATAATGAGACTGGATTTAACATCCACCTCATCTTGTGCAGACCCCACCCAATTGGGGAAGTCCATTGTGTTCTATTCAGTCTTGGGGGGGTGGGGTAGATTCTTTGTTTAGAATCTAAGTTAATTACTTTAGAATCTAGTTTAAACTTTTTCCACTCAAGACCCCCAGCACTTCTTAAACTGTGGGTTGCAACCCCATATGGGGTCATGACCCACAGTTTAAGAAGCACTGGAGATTGCCCAAAGCCAGGAATGGTCTGGGAGTAAGAGTGACATAATCAAAGTCACATCCCCCAACTCCTCATTAGAAAAGGTTCACCTCTCATTATAATATTCATTCTCATTAATTGTTAACCAATCAGAATTGATTGCTACCTATCAAGAACACCCATTCTCCAAGGGCATATAAGCATTAGGAAACCACCATGATCCATCTTTGGCTTACCAAGACAGCCAAATAACCATCCTTTTATTAATCATTTGTTAGTCATAATTAATAAAATGATTAATTACCTAGAAAGTATGTCACTTGAACTTTTTATATGTCACACTGAACAAATTACGGTAAATGAATTCATTGAATACTATTGTACTGTAAGAAATGATGAGAGATGGTTTCAGAGAAACATAGAAAGATTTTCTTGAACTGATACAGAACAAAATGAGAACCAGGCAAATAGTTCATTATGCTATAACAACAATATTGTAATAATAAACAATTCTGAAAGACTTAAACTCTGATCAATGGGGTGATCAACCATAATTCCTGATAATAGCAGAACATGCTGGCCACCTCCTGGCAGAAAGGCAAGGGACTAAATATGTAGAATTAGACATATGTTTTGGATGTAGTCAATATGGGAATTTGTTTTGTTTGACTATGCTGATTTGATACAACAGTTTTGCTTTTCTTTTCTTTTTTCCCAGTGGGCTAAGGGTGGTGGGAGGAAGAGGATAAATGCTTGATCCTTGAAAAAATATTTTTAATTAAAAATAAAATGGCAGGATTAGACAAAACAGCTTCTAAGTTTCCTGCCAGGTCTAAGTCTATGGATATCTTTGCACCCAAATAGTGCCTTGCATGGAGCACACATTTCTAATACTGTTCTCCATATTTTCCCCTAGTCCTAGCTCTTGCTCTGTTTAAGGATGGAGGGAAAGGGACATGTCCCTTTCCTAATGCTCTGTGGACAGAGCTTTAACTAAGAGGAAATGACTGGAGTTTATCTTCAGGACACTGACTTTAGAGGGAATTGACGGCATCTGAAGTTCTGTAAAACTTGAGCATCAATGCTGCTGCTCCCCCTGCCCAGCTGAGGAGTACTTCATTACACTTAGCCCTTAGGCACAAAAAAAAAGTCCTACTTATGACTGCCTACAGGTCCTCCATTGTCTCTCTCCCCTGTGTGGGTCCCAGGCATGTGCCCCACTTCTCTTGGTGCCCCTAGGCAAATGCCTAGTGTGCCTATTGGAAAGCCAGTCCTGCACACACCTTTTTCACCTGCTCAGGTGGTCAGTGAGGTCTGTGCCTCCTTTTCTTTTCCCTCCCCAAAGGCTCTTGGTAGGGGTAGAAAGCATTTGCACTGTTCTCCTCATCTCCCTTCCCAGCACTGTCCTCTGCTTCCAGGATCATCCTGATCTTCTCAACAACTGCCTTAAATCTGGACCATTACTAGATCATGGAGGAAATGACTTTCTGTTTGTCTACTGACCATGGAGAGGGAGTCCTGGTCAACAGGGAGGGCCAGATGTGGCAAAATTGTGAGACGGGTCTTTCAGGGGACCCTCCTACCTCTCTCTCCAGAGTCCCTTTCCTCCCACCTGATGCTAGCCGAGGCATCCAGCTCTTCACATTAGCCACAGGCTGCTCTGTCCACCCCGCCCCGCCCCCATTCCTGCTCTTCCTGCTGGGGACAAACTCATTCTCTGGGGCTTATGTCTTGCCCACAACTCCAAACAGTTCTTATAGTCTATAAGTACATTTTCATTTATACTCATGTGTGAATGACTAATAATAATTGCTCAATATCTTTTTCATGGGGGGAGCAATGTGCTAGTATTTTAACAACCACCTCTATCAAAAAATATGACAAAACTTGCTCTACATCACTGTGTTAAGTCTAGACAATCAATAAAACAATAAATCAGATCTCAATTGCTGGTATTTCTTGATTTTTGCGGTGTAATCACTCATACTTAACTGTCATATGAGCTGAATGGGGTAGAGACGGACAGAGTGGGGAACAGGAAGGAAACAGTTTTAATGACTGCATTTCAGGCATTGTGACCCTGAGGTGAGGGAGATATTTGGGGGTATGAGCCTTCCCTGGGTTGTTAAAACCATACCAAGGGGGTGACCAACCAACCATTGTCTCTATACGTAAATATGTCCCTTCCGATGAGATTTTTAAGCACCACACACAAACCTCTTCAGAACCTTGACAATGCACCTGTGCTCCCTGGGGAGAAGCCTAGGAGATGGGGGTGGGGGTGGGCAGGTGGATTGAGTGGGAAATGGGAGAGTATACAGTCAGCCTCCTCCACCTGCTTCAGTTTCCTCCAGAGATAATAATGGTTGCATCAGCGATAGAGGGAAACTGTTTAGAGGGATTTGGGAAAAGAAAAGAAGAAATGGAGGCAGTTTTCGGTTTCTAGAGTTTATAGAATTCCACTTAGCTCTGAGATGATTCTATCTATTACCTCTCGTCCAAACCATTGGATTTGCTTATTTCATGCCCCTTAGAGGGCAGGGAAGGGTACAGTGAGGGAAACCAGGGTCTATCCTAGGTGCTGGCTACTGCAGGAGTTTCTTCCTGTCTTTTGGGGACCCTTAAGTTGTTCTAATCAAGAGATCATGCAGCACCTCAGGGAGGCAGAAGGTGGGTGAGAATGAGAATGACTTCCAGTGTACCTATATACAGAAAAACCCCATTTCCCCCACTAGAATAATGGCTAGCATTTACATAGAGTTTTATGGTTTACAAAGTAATTGATATATGTTATCTCATTTGATCCTCACAATGATCCTATAAGGTAGTGCGAGGAAATTATGGGTGAGAAGCATGAAAAGGAATGTAAGAGTTCAAAGAATCACAGGCACATGCAAGTCTCTGTTCCTACTGTCCCACAGGGGCACAATGAAAGGTGATTCAGGCATACTGTGGGCTACGTACCCCAACTGAGGGCCCAGATCTCCTGAGTCTCTGTCCTTAATATCTGATTGTTGTGAATCCAGACAGATTCATAGGGCCTGAGTTGAAAATGGACCTTATAGGCAGTCAACCTGCAGATGGTCTAGACTTCACCACCCCTCTCTAATTGACTATGAGGGCATTAAGATTTAGCAGAGTTGGCTAACCTTGCATTCCTGACCTTAAATGGAGTTGACCAAGCCAGTTATTGGGTACATAGAAAGTTC
The DNA here is from genome assembly GCA_028646515.1 of Pseudochirops corinnae. Classification (NCBI taxonomy): domain Eukaryota; kingdom Metazoa; phylum Chordata; class Mammalia; order Diprotodontia; family Pseudocheiridae; genus Pseudochirops; species Pseudochirops corinnae. The sequence continues at coordinate 141,294,988 of CM053592.1, forward strand.
CTGGTGCCCATGCAGGTTGTTTGGTGGTCAAACATGATGTTACTTCTATCAGATAGGGTTCAGCAATAGAGCCATGTAGGTGCCATTAATATCCCCATTTTACAGATGAATAAAGTGAAGCTGAGTAAGAAAGACTAGGGGACTTACACAGGGTCACATAGCTAGCAAGTGTATGAGGCAGGATTTGAACTCAGATCTTCCTAACTACAAGTCTAGGACTTTGTCCTCTATACCATATACCTGCCCATCACTATAAGAAAAACTGAGTTTCTGGGGAAGTGACCTTAGAGCTCACTCTAAAGCATCCTCGATAAATGGTTATCCAACCTCTACTTAAATATTTACAGTTATGGGAAGCCAACTAATTCTAAAGGAAGCCCATTGTACTTGCAGACAGTTATTTATTGGAAATATTTTACTTAAATAAAGTCTAACTTTAGCTTTTTGGCTGCTTCCACCCATTGTTCCTAGTTCTGCCCTTTGGGCAAAGCCAAACGGTCTGGTCTCTCTTCCACATGACAGCTCTTCAAATGCAACTTTCAGGTCTGCATTGGATATTTCCAGCTGGGTGTCCTATAGGCATCTCAACTCAACATATCAAAAAACTCATTTTCATTACCTTCTCCCCACGTTCACTGTTCTTCCTGACTTCCTTGTATCCAACAAGGGTACAGTCTGTCCAGTCTACAACCTGACTCATCTTCAGCTCCCCACTGGTCCTCACCCCACAATCTAGTTATTTCTATCTTCATGACATGTATTACATTTCCTCCCTTTCCTCCACTCACAAGTCCCTGATGCCTCTCCCCTAGATTAGGTACTGATCTCCCTGCATCCAGTCTCTTCTCCCTCCAATCTATTTGCACAACTACTAAAGAGACTGCAAGTAGGGATTATTTCATTCATTCTTTTTTGCATCCCCAGCACTTAGGACAGTGCACAGTAGGTACCTAATAAATGATTGATTGATTCTTAGAGCCCAGGTCTGAACAAGTCTCTTCCCGGCTCAATTAGAACAGTAACTTCATATTGCCCCTAGGTTAAAAATAGAAACTCTTCTGTTTGGAATTAAAGTCCTGCTCAATCTGACTCAGACTTACCTTTTCAATCTTATTTACTACATCCCCACATCACACACTCCACAATCCATCTAAACTGTTCTGCTTGATTCTCTATGATTTTTTTTATTTTCTATTTTTGTTGTTCAGTCATTTTTCAGTCATGTCTGACTCTTCATGACCCCATTTGGGGATTTTCTTGGCAGAAATCCTAGAGTGGTTGGCTATGTCTTTCACCAGTTCATTTTCCAGATGAAAAAACTGAGGCAAAAAAAGGTTAAGTAACTTTCCTACCGTCACACTGCTAGGAAGTGTCTAAGGCTGGATTTAGACTCAGGAAGATGAGTCTTTATGTGGGTATCCCCACTGGCTACATTACACTACCTTGTCACCATGCCTCTTAGCATCTCTAGCATCTTTCAAAACTCAATTCCAAAGGCCAACTTCTACATGAGGTTTTTCTTCATCACCATCATCCTACTACAGCTGACAAGAGGTTTCATATTGCCTTGAATTTACTTTGCACATATTTTGAATTCATTTATATGGATAACTCTTTGAAATTATCCCATTTGCACTTGTACTCAGGGTTAAGTCCTCAGAAGGCAGCTTCTACATTGAATTCCAGAGATATTCCTAACTCATGAGCCCCTACTGGTGTGTTTCCCAACAACAATCATACAATAGACTCAGTTTCCATTTAGTAAAGGCATTTATTAGATGGCACAGCAAAAACATTTCTAAATAATCCCCACCATAAATCTGGGGCTCATCTCTCACAAATACACATAGTATCCATGGGAAAAATGGGTTTAAAATTAGATTAGAATGGTAATGAGACACATGTGTAGGATACATGGGTGGCAAAGGTAATTCATAACTCCTGGTATTCCAGTGCCTAAAAGTCCTTTCTTTGTAGAATTCTGCCTTTAGGTTTAGCATTTCTGTGGGCAAGTTTCAGCTGGGTTCCTGGAATTGCTCTTCTCCATATTCTGACTCTCTTCTTTGCTGCCAGGAAGCATACTCCTTAAGGTTGTTTTCTCTGTTGAGTGATTGTCAACATATCCTTGTCTGTTTAGAGTATATGTTTCTGTTGCCTACTTAATATAACATCTCCTGATGGTGTATAGCACCCCTTCAAAACTGCATGGACTATTATTCGGGGAGTAGAGAAATTTATACCTTCATCTTTGCAAGAATCTCCTTCACAGGATGGCTCCTACTTTCAATCTTGCCTACTCTCTTAACTTCTAAAATTCTCCTAGGGCTTAGCTATTTAAAACCCCCCAAAATATAGCTAATTTGTTCCTCAATCAATTGCGTTGTTCCCCTCTTGATTTAATTAGAGTGGCATTCACACTTCACAAGAGGATCAGGGCAGTTAATTTAATATTTTTCTTTATACTTTTCCTTTTCCTTATACTTATGTGTACATGTTATTTCCTCTGATAGAATAGAAGCTCCTTGAGGGCAATGACTGTTTCATTTTTGTCTTTATACCCCTAGTATCTCATAGGAACTGTTGTTTCAGAGGCATGCCTGCCCCATCACATACTTGTGCCATTAGTTACCAAGGCAAAAATGATCAGTTCCTTGAAAAAAAATGTCTCTACTTCTTGGTCTCTTCTAAACTCTCTGCAGTATTGCTTCTAGCCTCATCATTCAACTGAAACCAGTCTTTCAACAACCATCAATGCTATCTTAATTGCCAAATTTAATGTCCTTTTCTCAATCTAACCTTCATCCTTCCTGACCTCTGTCTAGCATTTGGAAATATTAACCACCTTTTTTTCTTGTATTCTCTCCAGGAAAACATGAGCTTTTGTTTTCTTAAATCACTGGCCCTACCATGTCACACCACTACTTAATGAACTTTAATGTCTCCATATTATCTAGAGGACAAGGATTTTAACCTTTTTTTGTCTATTATGGGCCCCATTGGCAGTTTGGTGAAGCCTATGGACCCCCTTCTCCGAATGTTTTTAAATTCAGGAAACAAAATACATGGGATTAAAAAGGAAATCAATTACACTGAAATAACGGTTCCAAATTTTTTTTAAAAAACCAAGTTCACAACCCCAGGTTAAGAACTCCAGCTCTCTGATCAAATATAAACTCTTTTGTCCGGCTTTAAAGATATTTACAATCTTCCTCCTTTCCCAGCCTTCTTATAATTTTCTGCCCCCTCTACAAACTCTATGATTCAACGTTGTGGTTGTTCAGTTGTTTCAGTCATGAACTTTTCACGACTCCATTTGGAGTTTTCTTGGCAAAGATACTGAAGGAGTTTGCTGTTTTACAGATAAGGAAACTGAGGCAAATGGGATTGGGTGATTTGTCCAGGATCACACAGGAGGTATCTAAGGCCAGATTTGAATTCAGGAAGATGAATCTTCCTGACTCCCAGCCTAGCTCTCTATGTACTATGGCACTACCTAGCTGCCTGAGATTCAACTACACTGGCTTATTTATTGTTCCTCGAAGATGACACTCCCATCTCTAGTCTCCATGTCTTTGCCCTGGCTCTCTACAGTGCTTAAAATGCCCTCTTTTCTAACCTCCATCTCTGTGATTCCCTGACTTCCTTCAAGTTTCAGTTCAAATATTCCATTCTTCTTTTTTTTTTTTTTGTCTTTTTGGAGGGGGAAGGCATGGCAATTGGAGTTAAGTGACTTGCCCAAGATCACACAGCTCATGTTAATTGTCTGAAACCGGATTTGAACTCAGGTCCTCCTGACTCCAGGGCCAGTGCTCTATTCCCTGTGCCACCTAGCTGCCCCCAAACATTCCATTCTGGAGGAGGCCTTTTCCAGGCCCCTCACTGCTGGAATCTTCCCCTCTAAGGTTACCATTCATCTACTCTGTATTTATTTTTATCTCATATGCACTAATTTTTATATATGTTGTGTATCCATTAGAATAGAAACTATGTGAAAGAAGGGACTATTTTTACATTCTTGTCCCCCATGCTTAAAACAATGCCTGTCACATGATAAGTGATTAATACTTGTCAGTTGATTGAAAATGTTACGCCCATATGTCAGTGACTAACAATGGCCTAATATGGGCAGTAACCTATTTCTTTCATTCATTCCTCATTCCCAGTCCAAGCTGCCACTGGTGACATCTTTTTCTCTTTAAATCTGCCCATGATAACATCATTTCCCTTAATAACAGATTACATTTCTACAGCACATCAAATTTGCAAAGCATTTTCCTCCGAATAACCATAGAAGATAAATAGTTGTAAGTTATTATTCCCACTTTATAAGTCAGGAAAATAGGGCTCAGGTAGGAGACATGAAAATTGGGATTATAAACTATAAAAGGGGGATATTAATGCTTGCCCTGTCTAAGTCAAAAGAAAAATCTTAGTGTAGTGGAAAGGTGGTGTTGGAACTGGAAATGCCTAGATTTAAGTCTTAGCTCTGACCTTGAATTAAGTGTGACCTTGATCTGTCTGACCTTGAGCAAGACACTTAACACCTATATAACATTCTAAGTGTTACCAGTTACCCTGGCAGAAGGAATGCCTTCATTCTGGAGTTCCCTCTACCATTGCAATCACAAGTTCAATCCCTACCCCTACCTAACTTCTCAGAATACAATGAGTTTATGTGCCTGAAAGTGCTTTGCTAACATAAAACATTATTCTATTAGAAAGATATTAACACTCTAATACCCATAGACCCTATAAATTATAAATTCCTTTATCCAACAGTCTTTTGAGTATCTTGTCTCTCAGTTCTCATAAGTTTCCAACAGGTCTTCCCTTCCTCCATTGATGTCAGGTCAATACAACTATCCTCCTATATTAACAACAGCTTCCTACATGGGGCCTTAGCTTAACCCTGGCCTTCAATGGCTAGAATCCTTTAAAAGCTACCTCTCCATTTCCCCTGTGGTGGGCCTGAGCCTGTTGCAGGTCACTATAGAAGAGACCTGAAGGAATGTTTGCAAAAACTGATTAACCTCCTACTAAGCAGGCAGAAGAATCTCATAAGCCCCTACTGGGAAGGGTGTTAATAGAAATTTCTCATTAAGCAACATTAATAGTCACTCACATTTCCTTTTCTCGCTCACATTTCTTTTCCATTAAATGGAAGTTTTCAGTTCTGCCTTTTTCCCAGTCATTAAAAACCCTCAAAAGATTAAAAACTGAACATTATAATATGGTAGAAAGAATTCTGGATCTGGGTTTAGTCAAGAGATCTCAGTCAAACCAAAACCTTACTTTTCTCCATTATAAAATAAAATTATATTGCTCACTTCATAGGATATTTGTGAGTATCAAACAAAATAATGGATGCCAAACACTTTGTAAATCTCAAGGCCCGTATAAATATCAGCTTCTATTAAGAGAACTATATCAGTGTAAATTATCATTAGTGTTGAAGTGTCCCTGTTGGCTGTGAGGAAGAGAGACTTTTTTTCTGAGAACAACAAGGATATGTAAGGGTGAGGTGGGATAGGCAAACACTCTGAAATTCTGTACCATCCTTCCTGCACCAGCTGGAGATGCACAAAATTCAAGTTAAGGCAGAAAGCTGAATCTCCATCTGAATGTTGGGGGCTTTGAGCTATTACACTGTTGATATGATATTGATATTGATATGATTATACTATTGATATGATATTGATACTATGTGATTATATTATACTTTTTTTCATCTAATATAATCTCATAAAATAACCGAAGAGGATACTATGTTGGCTTGAGAGCCATCATATTGCCCTATGGCTAATTTTTTAATGCTAATTGTTGTAACAGTGTGGTTGATCAAATCTCCACAGATAAGATGGATAGGGAAGAGGGTGGACCATTGAACCTTGGTAGACATCTTCAAAAAGAGGGTTGGGCTGAAGCTAGTTATTGTTCTCACCCCTTTAAGGACTAAGGGAAGTTACCACACACGTAAAATATATGTGTGTATGTGCATATATATATATATGTATATATTTTGCTCTTTTCCCAACTTCCCTCTCAGCAATAGACACTGTAATATACTTTTCTTGCTTCTTTTACCTAAATTTTTAATGAATCCTTATCTCAAATATGGAGGGGCCACAGGTTAACTGGAGATATACTGTTGACTGTTGCTATGATGTAGAGTTGGCCAAAAAAAACCTAGATCTTTTCTGCTATATTCTCCTTCCTAGAAAGAGCAAAGTTGAATCCTTGCTAGATTTGTTCTATTTTAGATTCTGGATTCAAGCTCAAAGTCTTTAGTCTCTCTTCCTCCTTGATAAACATTCAGAATTTTACATTTGTCAAGTACAAATTACATTTTGAGATTGCTGGATAATACTTCCAGAAGATGAAGTAGCTATTAAATGTATTTTTCAGAGGGGCCAAATAATTTAATGTATTTCTTTTACATTAAGTGATAAATATTGTTTTGTATTATGTATAATTACATATATGTCTGTATGTATGTGTATGTGTATATACATACACTACATGATCAACCATTACTCCAGAGAACTGATAAAGAATTAAACCCATCTCATGACAGAGATAAAGGAGTAATGTACAGAATCAGAAATTCATTTTTAAACAAGACCAATATGGAAATATATTTTGATTGACTGTGTTTATGTAATATAGGAGGTTTACATTTCTTTCTTTTTTTTTTCCTTTTTTTACTTTCTTTCTTTTCGGTGGGTAGGGAGAAGTAAGAGGGGGAAATTAATGCTTGATATTTTAAAAAGTAAAATAACTTTTGAAATGTCAAATCTATTTTAATATCATTTCCTCTTGGACTTGAAAAGCCTTCTCAATTCTATTCAAGACTGATAATACTGAGGTAGAACCATAACAGGCTTAAACTACCTCTTGGAATATATCACATTTTATATCAATTGTTGCATTTGTGGCATGTTTTAAATAGAGAATAGTTTTCCATAAACTAGCCCACCATCCTGGATCTGTGTCTGAATCTACTTTATATATTCAAAGTATATGACCAAGCCATGAGTATGAAACTAAATCAAGGACTAAGCAATAACCAAAAAAGGCAGTAAGAAACGGTACAGTACTTTTAGATGGCATGTTTAATAATCAACAAATTAATAATTAATTTCTCTCTGCATCCCTGGAATTTTTTGACACCTTTTTTTTTTCCCTTTTCTTTATCTTTTTCCTTTTTCCTTTTTTTGGGGGCGGGCAGGCTTCAGTTGATTTACTGGTTTCTTGTCAATTGTTTATAATTTTTCTTTTTAGGTAATTCAAGTTGTGACTGCTTTTGTATAAAATGCATAAACATGTAACTAGTCTATATTTAGAGGGACTGGTGGTGTTCACATCTCTTGGTAATAAATATGTGATGCCTTCTGTTAAAGAAATATGGGATCAGGCTTGCCTCAGAAAGAAAGCTGCTCGAGTGTTTTGCTAGTCATTTATTCACCAACAGGTCTTATCTGGACCTGCTGCTCCCCAGTTATACAGGAAAGCAAAAGTTTCGTTCACCTCTTTTGAATTAACCTTTCTGTTGTGCTTTTCTGTTTCCTGTTTTTGTAACACTTTCAATAAACATATAGACAACTAAAAATGTTACATATCCTCCTCCAGAATTCCCTCCCTCTTCTAATTTTTTAGAGGACCCAATTATGTGTTCTCCTACCACATTTGTAAGGCTGTCTCTCCCCTAATGTGTTCACATTTTTCTTTGTGTTTGTGCTTGACCTGTTTAATCCCTGTCTATTGGAGTATCACTAGACTGAAGGCCTAGTACCTGATACAACAGCAATCCCAGCTCTTCTAACATAGTCTGAGTGGCCATATAGAAGTAACTACCCATCTCTAAGTCCCATTTTTCTCATCTGTAAAACTAAAGTCAAGCTAAGAATGGCTCTTACGCATTTAAATAAAATTTTATTGTATTTTGAAATGTAAAAAACCATACTTATCTCACAGGTCAAACAAAACAGGTGACTGTCAGATTTAAACGTAAATCTGTTTCCTAACAAGATCGTCTCTAATATCCTTTTCAGATCTAAATCCTGGGGTCAAACTCCAAGAAGCAATAGTTTATTTACCAATCAATCAACAAACATTAAGTGTTCATTACATGCCACCCCTCGGCGCTAAATAAAAATAGTCCCTGACCTTATTCTATGTATATAAGGAGAAACAACATGTAAATAGGCATGTACATAAAAGTTATACAGATAGAGATGAGATAGATACAGATCTAGACTAGATACAGAGAAGGATATAGTGATGCTGAACACGGAATCAGGAAGATGCGAGTTCAAATTTGGCCTCAAACACTGAACTGGCTGAGTAAACCTCTGCCTCAGTTTCTCCATCTGTAAAATGGGAAGAATAATAGCATCTTCCTCCCAGGGTTATGGTGAGCATAAAATGAGAAAATATGAGTAAAACATTTTACAAACCCCAAAGCACAAGTAAATCCTAATTATCATTTATTACCATTAATCTTTTGGTTTGAATTATTAAGCAGTTCTACCAAAAGTCAGAATACCTGGGTTTTGAGCCTAGCTCTGCCACTAACTTGCTTTGTGACCTTGATCAAGTCATTTCCCTTCTCTGGATCTCAACCTCCCCATCTGTAAAATGATAGGTTTAGGCTAGAAGATTTCTTAAGGCCCTTCTAGTGCTAAACTTTTATGTGCTAGATTTCCTTGCCGCTCTGACATTCTGTGATTCTAGACAGACACTATCCCTTACACAGTTTAAACAGTAATGCCCTTTGGGATGGTTCAGTTGATCCTGCCTATTGCAAGGCAACAAGCAACCTTCCTCTCTCAACAACATTGCTACGATCATTTCAAATCTTCCAGTTCAGAGAGAGCTGGTCTTGGGACAAGTCTGATTTATTCAAGTAAAACCAGGAGACAACACATTTGCCAGATAGAGAGGCATCTTTGCACGGCATCATCAAACATAGGCTTTTACTGTAAGGAACATCTACCACCTCTTTCTAAATGGAGGTTTCATAAGAACCTGGTAATTTACTTGTCAACTGTTGATGAATTTTGATTTGTTTGATATTTAATCATCCAGAATTCTATATCTTCCATAGTTACAATATTACATAAATACTGAAAATAGAAACCATACAATTGGCATAGAATTGAGTAATCTTGCTATCAGATTCTCAATTTTAGAAAAAGCAGTGCAGCGAAGTAGAAAAAATAACCTATCAGAAGTAAGAAATTCTGGGTTTGAGTATTGCCTCCAGCACTGACTTACCTTGACCTTGGGCAAATGCCCTTAACCTCTCCATGCTTTAGACCAGCAGTTCTCAACCTGTGGGTCGTGACCCCTTTGGGGGTCAAACGACTCCTTCACGGGGGTCACAGGGGTCGCCTAAGACCATCGGAAAACATATATTTCCGATGGTCTTGGGAACCAAGACACTGCTCCTCTATCGGTCTCCAGGTGGGTCCGCCCACATGCAGATACACCCACATTCCAGTATTAAAGGGTCACGGCATTAGGGAAGTTGAGAACCACTGCTTTAGACTCTCCTCTATAAAATGATGTGGGAGGCATTAGCTAAATGGTCTCCAAGGATCCTTCTATCTCTGGCATTTTATGTTCTGAGGATAATGCCTTTACCCCCAAAATTACTTTGTACCTGCCTGTGCTCCATGTACATGTTTTCTCCCTGAATAGCTCCTTGAAGGCATGGACCGAACTCACTTTTGTCTGTTTATCCCCAGTGCCCAGCAGGGCCCCTGACATGTAAGAGATGCTTGTTGGTTGATTGGTTGATTGATTGATTGATTGATTGATTGATTAGGCCTTTGCAACTCTTACAATCTACATTCTATATTCTAAGACCCATTTGAGTTCTATTTTTTAATGTTCTAAGATCACTTCCAATTCTGACATTTCATATCATATTGATGAAAAGACCATTAACTTAATCCAAAAGGGCCATTTACACAAAGTATAAGACAAAACCTCTGCCTAGGTTTATAATAAACCCTAAAGAGTCTTGGTTTATTATATAAATGAAAAATGATTAAGGGTGCATATGTGTGTGTGTTTTCTTAAAACAGTAGGAGAAATGCCACATGTGATTGATTATCTGATAAATGATTCTGGCAAATAAGTGTTATAGGAGTTCAGAGGGGGAGAAGATCATTGTGGTCTGGAAAAAGCTTCCTGGGGGAAGACAGGAATGAAAGGAAAAGGAATAAATACTTATATAATACCTACTTTGTGCCAGGCATTTTTTAAAAATATTCTCTCATTTGATCCTCACAACAGCCCTGGATACTACTATTATTCCATTTTTACAGTTGAGGACTGAGACAGACAGAGGTTAAGTGATTTGCCCAGGGTCACAGGGCTAGTAAGTGTCTGAGGCCAGATCTGAATTCAGGTCTTCTTGACTTCAAGCCCAGCACTCTATCCGCTACACCATCAGTTGCTTCTTGTGTTCTTGAAGGATAAAAAATATGAGGAGAAGCACATGCAGGAGGATGGGAGGGCATTTAATATGGGATTTTTATAACACACAGGCAGCTAGGTGGCACAGTGAATAATATCACACTAGTCCTGGAGTCAGGAGGATCTGAATGTAAATCTGACCTCACACACTTACTAGCTGTGTGACCCTGGGCAAGTCACTTAACCCTGTCTGCCTCAGTTTCCTCATCTACAAAAGGAATTGGAGAAGGAAATGGCAAACCACTCCAATATCCTTGCCAAGAAAATTCCAAATGGGAACAGGAGGAGTCAGACACTACTGAAACAACACAGAGATGGGAATCCACCCAAGCATGTCTGAAGGTACATATCAGGCTATATTACATGATTATAAAAGACTCAGACAACAAGGGCCATAGGAGCCCAGAGGAATAAGATGGCATGGTGGACCAGGATGGTCAGAGAAAGCTTCCTGCAGGGGGTAAAACAGACCTGGAAGGATGGCTTTAGAAAGGCAAAGAGGATGGTGTTTGCCATTGTGGCTAGGCACCTTTGGGGCCCTCTCCATCTTTATTCTTCCTTAAATGTGGCACTGGGAGCTAAACTGAACACAGAGAGATAGAGCCAGCTTATGTGAAAGCCAATTGTTAAATTCTCATTGTGAGCATTTGCCCCCTAGAAATCAACAAATGCTACAAATAAGGACTTAGTTTATTATTTGTTGGTTGTCTAGGCTTTAAAAAGTGATAGAGGAAATGTTAATAGAGAATACTAAACTGAAAGGTGGATCGTGCACAATTTTTTTTCAGCAAGTCAGTTGTTCAACATTTTCCAGCACATCCCTTGATATCATCTGCCAAGAGTCGAAAATGGAAGTATCACCTCCCTCTGAACGCAGCCTAAGACTGTGTTACCTTCTAGGGCCCTCATGTCATCCCTGATGACTCTTATTAAGTTTAGAATCCAAAAAGTTTTCAAATAAGCTCCTTGTACTTCCTCCATTTTGTACTTGTGAAGTTCACGTTTTTGAACCCAAGTATAAAGCTACATTTATTTCCAGTACATTTCAGCTAATTTGATTTGGCCCAATGCTATCTCTCTCCAGCCCATCAAGATCTTCTTATATCCTCACTCCAACATCCAATGTGTTTGTCATTCAGTCAGTCGATAGGCACTTATTGAAAATGCCTATTATGTCCCAGGCCCTGTGCTGGACACAGCACACACAAAAACAAATATGAAACAGATCCTGTCCTTGAACTTACATTCTACAACAGGAAACAAGGCACCTATAATGTTTGTGTTGGAGGCTAAACTCGAACTCAGATCCTTCTGACTGCAGGTCAGCTCTTTATACACTGTGCCACTTAGTTTTCCATTATAATATACAGAATGCATATAAGGTAATTAGGAGGGGCAGGGGCAGGGGTACCATTAGCTAAGGGGATCAGGAAAGGCCTCACACAAAAGGTAGTCTTTGAGCTGAGCTTTGAAAGGTTTAGCATTAGTAACCCAAAGCAAGGATGAACTGACTGGTTGAAGTCAACATCGACATTGCCCATGATTGCTTAATGAGCTAGCCTCATATAATCACTCACATTATATAACAACACCAATAACCCACATTTCTATGGAGATTTGTGTAACTCTTGTCCCAAGGCCCATTGGTGTGGGACTCTCTAATGGTGCAGATCAATGGTCTGCCCTTCATGAGGAGCATGTTGGAGTTTGCCAGAGACAAAGGATTTCCAGCCTTCATGGGTCCCCCTTCAGGACTCTTCAGGGCCAATAAGCAGAGTCACTTTGGGAGATTTCTAGCTTCCAGCTACAAGAAAGAAGACGGAAGAGGACAAGCTCACTTCAGACTGCTGAAGGAAAAAGATTCTTGAAAGACATGAGGAGTCAGCAGCCTCCATCATTTCCCTCTTCCCAGTTTGCTATTCTAGAGGTTGAGGGGAGTTTCCTCTTAGGTAAGATCCAGGACCTTCTCTCTCAGTTGAGCTGAGTTGTCTCACTGCCAACGGAGAGCTCCTTCACTCTGTACTGTCTGGTATATATTTTCCTATATATACTGTCTCTGATTTCTGTTTGCTCTTTTTTCGATAAATGGCTTTTCTTTAATATTCACTTCTTGTGTTCATTGTGCAACTGGAATTTGTTGGGAATCAAGCCTTGGATATAGAGTTTGTGGTCCTCTCCCTGTCGAAATGATAAAGTAAACAACCCCTAGATGAAGAATATTTAAGGGAGCAGATAGATACAATTATAGCCCAGCACCCCTTAACTCTTAGGAAAGCAGAGTGGCCTCTCACCCCAACCTCCTGCTTCCTATCCTGGTAGGAATGAAAGCCTCCCTCGGAGAAGGATGGGAGGAGAAGAGACTTTGAGCCACACAAAGGCTGCATCCTCATCATACATGGAGCCTTACATTACATAGGGGGTTCACTATCACTACATTTGTTACATTATCTGCTACCCAGCAACTCTGTTAGAAAGGTCAGTTAATAAACAACTATAAAGCCTCACTATGTGCCAACCACCGTGCTAGGAACACCAAAAAAGCAAAGATGATCCCTGCTTTCAAGGAGCTCACAGTCTATAAGTACTATTCCCATTTTATGGATGAAAAAACTAAGGCCACATGAAGGAAATTATTTGCTCATGAATTAAGGGACTTGACCTCAGGCCTGCAAGGCCAGTGTCTTTCTCACTATGCTATAACTCTGTAGTTTCCAAAGCTCATTCTCCAACCAGCCGTCAGCTGAGAGCCTTCCTGTGTGGTATGGACATGAGATACAATTGTATCATCTTTAAGAAAATTGCAAACAGGCCCACAAGGACTCATTAGGATAATTTTCTTTCTAATTAAGCATGTAATATACTTGTCGTTTCCTTGTTATTTATCAGGGAGTCAACGAATCATAAAATTGCAGGAGGAACTTGCCCAGACTTTCAAAAAGAATACCAAAGATCTCATTCAGGGGAATATATTCATAGAGTGGCTTGTGTAGAAAGTGCTGTGAGACTCAGTGTCTTATCTGATTCCTACAACAGCTCTGTGAGGAGGGCAGGACAAGAGTTATTACTCTTTTTTTACAGAGAAAGGAAACAGGATCAGAGGACTAAAGTGTCTTGCTTAAGGTCACAAAGCAATTTGGCAGAGCTAGCCACTAGAACTCAGGTCTCCTTATAACAAGTCCAGGGTTCTTTCCAAACTGGACTTTTTTCTGACCCTGACTATACCCTGTGCTTCCTCACCTCCACCTTTCTAATCCCATTGCTGGCTCCCTGGCCATAAAATAGTTCTCTCCCTGCCCACCCCCACCAGCCTCATCTCCACCACCAAAAACCATCCCTACCCCTTCATTTCCTACAGGTCCTTTACAATCCAACCCAAATGTCACTTCCTCCAAGAAGCTTCTCCATTAGTATAGATCATTCTTTTGTTTAATTTTTTTCAATTAACAAGTATGTATTTTTCCCTCCCACCCACCATTGAAGAAAAAAGAGAAAAAGAAAATCCTTCTAACAAACAATCAAGCAAAACCTTTTATCCCAATGGCCATGTCCCAGAGTAGATATAGATGTCATTCTGCACCTCTATAATCAGGACGTTGCTATCAAGCACCAATTTTTCTCCAGAACCCCATAATAACTTTGCAACCCTGTTTATACCATTATGGATTATTATAAATCTGAGCCTATGTAAAGTAAGCTCCATGAGGACAAGAACTATGTCTTATCCAAGTTTTTTTAACCTCTCCCAAGAGGAAGCACACGATTCTGCACACAGAAGAGGCTTTATATGTGTTTGTTGAATTTATGTTGTGTGTTTAAGTCATCTTTGTTATGTTTATTTTCATCCTACCAGACTGCAATACTCTGAGGGCAGGAACTTCATATTAAATATTAAATAGGTCTTTAATAAATATATATTGAATTTTAATTTCCACCACATCACATGGTTCTTAATAGCCAACTTTTCTGATGGAGTTTTTAGAATCTTACAGATGCTGCCTTGAGCATCTTATAAGCTCCTTTAGGACTAATTATTTCAGTATAGCCAAATTGCCTCTTCACCAGAGGCTTTGCCTCGGATTGTCTGAATTCTGACACCAGGCCTCAGTTGCCTCAATGCCTGGGAGCTCCCTTCTCTTCCTCAAAAATCCTTCTACCATACCAGCCCCCTTCTATCACTGGTAAGTGCCTCAGAAGGCCTCCATTTTGAGAATGGCCCAACCTGGCTCCCTTTGATTTACCTTCTGACTTTTCAGACTTTGGGACCATATTCCCACCCAGAAGCCTTCTCCCTTCCCCTTTTCAGCTCCTTTTTGTGTGTTGTCTTCCCCTATTAGAGTCCCTGAGGATGAGGACTATCGTTCTCCTTCTTTTTGTATCCCCAAGGCATGGTACACCTGTCATAAATGCTTGTTGCCTTGCTTTGCTTGGCCTTCACTAGGAATACAAAGACAATTCACTACCCGCAAGGTGCCAAAAGCTTTATTTATTTCTGTTCTATCACAGAATACTCTTCTTCCCCAGCAACTGGACCAATCTCCATTTTTAAAGTTTTAATAGTATTTTTCCCAGTTATGTGTCAAAAAAAATTTTAGCATTCATTTTTAAAAGGTTTTGAGTTTGAAATTTTCTTCTCTCCCTCCCCTCCCCTCTTCTGAAAATGGTAGGCAATTTGATATAGTTTATACATGTGCTATCATATAAAAATATTCCACATTAATCACAGTTGCAAAAGAAGAAATAAAAGGAAAAAAAAACACAAGAAAGAATAAAGTAGAAAAAATATTTTTTGATCTGCATTCAAAGTACATAAGTTCCCAATATATTTTTATAAGAAGAGGTTTCTCATCTCTCTTACACCAAGGCCACTCACAGAGCAGTCATGCCAGCCTCATTGAGGCATAGGGGCAACCTAAGGCAGAGAAATGACAGAGTATGAATCCGGCAAGTCAAATCACTACCACCATCTTGGTCACCCCCCTCAGATCAATATGGAAACAGCCCAAGTTGATAATGCTTCCAACCCAATGTCAAATGGTTCATCATCAGACATTGATATGATGTCTGTGGAAATGACATTGAGGGAGCATTACCATCTTTTTTGCTGCTGTACCTAAGGACCATGGCACCTTTCCATCTGATTTGTAGTTGAAACTATCCATGCATGTTGTCCCACCTCCCCCCAGTTGGAATGTGAGCTCCTTGAGGGTAGGGACTATCTTCTATTTCTGCTTGTATCCCTAGTGCTTAGCTTGGTGCTTTGCATATAGTGAGCACTTAATTAATACTTCGTTCATTCAGTTCATTCATATATTTTTTCATATATATACATACATATACTTCATTCATATACTTTTATGCTATTGATACTCTGAACACCTACTATGTGCCCAACCCAGTGCTAGACATTCTAGATGATAAAAAAGAATCATAAGATGTAGCTGAGTCAAGATGGTACAGTAAGGAGTACAGAGGCTCTGGTATCAAGCTATCTTACTTTGTATCTGACCTCTGACATCTACTAACTGTTTGACCTCTGGAAAAACACCATCTGTCTGTCAGGACTGGATTTTTCTCCTTTATGAAGTAAAGGGGTGGTATCAGATGGCCATGGAGTTCCCTTCCAGCTCTAGAACTCCAATCTTGGCCCCATCCTTCAAAATAATTACAACCTACAATTGGTAATTGGCTTACAAAATATGAAGGAGTATTGTCTTATTCTTCTCTGTTTCCCTCATGGGTCTCCGATCATAGTAGTCACTTAGTAGATATTTATTGAATGAAGAAGAACAGTTAGGTGTTCAAGTGTGTAGTACTACCTAAAGAGGCATAAGAAGAAAGATTCAAGTGTGTGAACTGAGATAGCAGAAGATGGCTAAGAGGTACAAATGATTGCTTTCAGAAAATCATCGAGAGAATTAAGTGCCAGTAGTCTAAACATTTACGTAGGGAGATTGCTTCTCAATGTGGCTAGTGGGAGTCTTAAGTGGGATTTTGATTATGTATGATGGACAAATTCTTTTTCAAGGACTTAGACAACATATGAACTGGGAAAGAGACCTCAGATCATAGAATATCAGAATTAGAAGGAATCTTGGCAGTGAATTAAGTCCAATCCTTTTATTTTCACACATTTCTGAAATAATATGAGTAATAACTCAAATTTCCGTAGCACTTTGTGATTCACAAAGTACTTTCCTTATGGCAAGTCTATAAGGCAGATTCTAGTGTCTAGATAGGTAAAATAGACAGATAGATAGATAGATAGATAGATAGATAGATAGATAGATAGATAGATAGATAGACAGATAGACCTACAGATAGAGAGATAGATTACCTCTGTTTCCTGTTATACTTTTAGGCTACCAATTCTGCTAAAGAACAAGGGCCATTTCTATTAGATCTTTCAAAGAAGCTTGAATAGTTTTGCTGTATGAATAAAAGATACTTCATTGGAAAATTATACATGATAAATACTTTTGGAGTTATTTCCATAACTGGGTGGTGTATAATGAAGACACTGAAAATCAGGATATATGAGGACTATTTAAAACAAGTGAAACTGTTTAGCAAGGAAAGAAGACAGCCTGGGTGCAATTTGGTAATCATTGTCTCCAAATATCCAAAGGGCTGCCTTGGAAAAGAATTAGACATCTAGTTACCACCAGAAAGTAGAATTAGAAGCAGTTCGATGTCTTTCAATAAAAATTTATTAAGCCTTTACTTTACATGGACCACTGTGCTGAGGACAAAGAAAACACGAGATTTAGGTAAAGCATAGCCCAGCAGGGAAAGTCACAGGGCGAGAGATTTCAGCCTGGTAAAAAGAAGATTTTTCTGCAATTACAGCTAACAATGGAATAGGCCATCGCTGGATGTGGTGAGTTCTCTATCACTAGACATCCTTTAGAGGCGGTTGGATGGACCACTTCTTAGGGATGATGTTCAGAACATTCATGCTGCAGGTAAAAGATGGGCTAGCTGACTTCTGAAGTCCCTTCTAATTCACCAATCAACATGTTTTTATTGAGAGCTCACTACATGGCAGGCACTGCGCTAAGTTCTGAGGCTATAAGGAAGGGGAAAAGCCATTCCTTTCCTCAAAGGAGCATATAGTCTCATGGGAGAGATGACATTTAAATAATCAGGCACATAGAAGATGTATACAGAGTAGAGTAGATGAAGGTAACCTTAGAAAGGGGGAGGACCCAGAAAGACCTTCTGCAGGAGGTGGCATTTGAACTGATTCATTCAGGAAACCAGAGATTCTAAGAAACAGGTGAGGAGGCACAGAGCTTACTATACATGAGGGACAGAGCTGAGAGAGAATCATGTATGGGGAACAGTAAAGAGGCCAGTATGTGGGGACAGAGCAATATGTAAAAAAAATTAGAAAGGCGGGAAGTGGCCAAGTTGTGAAAATTTTAACTCCAAGTAAAGGACTTTATGGTTGATACTGAAGGTCATAGGAAACCATTGGCATTTACTGAGTGGGAGAGGAAACAGAGTTGCCAATGACATGGTCATTGGCTTTAGGAAAGTCACTTTGGAGAAGTGGAGTGGAGAATGGGGAAGTTGGAATGGAAAGAGGCTTGAGTTAATGAGTCCAATTAGAAGCAATGGTCCAAGCAAGAGGTGATGAAGGTTTGAACTAGAATAGAAGCTATGTGAGTGGAGAGAAGGGGACACATACAGGAGAAGTTATAGAAACAGAAATTTTGGCAACTGATTGAATTAACTCTAGTAAAAATGTGGAGTTGAGGATGACACCAAAATTTCAAACATGATCAGTTGGGAGAATGGTAGTATCCTATTATTCTATAATTTGATAACATTCTGTCATTGATTTGATTCTCTTTTCTTCTTATGGGGAAGAAAGGGGACAGAGTCTTATGTCCATTTTATAGATGAGGAAATTAAATGTCAGAGAGGTGTGGAAACTGCCCCATATTCTCACAGCTGGGTGGAAGCATATTAAAAACTTTTTAGTTCAGCCGAAAGTAGGAAATAAAGTTATCTCTAACCTAAAAGGTTCTCCAAACATTTCTCTCGAGGAAGGTATAGAGATAGACAAGAACAAAACACTAAGGCCTCAGAAAGATGAATTTTATATGTTAACTGAACTTAAAACAACAACAATCTCTTGGGTGGTTAAGATATCTGTTGCTTCCCCCCTTCCCTGAAGAGACGGACTCTACGACTCACCTAAGGACATTTTCCCTTCTCTATTTCTTCCCAGGGAAAAAACTCCTTCAATCTTTAAGTGGAACGGTCAAAGGAGGAGCTGAGAAAAATCCTAGGAATGTTTATGGAAAATATGCCAGAATACTAACCTAAAACTTAAAAAGAACTTGTGGTGACCTTCACTCAAGCTTCCTAAAAATGCCAAATTGTCTTTGGATAGAGAGACATTCTAGGGCACGGAGAAGGGAGGAAACTGCATGCGAGTTTGGACATTTTGCTCTATGGGCTAGAAATGACTGGATTTAAAATAATGTTAAATAATAACAAATTGTTCCTGGCACTCTAGTGCCCAAAAATGCATAGTACAGTATTATTGCTTTTTCTTTGATAACTAGTAGATTGCAGAGTTTTGTTTCTAATCCAGGATTCCTGATTGCAAGCCTACTACTGGGCAGAGCTAGAATTTGAGCTCAGGTCTTCTGACTAAAGGCTTCTATTAAATAATGCTGCCTCCCCAAATCTACATGGTCCCATTCCACTTCAGCAGTCAGTGTGGTAGAGAAAGGGGCATGGAGTTCATAGTTTTTAATCCATCTATAAATGCATACTCAACTGTTGGCACTGTAAATGTCAGGTCTTTGTCCTATGATCAACAAGTTAATATATGAACCAGCCACCAAACAGTTATCATCCACCTTCTTTGTGCCAGGCACAATGCTAAGCTCTGAGGAAATAAAGAAAGGTAAAGCAAAATACCTGCTATCAAATCTTTTCAGCATTGACATTCCTACTTATAAACGAAAGCAGAAGGTATATGGTAACTGCAGCTAAATGTGATCCTGTGATGGCTCACAGGAGCTTCTCTAAGACACAAATGAGAAGATGGCAGCAGGCAGAGTTACTTCTATAGTACTCCCAAAGGCAACATGAAGCATCTCTTTTTTAAAATGTTATACATTATTATGGTCAACAGAAGCAATCAATGAAATATACCAAACAAGGAGCAGATTCTTAACTCCAAATGCCTCGACTTTAATAAGGCGGAAACAAATGAATCAACAAATGACAAAGAAAATGTCTTTGCTCAGTGTCTCCTTCCAAGTCTTCCCAAAGCTTAGCTGACTTTGACCTTATTCTCCTTCCTTCTTTCTTCTTTTCTTCTGAAATAACTGTAGACAGTATATATAGAGCTTAGGTTCAAATTATTTTACCTTTCTAAATAGGTCTTTCCATATTTCTTTATATGTCTAATAGTTTTTACTTTTTATGACAACATAATGTTCAGCTACATTTTGGGGGCCTGTGTCTATTAGTTCATTAATATAGGGGTCTAGGGGGCAGCTAGGTGGCACAGTGAATAGAGCACTGGCCCTGGAGTCAGGAGGACCTGAGTTCAAATGTGGCCTCAGACACTTAACACTTACTAGCCATGTGACCTTGGGCAAGTCACATAACCCTTGCCCTCCCCCCTGAAAAAAAAAAAGCAAAAAAATAATATAGGGGTCTCCCAGGTGAAGAAAGCCTCTCTACCAAAGTAGATTTGCTATAGCCTTATTTGGGATACTGAGGGTTAAGTAACTTATATGTGAGAGACAAGTCTTAAATCTAGGTCTTTATAGCTCTGATACCAGTTCTCTATCCATTATGTTATGCCATCATTAATTTATTCAACCATTGTCCAATTATTAGAGAGACGTTGTTTTTAATCTTTTGCTTTTATAGATACATCAGCTATGAATACTTTTGTGCAAATATTAAACACTATTTCATGGGAACACTTGGCCATCTCCCATTGTAGTGCTCAATGATGAATATATATATTTTTTTAAAAAGAATACAATGTAAATTATTCCAGCTTATGGCCAACATCTATTGCAGAGACTGAAGAAATTCAAAAATTCTGTTCTGAGGAACTTAATAAGATGTTCAAAATTGATCAATATATATTTTAATACTAGGTGACTTCAAAGAAAATGTTGGGTAAAGAAAAGAAGGTAAAAATGGTAGGAAATATGATTCAAGTTTAATAAATAAAGGACAAAAGCTTCTAACTACAAAATTTTTGTGCCTACATATTAAGAATACTTTCTAAGTGAATCAGAAGGTGCAAAATATGGCAAGCATCAAATTTCATCATAAAAAATTAAACTGACTATATCTTAACATGCAGGAAGCAACTAATTACCAATGTGGGAGTCATTTATGAGTAGTTTTCTCAGTAAGTCAATCCAATGAATTATTAAAACAAAGATCAAAAACCAAACTCAAATGAGAATAATCAATAAAAAACAAGCTATGACATAAAATTAAACAACTCTATCCTAATTTATTTAAACAAGCTATCAGGACTGAAAAACTGGAAAATTATAAGGGAATGAACCAATTCATGACTATTCATTTCCTACAGAAGACTGACCAGTGTATACCAAACGACACAATAAAGAAAACAAATTAAAATAAGAACAAAACTTGATCCCCTTACCAAAAGACAGCCAAGAGCAACATAAATTTATCCCCAAATGTCAGCAGGAGATGAATTTGAATATTATGGACAATATTATGGCATAAAGCTAAGAAAAGAGGAGGAAGGAGTTTTACAGAAAACTTGGAGACCCAATTAAGCCAGGTCATTTTCAGAATATTTAAGAATAAGACTAGAAGGTGGACAACAAAAAAATGAAAAATGGAAAAGATCTGTCAGGATTTCTATATTACATTTGGTCTCTAATTTTACATACCCTGGTATGCTACATCATGAAATCGAGAAATAGAATTTTTTAAAATGGAAGTTACTGAAACAAGTTAATTATTCATGGAAGAGGTCTATGCTTAAGGTAAAATGTTGAGGGATCAAGATAGCTGACAAAAAGATACTAAGTAGGTAGAAAAAAAATCACAGGTGTTATTTCTATAGGTAGAAAAAAAGACAATCAGATGACATTAATAACTACTAACCCATATGGCTACTTTCTCATCTATACAAAATCTTTATGAAAACAACATATGCATGTATGAAGGAAATCCATTAGAGAAAATATGAGAAAGAAAGAGGCAAACTTTCACAATTTATATTCCACAGCAGATAAAATCTTTAGAGCTATGTAACAGACTGAGAATTCAAGATTTTTGAGCTTTGTAGACTATTGAAAAAGCATTTGAATCAGTAGAACAAAATGCAATTTTAAAGGCATTTTTCAACAAAATGTCTACTCTTCATGTATTAAGATCATAAAATAGGTTCAATAAGAGAAATGACTTTGACTGGAGGATCCTTTGACAATAACACAAGGAAGAAAGGTAGAACAGGGAGCCAAAACTCAAGTCATTGGGCTCCAACAACTGTGTTATTGTTGTTGACTACATTGATCTCTTAACTCTTCATTAACCTCTTTAGTATGTGCCTGATCCATAGATCTAGATCTATAGATCTATAGATCAATATATGTTCAGTCATTTCTTCCCAAAGTCAATTGCTTTTTGGAATATAACTCTGAGAATGGGGTATTTATTGGAGTTTAATCACTCAGGTGACAAAGACTCTATAAAATGCTTTGTAAAGGAAATTCAGCAGTAATCTTAGGTTTCTCCTTATGATGCCACCTGTGGATAACCAGTTTTATAAATCCTATGCCAAATAGACTAGTATTAAAAATTCAATTTAAATTATACCTCTGGTTTTTCAAAGCAAGATTCATACCAAAAAAAAGTATCCAAAATTGTATATCTTGTGGGGAGGGGGAGTGAGGTGGGAGGAGCTGGAAAGTGGAGGAGGCTGAACTCTAATAGAAAGTCAAATGGTATTTTTTAAATGTATTTTAAATAATTGCTATTCTCTGCCAAGTTTCAGATGGTGGGAGTTTTCACATATGAATTACCAAGTAGGAGGGTACGACGGACAAGTTAATCGCCCCTTTTGGAAGAGAGACAGCAAAAGAAAGGATAGAGATATAAAATGTCAGAGTCAGAGGGGCCCACAGAACAAAACCTGGAGCTAAAATCAATCTTAGAACGTAAAAAATAATGGCAGAGCTGGAAGCAGCCATACAACAAATGTGCATATCATAACCTCTCTGGGCTCCAGTTTCTTCATCTGCAAAATGAGGTTAGACCAGGACATAGCAGTTGCTTAATAAATGCTTATTGATAGGTTGATTGATGAAGAAAGCTAGAGTCTTTAAGAGGCAAAGATGAGGAAGGAGCTCATTCTAGTCAATGGGACATGGCCAATGCAAAGAGATACAGCGGACAAAATTCCAAGATGAGGGAACAGCAAATAAGTATCCTGTGATAACCTAAAATCACCCTTTGTACTGAGCACACATGAGCCAAGAATTTGTTTTATTCGGCACAAGTCCTCAATTTAAAAAAAAAAAAGGTACTTGGTAACATTTGCATTCGGTCTTCTTCAAAGGCCCAGGTTGTTTCCAACGCCAGCTCAACCATCTGGCCCCCCAACAATTCTTTTGGGTCTTTAAACCCACCACGCCACGAATAAGCCAGGAATCTATTTTTGAAAACTGCTTGGCCAGAAAGAAAGTTGGGCTCATTTTTAGCCTGCCACAAAGCACTCTGTTTTCCCCTTTTTCATTATAGCTGTTGCCCACACTTGGAGACTTGAGACCACCTTGAAGATAAGCAGAGTAGCAGAAATGCAGCCTTGAAAACATTGTATTAATAGGGGATGGATAGAATTGGAGAATCTTGGGAGCAGGCTCCTTCCCCAACCCGTGTTCTACAAATGTCAGAGATTTTGACCATGATACCTCTCCCCAGCCACACTCAAAGAAAACCCTTTATGTTATTCACTTCTTGTTTCTCAGAGTTCCTCTGCTGTGGTCCTCCTATCAAATCTCTATTGCTACCATTACAATTCTTGATCTCCGCCACAGAACCATCACTTGAATACTTCAATTGGAAACAGAAGGTCGAATCTCCCAATTTAATAAGTAAGTCGTTCAAGGCCAGAAATAACTGAGGCAAAAATTTGTTTGTTTGTTTTTTCCTTAGGGAAGAAAGGCCTGGGCCACTAGTCCAAGGTGTTCTCTCTTCCTCAGCCAATGCTCAACAAAATAACAGGAATCCCAAGGCTAGTTGGGGCTCCATAGGTTCCCTAACGTGGCCTCTTTGAATCAGTTATTGCACGTATCTACCCACTCACCCCAGCTTTTCTAGGCAATTTAAGCCCCAGTCAACAAAATACTCTCTAATATATTTATCATGCATTATTTTACATCATAATTATTCAAAGCTCCCTCCTCAGCTGTAAGTTTCACAAAGACAGAGAATATATGTAAACACAGGACATGGTACATAGTGGGCACTACATAAATGCTTATTCTCATTCCTTTCTTCTTCACTGGTCCTAGTTCTGCCCTCTGAAGCCAAGTAAACAGTGGATAGAGTGCCATGCCTAGAGTCAGGAAGACCTGAATTCAAATTTGACCTCAGACAGTTACTAGCTTTGTGACCCAGGGCAAGTCACTTAACCCTGTTTGCCTCAATTCCCTCAACTGTAAAATGAGCTGGAGAGGGTCAGTTTCTTTATCTATAAAACAAGCTGGAGAAGGAAATGGCAAACCACTCTAGTATCTTGGCCAAGTAAATTCCCAAATGGGTTCACAAAGAGTCAGACATGACTGAAACAACTGAATAACAACAATGATGGGTACTGTGCTAAGCTACATTAAAAATCACAGACACATCGTATGTATGACGACCAGCCTTGATACACTGGACTCTTCTCAGCACCGCACAGCTATAAGACAACTCTACAAGTTTCAGGATGGAAGGAGGTACCTACAATTCAGAAAAAGATCTAGAAAGAACAGAGTTTAAATGGAGACTGAAGCAATCTACATGCTCTCATTCTTTTCCATGCTTGGTTTTCTTTCTTTTTTCCCATTGTTCACTCCATTGGTTACAACCCTTTTATACAACCAGACTAATGTCCAGTGTCAAAGTATTTGCAGATCCTATATTTGATTGCATGCCGCCATGGTGGGGGGAGGGAAAGGAGAGGAGAAACTTTGAAACTCAAGGGACTGTGGAACTGAATCTTGTAAACTAAAAGTAAATAAACAAATCAATTTTTAAAAATGCATCTATAGGGGCAGCTAGGTGGCACAGTGAATAGAGCACCAGCCCTGGAGTCAGGAGGACTTGAGTTCAAATCTGGCCTCAGACACTTAACACTTACTAGTCATGTGACCTTGGGCAAGTCACTTAACCCCAGTTGTCCTGCCTTTCCCCCTGCAAAAGGCAAAAAATAAAAATAAAAATACATCTATATCCTCCTTACACATGAAGTTTTTTAAATATCTGAAGATATCTATCCCATCCCTCCCAGACTCTTGTCTTCTCCAGGCTGTTTATCCCTAATTCCTTGACTGTATCCTTATATCATCTCCAATCCCCTACGCTGGATACACAATCAGAGAATTTTAAAGCTAGCCGGTCCCTCAGATGATCATTTGGCAGAAACGAAAGGAATCTCTATTCAATCATATCCAACAAATGATCATCCCCATTCTGCTTGAAGACCTCCAACAAGAGGGCACCTATCCACCCCTAGAGGCAACATATTTATTTTTTGGACAGCTCCAATGGTTAGGTAGTTTTTCATGACATCAAGCAGAAATTGGCATCTTTCACATACTCTCTAGCCCTTTGACTGAATCCACTTGAGGACCCCGAGGGCCTCAAGGCCACATGTTCCCCACCCCTGCTCTAACTTATCATTGGCAGCTAAAATGTAGCACCCAGAACTAAATATGATATTTCAGATGTCATCTGATCAGGTTAGAATGCAGGGAAGACCATTACAATTCTTTCTAAACACTAGACTTCTCTTAATACAGCCTCTCTTAATTTCTCTAGCTTTGGAAGCTGCCAGGTCACAATGTTGCCTCGTATTTAATTTGCAGTCCCCTAGAACCCCAAATTTCTTCCAGATGAATTGCTATTATGTAGCCAGACTCCCCCATCCCGTGAAGTTGATTCTTTGGACCCAAATTCTTTGAACCCAGATCTACTGTATAGATCTTTCTGGATGGCTCTTACCAGCAAACACAGAACTCTGTAAGCAATCAGCTGTTAGTAAATATTGGTGATACTGAATTAAAGTTTTGAGTCAATAAAGTAAGAGTGAGATCATCTCCTACCTTGGCTGCAGGACTTGATGCCTCCGAGCTGGGAGCCATCTCCTTTCCCCCACCCTTTATCAGTGTCTTTTTATATGCTGACTTCTTCCATTAGATTGTAAGCTCCTTGAAAGCGGGGACTGGCAAGTTTTTCTTTGTATCTCTAGTGTTTAGCATTTTGTCTAGCACATAGTAAACACTTAATAATTGTTTATTGACTCTAATTCTCTAACTAGCTGGGTTAGAAAAAATAAAATCCAAAGAAAGAAACCTAAAAAATTTTTTTTGATCCTGTCTCTTCCAGTTACTAATCATATGATCTTGGACAACTCACTTTCATTCTTTGGTCCTCAGTTTCTCCATATGTGACATGGGTAAGTTAAAATGAATTCTGAGTTTCCTTTCATCTCTGACATTCTACATTCTATGTTCTAAGGTCACTTTCAGTTCTGATATTCTATGTTCTCTATTCTAAAGCTCTCTTCCACTTCTGATTTTTTTTTTTTATCTATTTATCATCTAAGAAAGATACCTCCCCCCTGAGGTTTTCTCACCCTGGAAAATACCTCCACCCTTGAATTGTTAATTAAGGACCCATTTCAAGTGTCCCTTTCTATTTTCTGTGCCCAAAGGTATGCCTCAGTTTTAACATTCCATATTGTAAGGTTTCTCTCAGCTCTAAAAATCAGTATTTTAAAGTCCTGCATAGATATGGCTATCATTTTGTCAAGGTCCCTTCAGATTCTATCCAACTCTATGATTCCATGATTAGATGGTATCTCTAATCCTGTAAATCTTTGTCATGTGTTGCTGCTGTAATTGATGCTAGAATTCCTAGGTTCATAGAAATTCTGAGCTGGAAGGGGCCTCAGAGGGCCTCTAGTCTAAACTTTCCACTCCATGTAGGATTCCTCTCTGTAATATCCCTGACAGAGGACTCAACACCTCTCCTTGACCACTTTGAGTACTGAGAAGCTCACTGACTATCAAGGCAGTCTATTGTGAGGTGAATCCAAAATTTGCCCCCATGTAATATCCACCCATTGATTCTTGTTTTACACTCAAAGGCAAAGAGAAATAGGTCTAGTCTCTTTTAGACATGAACTACACTATCCTTATGGACTGTTAAGACTTTGGGACAATAGAGTCTCAACAAGATTAGATCTCAGCAAAACAATAGAGAAGGCCAAGTTTGTTTTCCATGTTACAGTTGACTTTATAAAAAGAAGAAACAGCTACCACATTTAGAGGAATGATCAATACCCTAAGAATCAGGACACCAGGGGTCATGGTGGCCAAACTTTAGGTAAATATCGTGGCCTCAATTAGGCCAGAAAGCTAAGATCTCTAGCTTTAACAATCTCTGATTGCTTTCATTAGATGAATGCTTATGTAATGTGAATTCATAGGCCAGGAAAGCACCATATTCAAAAAGCCTGTCCCCATCAAAAGATTGATTGAAATTCCATCATCAGTGCTTTATTCTTTGTGCTTAAAACTTTGATCATTCATAATTCCTTTTTCTCTACCCATGGATCCTTTGCCTCCATTACATCTCATATCTTCCAACCCAGATAACTCTCAACTCGAAGTAATTCTTAGCATTTATCTTCCATGCTTCTCTACCAGCTCCAGAACTACAGAATATTGCTGGAGATAATCCTGAAAACGTGATGACTGTATCTGATTAAAAAAAAATATGCTACCTAAACTCACTTAGGTCCTTGTTGCTACATAACAGTTCTTTTTACTTATCTCTTATTTGTTCTCCCGCACTCCCTCCAATGTCTCTTCCAAACCTCCCCTAAGCCCCCAAATCCAATCCCTCCTCCCTAGCTCCCAGTAGATAACCTCGCCTCTAACTTCACTGAGTAGAATGAAGCCGTATAGTCTTGAGCCCCTTCGTCTTCATACCTCAAAACCAATCTTCTTACCTGTTTCTCCAGTCTTGGATGAAGAGGCAACTTTCCTCCTTACTAAAGCTAAATGATACTATTTGTACCCTTGGTCGCATCTCTAACTGTCTCTTCTCTTCATTTGTTCCATCAATTATACCTCATTTCTCTCTCTCATATTTTAAATATGTCCCTTTTCACTAGTGCCTTCAGCTTAGACTAAAAACATGCTCAGGTCTCCTAACCTAAAAGAAATTTCCCTAGATCCTACAAATTATACACTAGGGAATTTGGCTTAAAATCCTGGGAGAAAAAACTGTAGAATTTATTCATTTAAAAGATGGTTAGTGAACATCCATAAAGAACCATCGTGGCTTCGTCAAAAACTTCTCCTGCTCTCATTGGCATTATAATAAACTACATCTAGACTGAAAGACGGCGAGTGCGAATTCGTTCCAGGTGACCCAGCCTTGGCATTCTCAGGGTCCCAGCACCCCAGACCTCATCAGTTTCGCTTCTCATTACCACAGTTGCCTCACCTGTGAAACCAGGTAACTATACCTCATAGACTTATGAGATATACCTACAAATGAGATATCCACAAAGATGAAAATGGGGTAAACCAATATCCTTCAGTGAATCCACTGTCCATCATAGGTTACAACATTCACCCATGTCCTCTAATTCTCTCTTATTTTTCCATTTATAAATTCTCCATAAAGTATACACTCAACATAATGGAGGCTGGCCTTCCTTTCTTGTTCTTTTAGTATCTCAAGGATACTGACCATCTGACGTTCCTCCCTCTGACCTGGACCAGGTCCACCTCCTTTCCTACTCATACATAAACTTGCACACAAATTTAAGTAAGGGATAAGGGGTCTGCCCTCCATGAAATGTCAACTAGTACTATTATTATGACCGCAGAAAATTATTGAGAGGCAAATACTTTGAAAACTTTGAAAAACCTCCCATTTGTAAAACTAGGGAAATTTAAAAACTAAAGACATGAGTTTTAAAATTTCCCTTCTGCCCACATGCAGGGGCATGACCAATATGCCCCCTACAGGTCACTTTTAGCAGTAATATGAAGTGAGAGCTCTGAGGACTGGGCTGGAGGCGTGGCTCATCCACAGATTCTCCTATACAACAACAATAAATAGCAACAACAAACTTCTTCAGAAAATGAAAGGTCCAGCACCTATTTGTAGCTCCACCCTTGGCGTCCCCGCCCCTCGCTAGCTGATGCTTTGGTCACCTAGGCAACCAACCAGGCTCGTGGGAGTGGAGGACACTATTCCGCTCGGCATCTTGGGTTGTGCAGTTCCCCGGAGGCCTTCCTGTATGTTGGTGACATTCATTGAACTACTAGTCCCAGAGGGCTGCGCGCGCAGGGGCGCCCCGGCGGTCATGCCTGGGCGGTGCCTGGAGCGGAGCGTGGACTTAGAGAGAAGGAAGATGGCGGCGGCGCGAAGTCGTAGGGTGCCGGCCTTAGCTGGGAAGTTACCCCTGCGGCTGCTGCTGGTCCTGGGGCTGGGGTTGCTGTGGGCGCCATCGAGCAGCTGGGCGCACGGGGGCAAGTATTCGAGGGAGAAGAATGAGCTTGGGGCTCCCCCGAAACGTGAGCCTGGGACCGAGTTCCGGATGGAGAAGCTGAACCAGCTCTGGGAGAAGGCGAAGCGGGTGAGTCGGTCGGTCTGTAAGCATTTATTAAGCGCCTGCTGTATGCCAGGCGTCATCCGAAGCGGCCCGGCCACCGAGATGACCGCCGCAGTAACATCGCAGGGCATAGAGAGGGCAAGGGACCAGTCCAGGGTCACCCAACGGGGAGCAGAACCCGGCCTTGAACCCTGGATAGGGCTCATGGGATCTAGTGGAGACAGACATTCTCTAGCTAGTTTTACAGAGAAAGAAACTGAGGTTCGGGGGTAGGGGCATGGCGCGCGCAGGGTATTCCAGGCTAAGTAGCAGAGCCTGAATTGAAAACCCAGTTAAAGGCTCATAGAAGTTCGCAGAGAGCAGGACCTCGAGAGATCTAGTCATTCGTTTTACAGAGTAGGAAACTGAGGCTTGGAGAGGGAAAATGACTTGTCCAAGGTCACACAGGCAATAGCAAAGACAGGATTCAAACCCAAGTCCGAGCCTCAAAAGCATTTAGAGCACAAGGGGACCTTAAAGCCCAATTCCCTCATTTTGCAGAAGTGGAAATTATCTCAGAGAAGGGAAGTGACTTTGTGGGAGGCCACACAGAGGGTGACAGAGGCAGAGCTTTTAGCCAGGTCTTTAGCCTAGGTCTTCTGACTCTCAAGTCTTTATACTTTATTAACTGTGGTATACTTTATACTGTGTCAGCAAGTCACTAAACATTTATTAAGTGCCTACTGTGTGCTAGGCACTGTGCTGAGTACCAGGGGGAAGAACTGGGAATTAAACACTTACCAGCTGCTAACCAGGTAACTGACTATTTGCAGGTGAGGTATTTGGCCTCTCTCTCCCTCACAGGGTCTTCCCCATCTTAGCTCCAGGACATGAAACCATCAAATGCAGCGGCCCATGGCCCTTTTTTCATTCCCTGTCCTCAGTCTGTTTTCAGCTTTTGGCCCTTATTGGCCACTTTCTAACCTCCACTTCCAAAACACCACATTCATCAAGTGTTCCCCTGCCTCTTCATTGGCTGCTTCTCTGATCCATTGATGGCTCCTGTTCTCTTCCCAGAGGTCTGCCTTCGGCCCACTAATCTGTGCTCTGTTCCTTCTCTGCTGACAATGTTAATCCCTCCCAGATCTGTCTCTAGTCCAGACTCTCTTCTGAGCCCCTGAACTGCCTCTTCCCCTGCCCCCCTGGACAGACTTCCCACCAGGACCTCAAATGCAACACATGCCAAACCAAGCTTCTTAATTATCTTTTCCTTTAAAACTGCCCCTCATTTAGCCTTTACTGTTCTCTGGGCAAAACCACCATTTTATCCAGTTTCCCATGTCAAAACTTTGGAACTGTCTTGACTCCTTCCTTTCCCTCACTTCTCATGTGCAGTTAAATCGTATTGATTACATTCCTGTGATCAGACTGGCCCCTTCCTCTGTTACCACTTCTGCCATCCTGGTATACCATCCCCTCCTCCAGAAAGTCTTCCCACTCCCCTCCTTGACCTTCTGGTGTTCTAGACCTTCTTTGTGCTTTTCTGGTTTACTCATCATGTATTGTGGCTTTCTGTAGGTTTGATCCAGGACCATGTCTTACCTAAACACAAAAGAATTCTAGAATGTCAGAGCTGGTGAGACCCTAGACGCCTTATTCTAGAGATGTTGTGAACTGAGGTTCTCAGGCAGAAGACTTGCCTAAGGCCATACACCCTGTGTTGGCAGAGTGGGTCCCAGCTTTAGGGCTTCTCACTGAAGGGGCCCTGGATGCTTTGAAGAACAAGAGCAGCACAGGGCAGTCTGTGGAGTTTATAAGTAAATGACTTTATTGTAAATAGAAGAGAGTAAGTAACAGAGAGTAAAGATCAAAAGTTTGAACTTATATTGATGTGGGACCAAGATATAATTAATTTTGGAAAACCACAGGCTCTCAGAGATGAAAGGGACTCCAGAGGCTCTCTGATACACGTTTACCTGACTGAGGACCCCTTCTATAACCACCGACCCGTCATCATCAGCTTCCTCTTGAAAACCTCTAGTTCAATGCTTCTCAACCTTCCTAATAACTGTGACCCTTTAATACTCGTATGTGGGCATATTTGCATGTGGGCAGACCTGCCTGGAGACGGATAGAGGAGCAGTGTCTCGGTTCCTAAGACCATCAGAAATGTGTGTTTTCCCGTGGTCTTAGGTGACCCCCTGTAACCCCTGTGAAAGGGTCATTTGATGGGACCCACAGGTTGAGAACCGCTGCTCTAGTTCCTGGTTACTAGAGTCTAATAAAAACGAAGGAGCCTCCCAGGGCTGCCCATCCCATTCAAACAATAGCAGCTCTCCATTGTTCTTGACCTTGATGCTTGTCACAAACCCTCTTTTGAGGCTGACATTGCAAAGATTATTATTCCCATTTTACCAGTGAGAAAAATAAGGCTCTGAGAAGTCCAGACTATGGTGTTTTGATGTCAGGAGAATCTTAACTATAAAGAAAGCATAGGATCAGATGCAGCCAGAATTA
This sequence comes from Pseudochirops corinnae, assembly GCA_028646515.1. Lineage (NCBI taxonomy): Eukaryota > Metazoa > Chordata > Mammalia > Diprotodontia > Pseudocheiridae > Pseudochirops > Pseudochirops corinnae. Next base: position 141,326,843 of record CM053592.1, read on the forward strand.
GGAAAGCATTTAAACGAGCTGTGATAAGCTCATATTTATATACCCCTTTACATTGGGTAGTGTGCAAGTATTGCCACCGTTTTGTAGAGAGGAAAGGGGCCCACAGACATGATCTCTGAAGGTCTGCCTAGCTGGCAAAGAAGCTCAGAACTGGGGCTGGATATAACCCAGGGCTTCTGACTCCAAACTGAATGCTCTTCCTACCAAACTTATGGATCCAGCAATGTGCCGTGTGTTGGTGCGGGAAGGGGAGGAGACCATATAGAGTTAGAGAAAAATGCAAGGCAGTTCACGATTGAGCTCCATGAGGTTCTGTGCTTGGGCCATAGAGGAGGGAGTGTAAGCAACCAGGGGATCCTAGTTGGTCCTTGAAAGGCAGCCTGTATAAGCAGTGCTGAGTGAGAAGCTGTGCCAGTTAGACGGAAACCAGGAGAACAGAGGTAGAATCCTACCTTGGGGACCTTGTATTCAACATGCTTGGCCCCTCCGGGCTGCACTTCCTTTACTTTGTCAACTGTGAATAAGCAAGACATGTTTGGGTCACAGTAAGGTGACTTCTCACTCATGCGGAGGTAATGATTACCTCAGATCCCAATTCCTCAGTCAACAATCCCAGGCTCCACTCTACAGTCATCTCTTCCCCATGCTTCCCAGGTGAAAGAAGGAAAGAAATCATAGCATGGAAGAGCTAGAAGGGGCCTTAGAGAGCCTCCATTCTAGCCCCATCATTTTCTAGCTGAGAAAAACAAAAGCCATGGGGCAGCTAGGTGACACAGTGATTAGAGCACCGGCCCTGGAGTCAAGAGGACCTGAGTTCAAATTCGGCCTCAGACACTTGACACACTTACTAGCCATGTGACTTTGGGCAAGTCACTTAACCCCAATTGCCCTCCAAAAAGCAAAAAAAAAAAAAAAAAAGCCAAGTGACAGCTGCCATAGGCACACCTTTCCTGATTCCTAGACCATTGAGCTCTTCATTGCTATCCCTGCAATGTGTCCCTGTATTCTTACTGGGATGGTTTTGAGGCTCAAGTGAGATCATTGATGTAAAGCACTTTGCAAACTTTACAGCACTCTCTATAAACTCCAGTTATGGCTGTCATTCAGTTACCCAATTTCTCTCTTCTTCAGGTCATTTAAACCCCACCTCTTCTGTGAAGCTAACTAAAACTACCATTGATTTCTCCTCTTTCTTAACTATGATAGCAGTTTGCCATGCCATAACTGGATGTGTCTTTTGACTTCGATGAAATTATAGGGCACTTGCTGCCAGCAACTATACTTTATTCTACTTTTCTATCCGTCACACGCCCTCGGTAGTGCTGGGCAGAGCAGACTGGAATCCTGGTAATTGGGCTCTCAAAGGCTCCACTTGACAAGTCCAGCAGACTTACCATGCTGAAAAGCCTTTGACTTTGTGGCTGATAGTCAACACTGTGTCTGTCTTCTTAGCAACAGCTTTTCAGGTGAGGCATTATTTTAGTCACAGATGCTTCTGAATCCATCTGTCTGTCAATCACCAAGTATCTACTGAGAGCCTACTGTATGCCAGACACTGTGATATAGGCCCTGGAGATACAAATATAGTCAGTGTATCAAGGAGTTCAGATTCCAGAGGGAAACAGAAGTACATAAAAACACACAGAATCAAGTTAAAGAGAATTCGTACAAAGAAATCTAAAATAGCATCTCCATGCAAGGTAGCCTGAGAGGGAAGCACTAACAGCAACAAGGCTTCAGGAGAAGGTGGTGCTCTTAGGTGCCACGGTCTATAGGGGTGGGTGTACCTCCCTGTGGCATCCCGGCACCTAGCTTGGTCTTGGACACCTTGAATCTATTAACAGTAATGGTTCATAGTATTCAAGGCCATGGTTCATTCTTATATTTATTCAGCACCAATTTATTGAGACCTTTGTGCATTCCACTGTATTGCTGCTGTCTGTAGTGAAGGCGTTGGGTTTATCACAACCCATTTACAAAGCAGTACATTGCAGTATGGAGCTGAGGTCCCTGCTTCCAGAGGAGTTGAATTGAATGAAGTTAGCAACCAGCCACTTGTACTGAATACCTGTTATGTACAGGTATTATTTAACTAAACAAATATTGATTGAATGTCAAACACTTGGCTACATAACGAGAAGATGAGACTCATTAGAAAATATCCTGATGCTGGAAAAGATTGAAGGCAGAAGGAAAAGGGGGTGGCAGAAGATGAGACGGATAGATAGTGTGATGGAAACAGTTAATGTGAGTTTGGCTGGACTTGGGAAGATAGTGGAGGAGAGAAGGACCTAGCGTGCTATGATCCATGGGGTTGCAAAGATTCAGACCCACTTGACCGACTGAACAGTCCTTTACTCAGCATCGTGGCTGGGTATACAAGAAGATGACGTGGTCACCTTGAGTTTACAGTCTGGTTGAAGAAACTGGACTTACAAAATCAGGATAATCACGTGCAAAAAGTAGCGATATTTTGCAGAACAACTTTACAAAATGTTCCATGTATCTGCATCATGCAGTAATAATGCAAGTAGTTTAGGTGTTGGGGCCATGAAGGGACTAATGGGCTTGCCACTTGGATCTTTCCTTCCTTCCTGCTACCTTCATGGAGTTTGGGAAATTTGATTCTTGTCATGGTACTTAAGTACCAGAAGGATGAATGTAGTGTTTAATGGGACTAGGCAAGGAATTATTTGAGGTTTTAATTAGCACTACTACAGAATGCCATCATGGCTTCATAAATCAGGGCTTTCACAAATAATTCTTTGAGCATTTGGGAGAAGGCAAAGTTCCTGATTTCCAAAAAGGATGTCAAATGATTTAAATTGTGACTTTTGCTGAGGATTATGTGTTGCAAGCCTCATCATCACTGGGCTTTAGAGCTGGTGATTCAGCAGTGTAGGGAAGGAAAGTCATGATGATTTGTCATATTTCTGTAATGCTTTACAGCTTATAGAGCCCTTTGCACACAACACTCTGCAAAGGGGACTCCATTTTACAAAAGGGAAAGCAGTGATTGATGAGCAGTGATAGGAATTCTTTGACTGTAGTCATGCAGCTGGCAGACTTGAGACTAGGGCCCAGGTTTTCAGAAGCCAGTCCAACATCTCTTCCACTCGGCTACCCTGTTTTTTCAAGAAGTAATGCCAAGCCAAAGCTTTTGCAATGCAATTCGAAGGTCTCCTATAGCATCTTTACATAGGTTCAGTTTATGTATTTTGCCTTTAAGGCTTATTTATTCTCCTTAGGTGATTTCAAATAGATTTTGCAGCAATTGAAGTAGTGATCCTTGTCTTAGTTTTAAGATGTTTTTTAAGATGTCTGGCAGCCTAAGGTAAAAATAGCAATGCAGCAAGACCTGCTAAGGAATGCCCTGAATCTTACCCTTGTCTACAGAACATAGGGCCCAGGAAGCACAAAGGCTCATTGAGCATTTCTTATTTCTTATGCAGCTAATTAAAAAATGTTAAAGGACAACATGACATTGGAAAGCATACTTGAAATCTCTCCACATAAAATATGTGAAGGGTATAAGATTTTCTTTTGCTGAGTATAAAGCTCCTCAGAGCAGTTGAGATTAATCTCAGAGTGCTCTTTATTAAGCATTTCTGGTATCGTAATTTGTTGACTCAATCATATGTTGATTCAGTTCTTTTGTGTAGGATGTCATTATATTCCCATTTCACAGTTGAAAAATCTAAGCTAAATGGTCAGATAGTAAAAATAAGCCTGAGTCAGAAAATTAAAGACAAAACTTCAGTATTAAATTTGAAGACTGACACACAGGCAGCTATGACCAGTTACTCAGATTGAGAAGGTCGTTAAGAAGACTCTCAGAGGGTCTGATGCAGCGTTCAGCACCCATTTTTTAGTCTTGTTCCTGTGTGGAGCTTGGTAAAAGGGAAGAGGCAACAGTTTAAGTGAGATGAAGTTCCTGGCTGCAAGTTTATGGCCTTGTAAAGGGAAGAGATGCAAACACAGGTGACTGGAGTTCACACTATGTTCTAAATAAATGAAAAAGTGTTTGTTAAGCACTTGCTGTGTGCTAAACACTGGATTCAGACAGAAAAGCAGAGTCACCCCTGCACTTGGGGAGCTCACATTTTAATGGGGGGAAAGAACATAGATAGGAATTCGGAGCTGCGCAGCAGCAGCACATGGGAATCCTCTTATGTCACTTCCACTGGTGGAACCAGATCCACTTCTGATTTTGGACTATTTGACAATTAGAAGGACTTTGGTGGGAGAATCTCCTTGTATTTTGTGACTGCTGAGGGGTCGGGCTGCAGCCCCCGCACAAGCATCTGCAGCTCCCGGAGCTCTGGGGATCAGGCTCCAGGGCTGTCTCCGCTTGGCTATGCAGAGAGGTGCTTTGTCTAGCTGAGCGCATGATGCCTCTGTTTTCTCCCCCAGGGTGTCTTGTAGCTTCAGGTAGGTTGGCTTACCAGCCCTGGATAAGGGCATTAGAAAAGTGCAGACATAATACAGTATTAGGTTAGAGAGGGAAACCTGAGGATCTAGGAAGGCTTCATGGAAAAGATGGCATCTTGTAGCATTTTTCATCAGCTTCAGAATTATGAGGAGTTTTAGAGCTTTTGTAAGAAACTGGGGTCCAAAACGCTAGAGGAAATCTTTTTTGATGAGCTATAAGCACCTCTTGGGGCTGTCCAAAGGAAAGGCTCTTTTCCATTCTTATTTTCATTTTTAATTTATAATTATAGAACCATAAAATGTTAAAGCTGGAAAAAACTTACAGGTCATCTAGTCCTCAGACTGCTGATTCTCCAGATGTGGAATGTAAGATTCAGTTCACACAGCACTGTGAAGGTGGAGCTGGGACCCGAATCTGGGTTTCTAACCCCCAGTCCAATGCCTTTCCACTCACCTCCCAGATAGTGACAATGCATGCTGCTGGTACTCAGCAGATTACGATGTGGTTCCTCTATTTGAAGAATATCACATGCCACTTCTAACGCCCTTCCTGCCCTGGAATTCAGCGGTGCTGTGACTCTGGCAGTGGACAAGAGAGAATAGTGTAAAGTGAGTGCGAGGACAGAACTCAGAATAATATCTTCTAAACCATATCAAGCAGCAACTGGGTGGCACAGTGGTTAGAGGCCTGGATCTGGGAATAGGAAGATGAGTTCAAGTCCTAGGGGCAAATCACTTAACCTAGCTCTCCCTCAGTTTCCTCATCCATAGAATGGGAATGCACCTACTTCCTGGGATTGTTTTGAGGATCATATGAGATAATATTTATAAAACACTTTGCAAACCTTAAAGTGCTATATCAATTCCAGATAGCATCATCATTCTATAGTAAAGAGAGTACATAATGCGTCCAAAATTCCAAAGCCATGGGAAGGCCATTCCCCTCTCTCCATAGAATTAAATTGTGTTTGGAAGCTCTTATGGAATTATACTAATATACCTATAGTATTATAACATCTTGAGCTTAAAGAGAACCTTAGAGATATCCCCTGATTGAATTTGATGATTGAAAACGAGGCCCAGAGAGGGGAAGAGAATTATTGACAGTCATTTGGGAGGGAGAGGTTTATTTTTTTTCCCTCTTACTACTTTATCCTAATAGTTATGGCTATTTTACTTTGTATTTAATGTTTGACAGAGTCTTTTTAGATTATCTGCTTTATATTAACCAGTTCTTTTAACTTGTAACATTTTAACTTTTAATTAATAAGAAGTAAGAAAAAATGAGTGCTATACAGTTAAATTTTAACTATTTGGGAACTTTATCCTTTTGCATGTAAATGTTCTTACTTACAAGAGGCAGTTATTATATTTGCCAAGTAAGATAACTTTGTCATCTTTAAGCTACTGTAGGTCTTTAATGATCAGTTTCTAAGAAGTAAACAAGAGTGGGATTTTAAGAGCAATGTTCACTTTTTTTTTAAATCTCAGAAATGAGTGGTAGCATATATAATGGAAAAATAATAATGTGTATATATATATATATATATATATATATATATATATATATATATATATAAAATGGAAAAAACACCATACTAAGTGCTAGGAAACCAGAAGTTCCATTTCCACCCTTACCACTAATTTATATGACCTTTGGCAGATCATTTGAACTTTGATGTATAAAAATGAAAGGACTGGACTGGAATCATGTAAGGCTCCAAAATTCTTTAATTTCTATAAATGATGCCACATTAAGAGCAGTCTAGCTTCCAGGACACAGGAGATCATAGCACCGCTATACTTTGTCTTGCTCAGACCAATCTATTTGATATGTTTGGTGTTCTGAGTGTCACAGGTTAGTAGGGACATGGAAGGACTGGAGTCTGTCTAGGACGCTGCCTAGAAATTGTCATAGAAGATGGGTTGAATAATAAGAACTCATTCCCTTAACATTTCAGGGTTTGCAAAAGCACTTTCCTCATAGGAATCTTTGTGAGATAGTGCAGGTATTATTATCCCTGTTCTGTATGAGGAAACCAAGGCTCTGAGAGGTCCCTGACTTACTTGTGATCCCACAGCTAGTGAATATCTGAGGTGGTATTTGTACATAGATCTTCTGGCTGACAGAAGGTGTTCAGAAGAAATCAGGGTAGCATGGCAGACAGGAGAAGAAAGAGCCCTCTTGGAGCTTACGCAACAGGACAGTCAGTCAATAAAAATTAGATGGAAGAGCTACCACCCACATTGGTGCTTAATGCAAAAAAGGACTTTGACAGTAATTGTATAGTGGAAAGTCAGATAACCTGGATTCAATCCTCTCTGTGAAACTTTGGGCAAGTTAGTTAACTTCCCGATCCTCAATTTCCTCAATTTTAAAATGAGGAAGTGGACCTAGACAGCCTCTGAGGTCCCTTTCAACCTTGAATTTATGAGTGTAGGTGGCATTGCAAGTGAGTCTTTTTCACACATGACAAATAATATATGCAAATGTAGTAAGTCAAGGAAAGATGAGAAATACTGTATGACTGTGAAGTAGCAACATGAAATAAGGTTTAAAAAGTAGATGATGTTAGCCCAGCAGGGAAAGCAGTGCAGCTGAAATACAAGGTTGAGGAGTAGGTTGAGTTTTCCAGGAAGTCTCACAGTGCTTCTGCTTGGGTGAAGGCTAGAATCGACCTGTAGGGAGCGTTTCATTTAACTGGTAGTGAAATCTCAATATTGAAACTTGCACCTATGATTCTACGTCGGGGGCAGAGTTGAAGAGACAAAGATCTAGACAGAAACTGAGGAAAGTCTGGAGAAGATTAGTTCCGAAGAAGACTTAGAGATGCTGTGATAGTTGTCTTTACAGATGTGAAAGTTATAACATGGAAAAGTGGTCAGACTTGTTCTTTTTGACTCTTTGGGGCCAAACAGAGCAGCACTTATCAAAGAGACAGACTTAGGCTTGATATAAGGAAGGACTTTCCCACAGTTAGACCTGTTCTCCAAGAGTGGAATAGTCTTTGAGGCAGGGAGTTCCCTCTCACTGCCATACTGCTGTTTGTCAGATGTGTCAAAAAAAGGTGTTCTTTGGGGTATGGTTGGATTAAATAGCAGCCAAGGCCTCTTCCAGCTCCAGTGTTCCAAAGGAAGATCCCGATGTTCAAAAGGAAGAGTGAAATCATCCCCTTCTGCCTTTATGTTTCCCTAACCCTAATGATCCTATCAGGAAAAAGCCCAGAGTTCCTTTGCCTCCTCTGTAGCTCTTACAATGAGCCTTTGATGCTTTAGGGCATCATTGGTAATATTAAAGACTTAATCCCTCCCTAGTGCTCTTGTCAGTGTTTGCCAGCCTCGTGATTGCTGCCTACTTGGTTCTTCTCATCCTGGTCGATAAACTGCAGGCTTCACTTCTCATGTCCAGAATTCACAAAACTAAATTGCATATGTAGGTCATCAGGTAAGATGTTATTTAATTACAGAGATGCCAATAATAATAATTTTTTTTAAGCCAGTAATTTTTTTTTTTCCAGTATATGGGGAATGAGGACGAGAACAGGAAATTGAAGTGAACTGGGCTTCCTTATTGCAAGTCTGTTTATCTGTCAGGGAACAAGATTAGGGAGCTTTTGCAAACCAGAATAAAAATCAGTTGAAGTCCCTCTCGAGGGCCCAGATAGGTTTCAAACTTGGCAGCTGTGTCGAATTCAGCTTGACCCATTACCCACTTCCCAAGCCTGTGTTGCATTTTCCAGCCTAGGATGGCCCCTCTGCTGTACAAACCCTGCTTCTCTAAGGTCCAACCCAGGTTCTTCCTCCTCTAGCCAAACTGTTCCTGAAGATCCCATCTGCAGGTGATCTCTCCCCACTAAACTCAGATGCCTTTGAGCACTGCACTAGCATTTCTCATGGAATAGCAATGCAGTACAGTTTAAGAGACCAAGATTTGGAGACAGATGTCTACATCCTGGCATCATCCCTTACTGCTAGCCCAGTGACCTTCAGTGAGTTACTTCACCTCAGCCTCAGTTTTCCTGTCTACAGAATGGAGATAATACCTGTACTGCCTCCCTCATGGGGTTCCTGTGAGTATTAAATGAAAAAATAGATGCGACAGTGCTCCATAATTCTAAGCCATAAAAACATGAACAGGTCTTTTAAAAGCAACAATAGCCCTTTATTCAGCACCTACAAAGCAGCATTAGGCGCAGTACTAGGGAGACTACTAGGTTTATTTGTTCAGACAGTGTGTCAGCGTGTAGAGGGCTAAGGCAGACACAGCCAGCTCTGCCCTGAGCTCTGGGACACTAGTGCACTAGAGAAATATGGAGCACGTGCCTGGAATTTACAGTCGGCAAGGAAAAGGTTTGTTAGAGGAATGACGTGGAGTTGAACTTTAAAACATTCCTGTAACTTGTATGAGGCCTCAGAGTATGTTAGAGGAGGCAAAAAGTTAGTAAGAAAGGGTAAGAGCAGGGCAACTAGGTGGTACAATGAACAGAGCATCGGCCCTGGAGTCAGGAGGACCTGAGTTCAAATCCAGCCTCAGACACTTAACACAAGACTAGCTGTGTGACATTGGGCAAGTCACTTAACCCCAATTGCCCTGCCTTCCTCCCTCCAAAAAAAAAGAAAGGGTAAGAGCCAGTTTTACCCACTAGCTTTTTTCTTTCTAGAAGAACTTCAGTGAGTTTAAGGAGACTGCACTGAATCCTGGCAGCCCTCTCAGAAGGGGAGGAGAGCGCTAAAGCTTGGCTACAGCTAGCTAACTGACTTGGCCTTTTAGGGAATCATTTCAGCTTGGCCATTTAAGTGTTGATGAGTGCTGGCCAAGGCTGGGTGGGCTAGATGTTGTTCACAGTAACTGACAGAAAGATCTAATGGCTTCTTAAGGTTGCTTCCAGTCAGGCAGTGAACCTGTCATCAGCACAAGGAAGGATGCCTGCCACGGTTGCTTTTAGCAGTAGGAAATGCATCATTATTTTCATCTACTGCTTTGTGATGTTAGTGTTTTTCGGCTGGATATGTTTTATCTCTCCAGCTAGATTTTAAACACCTTAAGAGCAGGGAATTGTGTCTTCTGCCATTTTTTATTCTTCCTAATGCATAGCTGTGCGTTCTGCATTGTAGATACTCAGTAAATATTTATGCATTGATTCAGTCAGGTATCAGCTTTCCCTACTTCTGCAGAGGTGGCAGCAGCAGACATCCCTCTGCAGATGGAGCAGGATGTGGAAGATCAAAGTGGGCAAATCCAGGGAAAATTGTTAATAGAGACAGGAAGTCTTGGTTGCTCCAGACAAAAGGGAACCAAGATAAATCTCAGTTCTTGATTAAAAACAAAACAAAAATGTTTTCTCTGTCTGCTTTGGTTTATTTAGAACACAGATTTAGGATTAGACTGGCAATCACCAAAATGTATTCATGGGCACAAACATAATGTCACATTGTTATCTTGGGCTTTATATATAGCTGTGCCACTCAGCATTCACAAAATTGCTACACCAGTAACTCAAGCATTTGCCTTGATACAAGAGCCATGCCTTTCTCAAGAAAAGAGCCGAGAGGCAGACTGGCCAGTGGCTGTGCTAAAGGAGTCTCCTCCGAGGCCCAGCAAGCTCACCAGGAGGACTCCCAGCGTTCTAGATGTAGTCTTTCAAAGTAGAGGGAGACAATGACTGCCTGTGCTATAGACGCCATATTGATCTTCATTCAGCCTTTGGATGAGAAGGCTCCACAGTCTACAGCAATGGAGAGGATCCCTAAAAGCTGTCAACCACTTGATCTCCTGCAAATTTTGTATCATTAAAATAAATACAAGACACAATGATAAGTTAATATTTTAGTATTTGATAGATTTATGCCATTATCAGGCATTGTGACAATGGATATGAATGAAATGTGACATTTCTTTAATTTGCTGCTCTTACAGATTTATGGGCTTTAGAACTCAAAGATCATCTGTCTCAACCCCTTATTTTTGCAGAAACTGAGGCCTAGGGAGATTATAGAATCATACATGTAGGGATGAAAGAAACCTAGAAGTCCATTAGTCCATCCTCCCTTACTTTACAGATAAGGAAACAGAGGCCTTGCTGAGGGTCACATAGAAATAAGAGGCAAATCCAAGATTTGAAGCCAGGTTGTCTTCCCCTCCAACCCAGCACTTTTTACACTGTATTGTGTGCCTTGTACGGTACCTCTCAATGCCCAGATTTCCACCTTGATCATTTGTGGTGGTGGAGTATAGAGAGGGATTTGCATAGCGAGTATATGGCAAAGCTGGGATTCGAGGTCTAGTAGCTCTTTTCACAATACCTTGCCCCTGATGTGGGCTTTCTTGTGTGTCAGAGACCATTTTGAGAACCCCGTATTAAAAACTGACCTTTGAATGACTTGAGAGAACAGCAGCGCACAAACAGAAAGGGTCGGTGTCTTTAATGTGTCAGTACAGTGACTATAATGGCCGGTGAAGTGTATAAGACTGGATTAGTAACTTCTTGAGGAGAGGGAGGAATAACTCACTTCACAAAGTGAAAAGAACCCTCAAAGACTCATAGATTTAGAACTAGAAGGATTCTCGGAGGTCATGCAGTCTGAGACCCTCATCTTACAGATGAAGAAACTGAGACTTTCTAGAGTTCCAGTGACTTGCCCAAGGACTCAGTGGCAGTAGGTAGCAAAGCCAGGTTTCAAATACAGGTCTTCCGGCTCCAGAGCCTGTTCTCTTCTGGGTTTAGCGCCAGAGGTAGAATCTACAGCAAGGCTTCAGTGACAGTTGTGCCCTCCTTCTTTCATTGAGTAAGTGCTTATGATTACCATGGACATACAAAGCCAGTAGTCTCCTTAGAGAAGAAATGAATCTTGTCACATTTCAGTGAATCTCATCTGAACCACACATGCACAAAGTCATTCTCTGAGTCTCTGTATGTACCTGCAAGGTGAGAGGTATGAGACACTGTATAAGCAACAGCAGGAAGAGAGAGATGTGCCAAATGGGCTTCTTGTCTTCTAAGAGCCAGCAGCTTCCTACTGTGAGAGCATTTGCCTCATCAGCAGTGGAGGGGAGCTGGAATTCATCCTTATCTGAGAAGAGCCAGGAAGATGAATGAAGGGATCCTAGGCTTGCTATGGAACAGGGAGCACGCACCCTCCCTTTGAAGGCCACTGACTTTGTTGGGTAAACAAAGCCCTTCCAGAGTCTTTCCCAGGCCTTCATCTTAGAGCTGTTCCTCTGAGCTGAGCTCCTATCGGTGCATAACTGTTTGGATGTTGTTCCCCTGAGAGCAGGGACTGTCTTTTACCTTTCTCTGTATCCCCAGTGCTTAGCACAGTAGAACTATGCCCATAGTAGGAGCTTAATAAATGCCAGGTAACTGACTGATCAGGATCTATCACTATATGTATCCTCTTCATCATTTCTGGAATCAAATTCAAGACAGAGTCTGCTTCCTACAATTCTCTGATACAGCAACCAGATCAGCATATATTTGAAGAGTTTGTAGTGACCTAGAAAATTAACAGCTAAATTCCCTTCCGCAAGTCAACAGAATAATTATGATGTACCAATAACTCTCCTTGAAAATGTTAGGAGAGAAACTGTCCACCTGAAACCCATACTTCTGAATATAGCCACACAGCCATCACTTTGGGTAGGTGGAGATCTTCCCTAGAGGGTCAGCTTTTCGGACACTGTTAGTTTAGGATGTGAGGGGAGTTGTTCGGATGGCACCCTTTCCAATATCCTGATTTTATTTTCTGCTACATACTTGTTTTGCTTCAATCACTACATTGTCCAGGTGCTTTTGAATTGTATTGTCTGTGACAGTAAATTCATATTTTTCTTCTAATCTTTCAATATCTGTTACAAAATTTCATCCACTATCAATTTTCTCCCAAGCTAGCATAGTTTAGCAGCAGTGCCAAACATATTGCATATCTGGTTGAACTACAGCTGGTTATCAAATCTGTCTGTGTTCTCATTTCACAGCTTCATTTTTCTCCTATAAAAATGTCAGAGCTCAATGTTGATCTGAAGATGCAAGAAAAGGATGAACTCAACTGGAAAAAAATGAAGGCTGAAGGATTAGATGATGATGGAGAAAAAGAAGCAAAACTTATCCGCAATTTCAATGGTATAAAGGGGTTTCTTATGAGGAATACACATCTTGCTGACCTGTTATTTGTAATTCACAAAGTGCTACTGATGGCGTCGTAGCTGCCTTCGCAAAAGGAGAATGTCCAGACCACAGGAAGTAATAGCCCCCCGTCCTCTGTCCTAGTCAGAACACATCGTCCCCGTTGTCTGCTTCTGGGCACCACGGTATCAAGAATATTGTTGATCCGTGCTCAAAGGGGATGAGCAAGGTAGTCAGGGCCCTGGGAATCTTGTCATTAGGGGACCAAGTTTAAGGCATTTGAGATGGCTGATTTAGAGAAGAGAAAGATTAGCCATCTTTGAATAGGAAGGACCATAATGTGGAAATGAGGTTAGACTTACTCTGTGGGCCAGAACTAGGGCAGGTGGGCTGGAGCCAACCTGGACCTCTGTGTAAGAGCTGGTTTTCAGTGTGAGCACTTACACCCTAGAAGTCAGTGAACAATTACAAATTGAGGTTTCATTTGTTGTTTTGTTTGTTGATTGTTTGGATTTGAAGATGTTAATAATGCTGATTAAACTTGAAAATGTGCTGTAGGTCTTTTTTTTTTTTTTTTGAGAGAGAGAGCCCTTTGTTAAGGCTTTACCAGCACACCCTTGGCTAAGGCCCAGTTGGCAAAAGTTCAAGTGAGCCAGATTTCATCTCATTTATAAGAAAAAAAATATCATTGGAGTACATATTTACTTTCTGACATCTGGATTTGTTCATCAGTAGAATGGGTTGGCTTATCAGGTAGTAAAATTCCTGTCACTGGAGGCATTCCAGCTGTCTGGCTATAAGGGATATTGTAGAGAGGATCCCTGTGTGGAGCAGGAAACCGAACTACAGAACCTCAGACATCCATTCCAAAACTAAGCTTTCCTTTCTTCAGATGTGGTTAAACATTTGTCTCAGAGTTCAGTGATTTACATGGGCCGCATAGCAAATCCACCTTCCCACCTTCCCCTTGGCCAAATTATGCTAGTTAGCTCTGCTAGCCTCCGGATAGGAAGCTTAGCTTCACAAACCACAAGTCAAGCAGTGAGCTGTTAACACCTACTGGTCACCTTGCTCAGAAGCGATCAGGATTTGGTTTGACCCTTGGCTTCCTGGCCAACAGAGAAGCTGGGCACACTTTAAGCCAGGAACAGCCTCAGATTGCATCATCAGAGAACGTTAGCACTGACACATCTATGTGCCTCTGAAAGCGTGATCACTGCTTTGAGAACAGCATTGTCGAGTCCCAGATAGAGCATTTCTTGGTTAGGGCTGGGATAGAGGGGCACAGAGGAGGAAGCCCTGCAGGGAAGGACCCAGAGAAGAGGGACCTCACCTATCAAGGGACAATAAAGAGGACTCTGCACTTAGAGTAAGAAGACTCGAATTTGAAACCCCAGTACTAAGGATGGCCCCTTGGGCCCCTCTGGGCCTATTTCCTCGTTTATAAAATCTGGATATTAATACTTGCTATACCTGTCCTATGAGGGCTTTGTGAGAAAACCACTATAAAAGCCTATTATTCTAAAATCAGATCGTTGTAGAAAGGGACACAGGAGCTCAGATGCTTTAAATGTAGTAAGAATGTATATTTGAATATTTGAGTGTGTTGGAAAGTCATGGATTTTTAGATTTGAAAGCAAGAATTTCCTATAACTTCCCTTCCTGCCAATGTTCTTAACCTTTTTGGTGTCATAGAGCTCTTTGACAGTCTGGAAGAGCCTATGGACAGACCCCTGAGGCAGTTAGGCAGTGCAGCAGACAGGGCCTGGAGTCAGGAGGGCCTCAGACACTTACTGGTTGTGTGACCCTGGGCCAGTCACCTTACCTCTGCCTCAGTGTCTTCATTTGTAAAGTGGGTATAAAAATAGCACCTACTTCCCAGGGTTGTCATAGGTACCAGGTAAGATATTCATAAAGTACTTAGTATTATACCTGACACATAGTAGGTGTTTAATAAATGCATGTTTCCTTCCTGCTCAGAATAATGCTTTTAAGTGCTCAAAATAAAATATTGGATCATAAAGGGGATTAAGTATAAAGATGTAATTTTTGTTCCCATCTAAGTCAACTGATCCAATGAAACTTATTGCTGGAAGTTACCCCTGCCTAGAGCTAGTGACATTTCTGCTGAGCAGATCTAGTGATAAGGAGCTCATTACATGAAAACGTCTCCTGTTTTTTGATACTTCTCATCATAAAGAAATTCTGAAGGGGCTGAGCTACATCAGTAATTCCTGGACATTTTTTGCTCGAAATAAGTACAGTTTCCTCATTGTGAGGGACTATGGCACTGAGCATGTATGCTGATGATGCTTTGGGAAGGTTGGGAGACTCCAGCAATTTTCTCTTCAAAAACAGCAGCCATTTTTGTTGAGTCCTTTGCAAATCAACGTGTTTTGAAGTTAATGCATATGTGTAGTAAGCAGGTTTTATTTATTTTGTAAATATTATACTTGGCATGCACTATGTATGTTCTAGGTGAAATTTATATTAAATGTCACCGGGGCAAGTAAGGGGAGCCCCTGATTATCTGGACAGGAGTACTTGCAGTGAAGCTAGTTGTGCAGTCTGGCCCCATTGCCCAAGGCATGTGTTGTACTTTTTGAGACTATATAGCATCTCCTTATTGACCTCTGACTGGAGGGGGATACTGTCCTTTTGAGTTCACAGTAAACACTCCTTTAGAGGAACCCCTCACCTTATAGTAGGTCATAAAGGGAGCAGAGCCAAAACAAAGACTGCCTGTCTTTCCCCTTTAGGGGCATATCCATCTATAGCTTTCCCTTGGATTCAGTTTCTTTACCTGTAAAACAGGGATAATAATGCCTGTAGTGCCTGCCTCGGGAATGTTGTAAAGAACCAATGAAGAAATGTGTACAAAGAGTTTATAAAACCTTAAAATTAATTATTATGAATCAGAGAATGTTAGGCTATATATACATCTCTCCCATCTTATATTGTACATTCAATTGTTTTTCTAACATGAGTGCAGGGCTTTACATTTATCGCTAACATTTGATTGTTATATGTAGCCATCTTTTGAATATCCATTCAAGACTGTGAGGATCTTATAGGATCCTGATCCATTCTTTAGCTTGTTGGTTGTGTTATATGAACAGTTGGTAAAGGATAAGCATGTCATCCATGATTTGAAGTTGTCAAAGTACTGAACAGAACAGGGCCAAGGAGAGCTCTGCAACATGCCAGAGAGCCCTCGCCCCTTCCAGCTTAATGCCAAGTACTCATCAATACTTTGGGGTCTGGTTCCATGGCCAGTTATGAATTCACTCAGCTGTAGCAGTGATTCCTGACATTTATAACAGTGCTTTATGGTTTGTAAACCAGTTTTCTTCCAAAAACCTATGAGGAAGATAGTACAAGTTTAATCTTCATCTTGTACTTAAGGAAACTGGTGTTTAGAGGTAAAATGTTTGTCCACATTTAGAGAGTTCCAAAGTATCAGAACTAGGATTCACACTGAGGTCTACTACCTCTAAGTCATGTTTTCCAATGACCTGGCTTCCCTCTACTACCACCCAGCTTACATGTCTCATACACGAGGATACAGTGAAAAGATATTAAGTGCCTTTGGGAAACCCTTTTGTCTATAGCAAAAGTTCATAACCTAGAACCGGAACTTTTTTTTAATGTTATTCTGAGGGTAATATTTTCATAGGCTTCTCCAGACTATCAGAGGAGAAAGAGTTGTCTATGACATAAAAAAAAGATTAGGAACTTGTGGTATATAGCATACCTTTCCATTGCCACAAGATCCTCCTACCAATTTTGATAAGACCCATGAGATCATATTTGCCTATTACATTAAAGTCTCAAGTTCATTTTGTATAATACCCAGGTCCTCTGTCTTGCCACGTGGATATAAAATATTATTTCTGATACTCTTCAAAATTCTTTCATCCTGTGAATTATTGGACATGTACCTATTGTTTTTTATATTATACTTTATCTTTACTGGGCATTTTTCTCCTTTGCCCCCCATTTCCAATTTAAACTCATCTCAATCAAATCTCTAGCCACCATTTTTCTTCCTATTCTTCATGAAGTATCCTCTCTCCCTTTTAAGGAAAATGACAGCTTATTTTTTGACATCATTTACATATCCAACTTTAAAGTCCTTAACCTTCATTTAGAAGATTGAGAACACCATCATCAAAAGGTTCTAGGTTAATTTCCCAAGTATATACATTAAAAATGACATTTTCTTCAGATAAGGAATAACTGTTCTGTATTCCTCTCCTTCATATCATGATACTTACAGGGTCTATACACTGGCCTACTAAGAAATTGTAACTTCTCAAAGGAGTTTATTTTGATACAGTTCAGCGAATTCAGTTTGGCAAACATCTGTTAAGAGTGTGCTATGTGCAGAGCTCTGTAAGACTAACAGTCTGGTGGAGTATAACAGATAGATAAGCAAAATACACAATAATGCATAATAAGTACCTTAGAGATGTACAAAGCAAGTTCTGGGTTTGGGCCAAGACCAAATGAAAATTTTCCAGACCACCTGTGCCTCCCAAAGGAAGTTCATTCCTCCTTCACGTTTGTCATAGTACACTGTCTTGACCTCTCCATTGCCTCCTTAATCCCCCATGTAGGTCCTAAGTATTTGTGTCCATGTCTTCTCCTTCCCCTCTTCTGTAAGAGTCAGTGTGTTCCAGTGACTGTTCAGTTCAGGTGGAACTGAGAATCCACATATGGGGGCGGAGGGGGCTGTAAGGTAGGGTTTGTGAACAGTACCCCTTGGATGCCTCTCCTGGCAGATCTGTTCTAGGGGTACAAGATAGATCCTTCCAACACTATTTTTAGCCACAAGTGCTATCCAGCCTAGTTGATGACTCTGGTAACAGCTAGCTAATGGCTCTGAAGCTGTATTTGCCTACTGATATTAATATCTCAATTTCACTTTGATTAAATGCCTAATTATGTGTATTGTCTGTCACACTCCCTATCATCCGTAGTTCTGAAATAGATTCCATTTTGTTGAGCTTGTTTTCCACCATGCTTAACGACTCAATAAAGGAGGCCCACAAAACAGCCAAGTCCAAGCAGCGACAGGGCAACCGACAGATTAAATGAAAAAACCGAAAACAATTCACTCTAATTAAAACCAAAGGAGGATGTTTCCAGTGGGCACATCAAAGGGGCAAGAAATATCTGGTTAACATCTCCTTTACGCATTAGGAAATCTGCACATCCTGGAGAAGCACTGCCCAGAGGGAGGAGCAAACTTGGCCAAGGGCTTAACCACCATTCACACTTGGCAGTCAATGAGGACCCCAGGTCCAAGCTTTCTCTGGGGTCAGTACAGAGAAGGAAGGTATTGAGAGTAACTCAAGGCAGCATCATATTATGGAAATCATTGTGTTGGAAGCCCTGGCATTGACTCTTGGGTTTGCCACTTAACTGGCTGACCATGGCAGTGTGACACTGGTCACACCTTAGCTTCTTCATAAAAGGAGGAGCAAGGACCAGGCCAGCTCTAAGCTCCCCTACAATTTTAAGTCCTTCCATGCTGTAATATTAAGTCTCTCATAGCCCATATGTATTAGATAATATTGTAACCATAGCCTGCAAGAGAATACTTTAGAGGAAAAAGAAAACACCATGAATGTCACTCAGTTGGCTGGAAGATATCTTTCAAGCCTGTTCTCATGTACCAAAGGGAAAGAAAGTGAGGACAATAAATGTTTATTGATTTGTGAGGCATTGTAGTAGAAAGAATGCTAGCCAAAAGTCAAAAGGGACCCCGATCCCAAACACACTTCTAATTCCCCGGAGTGGTAATATCACATCTCTGAGCTTCAACTTTCTCTTCTCCAAAATAGGAATAACAATACCCACAAGGCCCAGTTTATTTTTGGTATCCCCAGAAGAGTGCCTGGCATACAGTTGGTGCTTAATAGATGCTTGCTGGCTGATGACCTCTTGGAATCTTTGCTATAGGGTATTAGCAACAAAGAAGCAGGCTCTATGGATAGTGACATCTCCAGATGTTTGTAGCAGATGTGCTGGGTGCATCGAACCCTGACACACTGCAGTGGCTCTCAGAAGAGATCCGTGACTACTCAGGAGTATCACCTGAGGGGCCACCAAGGGGAAGTCGAGTGAATGAAGATCCCTGTTATCCAGATTATGACATGGAGTTAGACCGAGAGAGAGAGAGAGAGAGTGTATGTCAGGATGTCTTGGGAAATGAGGCAGACTTAGAATTCAGCAGGAGAAGAGCCGGCTGGCTGGCTTTCAGGACGTTGTAAGACTTCACTAGTTGCCTCTCCTTTCTGTCCTCTGACTTCTAGACCCTCTGCAGTCTGGCTTCCATCACTGAAACCACCCTCCAAAGTTACCATTGATCTCTAATTGCTAAATCTAATGATCTTTCTTTCCAATCCTAAACCTTTTTTATCTTTCTGTAGCCTTTGACAACAGTTATCACCATCTCCTTCCTGGACACTATCTCCACACTATGGTTCCTGATGCTATTTTCCCCTGGTTTTCCTGCTAACTGTCTGACCATGCTTTCCCAGTCTCCTTTTCTGGATTTTCATCCAGGCCGTACCCTCTATCCATATGTGTCTCCCAAAAGTCTGTCTTGGGCCCTCCTCCTTTCTCTTTGTGTCAGGGGTTCTTAACCTGGGGTCTGTGAACTTTTTAAGAAATATGGTTTCATAACTATACTTCAGTATGATTTGTTGTTGGATTTGGGGGGGGGGGGGATTTTCATTGGTACTTCTTTGATTTTTTTTTACGCATTTTTTAAAAATTCGAAGAAAGGTTTCATAGGCTTCTCCAGACTGCTAGAGGGAGTCCATGAGATTAAAAAAGAAAACAGTTTAAGAATCCCTACTCTATGTAGTCCCATATCCCAAACTAGATGTCCTTTTAGTGTTTAAACTCAAATTGTCCAAAACAGAACTCATCTTACCCCCAAAGCTTCTGGTCTTCCCAGCTTTCCTATTTCTGTTGAGTGTCTTCCAGAGACTCAGGCTGGCAACCTCAGTACAGTCCTCTCCTTCTCCCAAATCACATATATCCAGCCTCTTGCCAAGTCTTGTCATCTCTGCCGTCACAGTGTCTCTCCTATGATGTCCCCTGATCTCCTCTCACCTCCTGCCTAGGCTGTCACAGTGGCCTTCTAGCTGATCTCACTGTCGTCAGTTTTCTACCCATGCCGGTGTAGCCTCCACTGACTGCCAGAGGAATTTTCCTAAAACGCAGGCCTGACCCTGTCAGGCTCCCTCCTCACTAGGTTCCAGGGGCTCCCTGTTACTTGCAGGATCAGGTATGAAGTTCTGCACTTGTGTTTTGCTGAGATCCACTACCTGGCTCCTTCCAGCCTTTCCAGGCTGCTCCTTTCAGGCTGCAGTCTGGTTCCACTGACCAACTTGCTGTGCTGTCCTTTCCTCCCCATCTCAGGGCCTTCACCCTGGCTATCTGCCAGGCCTTACCTTTAACTCCCTGAGCTCCCTTTAAGACTATCTCTGATCCCAGCTTCTGCAGGCATGTAGGGAGAGGAGCCCAAGACAGAAAGACTCAGACAAGGATTCTGAGCAGCAGGAACAAAAAATGCATCAATCCATATGCATCCCTCTGCCTCTGTCCTGGAGCTTTTCTGTGTTTCTCATAAGGACAGAAGCCAGTGCAGATGAAGGTGAGTGAAGAAGCCAATGGAAGGGTAGTTTAGTAGATTAAAGGAGACAGAAACTAAAGATGCTGGTGAGGGGGGCGTTAGTCATCAGAGCATATCTTTAGAGCTAGAAGGAACTTTGGAGGTCTCAATACGATCCCCAGATTTTATACAAGAGGAACCAGGCCCTGAGAAGTTTAGGGACTCACTTGCTCAGTGTTACATGAGTAAGTTGCATAGCTGAGATTTGAACCGGTGCTCTTTCCAGTACAGTATAGTCTCTCAAGACTGAGAGGAGATGGGGGCAGACAGGATTGAGGTACAGAGGACTCTTCTGACTCAAGAAAGAGAAAAAGGATGCATGTAGAAACACATATTTTCATGCAATCAGAGTTCTCACCCAAGGAATCCCATCCTATTTTTGGACAGTCTAGACTGCCAGGGAGGTTTTCCATATTGAAATCCATCTCCATGTAACTTACCCTTTGGCACTGCCTCTGCCCCCAGGGCCAAAGAGAACAACTGTAAACTCTCTCCCTGTGACAATCCTTGAATTATTTGAAAGTGACCAGCTTCTGTAGCCCTTCCAAGATGGAGAAAAGGAAAGCTTTTGCTGATTTCAGTCTTTACAGTGAAGTCAAAGGCAAAGTCATCTGCCTAGTGTATGGAGGAAGGCAAAACTGAGGTCTCCAGAAGAGTGGCCATTTATAAGAGCAGCAGTGGCAGCGCGTGTGCCAGGGAATCAGCAAGCCATAAAGGAAAGGCTTGCCAAATGCTCCGGAGGTGAGGTGGGCAGCAAGAGTTTCTCTTAATCCGGGTCAGCTCTGCTCATGACTTTCTCCATCTGTGTTCTATGGCTCAAGCAGGTGTGGAGAAAATAAAGTTACTGAAGCTATTCAGGGCTGGAAAATGAACTGACATGTTTAGATGGAAATGTGGAAGCCATAGTTACTGGTTAGGGTAACACTGCAATGTCTAGGAAGTCCAAAGAAACCCATAAGTTGATATCAAAGTGATTGGGAGAAAAGTTTATTATGAGAGAAGCCTGTAAACATCTTTATAAAGGGAGTCGAGGCAGTACTATATAGTGTGGAAGACTAGTCACCAGGTTTCTGCTTAAACTTTTCATCCTAAGAAATTAAAGGGCAGCTAGGTGATACAGTGAATAGAGCAGCAGCCCTGGAGTCAGGAGGACCTGAGCTCAAATCCAGCCTTAGACACTTGACATACTTACTAGCTGTGTGACTTTGGGCAAGTCACTTAACCCCAATTGCCCTCCCAAAAAAAGAAATTAAGATATTTGAACTGAAGGTGGGTGGAGCCAAGATGGCAGAGTAAAAGCAGGGACTTGCTGGAGTTCTCCCCCAAACCCCTCCAGATACCTGTAAAAAATGACTCTATAAACAAATTCTAGAGCTACAGAACCCACAAAATGGAGAGTGAAACAAATCTCTAGCCCAAGAAAATAAAGAAATTAATATATTTGAGGCCATTTTACAAGAGCAAGACAACCTACCCACCACTTCCCCCTCAATCTTCCACTGACGTTTGCTCTGTTTCACTTCCCACTTTTCGATTCCTTTAAACTCCTGTGAACTGGGCACCTGCTGTTCTTTCCACAGTGCTGCCTTCCCCATCCTCTCCACCTGCTTTCCCTCAGGGGCCAGTCAAGTCCATTCAGTTTGACTCAGAACGCTTATTGGGCGCCTGCCTCCCTCTAGCCATATAATGCACTCATTATGGACAAATTCCCATTTATTCTTAGGCGTGTCCTTGGCCATGCCCTCTAACTTCATTGAACTTCTTAAATACTGCTTGGTTTCATGCAGAAATAACAGGCATAATGAGTTTGTGAAACTTCTTTTATACAGTATTTCTTACCCACAGGCAGTCCTGTACCTACCCCCAGCCATCGTCTGTGCAAGGGCACAAGTCAGGATCCTAAATGTTCACAATAGGATGTCATCCCTCCTTGCCTCCCATATGGCTGGTCACTGAAGTATATGGATTCCTCTTTAATCAACAACACAGAATGTTAGCTCTTTGGCCACTCCTCAGCTAATTCAACCATTAATTGACTACGATCCAGCCCTTGTCAAAAACTCACTGGGGATACTGAGATTTGGGAAGTAGCCTAATGGGCACATTAGCTGTGCATTCCTCTGTTCTCTGTTAAATTGGACCATCTGAATGTGCCACATCCCCACTGAATTCTCAGCTCCTAACTTCAGTGTTCTCACAGCATTACGCTTTGAGCTGGTGCCCTCAGCTTTTAGAGAAAAGTTCAGTATTTTAAAATGCCCGTATGACAAATTTTCCTACATCTTTTGCAAAACTAGCTGAAGATACCGTTCATTATATTAACCAACATCTCCTGTATTCAGCTCAGTTCACCCAGCCTTTATTAAGCGCCTGCTACTCGTATGGTGCTTTTGTGGTAGGCCTGTGAAAATGAAAAGCCACATAGCCCTTGTCCTCCAGAACTCTACCATCTTCTAGGGGAGATGAGACAGGAGCAAGGGTGTGAGCTAGAATGTTGCTAGTGCTCGAGAGGGTCCAAGCAGAGAAGGATGGCAGGTTGGGGAAGGAGGAGTCCCTTCCAGCTGGGAGAACTGGAAATGTAGGAACTGCCCCCAAGCTGGGAAGGAAGGGATGATCGGGGTAGGCAGGGATTGTGGCTCATGTAATGGTCCATGTAATGCATTTCTCCTAGAGTTCAGCATGTACTGTGAAAGCTTATCCACCTGAATGGGTCTGAACTTCCTTTTATGAGGCAGATGAGAACTGACTCAGCAGACGGGCTTCCCTGAGCCTTCAGGAAGCTCCACTGTGTAGTCAGTTCCCACCTGCAGTAATCAGTTCTCCCGGGTGCCAAGTGCAACTATTTGTCTCATCTTTTAACCTTTGTAATTTTATATGTATATAAATCCATTTTGGAAAGCAAGCAAGGTAGAAACCAGTTTTCTTTAGATGTCCACAGGCATTTCCTACACACTCTTAAATGCTGCTTCCTCTGTGAATTCTTTATCTTCCATATCTCCTAACACAGTGCTCTGAATACAGGAGACACTTAACAAACATTCGCTGGTTGATTAGGCAAGTCTTCTTGTGAGAAAAAGGATTGGATTTAGCCTAAGTCTAAAGAGATTTGGGAGTAATGACAGAATCAGTCAGCAAGAGGGCAGTGAGGTCCTACTGTGTGCTGAGAACTCTGCCCAGTACTAAGGATCCAAAGACAAAAGGGAAGTGAAGCCTGCCCTTAGGAAGCTTACACGGAAGGGCAGGAAAAGAGATACAAGGTTCTCAAGTAAGAACATAGAGAATTTTTTTGGATCCACACATATTATGTCATCAGTGTAAGAAGTCACCAGGTGAGGACATTTTCTGTATCACTGCCTAATGTGCCGGTGTGTTGGGGGTCATGTGGCTGTTATGTGAGCCTCAGGCATCCTGCCTTCAGAGCCTGCTCCTCTAGCCTCCACAGCTCTCCATCCTCTCAGTACAGGATGGCTGTGAAAGAAATACACTGGTATGATGGAGGCAAGACACACGCGACTGGGGGAATCTGGACCAGCTGGCCCTCAGTGAGATGGGAGATACGTGCCCTCTGAGCCCAAAAAGGAAGCCAAGGCTTTCCTGAGGCTGAGATGAGGGGAAAGGGCCTTCATTGCAGGCAGGGAGGGCAGCCTATACAGAAACACCAGGGCCAGAGACAGAATGGCATGTACAGTGAAGATCAAGGAATCTGTTTCAATTGATTAGCACCAAATGTGGGAAGGAAGATATGTGTAAAGAGGCTGGCACTGGATGAGCCCCAAGAAGGTGGTATACCAGACCAAGCAAACCTCTTGACCTCTCTGGGACTCAGTTTCTTTATCTGTAGAATAAAGGAGTTGAAGAAGATAACCTTGTTAGATAGACAGCTGAGTGGGTCAGTGGACAGAGTGCTGGGCCTAGAGTCTGAATCCTGTCTCAGACTCTTACTAGCTGGATGACTCTGTAAAGTCATTGAACGTTTCTCAGACTCAAATCTCCTCATCTGTAAAACAAGAGTAATAATACCACCTACGCCCCATAGCTGTGAGGATTGTATCCCGCAGAATAGACGTACAATAGCCCAGTATAAATGGCAGCTGATGTGATTGGTATCACCTGTCTCTAGAGCCAGCAGCCCCTGTTTGTTAGATGAGGACCCTGAGGTTCACAGAGCCAAAGTGGTTTGGTCAGGGACGTGTGGCTAGTAGGTAGCAGAGGTGACACCTGGGCCAGCCCCTCTGGCCCCAGGTGGAGAGAGTTTCCCAGTATGGCACAGCTCTCCCTGTCTCCCCACAGGAACATCACACCTGGGGCTAAACAAGTGATGGGGCATCAGTCTCCCAGGGTTTGTTCGAATTTACCCACACATGCCATTGCCTGGCCCTGAGCAGGTCACTGCCCCTCTCAGAGCCTGGAAGTTGGGGTGATGATTGTTCCCTTCCTCACATCTCAATGTTATGAGTAAAATGCTTTGTAGATCATGTAAATGAGACCTGCTGGTACTGTTAGGCATGAAATGAGCTAGTTTTAAATCTCTTTAAGAATCGAAAGAAAATACACATGGATATAAAGTGTTATTTAATTTGTAAAACTCTCTTCTTTTTCTTCAGTCATTTTGGCTAAGTATGGATTAGATGGGAAGAAGGACGCTCAGCTGATAAATACCAATTACATCAACGATGGCACAGAAAATGATGTGCTGGATGATCCAAGACTGGAGAAATTGTGGAATAAGGTAAAGTTTAGTTTTGTTTGATTAGGCATGCATGTTTGTGCTGTTACATCATCACCAAGCCAAGCATTTATGAAGTGCCTACTCTGTGTCACTGAATCTCCTTGGCCTCAGTTTCCTTATCTGTAAAATGAGGCAGTTAGGCCAGATGGGCTACAGGGCAGTGGCACGTAAGGCAGAAGGATCTTGTCAGTTGTACCTCCATGAAAGCCCTTGCCTGTGTCCCTTTTCCTCTGGACTGCCGTAATGGCATCCTCCTTCAGTAGAATGTGAGTTCCTTAGAGGGCAGAAATTGCTTTTCTCTTTGTATCCAACTAGTGCTGATTCTGTGCACATGGTGAATACTTCAGAAATGTTCATTGGAGTGATGAGGAATAGTGAAAACAAGCACCAGGTCTGGGCTGAAGGGACATGAGTTCAAGTCCTGACTGCTCATTGCTAACTCTGTGACCCAGAACAAGTCATGGCCCACTTTGAGCCTCACTTTCCTCTTGTTCACAATGAGCAGGGTGAGACACTATCATTTCTAAAGACCTTTCCAACTCTAAATCTTGTAATGGACAGCAGAGTAAGGAAAGTGCTTTATCGTGTGGAAAAAGCCCATAGTTTACAATAGATTTACATGACTGTTTCTCTCTTGTTGCCACACGGTAGAATTGAGGAGCCCATCCTCTATCTATAAGTTTATCTTTTAAAAATTTCAGAAAACTCAATGTTTCTTGAATGAGAATGATGAGTAGGTTATTTATAATTTAATGGTGAATATTCTGCTCCATCTCTACCTGGGGAAGGTGTGGCAGAGAGTGGGAAAGCTGGATTTGTCTCACATGTCTCATATCAGTCCTTCAAGATTAATCCTGTATAGAGGTGCTTTAGATTATGACAGCCGTAAGAATACGGTTATGACAGGGGGTATGACTCGCATTCTTTGTCATTAGAATACTAGTAAAAATTTTCTATTTGTTGGTGCACATCATTCTTATGATTTAAGACACAATTCCCAACATTTTCATAAATGTCAGGGGTTTTGTTTGCAGGAAGCAAGCCTCAAGGTCAGCCTGGGGGTTGTAGTCTGGATGCTGATGCAAGGAAGTCTCTGAGTTGAACAATTAGGAGTACTGCTGCCTATGGGAGGTTATGTAGGCAACATCTTGTTTTACAGATGAGGAAATTAAAGCCCAGAATGGTCAAGTAACTTTCCCAGGGTCACATGGCTTAGTAATTAAAGTAATTAATTAAAATTAAACAGAATTTAACCTTGTAACTTGAACTTCTCTTTTTTTTTTTCTTCTTGTTAGGCTAAAACCTCTGGGAAATTTTCCAGTGAGGAGCTAGATAAACTGTGGCGGGAATTTAAACATCATAAAGAAAAAGTCCACGAATATAACGTCCTTTTAGAGACTGTGAGCAGAACAGAAGGTACTCCCGACAATGTTGAAATATTCATAAACAAAAAACATCTTTGTTTTCCAAACAGTGTTCCACTACGTTCTTAAGCAATACCGTAAATCTGATGTCTCGATTCCTGAGCTTTTACTGGCTGTAGACCCAAAGTATGTTATGAATAATTATGCAAGGTTTCCACCTTGGACATATTTTGATGGGCAGTTTTTTGTTTTTGTTTTTAAATTACTGTATGTACTTGAGTCCAGGATATCACAGATTTCAGTAAGTGTTTATTTAAGCACCTACAATATACAGAGAACTATTTGAGGAACTAGAAGAGATCCACATTTTAGATACAACACGATCTTTGTCCTCAGTCATTGATTCATTTTGCTGGCCATCCAGTCAGCAAGTGTTTTTTAAAGAGCTTTCTATGTGCCAAGCCTTGTGCTCGGTGCTGAAGATACAAAGTCAGGCAAAAACTGGCCCTGCTCTCAAGGAGCTCCCTTTCTAAGGAGGGAGAAAAATCTAAGCATAGTTGGGGACACATTAAGGATGGTCCCAGCAGGAGGGCCTGGGTGACCTCCAGGCTAGTGGTGCCCCATGCAGGAGGTGGGGAGGCCAGAGGGAAAGGGCATGCATCTGTTGAGTTGGAAATGCTTCCAGGGCCTCCCTGAGACATCCACAAGGCAATGTTGCAGCAGGCC
Organism: Pseudochirops corinnae; assembly: GCA_028646515.1. Taxonomy (NCBI): domain Eukaryota; kingdom Metazoa; phylum Chordata; class Mammalia; order Diprotodontia; family Pseudocheiridae; genus Pseudochirops; species Pseudochirops corinnae. The sequence continues at coordinate 141,353,906 of CM053592.1, forward strand.
TGGCACTCAGCAAAGAAGCAAGGGCTGGTTGTATACATCTAGGAACCATCTACCTGGAGATGACAGCTAAGTCCCTGAAACATGCTTTGCTGGTTGCTGCAAAGGTACTCAGACAACAACAAAATTATCTCTGCCCTCAAGACACTTACAATCTACGTGGAAATATATTTATACATATAAATAATACAATTAAATTCAACAGTCATTTACCTAGTTCTTGTCATATCCTAGGCACTATAATAGGACAACATAGTTGAAAGAAGTGACTCCTAACAACTAGGGAGATCAGGAGGTGGCACCCAAGTTGATCTGTGAGTTAAGGTAAAGACTATATGAGATATGAGGTGAAGAGAGAATGCATGCCAGGCACAGAGGGTCGCCATGGAAGGCTGAGGTTGAGGGAACAGCAAGTAGACCAGTTTGCTTGGAAATGTAGAGGGCATGAAGGGGAGAATGGTAAAATAAGTCTGAAACGGTCAACTGGCACCATACCATGAAGAACTTAAGTGCTAAACTCGACTTTGCAGTCAAGTAGGGGATCTTATGGCCTGACAAAGAGATTTTTAACCTATAAAAAGTTAACTATAATACATGGTAAGTCCATTACATACAAAATGAAATGCCCATATGCATGAGGCACAGAGTGGAGCTCAGGGAGGGATCAGGAAGACTTCTTGGAGAGGGGAGTATTTAAATGATGGATTGTAATTCAACAGGTGAAGGAGGAGGAGGGAAAAGGAGGAAGAAAGGAAGCTTGGTTGGAGCATAGAGAGTATGTGGGAAGGATTAGTGTAAGATAAGTTTGGAAAGGTAAGGTGGTGCCATACTGTCCAGGGCCATGGCATTAGGGAAGATGCTGGTGAAGAGGATGTGAGCAGAGCTTTGCCACAGGGGGACCAGTATGGTACTCACATGAAAGATGTAAAAGAGGGTGAGAGAATGGAAGGGAGAAGGCTGCCGTAGTAGCACAATGGCACTCTGCCTCTGTTAATCATTTTACCTTTGTAAGGCTGTTTCCCCAGCTGTAGGAGGGTTCCACCTTCCTTATGTGAATTCCCCTGACTTTCTCTCTCCTCCCCCACGCCACAGCACTGCTTTATGTACCTCTGGCTCCCAATCCTGGCCTCGAGGATAAAATAACCATCTTGCTTGTGGAGGCTAGTCTTTTCTGTGGTGACTCCTTAATCCCATTCCTAAGGCCTTGCTCCTTTGGACATTCCACCAGATACACCTCATCTTCAGCCTTCCTCCTTGCTCCTTTCTCTCTGCTTACAAACACACTCATAATCTCCCCTTTTCTTTAAAAAAAAAGCTAATTCAACCACAGTCACCATTCAACATATACCTGTTAAACAGCTACTGTGTGTACACAGGGATAGGAGGGACAAAGTGTTTAGATAAGATGAAATCTGCAGACTCTTGAGTGGCTCCCTCTGGCCTACCAAATAGCCTCAAAGCTCTTTGCCTGGCGTTCAGGGCACTAAGCAACTTTGCAGTCTTCCATGAGCTCCCATATACTGTCATCCAGGCTGCCCCTCTCGGATGTCTTGCTCTTGCTTTTCCCTTTGTCTGGCATCTCCTTTCTCTTGACCTGTTGGATTTCTGCCCATCCTTTCAAGTCCTGTCCTAATCAAATGGAGCTTAAAGTTAATGTCTCTCTCCTCTTAACTTCTAACCCTCTTGAAAAGGTTGTCCACACTGGGTGCTTTTACTTCCTCAGCATTTGGTCTCCTAACTCTTGGAACTCTCTCCCCATGGCCACCAGAACTAGTCTTGGTTCTCATCATCCTTGACCTTTCTTTAGCATGTAACCCTGTTGACCAGCTCTTCCTCCTAGAGATTCTCCCTTTCCTCAGCTTAATCTTCAAAATAACTGATGACTATGAACTGTATTGTTATCATGTCACCAAGATCTAAGTATCTCAGGCTCCCTTGCCCTCCCACCCTCTCCCCCACATCCAGTCAGGGGCCAAGTCCCATTGGCTGTTCTTCCATCCTCCTTCTCCCATCACATTGAGGTATAGCATGTGGTATAGCAGAGAGGGAGATGGACGTGGAGTCAAGAGACCTAAGTGTGAATCCTGCCTCTGACACTTAGAAGGGTCACTTAATCTGTCTGTGCCACAGTTTCCTCATCTGTAAAATGAAGATAAACAACACTGCACAAGGTCATTTTAAGTATTAAATGAGAGAATATATGTAAAGTGCTTTGCAAACTGTAAAGTGCTTTATAAATGTTTCTTGTCCTTCCCCTTCTCTCCATTTGCAGTGTCACTTCCTCAGGCCAGGTCCTCATTATCTCTTGCCTGGAATATTGTAATAGCCCCTCAGCTAGTCTTCCTGCCTGTAACATCTTGACCTCTCTGATGCTCTCTTCACACAGGTGCCCAATTCATCCTCCTATTGTATGCTTTGACCAAGACAACTCCTCCATCCAAAACCATTTAGTGTTTCCTTTTCGCCTGTGGGATAAAATACAAAGTCCTTAGCCTGGCATTTTAGGGCCTCCACACCCTGACTTTAACCTAGCTTCACTTCACTCTGCTCCCCTTCTTACACTGGACATTGCAGCCAAAGGCTTGTTTCCTGAGACTTTATTCTGCCAACTCCTGCACTCCCTATGGCTTCCAGTGTATACTTTTCCTTCCATGGAGGCCCTCCAGAGGTGTGATCTCCTCCATGAAATCTTCCCCCACCCTCCCACCTCTTGCACAGAAATGCAGCTTCTTTCTCAGATTCTCTTATATTTCTTTGTCTCCTTTGCCTATATCACATTCTACTTTATGTGTCATTTTCTGTGCACATGCCCTAACTCCCCTCACAGAGTGTAAGCTTTTGAGGGCAGGGATTGTTGTCATTTCCAGCTTTGTACCGTCCTGAATGCAACGCCTTACACATAAGTGAAATGATATAGTTAGTGCTGGAATCCAGGCCTTCTGACTCCTGGTCTACTTTTCTTTCCACTACAAATCCACTACAAATAGATCTTTTCTTTAACATTTTAGAGTTAGTCATCTTAACAGGTCATGTCTCTCCTTCACAAAAGTGGAAAATTGCAGGCTTCTTCAGATTTTTTGACCAACATAATTTTATATGTTACCAGACTATTATTAGATGCGTGACCTATCCAAAGTGACAGGTCTGTGTTTTTTCACTCTCGCAAACTGCCAAACAGAGCAGATTGTAGACACTGGCAGAATGATAGAAGGTTAGCTTGATGAGCAGGATTGACGAAAGGATTGGGAGGCAGCCTTGAAATAAAAGTTAACCATCAAGTTGTGCAAAGTTAGCAGACGTTCGTCTTTGTAACAGTGTAGTTTTCCAGCTGTTTTAGTATATTTTAAGATGGCTGTCCTACTCCATAAGCCATTAGATGGAGAGTACGAAGCAAAACAAGATGAGTGTTACAGATTTCTACAGACTGCTGAAGGAGAAATAAAGCCATCTTTCCTACATGAAGGATAATAGTTTTAGCCATTAAGAGAAGGATAGCTACAGACAAGTATGAAGTCCCCTTATGTATGGGGGATGGGACACAGAGTGGGAAGTCAGTTTTAAAATCTCTGTAAAGTGACTGGAGCTCTGAGAGAAGGTTGTTTCCTTTTTGTTTTGTTTTCTGGTGTGGTGTAGTGGGTAAAGCACTGAGCTCAAGACTCCAAGACTCCAGTTTGATTCCTGCCTCTGGCACTACTGGCTGTTAGAGACACCTGTCTGAGCTTTGGCTGCTTCCTCTGTCACATGGGGCGGGTGATTCTCCTTGTTTCCTTCACAGAGCCCTTGGGAGGAGGGTGCTTTATAAACTGGCCAAGTCAGTTTACTGTTTTTTCAACAGAAAGCCATAAGAATGTAATCACTCCATTGGATGGGAGCCACATCAAAGAGGACGTCCTCCACAACAAGCACACAGAACTGAAAGACAAACTACGAAGCATCAACCAAGGGTTTGACCGTTTACGGAAAGTCAGTCATCAAGGCTATGATGCAAATAGTGGTAAGCTTTCATGTTTTATTTCAGCTCAAAAATTTACTGCAATGACAGAAAAGTATTAAGTCAAACAAGGTTAAAATGATCAGCGCAACAAATTATTCATCATTATCATTATCTTCATTATCAACAACCAACACACTATGTGGTGCCTTCTGTTTGCAGGACCCCAGGCTAAGGGCCAAAGGTACAGAGCCAAGGTAGCATAGACTTGGAGCTGATGGCTCTTCTCACGTATTGGAACAAGTCTGGTATTCTCCTCCTGGTATCGATGGCCTTCCATCATCTGTCTAGTCTTGTCTCTCACCTCCAGGATCTCTCTGTTCCAGTTAACCTGGCCTTGCAGCCTTGCTGCAGGAGAGTTTTCTTCTTCCTCTCTTCCTGTTCTTTGTCGGTTGCCCCATACACCCTTGTAGAGTACCTTCTCTCCTCTTTCCCTATTTTAAATGTAACCCTCTCCTCATCTTGGCTTTCTGAAAACTTCCACATCACTTATATTCATAATAAATTGTTTCACAGTGTTCTTAAAGCTGTTTCTAGATATACCCTATGTCCCTCTGCCTAGATCTTAATCTTTTCCAGAGCAAGGATTATGCCTTTTATTATTTATACCCCCAGAGTGCCTGGTTCAGTAGTGGGCTTACAGAACATGCATAATGAATTTTGAATAATTAATTGTTGGTGCAACAAGATTTTCTTTTTGGATCAAGAAAATTTTTGCTTTAGGTTGAATACATTTGGTATGGTGCAATGGAAAGTACAATTTAGGAGACCTGAGGTTGAATTCTGCCTCTGACATTTACTAGTTTTGTGATCTTCTGCAGGTCTTAATTTCATGTAGCTTTAGTTTCCTTAATAGTATACCACATAGGACTATCCTGAGGATCAGATGACAAAATTATGTAAAACAGTTCATAAAGTACTAAGGAAATGAGCCAGGGATCTTTGATTTTATCAGTGTGATTGTTGTCTCATCCAGTGTGGATCCTAACCCTTCTTCATTTGAATATCACTCAGAGAATAGTCTGTTCTTCTCCTTAACTTATTTATTTTATGGTTAGATTTATCTAGTTCTGAGAGGGGGCAGTTGAAGTCCCTCACAATTATAGTTATACTGTCTATTTCCTCCTATAACTTATTTAACTTTTCCTTCAAGAATTTGGTTGCTGTGCCATTTGCTGTGTGTTTATATTATTTCATTGTTTATGGTACCTTTTAGCAAAATGTAGTTTCTGATTTTCTCTTTTAATTAGACGTCTTTTTGCTTTTGCTTTGTCGGAGATCATGATTGTTACGCCCCTGCCTTTTTTTCTTCAGCTAAAACATAATAGATTCTCTTCCAGAACTTTTTTTGTGTGTGTCTTTGTTTTGAATGTGTTTCTTGTAAACAACATTTTGTTGGATTCTGTTTTCTTATCCATCCTGCTATCCACTTCTGTTTTATGGGTGAGTTTATCACGTTCACAGTTTTGCTTATTTATATATTTCCCTCCATACAGTTTTCTTCTATTTGTCCTGTTCTCTTTTTGCCCTATCCTTCCTCAAAAGTCTATTTTGCTTCTAACTGCTGCCTCCCTTAATCTACCCTCCCTATCCCCTTCCCCTCCTACTCTCCATTTAGTTAAGATAGATTTCTGTACCAAACTGAGTGTGTATATATTCTTCTTTCTTTAAACCAGTTCAGAGGAGAATGAGGACAACTTGTTATTGTTCAAGTTTTGCTCATTTGGAACCCCATTTTCCCCTCCACTGTAAAAGATGTTCTTTATATGCCTCTTCAATGTGAGATGATTCTCTTCATTCTTCTTTTCCCTTCCCCCTTCTCCCAGTTCATCCCTCCATATTTATTTTTGAGATTTTCCCCTCACAGTCAACTCATATCCCTGCCCTCTCTCTGTGTAGACTTCTAACTGCCATACCAATGATAGTTCTTAGGATTTACATGTATCATCTTCCCATATAGGAATGTGAAAAGTTTAATAAGTCCCTTATGATTTCTCACTTACATTTGTCTTTTTATGCTTTTCTTGAATATTGTGTTTGAATGTCAAATTTTCTGTTACCAACTTTTTTCATCAGGAATGCTCAAAGGTCTTCTATTTCATTAAATGTCTGTTTTTCTCATGAAAGATTATGCCCTCTGGTTAAGGTTATTCTTAGTTGTAATCCCAGCTCCTTTGCCCTCTGGAAAATCATATTCCAAGCCTTTGACATTCAAGCTGCTAAATTTGTGTGATCCTGACTATGGTTCCATGGTATTTGAATGGTTTCCTTCTAGCTGTTTGCAATATTTTCTCCTTGACCTAGTAGCTGTGAATTTTGGCTATAATATTCCTGGGAGTTTTGTGATCTCTTTCAGGAAATTATTGGTGGATTCTTTCCATTTCTATTCTACTCTCTGGTTATAAGGTATAGGCAGTTTTCCTTGATAATTTTTTTTTTAACTATGATGTCTACACTCTTTTGATCATGCTTTTCAGGTAGCCCAATAATTCTTAACTTATCTCTTCTTGATATGTTTTCCATATCAGTTGTTTTTCCAATGATATATTTCACATTTTCTTCTATTTTTTAATCCTTTTGACTTTGCTTTATTTTTTCTTAATATCTTATAGAGTCCTTAGCTTCCACTTTTCCAATTCTAATTTTTAGAGAATTATTTTCTTTAGTGGGTTTTTGTACCTCTTTTACCAAGTCATTACTTATCTTTTCATAGTTTTCTTGTGTCCTTCTCATTCTTCTTCCAAATTTTTCTTCTACTGCTTTTTTTTTTAACATCAGTAGATGTTTATTAAGTCTTTGTTGAATTTAATTGAAAAAAATTATTTTGTTTCTTTTTAATTTTATTTTAGTTTGCATCATTCATTTCCACAAGATTTTGAGTTACATATTTTCTCCCCTTCTTTCCCCTACCCACCACCCCAAAAAAGCCATCCCAGTGTGTCCCCCCTCCCCCAGTCTATTCTCTCCTATGTCACTTTTCAGTAGGGCAGGATGGATCTCCCAACCGCCGCGCCTGTGTATCTCAAGTTCCAATTGGATGTAGTCAATAATAATAATAATTGCATCTATATAGATAGATAGATATTTATAACATTTGATTATGGAACTTTAGATTCTAGATTCTTTCTCTTCCTCCCTCGTCACCCACTCCCACTGGAAGGACAAGCAATCAAATACAGGCTGAACATGTGAAATTATTCAGAACCTCTCCATAGTGAGCATATTGTGAGAGTCTGATTACATGTCCCTTCTTC
>CM053592.1:141361647-141401726 GCA_028646515.1 Pseudochirops corinnae
GAAGTATCTTTGTGTGCATTTTGGAGTTCTAGGATTGGTTTAGAGTCCTATTTTATGGGTATTTTGGGGTGGCTATGTGAGAGCTGCGATATGTTGCTGCTGCTACACCGCCATCTTGGCTCCACCCCCCTTCTACTGCTTTTTTGATTTAAAAAAAATTTTTTTTAGCTCTTACAGGCATTCTTATTGGGCTTGTGTCTAATTTGCATTTTTCTTTGAAGCTTTACTTGTAGCAGTTTTCATATTGTTGTCTTTGAGTTTGTATCTTGATCTTTTCTGTCACCGTAATAGTTTTCTGTGGTCAGTTTCTTTTTTGTTGTTGTTTGCTCAATTTTCCAACCTATTTCTTGACTTTTAATTTTATGTTAAAGTTGGTCTTTTCTCTCCTGGGGAGCAAAGACACTGCCCCAAGCTTCATGTTTTTTTCATGCTGATATTCAGTAGCATGAGGGTTTGGAAGTTTCGGGTGCTTCTAATATGTATGATCTGGGGAGAAGTGTGGTCACTGCTCTCTTGGTCTCACTCTGATCTTTACCCAGGAAAGGCCACTGCTCCCTTTTGACAAAAAGCACCACTCTGCTGCTTCTGTAACCATATGTGCTCTGAACCATCCCCTACCCCAGTGCCACAGACCCTCCGTCCAGCCTCCTAAGTTGTCTTGGGCTGGGAAGATGCCTCACCCTGACCTTTGGTTGTCTCTGCTACTCCAGAAGCTGATTGGTAGTGTAATTTTAAAGTTGTTTGGAGGGGAATGTTAGGAGATCTCCCCTGAGTGCTTCTTCTGTGCTGTCATCTTGGCTCCATCCCAAATTTATTATTTTCTGATTTTTAAGTTTGAGTCATTTTAAGGTTTGGGTGACAAAAAATTGATAAGATAGTGGTAGGATATATGAGTGTCTTCTCTAAAGATTATTCCTATGCAACAACTAAGATATTTTCTGGTACCTCAGTTACTGAACATCGTTAAAATGGGGGCATTCAGCAGATATTAATGATTGTAAGCTACAAGAAACAACAAATAGCCGGGTAAGCAGGTTAGTTCTTAAAAACATCCATAAAAAGGAGTATGAATGGGGAAAATAATTGAGCAACCCTCTTCTGGCCTGCATCTCGGATTGTTACAAAAGCCTAACTTTTTTTCCTTAGATTTTTTAGATGAAAAGCCTAAGCTTGGTTGCCTCTGCATTCTCAGGACGCATTCACTCCCTAACTCCTTTTATCTTCTGACTCTGCCAGAAGCGTTCTCTTCAAGGTCACCGTGGACTTCTATAATACCATATCTAATGGCCATTTCTCATCCTCCTTGACAATTAACATTTTTTTCTACATTCCTTTACCCTAAATTTCCTTCATTTCTATGATATTGCTCTCTCCAGATTCTCCTCTTACTTTCTGTGATTGTCCCTTGGGTTCTGACTTTGCCCCTCTTTTCACTCTCTCCTTTGACAGTCTCTTCTATCACACCAGCTCTGTCTTTTACAGGAGTAGGAGAAGCCTAAGTGATCCCCCTGCCTCTGGATTCCCCAGTACAGAACTGCAGAGAAGTAGTTCTGATTCACAGATGTGACCGTTTCACTCCCATGCTCATTTAGGATCAAACACAAATGCCTTTGCTCAGCATTGAAGGCCCTCCACAGAACAGCACCTTTCTTCCTTCCCAGCCTTATTTCATACTGTTGCCCTTCACCCACTTTGCATTCAGGTCAAATTGGACTAGTAGCTGCCTTCTCTTGCTCCCCTACCCAGAATGTAGTTCCTCCACATCTTTCTGCCTAGGGAAATCCTTCTTGTTCTTCAGCACTGGCATCATTGCTGCTTCCACTCTACAGCCGTCCCTGAGCCACTCAGGTGGAAGTGATGCCTCTTTTTCCTACTGTCCTATAGTACTTTCCATCTACCCTTAGCATAATCTCCTCACTGATCATATACCCACTTTGGGATTGTCAGTTTCTTTAGAACTGAACTTAGTCATTTTTAGCACAGTATATTGCATCTCTTTCAGCTTAATAGGTATAGAATCGAGATTCATTTGAGTAAAATATGAAATTTAGATTCATAACATGTTAGAGCTTGGAGAGGCCTTTGGGACCAGTTAGTCCAGCCCTCTCATTCTACAGATGGGAAAACTGAGACCCATAAGGGGTTCCCCTCTGTAAAAGGGGAAAAAGGATACTTGCACTCCTTGCTTCACAGGGTTATTTGGGGAAGCACTCTATAATGATCCATTCCTGTTTGCTTTCTTATGAAACATGTATTAAAGTTGATGAAGGAAGAAGAATCACTGATTTAAATCAAAGGGATATGTGGTTGTTTTAGGATCCATTCAGGTATTCTGAATCATACATTTAAATGTCTTTATTTGAAAATGTTAGAGTCACATGTTAGCATCTACCATAGTTTTAACATTTTTTATTTTCTTCTAGAGTTTGAAGAACCAAGAGTAATTGATTTGTGGGACATGGCTAAAACAGCAAACTTTACTCAGAAGGAACTGGATTCGTTCCGGGTAAGAAAGACTCAAAATAATTCTTCCCTAGAATCATAGGTTCTCAGAGTTAAGCCGTCCAGTCCAAGCCCTACCCCAACAAGAATTCTTCCCAGGTTGCTACTTGAACGCCTCCAGTCACAGGAAATTTGCTAGTTCTTAGTCTGCCCATTCCATCCTGGGACAGTTGTAATTATTAGAAAGTTCTTCATATTGAACCTAAAATGAAGCACCAAGAACTGTACACTGCTCCAGATGTGGTCTGACCAGTGTTTTTTAAATATCTTGTATCTTTCCAAAATGATAAATTAACTTTTTTTCCCGAAAGTAACATAGTAGGCAGATACTCAATCCCAGATTCTTCTCCTCACCTCCTCCTTTTTCCCTTCCAGTTTCATTCTGCTTTGTAGGAAGATATGAGCAAGCAACCCATTTGTCTCCCTACATTTCTGTGACAGAGGAGAGGAAGGAACATCTGGTGACCCCTCTTCATTTCTCTAATTTAATAGAATGTTAGGGAAAGGACTTAGAAACCATTTAGTGATCATAGGTTCCCAAAGTGGGCGATACCACCCCCTGGGGGGGTGCTGGTAGCTTGAAATGAAACAAATTTCAAAAAAAAAAAAAAAAAACATTAAAAGGTTAAACAAAGTAGATTTCCAGGGAGGCACTGAGTATTTTTTTTTTTTTAAGGCGTCGATAGGCGAAATAAATTTGAGAACCGCTAATCTAGTCCAGCCTGAGGCCCTCAGAGGGAAAATGATTTGCTCATAAGTGGCCAGGCTGGGATGTGAACCCAGCTTTCTTCATTCCCACTGCAGGGGTCTTTCCTCTTCGCTGTGATAAATTCTTTCATGCCAACACATGGTCCCTACTGAATAAAAATGTCCATTAAGAACAGTAGGTAAACTGGTCATTTAAGAAGGTAAATTTACTAATCTAGAAAACTCAGTGGATTTAAATCTAAATTCGTGACAGTAATCCCATAGTTGACCAGTATAGTCAGAGAACGAAGCACCTCTCTCCTTTTCATACCAGCCATTCTGTTCTCAGCATCTTCTGAGTCTTTTAAGACTTGTGGTCAGTGACTCGATGGCACCTCGTACAGCTTTGTCCTTGGGGGTTCCTCTCTACTTGACTCACTCTGATTTCCACCTTCACTTTCCAGATTTTTTCCCAAAAACTGGTTCCTTGAAGTTACTCTGTTTGCCTGGTGATGGCTAATCAAGGGTTTACCATATTAGAAAATAGATTAGACTTGTAGTCTTCCTTGGCAGGGGAAATGCCCACGCAAATGAAATCACAGGTATTAAACATGTGTATGTATTGTTGAGTACCTTCCATGTGCCTAGGCATTGGTGCTCTTGGGCTCCAAGCAGAGTCAAGTGAGAATTTCTCTTTATTTAAAACAGTCAGTGGATTAGTTTTAAACACTTTATCTTTAAAATGTGAATTTAGAGCTGCCACTTCATCTAGTCCAGTTTTCCCATTTTACAGATGAGGACACTGAGGCAGAGAGAGATTAATGGCTTGTTCAGGTCACAGATATGAGTGGCAGATTCACTGGCCCTTTGAGAAGCTGCCACTGTCATCTTTTCTGTAAAGAGTAACAGTTTTGTGGGATATGATGTCTTGAGTAATCAAAAATGTAATCCAAGTCACAGCAAGAGCTACGTGACACCCATTGGCTGTGGCAATTGCTGCAGCCCTATATGGGAGCCTAAACTGGAATGCTGTTGTGGAAAATGTGTCTTACACCCAAAGCCATTGCATGTAGTTACGAAAATGGTTAAAAGTTTGTTGTGAACATTTTTCAGAGACTCAGGTTAGCATCAAAAACATGATAGAGAGAAATGAAGTTCGTTACTCTTATTAACTGTATGTTGTAGGAGGAGCTTAAACACTTTGAAGCCAAAATTGAAAAGCATCATCATTATCAGAAACAGCTGGAAATTTCTCATCAAAAACTAAAGCACGTGGAGGGAACGGGCGATAAAGAGCACCTGAGCAGGAATAAAGAGAAGTACGCCATGTTAGAGGAGAAGACTAAGGAACTGGGCTACAAGGTTGGTGTGCTCATGGGTCTACTTGCTGTAGGTTTTCAGTCACTTAAGACTGTTATGGCTGGAACCGGAAAGAGCCTAGGAAGTCATCTGGTGTTAATTGTTTAGCACTTCAGGATTCCTAATTTTGTTCCTGTGGGTATACCCTTCCCCAGGACAGATCACAGCCCATGCTTTAGTAAATGGTCTTGGTGAGTTTCTGTGACTGAAAATTTAGCACCTTCCAGCCAGCGTTCTTGTGGCAAGCCTCCCCCATTGTTGATGGCTGGTCCTCAGGCAGCAGACATACTCTGAGCCCACATACTAGGCCCATTAGCTTGATAGTTCCCCCAGAGCTTGTTCGTCACGATCCCTTACATTTTCATAAGGCCTTTGTCACAAAAGGTCTATGAGGTAGATTGTGCAAGAATGATTCCCATGCAGAATCATATTGGAGAGGAAACTGGAGTTTTAAAAAGGGGAAGTGACTTAGCCCTGGTCACACAGCTTCCAAGCCACATGTCTGTCCAGGTCTCCTCCCACTACATTCAGCCTTCTTGCCTCTCTACCATCAGCTTTTGGCACATGAGTCACAAGTAGGAGGGACGAGGCAGGGCCAGCACTTTACTCATAAGCAAGCATAAAAGCCATCTTTTTATTTGGATTCCTAGGATTACGCCTGACCCACATTCCTGTTCTTACTACAATGGATGTGTCCATTTCCTAATGTCTTAGTGTTCAGTAAGGGCTGTTAGCATATCAGAGTGGTGTATTGTACAGTGGTGCTTTCTTATTCAATTATTTTTCCATTCTGTTGTTTTAAAAAAAAAAAAGACCAGAGCAAACAGAAACCACTAGGCTAAGTACAATACATAAGTTTGTGTTTTATCCCTCATTAGACTAGGAAGTGACATGAGGGCAGTAGCTACACTTGTGTCTTCCCCAGTACAGTGAAGTTTACATAGTAGGTACTTAATGTTTCGTGAATGAGAATAAATGAGTCTGTATAAGCACTTACATGGATGTCAGCCTTCACACGAACATTTTATGTGCTTGTGTGTACAAGAGAGCCTGATCATATCTGACTTTAGAGATACATCAGTATTTTAATTTCTTCCCTGACCCTTCAGTTATTTCCAGTATTAGAGTTTACTGAGTGAATCTAGTAAGTTCCTGTTTCCCTAGTGCTTCATTACTGGGTTAAGTGGAAAACTCAGACTTCACCCTTAAAAGAAGCCAAGGCCACATTTGCAAGAGAAGAATTAGATGTCCAAGCACATGGGCCTTCTCCCCAGTGTTCCCCACAGGGAGGAACCACAGCAAGAGCTGCGTGACACCCATTGGCTGTGGCGATTGCTGCAGCCCTATATGGGAGCCTAAACTGGAACGCTGTTGTGGAAAATGTATAGACCAGGAGTATTCAGTCAAAAGGCCATACTTAAGGACCTAGAAGGCCCCATGTGGCCTTAAGGCCACAAGTTCCCCAATCCTGGTAGACAAACCCAAGGAAATAAAGAATGAAATGAGATTGCAGGCCTAGCTGTCCACTTTAGTAGTCTGAGGCCTCAGAAGTGGCCAGGTCCACTAAAGGCAGAAGACAGGATCACTTTCATGTGCAGCTGTGTGGGGAGTCCATCCAAAGCTGGAGGTGAGAATGTTAGCATTAAGGAGGAGAATTCTGCCTCTAGGAATAGTAGCATGTAATGTAGGTTATCTGAGGCTAAAGTGGATTGATTTGATGTTTACCCAGTCAGAACCACTTTAGAGCTCAAAGAACCATAGAGATAATCTAGGCCAGCACTTCCCAAAGTGATTTAGCCACAGGACACTTTGGACCTTGTGGGGAGCATAACCTAGAAATCCTGATGTAGGGAACCTGGTGGTACTAGAATTTCTTTAGGGTAAAGATGTTGGATAAATTTTTGAGCAAAACAAAAATTAAGCTTGATATAAACATAATAAATAATAGTACATCACATTTCAGCTGCTCTTTAAGGTTTATAGAATGTTTTTCTTGACACCTAGTGAGGTGGAGAGTAAGAATCTTATTAGCATCATTCTTAGACTGGGAAACTCAGTGATAATCAGGGGCATGCTGAGACTCGAGGATGTTTAAAGCCAGAGCCAGACTCAGGTTTTGTAACTCCAAAAACAGTTCTCTTTCCACTAATTCACCCTGAGCTGAGCCTTTCAGTAACAGACCTGAAATTCGAACCCCGCTTGTGCAACTCTCCAGCCAGGGCCTCTGATGGGAGATGTTCTCCAGGCCTCCTCTATTCTAAGACATCTGAACCAATAGTCCCAAAGTCACGAAGCACAAACTTAGAACAGGCAGGATTCTGACAGGCAAACACCGAAACATTCAGGCCCTGTCCTCTAGCAGCTGACAGCCTCTTGAGAAGGATCACATCAACTAGTAAGTCAGATAAGAAGTTAACTCTCCTAGCCCTTCATCCCTGAAATGCAGAGAAGCTAAAGGAACTGCCCCTACTTACTAACAACCTGGAGAGAAATATCCAGGCCAGGATTCAAGAAAGGCCCCTCTGACGCAGTGTCCAGAAGCACGTGAGAGGTCGTCATGTTAGAGCAGCAGTTCTCAACCTATGGGTTCTCAACCCTTTGGGGTCGAATGACCCTTTCACAGGAGTCACAGGGGTCACCTAAGACCATCAGAAAACACATTTCCAATGGTCTTAGGAACTGAGATACGGCTCCTCTATCCATCTCCAGGCAGGTCCGCCCACATGCAGATACACCCACATATGAGTATTAAAGGGTCATGGCATTAGGAAGGTTGAGAACCACTGTGTTAGAGTGACAAGGAGACCCAGACTTGGAGTCAAGTCACAGCCCTAGATGTGCAGCCATGGGCAAATCTCCTAACCTTTTGGAGCCTCTGTCTACTCATCTGTAAATTGGGAATAGTCATGCTTAAACTACCTACTTGACAGAGCTTTTGTGAGGAAAGCACCATGTAAATGTGAACTGCGCTATTATGAGAGGAATGATCTAAGCCAGTAGTTCTCAAACTCTCTGGTCTCAGGAGCCCTTTACACTCTTAAAAGTTATTGAGGACCCCGTCCCCCAAAGAAATTGTATTTATGTGGACTGTATCAGTATTTTATGTATTAGAAATTAAAACATGTTAGTATTATTATGAAAGTAATTTTGACCTTGTGGACCTCCTGAAAGGGTCTTGGGGGTCCCAGTATCACTCTTTGAGAACACAGGCGATCAATGGCCATATCACTATAATTATAGAAGCGTACTTGAAAGAAACTCTGAGGTTTTGCTTCATACCATCAGATTGGCTGCACTGAGGGGCTGTGGGGAAGCAGGCACAGCGATGCCTGTTAGTGGAGCTGTGATTTAACATGGCTATTCTTTAGAGCAGTTTGGAACTGTGATCCAGAAATTACTATCCTATGCATATGCCCTTTGACCCAGGGATACCATGACTAGGCATATGTCCCAAAGTAGAGAAGGTCGGGAATAAGCATTTATATGATGCCTACTATGTGCCAGGCGCCATAAGTACCTGTTACAAATATCTGATCTCCTCAGCAGCCCTTCAAGATTGGTGCTGTTATCCCCATTTTACAGGTGAGGAAGCCAAGGTTAACTGACTTACCCAGGTCACACAGCTAGTAAGTGACTGAGACTGGATTTGAATTCAGATATTCCCAGGCTTGAGACCAGTGCTGTCTCCACTGTGCCACCAGTGACCTCGAAGAGAGGTCAGAAAAAGAAAATGATGCACCATATGCACAAGAATATTCAGGCTGGCAGGTTTTTTGTAGTGGCAAAGAACTGGAAACTAAGAAGGTGCCCATCAGTTGGGGAATCACTGAACAGATGCAGTGTCTGCATGTAACAGAATGTTGTTTTGCCATAAAAATGATGAAGGACAGTTTCAGTGAAACCTCGGAAAACTTGTATGAACTGACACAAAGTGAAGAAAACAGGGAGAACAGTGTGCACACTAGCAGCGGCACTGTCAGCGACACGACTGTTGGAAACCTCCAGGATTCTGATCAGGGCAGTGACCAGCCACGATTCCAGAGGGCTGATGGGCCCGTGGGCTCGGGGCACAGTCAGCCGTGTTCTTGGACAGCTAATGTGGACATTTATTTTACTTAACTGTGTCTTTGTGGCAAGGGCCTCTCCTTCCCCCACACTGGTGGAAGGAGAGAAAAATTGATTTTTAATTGAAAAAAGTTAAAAATGAACTAGAGGAGGAAATGCTAGTAGAGTGAAGGGAGGACAGATGACTTCTGAGTAAGGGGATCAGAGAAGGCTTCATGGAGATGGGTACATTGAAGTCTTTGACATTCTGAGCTTAAAAGAGATGGGTAGAATAGTAATGGGTAGTGCTTAGGGAAGGACAGTCTGGAAAATATGATAGCCCCATGGGGCAGCTAGGTGGCACAGTAAATAGAGCACTGGCCCTGGAGTCAGGAGCACCTGAGATCAAATCCGGCCTCAGACACTAAACACAAAACTAGCCATGTGACCTTGGGCAAGTCACTTAACCCCAATTGCCCTTCCAAAAAAAAGCGAAAGAAAAGAAAGAAAATATGGTAGCCCCGTATTGTTCTTGCATTAGGCAATGGCTCTTTCCTGCATAGAGCACATCTGTCGCCTCACCCCTCCAGCCCTCTGATGCCTCGTGGTGGTGTGGAAGTAACCCTGAACCTTCCCACTGAGGTGGAAAGGCTTTGAGTGAAGATCAGGCAGTGGATAATAGGCCTATCATTGAAGAACCACCTTACCTAAGAGTAGAGACTTAGCCTTGACCACCAGGTGATGACGTTTTTGGCCACAGAAATTCACCAAGACAGTTGGGAGGAAATGCAGTTTGCTTTGGTGCACAGTGATTAGTAGTACACAATGATTAAATCATGGGCCCTTGAAGGATTGTAGTAGGACATGTCCATCATTTCATGGTAGTTACCATAAAATATTACTCTGTAAACAGATTTAGTGTTATTAGTAACAAGACTAAAGATTACTGTCATCCCCTGAATTTAGCGATTCTCTTGTGAAGATGAAAGTTAACAAATGTTAGTAGAGGAGGAATAAGGTAACCAAACACTTCAGCTAAGTCAAGTTAAGCCTTTTTCCACATGCCTACATGGAGACTGAAGATTTAAATAATACGTGTTCATCATAGTATCTCTACAGTAGAAGCAATCTACAAGTTTATAAGATAATTTTTAAATGGAAGAAACCGTACATCTACAAGGAAGGACATTGTCTCTAAGCTTTTTCCAATCCTTGGAGCCCCGGAGAAAGAGCATGTGCCTCGGTCCAAAGCCCAAGGCCCAATACTTTTTTTATAAAATGAAAGTGAGAACACCTCGATCACACAGTGTGGTTGTAAGGAAAGCGCTTTGTCATTTCCATTCCCCTCTCTGGCTTTTAAAATAACAAAATGGCCTGGTGATCCAAGCACAAATACCTCACAGTTCCATGACACGTTGGAATTTGCAAAGGCTCCTCCTCATGATGACCTTAGGATGAAGGAGGGGTGAGTATTACTTTCCATTTCATAGAGGAGAAAGTGGGGCTCAGAAAAGTCACTTTCCACCATCCCTCCCCGGCCCAGTCATGCAGCTGTTAAGCTCAAGGACCTGAATTCCAGGTTCCTAGCTCTAGGACCACTGGTCCTTTCCATATCATCAGTCTCTGCTTTACTTTTTCAGTCTCCCTTGCTTCCTGTTTTTCTTTTTTGTTTTTTTATTATTCAGTAGATGTTTTCTAGTTCTATTGAGTTGCTTTTGTGATATTGACAGCAAATTCAGGAGGAGTGGGTGAGTGGAAATCAAGATCCATGCTAAAGTTCATATGTTTTCATTTTGGTTCCTATCAGGATATCTAGCACTGATCTTACTCCATTGACTTCATAATTGCCTGCCCAACTAGTAAAAAATATGTTCCATCTTTAGGTAAAGAAGCACTTACAAGACTTGTCTACCAGAATCTCAAGAGGTCTTCAACACAATGAGCTCTAAAGGTATCCTGGAGATCCTCAGCATCACATTTTCTCAGTCTGCATTGAGCATCAGTACATTTATTCCTATAGGTTTTCATCAAAAAGAATGTGTTAAAATGCTGTGCTTTTGATATAGGAAACATAGATGATGGCACCTCTGCAGAGAAGTCACAGTGCCCTCACTAAGGGAGTCATTAGCAGTGGCCATTTATCCAGCCATCCCACTAAGAGGGGTGAATGTTTTTCTGTAAGTTCTTTTCACTTTGCACATACAGATAAATGCAGCTAGATCAGTTTGCATCCATCCACAAGTCTAGAACTCATCACTAGAAATTTTATATAAAGAAATTAGAAAAAATTAAAATCTACTGCAGTATTTAAACTATCAGATTATTCATAATTTTGAAGCCAGACCCTTTTTTAAAAAATAACTATCATGTACAACATTGACTTCTGTGATCCATCTCATCACTGTACTGAATTAAACTGAAAGATAGAAAAGATGTGAGTGGCTTTGTCTTTCTGGAAGCTCTCCCCTCCTTGCCCTTCACCGTCCAATTCTCCAGCCCCCTTCCAGTCCCACCCATCATCTTAACCTTGTTAGAGAATCTGTGTAGGGGAAAAGAAATCCTTGGCCATCATTTTCCCTCTCAGTATCAATGACTCACCTTGCTGTGTTTAAGCATGTAAATAGACGCACACATACACATGCATGCATGTGCACATGTGTGCAAACATTAATTGAGTGCCTGCTGTGTACAGAGCTGGAGTTCACAATTCTCTTTAAGTGGAGGTTGGTAAGCCACGTAATAAAAAAGGAAGAGTGGTCAATGCTAGAGATGCCAAAGGCAAGTAAAACATGAATACGTTGCTTTAGTTTAAAAAGCATTTTATATACATGATCTTAATTGAGCCTCACAGCAACCTTTTCAAGCACTGCAGGTACCCTCTCCATTTTACAGATGAGAAAACTGAGGGTCAGAAATATTGAGGAACTTGTTCATGATGCTCCACTAGATTGTAAGCTCCTTGACAGCAAGAACTGGCTTTTGCCTCTTTGTATTCCTAATGTGTAGCACAGTGCCTGGTGCATAGTAAGCCCTTACTGTTTCTTGATTGATTGATCAGTCCAGATAGTGAGTGTCAGAGACAGACTTCAGATTCAGACTCCTTCCAGCTCCAAAGGCAATGCTCTTTCCCTGTACCACACTGACCCTCGTCATGAATAGACCACAGGAGCATCTCTTGGTCAAGATCAGAAATGGAAACCCAGAGTTTGTACCACAAAATAACCACAACATTTCCGACAGAAGCTCTGATTTCTGTTTCTTTTTTTCATTGCTGCCATCAATAATTTATTGTCCCACCATAGAATTGTATCGTAGAATACGAGAATACATCGTCTGCATGGGAAAGAGGCCGATGTAAAAGATCGTAGTCAAGAGAGGTCTTATCTACCAGGATTTTCAGAGAATACCACGGAAGTCATTCTCTGACAACACACAGACTCTCTGCTTCAAGTTAAAAGGAAGTGAAAACGATTCCAAATCTCTCTCGAGCTATGAAGAGGCTTGAGACCTAAGACTGACCTGCCTGCCTATTGTTTGGAGTAACATATAGATCCAAATTCCAGTAATTTCAGGAAGGTCATAAGTAGAGATGACCCAAGCTCATAAAGGAATATCATAGAGCTTCTGGGTGGAAGGAGGCCAAACAATAGAGCTTTCTTTGCAGTCTCTAGAGAACTTTATCAACACAGAGGCCATGTGGTCAGTATCAGTTGTGAACTGCTTTTGTTTCATTGCATTCTCAACTTCACTTTTGAAATCAAATCATAAAGATGCTTGATTAACTCCATTTTAACTGAATTATGTGCCTAGGATGGCTAACTCATCAATCTTTTCTACCACATATTTGAATTACAGGATTCCGGCGCTGAGAGGGACCCTCTGAGGTGATCTATGTCAACTTTCAGTCTTGAGAGGAGCCACTCTACAATAGCCCTATTGATTGGTCTTTCCTTAAGAGCTCTATTTATGGGGACTTCACACTGTTCCATTTGGGGTCAGCTCCTATTAGAACAGTGGTTCTCAACCTTCCTAATGCCGCGACCCTTTAATATTCGTATGTGGGTGTATCTGCATGTGGGCAGACCTGCCTGGAGACGGATGGAGGAGGTTCCTAAGACCATCAGAAATAGGTATTTCCTGATGATCTTAGGCGACCCCCTGTGAAAGGGTCGTTCGACCCCCAAAGGGGTCATGATCCACAGGTTGAGAACCACTGTATTAGAACTTCCTTCTGTTGAGCTCAATCTGTCTCCCAGTAATTTGCACCCACTGGTCTTAGTTCTGCTGCTTGGGCCAAGTGGGGTAAGTCTAATCTCTCTTTCCATATGATGGTGCTTCAAGCATTAGAGGACCAAGATATTCTCTCCCAAGTCTTTTCTTGTCCCGGCTAAGTTTGGCCATATCCTTCAACCCGCCTTCTTGCAACACAGTTTCAGTTCTCTTTATATCCTGGTTACAATTTCTCTGGATGTTCTCCAGCTACTCAAAATCCCTTTGTGTGAGTCCATAACAGTCACCCAGGACTCAGTGAGCACCCACCAGATGTACGCCACAGCATGGCATCAGTTGGGGTATTCTGAAGCCTAGCTACAATGATACTGCCATTGAGGACCTTCAAAGGAGAAGCTAGACCATAAAATCTAGAAGTGACAAAATCTTGTGGGTTGATTACAAAACTGCCTGAAGGGAAAAAGATTAGCCAGGAATTTGGCTGCCATGCTAATCAAAATAGATAAAGTCTGAATGCAGGTCAAAATTTTTTGGTTTTTCTGTTTGGTTCTAATTCTTTACAACATGACTGATGTGGAAATATATTCAATATGATTGTACATTTATGGCCTATACCAGATTGCATGCTATCTTAGGGAGGGGAAGTAGGGGGAGAAAATTTAAAACTCAGACTCTTATGAAAGTGAATATTGAAAACCAAAATAAATAAATAAGACTTTTCAGTGAGAAGGAACCCACTACCACCCCAGGTAAGCAGTTCTGTTTGGGGCAGCCTCTCTGCAACCTTCACCATTGCATTCTAAATCTAAATTCTGCATTCTCAATCCAAGCAGAACAATTCTCTAACCCACCTTGCCTCTTCTGTCTCCAGATAGCTGAAGAGCTATAAACCACATTTTACTGTCCCAACCTTCTCTTCCTTCGTCTAAATCTCTCTAATCCCTTCAGTCAGTTCTTGCATGACTTGGTCTTCAGCCCCTTCACCATTTGGTGCCTTAGTCTGGACACACTCCAGTCTTTCTTTTGTCAAATATACCCAGAACCAAACACAATACTCTGTTGTCTGACTAAGACAAAGAGTATCAGGGCTTTTACCATTTGTGTTCTAGACATCATACCCTCTACTTAATGAAACAGAAAAGCAAGTTAACTTTCTCAACTGCCTTGTCATTCTTAGCTTCCTCATGAGTTGGCAATTCAATAAAATCCTAAAGATCTTTTTTCTCCCAGTAGCAACTGTCTGGTCGTGTTTCTTCCATCCTAAACGCAGGTAGCTTACCGTTTCTCTCCCGAGTGTGGCACTGCATTTATCCATAATACATTTCATCTAACTTAATTTTTCCCAACATTTTAGCCCCTTGAAATCTTTTTTTACTCTAGACTTTTTCATCCAATATTTTAACTGTCCCTTCTCCCTTTGTAAGTTTGTCTGTAAATTAGATGACCCTCACATATATGCCTTCATCCAAGTCTTTGATAACAGTGTTCAGGAGAATAGGCTCAGACACGTAGTGAAATTAAACAGACCACCAGACCAGTGAATGCTCTCTCTGCCACACGATAGCTACCTTGAAAAGGAGCAAGCTCTGTGGAAAAAGGAGAGTCCATGTCCCAATCATAGAAATCCAGGGAACCAATTTCTTTCACTTCAGCTATTGTCCTTGCAGTAAGGCTGAAGAAATGAACCAAGTTACTCTTTTACCTGGCTTGTCAATACCTCTACCTGGACTGTGCCCCTTGTATCAGTATTCCCCTAACCAAGAGCTTTATCAGGGGGTTATCTGTTCTTTCCATATCTTTTCTCATTAGTGAGCAAAAAGGAGGATCTGCATACATTGGCAGTTTGCCTTTGTATGGCTTCATACTCATGTTCAATTTAAAAGTCTACCACAATATACAGAAGAGGCTGAGAGAATAGATTTAGGGGACAGGGGAGTTCTTTCCCTTATGAAGCACAGATATTTAAACAGAACCATTATGAACTAGATAGATATGACCCAGCCTCTGATAGTTCTTGCAGTCTGCTGATACATGTTAACCTGGGGTCTACAGATAGATTTGAGAGGGCCCATGCAGTTTGATAACTATCTTTCAGTATAACTGGTTTGCTTTGTAATTGCATTTATAAACACGTAGATATTTTATTTTGTGCATTTGAGAACCTTATTTCTAAAAGGGACCTATAGGCTTTCGGATTGCCAGGATTCATGACTCAAAATAAAGATGAAAAGACCCCCGCATTCGTCACATTCAGCCAGCATTTGAATGTAGTTCAGATTTCAAAAGAGCTAAGTTAATAATTGCCCTTATTTATAGTGTTTTAAAGCTTACAAAGCACTTTTCCCACAACTTTGTGAAATAGCGAATATATACATTTTACAGATGGGGAAAACGGGTTCAGAAAGGTTCATTGACTTTCTCAGAGTCAAAATAGAGCTAATTTAAAGACAAACTCAGATCTGACTCCGCTGTCCAGTGCTTTTTCTACTGCCTCTACAACACTTGAATTTGGCCTAATGAATTTCATACTTAAGGCATCGGATCCTGTGCTCTCAAATGGGTCAGGGATTAAGGACAAAGCCTTTTCCTCCACGGCCTCTCTGTTTTCCTGCTCCTGCTTCCTCCCTTTTCTCCAGGGCCTGGTACCCTACTATTTTCTCTGCTAAGGAAGTACTTGTACTTGGGACCTTGCATGTGATGACCTCCTGTTAACTCTGGTACCTGCTGTTCTTAGCCGATTATGTGGGAACCTTATAACTTTCATTTTCACCAGGCACAAAGATGACTCTCAGAGAAAGAAGGTGGAAAGAGAGTCAGGGAGCCTTTTCCCTACAATTATGTTGCAGTTGTTGTTGAGTGTTCATTTCCTGATCAACACTTTAATTTTCATTAATGAGCCAAAGTTTATTGTTTAATTAAAATAGAGAGAAGTGAATTAGAAACTAATGAAGCTTAAAGAAATGAAAGAGATGAAGTAGAAGGCCATTTCTGGTCCCTTGCCAGGTGGTGACGGGAGGGCAGAGGGAGTATTTCATGAAATAAAAATCTTTCTTTACTCTCCATGATCATTATAGAATTCCATTAGTCGAGAGAGAAAAAAACTGGTGAAAGTTCAAGCCCCTTGTGTGAAGGAAAAGTAGAAAATAAGGGGGTGGAATCCAATAGTTAAGGCCAAAAAAAAAAAATCCTCCAAAGAATTAGCCAGATTGCCTTCAGTGTTTGTGAGCCCCTCAGCTCGCTTCATTTTGCATGACACAGGGATGGGCTGCCCAAGGGGAGGAGAGGAAAGAGGGGCCAGAGTCTAGCTGACCACACCAAAAGCTGGAGGCAGTGTTAATTCTTGGGGTATGGGTTGGGCTTGACTAAATGGTCCCATCTCCCTTCCACCCTAGCACCTCCTCAATAAGGTCCAACTCATGCTCTGGCTCTGGGATAAGTGGACCTTGTCAGTCTCATCCACACAGTGAACTTGGAATTCAACGAGGCAGATAAATCCAGATAAATAAGATTAAAATGTAACTGGGAAATAGTTAACAAAATTAATTTTAAAAATACAATAAAACATTGATAACATTATACATTAAAACTAGTCAGTAAGCCAACCACAGGGATCACTGTAGGTATTACTGCTTGAATTTGACACCACTGGCCTGGAAAATCCAGAGCAAGAAGGAACCTCAGAGGGGAAGTAGGCCAGTTTATTTAGTACAGAAGTTTCCCATAACAATTAAATCATGGATTTGGACAAATATGCAGATGCACAAATACACACCTCTGTTGTTGTATTGTTTCAGTCATGTCCAACTATTCGTGATTCCATTTGGGGTTTTCTTGGTAAAGATACTGGAGTGGTTTACCATTTTCTTCTCCAGCTTATTTTACAGATGAGGGGACTTAGGCAAACAGGGTCAAGTGACTTGCCCAGGGTCACACAGCCAGTAAGTGTCTGAGGCCAGATTGGAATTCATGAAGATGAGTCTTCCTGCAGGTCTAGCCCTTTATCTCAAATCTTTAAACCAAGATAACTTAGTAGAGAAAATTGGGAAAGAATATGTGTGGTCCTTTCTCTACATTTATATGTTAGTAGATAATGATCATTCATTTCCTGATCCTTTCTGGTGTACCTTCCAACTCTAGGATTAGACTTGTTTGTTGCAAGTGGGAAGAACTCGGGCCAATGGAAAGAAATTTTCTGCCAGCTTCAAATGAAGGATTTGGGGATGCTTAGCCTGGAGGAGAAAAGACTTGACAGGGAAGCATAGCTTAAAGTCTCTGAAGGTCTGCCATGTGGAAAGCGGCTTATCCTTGGTCCACTCGGCCCCAGAATAAAGGACTAGAAGAGAGAGGAAGTTTCAGGGAGATGGGCTCACTGTCAGGAAAGAATCCTGACAAGAAGTGGATTGGGCTACCTCCAGTGTTAGTGAGCTCCCTGTGGGTAACGGTCTGCCATGGATGGCTGCACCAATGGTCTCTTTGGATGCTATAGAGGGCTTCCTTCTCAAACGCTGCTTGAACTAGATGCTCTCCGAGGTGTGAGATTCTCCAGGTTTGTGATTGCACACTGGTTTATGAGAAAGGTAATAGCAAGGGAAAAGGGAGCATTTTCTCTGCCATGTTTCTGTTCAAAGAACATTTCTATGAGCTTGTTAGAATGCCTTACTATTTCTTCACTCTCCCTAAAACTCATCATTTGGGAAGGCAGGACACTTTTTTTTTTTTAAACACATCTCTAGCTGACTCAGGAAACTTTTGTAGGAAATTGGATTTTTTCTACTTTGAAGCAAAACCCAAGTGATTCAAGTCATTGCAGACTGCAGAGAACTGATAGCTTAGCTTGTATTGATTCAGCAAGTATAAGGAACACAGAATAGACACGATTCACCACAGAATGCCAAGGAGACTGCAGAAGTGCCTTATCTTCAGTGCATAGTAGGGAAGGCTTAAATAAATGGACTCCAGGATTGCCAAAGCTTGGGAAAAGCCTTAGTGGCTTACTAAGCTAATCCCCTGATTTTACAGCTGGGGAAACTGAGTTTCAAGAGAGGAGAATGACCCATCAAAGACCAGCTTCAATACAGGCCTTCTGACCTCAGGTTCAATGCTGTCTCTTCTGTAACACACTGTCCTCGAATTCTTTTGCACTGTTACCTGCCTAAGAGATTGTCCCTCTGAGTCCTAAGTGGACAGAAATTTGGAACGAACTAGGATACATTGAATCATGAGATTTAGAGTTGGTAGGGATTGCAGAAACCATCTTGCTCATCCATGTCATTTTAGAGATAAGGAGACCAAGTCCCAAAGAGAGAAAGTGACTTACCTAAAATCACATTGCTTTAAAATAGGAGATCTGGGATTTGAACCCAGGTCCTTTGACTCTAAATCCAATGCTCTTTGTACTAATTTTGCCATTTAAGGAAAGGGAAGGGAACAGGTATTTAATAAGTACCTACTATGTGCTAAGCATTTTTCAAATACTATCTCATTTGATCCTTAAACCAAACTTTGGGAGATAGACGCTATTATGATCCCCACTTTACTCATGAGGACACTGACGCAGACAGACATTAAGTGACTTGCCCAGGGTCACACAGCTGGTAAGTGTCTAAGTCAGGATCAGAACTCCAGTCTTTCTGATTCCAGGCCCAGCATTCTTTCCACCACACCACCCACCAGGCATTAACACACAGGTGGTAGAAGCATGTCATTATGATGTCATAATGTCAGGCTGCATTTTGTATTCATGAGCCAAGTTGGAGGGGTTCCAGTGCCCAAGTGAAGTCACTGTTAATACAGGGGAAAAGTATTCACAGAAATACAAAGAGATCACTCCCTTATTCTGGCCTGAGCATCTGATAGGCCAACTATCTAAGGCCTAAAAATATCAAAGGCAAAGAGGTTGGCATAGCTGAGTTCTGGTTCTGGAGACAAGAAGTACTGAATTCAGATCCAGCCTCAGACACTTGATGCTTATTATCTGTGTGACCCTGGACAAGTCACTTAACCCCAAATGTCTCGGGCGGGGGGGGGGACCGACAATATGAAGGAGGCAGGAAAAAGGATTAATGATTGTTGTTTGTTAGGTGAGCAAACAGGTTCAGAGAGCTCATATGCCCAAGGTTACAAATAAAGTAGGTCTCCTGATTCCTGGTTCCCCGGCCTCCGAGTTCATTCACCTCCACTGAACCAGGCTGCCTCTCATGAGCACAGTTTTGGCAAAATTAAAACACTTACCTAAGCCAGGTTCTTTTTCCATCAAAGGACCTTCCCCTCCTCCAGAGCACAACTGAGGCCTACACTTTTTTCATGAAGAATTCTGCCTAATACCAGTTTCCATCTCAGTAATAGACATTCTTCCTCCACTATATCCATTTTTTCTTCTGCATGAATAAAGACATAAAAGAAATGAAAGAAAATGCAAACCCAAAGTTGCTTCAACGTTAAAGTCAGGAATATTCTGGATATTGGGACACATAGTGTATAGCTACCCCCTGTCCCAAGCATTGCATCTCAGCCCTTAGCACCATCCCCAGGAGAATCCAGATGAGCCCTCCCCACCCAACGTGTAATGCTTGAGATGTTCACTAGGCACAGCGTTCAGAAATTGTTGTTTTTCAGAAGGAAAAAAAAATAGCTAATTCTTTGAGTACTAACAAGCAGGAAACAAGGCATCCAGTTTAAAAACAAATCTGTCCCTAACACATATGAAAAAATGTATAAATAGCCACAAGATATGTCCAGCTTGACAAACATTTCCCTTGTGAATCTTGATCATTGACATTTTTTTCTGTTGTAAAGTACAGGGCTGTGCACACAGTAGGTACTCAGTAACTGTGTTGGCACTTTAAGGGATGCGGGATTTCTTCATTATGGGCCTCCTTTCTCTGCTGAAGCAACCAGCAGTCAACTCCCCAAAAACTCACCCTTCCTCCTAACTTCCCTCTTTTTTAGGAGATGCCACCATGCTTCCAATTACCCAGGTTTGCAGCCTCAGAATTCTCCTTAATTCTTCATATTCGTGGCCCCTCTCCAATCAGTTGCCAAGTCTTGCTTTCCCCCTCTTAATACTTCTCACCCCCATCCCCTTATTGCCATGCAGACCACAGCCACCCTGGAGAAGGCCTTCATTATCCAGACCTCTGCAACAGGCTCCTAATTGGTCTCCCTGATCCAGCCCTCTTCCCCTGCCAGTGTTTTCACACAGCTGCCAAATTGATATTCCTTAAGCATAGGTCTGACCATGTTGTTCCCTGCCTAGGAAGCTTTAGAGGCTCCCCATTGCTTTGGATAAAAGAAAGACTTCTGTTTCAGCATTTAGAACCCATCACCATCTGACACCAGCCTGCCCTTCCCTTGCTGATAATTCACTCCCTGCTCCAACCACCCTGGCCCTGTCATTTCCCCAGCAGCATGGCTCAGTGGAGAGGGAGCAGGATGTGGAGTGAGATGACCTGGACTGGAATCCTAACCACCATCTCTAGCAAGCATTTCCCAGTCCCCTTAATTCTGCTGATGATTTCAGATTCTTCCTGTATTTAGCTTGTCTCCTCCCTTAGACTGGGAGCTAGCTCCTCAAGAACAGGGTCTGTCTTTTACCTTTCTTTCTATCCCCAGCATCTAGTTCAGCGCCTGGCGCATAGTGGGTTCTTCATAAATGATTACTGACTGACAAACTGATTGCCTGCATGACTTTGGGAAATCAGTTGACCTGTTATACTTTCCTCAATTGAAAAATAAAAGGATTAGATTAAATAACCTTTAAGCTCCCATCCAAGGAACATTCCTTGCCCTTTCTAGCCAGCACAGCTTGTACCTCATTCCTCCTCTGACTCTTGAAACCCTTAGTCACCTTCAAGGCTCAGCTCCAGGGTCTCCTCCTTCATGACACCTTTCCTTAATTCCAGAGTCCTTTGTGCCCACTCCCTTCCCCATCACTGTGTAATTATCTGTATGTATCCTGTACTGACTTAGGCAGCTAGGGGCCAGAGTGGTTGGCATGCCCAAGATACCCATTCAAATATGGCTTCAGTTTGCTGGCTATGTGACCCTGGGCAAGTCACCACACCTCTCTCAGGCTCCCAGGGCTGTAGTGAAGATCAAACAAGACAGTATTTGTAAAGTGCTTTACAAATCTTAATGCACCAGATAAATGCTAGTAGTTATTACTTCCCAATGAACATGTATCTCTCCATGTATGTAAGCTCCTTCAGGGCAGAAATTGTCTCATTTGCATACTTGTATCCCATCACAGCATACTCCCCAATTTATTCATTCTCATCCTGCACAATCCTTGTTCACGTTTCCTTAGAAGTTGTCATGGAAAATCTACCCAAATAAATTTAGTGACTCAAAATAAATGTTCAGAAGAGTAACTTGAAAAACTTTTCTGTTCCCTTCAATTTCCTGCATTCAGTCACACTGGTTCTGTGGTTTGCCCTCTGCCCAGCCACAATAATAACAGTGCCTACACACTCCCCAGGGGTCCTCACACTGACACTGTGGGGTAGCAGTACTAATTCTCATTTTACGACTAGAGAGACAAGGACTCAGAACCGCCCACAGCACCAGGCTAACAGCCAGAGAACTGCCCTGCAAACCCCAGCATCCAGATTCCTATTCCAGTCCTCTGCACTCCAGCACACTCCCTCCAAGGCTGGTGAATTTGAACCAACAGCACTGCCTTACACCCACTTCACTGTCTGGCAGCAAAGAAGGGCAGAGTAGAAAAAATACTGGATTCCAAAGTCCAGGGACCCATATTTGAATGCCAGAATTCAAAGTCACTCTGTTACTGCCGGTGTGAACTCAAATCAATCACCTCTCTTCTGTGAGAGTCACATACAATGAAAGAGTTGTACTAGGCTGGGGTTTCTTAACCCCATGGGTCCTCAGGACCTGTGTATAGATGGCAAGAGCTCCATGAACTTGAAAAGGGACAAAAATTACATTTTTATTGCCTCTCACCTTTGGCTTTCCTTGTACTCTCTCTGTATTTTATTTCTTACATTTATTTTTTTAAAAAAACAACATTATTCCAAGACTCATATCTGCTCAATACAATTTTATCCATAAGTTTTTTTTTTTCCTTTAGAGCAGTGGTTCTTAACCTGTGGGTTGCGAACCTTTGGGGGTCAAACGACCCTTTCACAGGGGTCGCCTAAGACCATCGGAAAACACATATTTCCGATGATCTTAGGAACCAAGACACTGCTCCTCTAGGCAGGTCCGCCCACATGCAGATACACCCACATACAAGTATTAAAGGGTCATGGCATTAGGAAGGTTGAGAATCACTGCTTTGGAGGAAATATAGACTTGAAAGAATAAATGTTCATACTGGAAGTAATTCCACCAGAGACCAGGTAAATCACCAAACTATCTGAAACTAGGTCTGGATTAGCAATATTGGCCAAAGATCCTAAAATAGTTTAGCTCCACTGTGCTTAAGTAAGGGTAGTTGGCAAATCATGGCTTTAGGAATGTCATTAATCACTCTGGTTGCAGATCTGTTAGCCAGTTTGCAAAAAACCAAACAAAAACCCTGGTGCTGCTTTTCTTTTATCTAAATGAGTTTGGTCAAATCTCCATTATCCCCAAATAGGTTCAATCATCTTTATCATTGCCAGATATTTCTGTTACTTCCTGTGGGTAAGCTGAACTATTTAATAAATAAGAAATATGTTAGCCTCAGTGAAAAAAACCATACCAGGCAAAGATAACCACGTGACACTCCAACCCTACCAAGATGGGATTGGCTTTTAGAGACAGACCACAAAATGTCAACTCAGGATTACAGCACTCAGAGGTGGGAAGGGCACAACCGCGTTCTTTTAGAGGGGAGGAAAGCAAGGCCCGGTTAGGTTAGGTAACTTCCGAAGGCCATACAGCAAGTAAGGAAGCACCAAAGCCAGGATTTAAACCTAGAGGGTCCAAGCTAAAAGGGAGCCTAGAACCTGCATCGCAGGAGTTTGGAGCTTCTGGAGACCTCAGCCAGTTTGTCGCTACCACCCCACCCCACCCCATTTGCTAAGCAGAGAGAATGGGGACCAAAAAATGGAAATGACCTGTCTGGCGCTTCATAGCTTGTCAGAAACAGGGCAAAGGATACAGTTCTCCCCACTCTCAGGCACTGCCCCATATGCATTCTTCCTTCCTACTCTCAGAACTTACTGAAGACGAGCTGAACCTGCAGTTCACTGGGAGGCCCTTTTCAAGCCAAGACTAGGAATTCACCTAAATTTCTTACACCCAAGTCGGGTGCACCAGCAGTGGGTAATCAGTAAATCAGAAAGTCTTCATTAAGGGTCTACTCTGTGCCAGGCACTGGTGCTAGGTACTATGGGTACAGAGGCAGGAATTGATGTGCCCATCCCCCCCACACACACATACACACATACACAAGAAGTTCACTTTTCTAATGGGGAGACAAGTCCACGTAGGAGTTTGTTCAGAATAAATATAAAGAGAATAAAGACAAACAAACACAAAGTCACTAAATACAAGGTCAGGGTTCTTTTGGCAGGGGGGGGAGGGGGAGGGGGGGAAGGAGGGAAAGCTTCATGTGATGCATGTTACCTTGAAGGAAGAGATGGACTTTGAGATGGTGCCCAAGAGGGAAATGTCTAAGGCCAGGGGATGGCCGGGGCAAAGGTATGGAGGCTGGAAATGGTGTCATGTATGAGCAAAAAAGACCAGGTGGGCTAGATCATACAGTGTGGGAAAGGGAGGCCACAAGGACAGGTGGGGGCCAGATGGCTGAGAGCTTTGAAAGTATAACAGTAATGAGAGTTGAAGTTCCTTTTATATTGCTAAGCTAAGAGGTACTTAGCACCTAGCTCAGATTAAGCCTCTGTTAAAGAAACAGAAGGTATGAACTCCTGTCTCCTGTAGCTGATGTAACAGGAAGGGGCTGAACAGAGAGGGGCAATACTGTATATAAAGAAAAATCCCAGAGAAGGACAGACAGATCTTCTTGGAGCAGGCCCCGTGGAGGCAAAAGCTGCTGCCGCCAGGGAGGCTGAAGAGGAAAGCCACCATCCCCCTCCACTCCCCAGGCTGGAGAGAATGATTTTGATTTTGAAAACCTGGATGGAGTGATTTTTGACTCTGAGAACCAGCTGAAACTCCTGCAGAGTCTGAGGGCCAGCTGAAGTTGCTGAAGCTGCTAAAGATTTCTGAGGGCCAGTCAGAGCTGCTGAGGAGTTACTGAGGATTTCAAAGGACCAGCTGGAGCTGCTGAAGACTAAGGAAGCATGACTGTGATGCTGCTACTGTTTATGAACCTATTTGTGGCTTTTTTAAGCCTTGCCATCCTAGGAACAGAGACTGTGAAGGATTTGAGATGGACTGGACACTGTGCACTTCAATGTGGAGCAGAACCTGCACAGAGAGCTGGGCAAGGAACTGGGAGCTGTCTGCCTTTGAATCCAAGTGACTGTTTGGTGGATCCAGGTAGGAGCTGCCTGCTTCAAGTCAAGATGAAAAGACCTCTCCATGGGTACTGAGTAGTGATGAAATTGTAGTTTACTAGTGACCTACGGGTAGAGGATCTATGTGATGACTGAATAGTGAATGATGAAGGATGATTGAATGATTAAGTTGATTGAATGATTGATCGACTAAATGATTGTATTTAGTGATTGATGACTGAATAAGTAATTGATTTGTAACTTAGTATGCCCCATGAGTGGAAAACTGACCTTTTGTACTTTATGATTGAATAATTGCGTTACTACATGATTGTTCTTTGTTCAAAACTTTGTGACTACTGTGGTGGAAACTATGTAGCCATTTTCTGTGATAAGTTGTTGTGAATGCTGTATTTCGATTATCTGTGATAAGATGTAACATTGTGAATGCTGTGAATGTTTTGCTCTGATTTGTTATGGAATAAATAGAGTGTTCACTGTATTGTATAATCAGAACCTAAAAAGCTGTTCACAGTAGCATTCTTCTGAAAAGCTGCTCATGCTTGGCTTTACAGTTAGGTAAGCAGAGCAGTTTACATTGACACAATAGGGAGCCACTGGAGCTGAAGAGTGCCGTGATCAGATCTGCATTTAAGGAAATCCACTTGAGGAGCAGCTGGAGAACAGGATGACTGGAGTCTCTAAGAAAAAGCTTTAAATCTGGGGGCATAACAGATGCTAAGAAGGTACAGATTAGACAACAGATTATATAGGTGCCATGACAGGGAGCGGGGAGTTGAAGATATTGGCAGAATTTCAAAAGTGAAAGACTAGAAAGACTAGCGCCTTTGACAAGAATAGGGAAGCTCGGAGGATCAGAAGGTTTGGGGCAAAGATAGTGTGTGGTGGTACCTTCCCTTCCCTTCATACCAAAGATGATAGGAAAATACTCTGTTACCATTTCTAGAATAGGGGTAAGGCCAGGAAATAGATTTGTGATTTCATTGATGCAAAGAATACATGCATAAGAAAACCCCCTCTATCTCCACTTTCTTTATACTTTGCATGAGAGCCCTGAGGTTAGGGCTGCCTTGCCCAGGGTCACAGAGTTAGTATGTTTCAGAGGAAGGATCTGAACCCAAGACTTCCTGGCTCAGAGGTTGATTCTCTAGATATCAAGCCTCTATTTTGAGATAATCCTCTGGTATAAGGGAGTGCCTGCGGGGAGGACTTAGGGTTTCCCTACTGTCCCTTGCTTTCTACAACTGAGTTCACAGTTGCCCTTCTTCCTCAGCGGAGGTCAGGCTGTCAATAGCTTAAGTCCTTGTCTATATACACAATTTATGTAAGGCCCATGAGCCAGCCAGAGACTTCAGGGAAAACAATTCCCTAATGAGTTCATTGCTAAGAATAAGGTGTAAAACAATGGGTGTTAGTTCAATGCAAAGCTTATTGCAAGCAAAGGGGAAAGAGGAAAAGGTGACCCAACATACAACTCAGGCATAAATGCTAACAAAGAGTATAACCCATATAAAGACTGTGCTTCATTGGAGAACATGGAGAAATGCATCCATTCAGCAGAAAAGGGGTGCCCCAGCAGGGAGGTGCACTCCTACAGGAGGGAAGGGGTTGCCTCAGCAGGGAAGGGAGCTCCTGCAGGAGGGAAGGGGGTGCCCCAGCAGGGAGGTGCACTCCTGCAGGAGAGAAGGGGGTGCCCCAGCAGGGAGGTGCCTTCCTGCAGGAGGGAAGGGGGTGCCCCATCAGGGAAGGGAGTTCCTGCAGGAGAGAAGGGGGTGCCCCAGCAGGGAGGTGCATTCCTACAGGAGGGAAGGGGTTGCCTCAGCAGGGAAGGGAGCTCCTGCAGGAGGGAAAGGGGTGCCCCAGCAGGGAGGTGCATTCCTGCAGGAGGGAAAGGGTGCCTCAGCAGGGAAGGGAGCTCCTGCAGGAGGGAAGGGGGTGCCCCAACAGGGAGGTGCACTCCTGCTGGAGGGAAGGGAATGCTCCAATGCTCCTCTGAGAGTGAGCTTCTTATACTAGGATGGAGGCCTTCGATGGCCCAATTGTATATCAGGGGTCAGGGCAAAATATTATTTTGGGGGTTTGTTATGAAGGAGAAAAATAAGCTGGTGGTAGACAAAATACTATTTTGGTGGTTTGCGTATCAGTGAGAAAAACAATCTGGTGGCAGACAAAATATTATTTGGGGAACACAACTGTACCAACCTTTGAAAAATATTATTGTCAGTATTTTTCCATGAGCATATTCTATAAATTACAGTGTCCCTGAAGGGGAAACTGTCATGAAGTCTCAAAACCATCAGGTCTAATCTCATTACAACGGTTTCCATGCAAAGATTCTATAAACTACAGCCTCCCTTAGGGGGAAGCGGTAGCTGTCATGGTGGTCTCAAAGCCGCCAGGCCTACTCTTATAACATAAAACCCATAAAGAGGGAGAAGTCATGCCATTTTTTTTAATATAATGTACCAAAAACTTCCAATTAGTCAGACCCTAGCCCTGGGCAAATACTACATGTAATTTCTCAAAGCCAGTTTTGATAAGAGCGTCTTTGACAATAACAATAGCTTGAAGCTGACGTCTATATGTGCCAGGCACTGTGCTAAGCACTCTACAAGCATCACTTGTGAGGCAGGTGTTGTGTTTATCCCCATTTTTCAGATGGAGAAACTGAGGCAGGCAGAGTTTGTGACTTGCTCAGGGTCACCCATCTAGCAAGTATCGGAGGCTGGATTTGAACTCAGTTCTTCCTCACTCTGGCCCAGTCCTACATCTACAGCACCATCTACCTGCTGACCTAGAATCTCAATTGCCTTCTAAATTATTAAAGGAAGAAGAAATTATGCTTAGTGGAGTTTTGGTGTTGCATGCGCTTTGTCTTCTTGTTCTTTGAAAATGCAGGATCGGGTTTGTTAACTCAAAATTTACTAAAATATAGTTTGTCTGATTGATTATCTCATTCTAGATAAAGGGGAGGGTTTTGTTGTTGTTGTTCAGTCATGTTCTACTCTGTTACCCAATCATGGTTTTCTTGGCAAAGATCCTGGAGGGGTTTCCCATTTCCTTCTCCAGCTCATTTTACAGATGAGGAAACTAAGGCAAACAAGGTTAAGTGACTTGCCTAGGGTCACACAGCCAGTAAGTGTCTGAGGCCAGATTTGAACTCAGGAGATGAGTCTTCCTGAGTCCAGGCCCAGCATTCTATCCATTGTGCCACCTAGCTACCTGACCTTTTTGCTATTCAATCATGTCCAACTCTATGGGACCCCAGAGATATTCATTCATAGGGTTTTCTTGGCAAAGATACTGTAGTGGTTTGCTATTTTCTTCTCCAGGGTGTCCCCATTCTACAGATGAGAACTGAGGCAAATAGAGGTTAAGTGACTTGCCTAGGGTGACATGGCTAATACATGTCTGAATTCTGATTTGAACTCAGATCTCCCTGACTCTAGACCCAGTGCTCTATCTACTGCACCACTTAGCTGCCCCTAAAAAAAGGAATTTACTACATAACTATGGCAAAAAAATAGTTTGTGCATGCTTGATAGCCTCTGATCGAGCATTCCTCCCAAGAAAAAAGAGAATTTCTCACAAAGGTTCAGCTAGGTAACATTCGCTGAGTCTGGGACTAAAAATCATCATAGACTACCCCCTATCCCAGTGGCTCAATACATTCAGTGACCTCAGGGTCATCTGTCACAATGCCACAAAAATAGGAAGCAACGGTCCCTAATGACTCTTAGAACACTGAACTTGAAGTGAAAAGACCAGAATTTCCATTTCTGATCTGACGTTAGCCATAGGACTTTCCCCTTTCTAAGCCCCCGTCTCTTTGTAAAGCAACTGAATTGGACTACAGGATCTCTCAGGTTCCTTCTAGTTCAAATAATTTGTGATTCTCTATTGCTCCTAAAGAAGTGCCCCTACCTTCCTGGTCACCTTCCCAGGATGGGGCCCAGAAAAAAGCAGCCATGCAAGGCCCCCATTCTACTGTTATACCACCCTGACTCTGCAGGGAAGGTCTACTCAGGCTCCTTACATGGGTAAGGGCACACAGTCATTTGCTCTATGTCAACATAATTATTAGAATCATAAGACCCAAGATTTGGAGCATCTTCTCCAGGGGCTCTTCACATTTGTTAATATCATGGACCAGTTGGACAATCTGGTAGAGTCTGTTGGACCCCTTTTCCCTGAATAATGTTTTTAAATGCATACAGTAAAATATATAGGATTACAAAGCAAATCAAATATATTGAAAGACATTTATTAAAATACAAGTTCTGTAGATCCTATATCATATTGCACATTATCTTGGGGAGGGAGGTGGAAAAAATTTAAAACTTATGGAAGTGAATATTGAGAACTAAAAATACATTAATTGATTTTTTAAAAATACAAGTTCATTGACCCCACATTAAAAAACTCTAATCTGATGCACCACCACCCCCATTTTATAGATGAGGAAACAGAGGCCCAGAAGTTAAGTGGCTTGTCTAAGTGACACACAGTAAGTGACAGGCTTTAAACCTGGAACCTCTGGCTTCAAATTAAGGTCTCTTTGCTGTCTAAAAATACCACCAATCATTTTGTTCTCTTCCATAGATAAATACAGTGTTTAATGACAGTCCTTATATGAGTGGAAATGCTGGCTTTCTCTTGAATTGTGGCCACACCTGTTCTCTTTCCACTCCTGTGGCTCAGTTACATTGCCTTTCCTGCTGTGCTAACAGCTATCTGTATGGTGAATAAACTCCGGGAAATCTATTGCTGAGATTTTAAGTTAAAGTAAATGTTTCTTAGAAGTTTAATTCATGGCAATTAACTAGCTTCCTCCTCAATAACCACT
The DNA here is from genome assembly GCA_028646515.1 of Pseudochirops corinnae. Lineage (NCBI taxonomy): Eukaryota > Metazoa > Chordata > Mammalia > Diprotodontia > Pseudocheiridae > Pseudochirops > Pseudochirops corinnae. Next base: position 141,390,742 of record CM053592.1, read on the forward strand.
GCTCCACTCCTCAAAATAAAATATTAGGAGGAAAATATCAGTTTCCAAGAAAACCATAAACTTGTGAAACTAGACAAATGTAACTTTTGTATAATGGAAAGAACAATGGATTTTGTTTCAAAGAACCTGGGGCTTGTTTAGATAACCTAGGGCTTGTTACTTCAGGGCCTCAGGGCCTTCATCTGTAAAATCAGGGAATTGGACTAGAAGACTTTTCAGAACCCTCCGGAATCTAAACCTTCCCTTTCCCAGTATGGTTTTTAAAACTTTTTTTTTTCTTTTTGGATCATCCTTAGCATTTGTAGCCAGCCTCAGTTCATTCTGAGATTTAGGGCCCCTGACGCAATTTTTAAAAATAGAATCAGATCATGCTTTCATATTCCTCCTTTATTACCTGCCCTTGTTTCTGTCACCTGAGAAGTGGGCTGAACTTCAGATGCACTTGTGGTCACAAAAGAAATCTAAGAGGGCTCCCATGCCCTCCTTGACTCTCTTAGCCCCACCCTTGAAAACACTCACCAGGCATGTATACATTTGGCTTCCACAAATCCATAGAATTGTTATTAAACTCCTGTTTCCATAGGGTCAAAAATCTTAGAATATAATGTCTAATTTTTGAAGAAACCACTCTTTTTCTTCTAATAAAATAATAGAATCCTAATAAGAAGAGATGTTGGAGATTTAGGTGCCAAGGAAGAAAGAAAGGAAGGAAGGAAGGAAGGAAGGAAGGAAGGAAGGAAGGAAGGAAGGAAGAATGGAATGAAGGAAGGAAGGAAGGAGGGAGGATTTACTGATGCTTATTCTATGTGCCAGGCACTGTTCTAAACACTTTATAAATATTATCTTATTGCAAAATATATTGACTTTGTGTGTATCAGTTCCATTAAAAGCTAGTTTCCACTTAGTCAGGAAGTAGGGGAATGTGTCTACCTTGTAGATTATCTGGCTTCTGCTTCCTCTTCATCTTTCTACCGCTTTGATGCTTTCAATTCTCCATCTCTCAGATGTTTCTTAACTTCTTTGCATGGGGAAGATAAGTGGAAACAACCATTCTGATAGGTGGGCTTTTCTGCTTGTGCCTAAAATGGAGTGGTAGGATCATTTACAAATAATCCTAGACTCTCCATGCTGGAAGGCAATAAGGAGTGCGTCACAATTCTCCAGGCCACTCATGCCCCCATTTTCTAAATGAGGAAACTGAGACCAGCAGAGGAGAAGTGACCAGTACAAGGTAACACAGTGGTGGGGCTCTGGCTAAATAGAGGTCAGGGCTCCTGTCTTCCAGGTCAACAATCTTTTCACAGCATCACATATATTCTTCTCCCCCAACTCCTACAGCCAAGCCAGGGCTAATTCTATCAGGCAGTTGAGGAGGTCATATTGCAAACCATCCATTATGGTAGTATTTTTAAATTCAAACCAATATAAACAAAGACCACCGGCAGGTAACCAGGTTTGTCCCATTCCTGTACCTCTGCCTTAATCCCCATTTCCTCGTCTCCCCAGCATGTGCCCTTGGACAAATGCTTTGCTGGTTGTCACATCAAATAAGCATTTGAATTTTGCTTTATTGATCCTTTCGAGAAAATTAAATCAGGGATGATGCTAAAAGCTATTATGCTGGAGACCCTGTGTAATATAAGGCTAGTCCATATTTGTCATAAATAATATCAATCCATTAAACAGCTGTGTGATATTATATGTGGAGTCTTGAGAACACTCCAACAGTTCTAGCACTTTACCCCTTCATTAATCTTCCTAGCACCCCTGTCGGCTAGGTGAGCATTGTAACCTAGGCACAGAGAAATCGAGTAGCTTCCCCAGAGTCACACAGCCTCATCATAGGGCCAGGATTGACATTCAGATGTTTAAATACTTAAATTCCTTGAAGTTTGATTCTGGGATAAGTAACCATGGTCTATCACATCAGAAAAGTCCTTCTTCCACGTGCCTCTTGGGAGGGCACAGAAGACATCCAGAAGCCTAGAACTGGCTCTCCCCTACGATGTGAAGTAGTGTAAACACCCAAGGTCAGCTCTGAGTCATGTGGAGAACAGATAAAGCCAAATTCACATACAAAGACATAATAAAGCATTATAAAAGAGAACACCACTTTCAACAAGAAAATAATATGCATTTCAAAATATAATATCAAGGATTTAAAACTATTTACATGTGCTAGAATAGGTCCCAAGAAGCAATTACAACCTGATAAATTACAGGCTTTCTCTAGTACACATTTACAGACAGGCTTTCACCATCTGGGCCTACTATCATGCAGCGAGCATTTTTTAAAATTCTCTTCATTTAAAAAAAATGTTTAGGTCTTTCCTAAGATATAATGCAGTCCGTTAATGCCTATACACATGGGAAAGTCCATGGGGTTAGTTCCTATGCCCTTATTAGAGAGCAGGAAGAAATGTCTTAAAGCTGTTTAAATAGTAACTCAGCCTGAGGCTCAGATTTTGAAGGCCATTGTTGGGATTTGGTAAAACACACCAGTCTAAACTCTGACATAAAAGGGTTCCTGTCTATCTGCCTGAGAAGCTGATGCCACAGGAAAAAAAAAAAGAAAATTGTGCTACCCAGATTGGGTCCTTGATGGTGGTTGTACATATGTCTGTGTCAGGCAATTCCCTGCTGCTGCCACTACCATATGGTCAGTAATGACCTTCCACTCAAATTCTGCCTCATAGCATGGGGGCATCCCCTGGGCTCTAGAAGGCTCCACACAAGGGAGCACAGGCTCTGGCAAGGCCTGTCCAGCCAGAAAGGATTCACATGAGAGCCCATTGATGAACTAACTCCTTGTTGTCTGAGGACATGCTGAGCCAAATATGGAGAGGGCCCATCTCCAAATGGGATGCCACTAAGTATAGTGTTCTTAGGGCATAGAGGGCTCAGGATCTGCATGGGGAGGTGAACTATCACACTGTAAACACAGATGAACTATCACTCTGTAAAGAACAGCAATAATTAATGATAATAATAATAAGAAGCTCACATTGAAATAGAACACTTTACGGATTATAAAGTGCCTTACATACATTATCAAACTTGATCCTCAACAGCCCAATGAAGTAGGCAGGGCAGGGCCTTGATCTTCATCATCCCCATTTTAAGGGTGAGGAAACTGAGGCCCACAGAAGGGAGTGATTTATACAAAGTCAAACGCTGGCAGAACCAAGGTTCCAGTGCAGATATTCCAACATTCACCACAACCCACCCCTGAAAAAATGTGCAAAACTGCAATTTTTCTCTCATCAACAGCCTTTATCTTCAGTCTCTAGTGATTATCCTCAGAGGATTACTGGTGAGTTGCTCAAGGCTCTTTTTGTCTTTCTTTTATTATTTTTTTAAAACTGAAACAGCTCAGATACTTGCTATTTGCTTTTGAAAGATTTTCCCTGCAATCACTAGGGACTTTTCCACCAAAGAGAAATGAAGGAAAAAAACACCAGTCCCTCCAGGCTGGAATTCCAGCCCTGCTTTCAGTAAGACTCCACACACGGACAGCAAGAAGTGCATGGATCCAGGAGCCAAAGCTGCCAATGTCTCCCTCTATTTCCACCATACTATTTAACATTTTCTGGGCACCTACGGCTGTGGGCTAAGTGCTGTGCTCCCTGGGCATGGCTATTCAGCTTTGAGGCCTAGCCCCTCTCCCCATCCCATCATAGGAATTTGGGCTAGAGAGAGCTTCAGAGATCACCTTGTCCAATGCCTTCATGTTAGAGATGAAAAGCTGAGGCCCAGAGAAGGTGATTAATTTGCCCAGGGCTGCACAGCCCAGTCGAGATTCAAACCAGGTGCTCTGAAACCAGATCTAGGGAGTGTTCTTTCAGCTTTACCATGCTGCCTCTCTCCAAGGGGACACAGATCCAGGCAAAAGGAACTAACTTGGGAGTTCCCATTATGTGGCAAACGTTGACCTTCTGACCACCCTGACACAAGCTAGAAAAATATTCGTCCCATGGCGTACCACCGCCAGTGCCGCCAGGTCAGAGCGAGGTCTCTAGGAGGTGCCTGCTCTCAATGCAAGGTGCCACGGCTGGACCCCGAGGAGGCACAGCCCAAAGGTGAGAACACGGAGCTCAGCAGCCCAGCGAGGCAGCCCCCCATTGGCTCTCCACAGGCTGGTCACTGGTGGACCCCTTTCTGCTTCTGTTCCAGCTCCTGCAGACGGTCCTCCCGGGTCTGTGCGTGCTGGGCACCCACTTTGTGTGCCGTCTCAGTGGCAGTGATATCGATCTGGGCATAGCGAGTGGCTCTGGCCCCTGAAAACAAGATCTCTCATTAATGCCCAGAGCACGTGTGTATGGCAGGGGAGGCTCCCGTCCATATGGAATCTAGGCTACTATGTGGCCATGATGCCTGCAGGATATCTCCCACCCAGAGGAGACAAATGCTCCTCCAGCTCAAGAACCAACCAGGGTCTAATTGGATATGCCAGACACAACCCAAAATAATCCTGCTTTCAGCTGGAGGCTCAAGGCCTTAGCCATGATCCAGTCCAGCGTCCTCGCTCTGTATAGATGAAGACCCTATGGCTCAGTGTGAGGACTTATCCAAGGCCACATAGCACCTAAGGAGCAGAGTCCAGATTCATATCCAAGCATTCTGCATCCAAAGCTATTCTGGAGCCAGGCTTCAGTTAAAGCGAGGCAGTGTACAGATTGGGAAGCTAGGTGGTACTGGGGAAAGGTACCGGGCTTGGAGTCAAGGAGACTCCTCTTCCTGAGTTCAAATCCAGCCTCAGACACTTCCTAACTGTGTGACCCTGGGCAAGTCACTTCACCCTGTTTGCTTCATTTTCCTCATCTGTAAAATGAGCCGGAGAAGGAAATGGCAAAACACTCCAGTGTCTTTCTCAAGAAAACCCCAAATGGGGTCATGACTGACAACAACAAAAAGCATACTTATTAGTTACTTTACATGAATTACTTTATCAGGAAGCTCCTTAATTCACTTACTGAATGTTTGGATCTGAAACAGGAAGAATTTAGGACAGAAATGGAGAAATTCCAGACTCTGGAAACCATGAGACAGGTGAACACACAAGCAAAGACGGTTGTCCCTTTTATCTTTCTTCTGGAAACGTAAGAAGGCAATAGAAAATTATCTTTTAGGAATAACCTGAGCACAATCCTTCCCAGAGTCAGGGGCGTAGAATAGATGAGAGTGAGAGAAGGAGGTGAATCGAGCATCATCCATATGTTCCAACCCTCACATTATTCATTTGGGGAAACTGAGGCCCAGAGGGGAATGATTTGCCCAAGGTCAGATGGCTAACAAGTGGCAAAGTCCAATGCACTTTCCGTGCCTCTAGAGAACCTGATTTCTCATGTGAGACATCTGGGATAGCTTGGAAATGGGTAGTCTGGGGTGGTGCTGGGTCATGGCATATCTACAGCGGGCAGCCCAGGTGGGACCTCTTCCCAAATGTACTGGACAAGCCAAGTGTACTTGGAGATGACACAGAGAAGGGGTGCCTCGTTGGCATCTCTCCTTACCTCTTATGCCCAGGCTAGGTTCCTGAAGCTCCAGTTCCATATAGTGAAGCTGCTTCTTGGAAGTGGGACTGACGGGAATATTCACATAAGTAGGCATCTCACTGCACGATCTTTCTCCTGTAAAGGTAGGCAAGGGAGAAGACAAGAAGTAAATGGATAAATAAATGCAAACCATTATGCACAGAACATTTCAGGGGGAGAGCATTAACAACTGGGGAGTCAGGGAGAGCCTTTTGTAGGCAGTTGCATTTGAACTGAGACTGGAAAAGAGCTAGCTTCCACAAGGTGGAGGGGAAGAGGAAAAACATTCCAGTCCATGCAAAGAAACACAAGAGGCAGGAGAGACAGTACTGAGAACAGGAAATGGAGAGTAGAAATGGCCAGTTTGGCTGGAACGGAGGAATGTGTAAGGGAGCGTGATGTGTAATCAGACTGGAGTGATAAGATGGAGCAGATGGGGTAAGGACCATCAGTGCCAAACAGGGCATCCTAGAGGCAACGGGGAGCCATTGATTCTTATTGAACAAGGGAGTGATAGTCAGACCTGTGTTCTAGGAAAGCTCATCTGGCAGCTTTGTGGAAAATGGATTGCAGAGGTAAGGGGCTAGACACAGGGAGCCCAATTAGGAGTCTACCAATATTTCAGGTGAGAGGAGATAGGAGCCTGTATTAGGATGCTGGCTGTGTGGAGGGGGAGAAGTATGTGAGAGATGCTGGGGCTGGAGAATTACCAAGATATGACACCTGACTAGGTGAGAGAGGGGAGGGAGTGAGGGAAGAGTCAAGAATGATTCCTACGTTTTGAATTCAGGGGTCTGAAAGGATGCTGGTATAATCAGAAGAAATAGGAAAGCTAGGAGGTGGGGACTTAGGGGAAAAGATAACGAGTTCTGTTTTGGCCGTGTTGAGCTAGAGATGCCTGTGGGACTATTACAATAGGCTCCTAATTAGTATCCCTCCTTCTAGCCTCTCCTCTCCAATCCATCCTCCCCACAGCTGCCAAAATAACCTTCCTCAAGCACAGCTCTGCACATGGATCTTCTACGGCTCTCTGAGGATAAAATACAAACTCTTCGATTTAGCCTTTAAAGCTCTCTGGAATCTGACTTCGACCCGCCTTCCCAGGCTTACTTTCAGATTCCTGCGGCTCCATCCACTCCCATTCCAGTCAAACTGACCCTCTGCCAGCCCCAGGCCTCATGACTCCCTCTTTCACCTCTGCATCTTCACCCACATGCCTGAAATGCATCCCCTCCTTTCTGCCTCTTTCCACCTTTCGCTTCCTTAAAGGCTCAGGTCCTAGTCTACCATCTAAGTGAAACCTGTCCAGGCCCAGCAATCTATCCCTGTTCTGTCTAGCTTTTAAAAAGAAAAATACCTTGTACAACCCAGAAAATACTTCACCAATGTAACCTTTAAGTAGCTTGAGAGATTCCCTTAAAGGTCCCTAAGAGCAAAGAACACCTTCATCCTCACAAACGTTTCTGTTAAATCTACATGTTTTGATAGGATTATCAACTAGTCTACTTGGCCGTCACATTCTTCCTAAAACCTCTGTCAATTAGTTTGAAGAAAAACTCATCTTGCCTCTTAGAATTAGAAATTTATGGAGCGCTTTTTGTCCCAAGACCACACAGCTCTGTCACATACATCACCTCATTCAGGACGAGTCTGCCAGAACAAAAGTGCTGCTCTTAAAAAACGTTCTGTGTTGGGCAGCCATTATACAGTGGAAGGACGGATTGTGAACCTCAAAGATTGTGACAGTTCAAATGATCCCTACACAAAATAACCATTGGACTCTGGGGAGGATGTGTGTGTATGTATACATATACATGTAAACACACACACGTGTCCCAGTGACCTTCCTCCTAGCCTGGGAGGCAACAGCAGGGCAGAGTAGAAAGACCCCTGAAATCTTGGGCACAAGGTCCCAGGCAATCCACCCTCGGACTCCTACATCTGCAGCATTTTCACCAACCTGTCCAGTTATTGGTGCTCTTGACGATGACTCTGACACTCTGCTAATGCTTTCTGAACCGTCAAAGAAAGATTCAAGTCTTTCTGACAGAATTTGGGGGTTGCACGTATTTTACTGCATGTGAAAATCAATCATCCATGCTGATGTATTTGGTGACTCGCTCTTATTGGGAGACAGGGAAGTGTAGGGTCTTGTGTACAATAATAATGATAATGAAAATCAGGTCTCATCTGGATCTTCCATTCTAAATCCTATGACCTTTTGGCATTACCATTTTGTGTTCTATAGGTCTTTCTATCACAGAATACGTTACGTTTTGTGTTCCAAGGTCCTGTGGGCTCTGTGGCCTGGGGACTGGTCCTGCTCTGATATTCTGTGAATTTGGGCAAAAGTCTCAATATTCAATTATTAGGATGCCTCGTGCAATTTACCATCCTTTATTGCTTATTTTCTTCCTCCTTCAATCTAAGACAAAGCATTTTTTTAAAATCCATTGATCACAAAGCAGGAGGACAAAGAACCAGCCCCTGTCAAATGTCTGTCAATTAAGTTCTGTCTCCTGCCCCTTAGCTCGCTGAGAACATTGCTGTTCTTTAATTACAGCAGGTTCTCCATTGATCCGGGTCATTCTCTGCCCTTGTTCCTCTAGCTCTGATATTCAGGTTCACAGCTCAATTCATCTAGATGACCTCCCCCCCACAGAAGAGCAATACCAGGGGTGATAAAGCACTCCCAATAATAGAAGGGAACCACAAATGCTAACTCTGCACAGCCTTCCAAGCCCATGCCCTCCCTGGTTCCATGTAGGGAAGGATCTCATTACCTGCCATCTCTTTTCTTCCCCTGATGTCCAGCCAAGTGTCAGATATGCTGTACAACTTTGAATTGGAATCAAAGTCAGCCTCTGCCCGTATCAAAGTCAATCAAAGCTCTCTCGCTGAAGTTCAGATATTTCCAAGAGTTTACTGTCTGCTCCCTGTGATTCTTCCTCCATCCAGGTTAATATTCCCAGTGGATATTGAGCTCTCACCTACATCCATCTCACTTTGTCTGTAAGAAGAGGAGTTTTCCCTTTGCTTGGATAGAGAGGTCTGGAGGCAGGATGGGAAATTGTCTAGAACTAAAGTCAGGCAAGTCAGGCTCAAAGTCCAGCCCTGCGACCAATCATCCTACAAATCAGAGCTGGCACCGTGCTACAGAAACAAGTTTTAGGGTTGATGTAAATAAGGGATAAGAATAACATTTTAAGACCCAGGACTCCAAACAGTCTTCTAATTCTTGGGGTTGATTAAACTCAATCCAATACCACAAATGTTTTACAAGTATATTCCTTGTGAAAGGACCAATAGATATTAAGAGTTGTGTCCTATAGCCTGGAGACACCAATTCCATAAGCATTTATTAAACACGCTGTGGCAGGCACTGTTGTCGTTGTTGCTGTTTGTCCTTTGTTTTGGTAGAAGACCATGACATCAGGGAAGTGATGCCATGACATGCAGGTGAATTGGATTTAAGTGAGGCAGGACTGTGTAAAGTCACCAGCCTCACTTTCTCCTCTGGAGCCATCTTGGCCCAGTGGTAAGATACAGATCAGGACAATGGGAGATGGCCCCAGATGTGGTGGGGCAAGGAATGGAAAGACGAAAATGAAAGTCCCTCCCCTTAGGAAGCTTAGATAGTCTGTCTCTAAGATTCTTGCCCTCTGAGCTCCAGTCAGAAGGGTCAACTCAGCACCTCACTCATGTCTTTGTTCATTCTCTTCCCTGCAACTGAAATGACCTCCTTGTCTTACCCTCCCTGTTTGAATACTTTTTCATTCCTAAATTCAAATTCCATTCCTCCAATTCAAAGACCACCACCTCCAGGAAGCCTTCCCTGATCTCCTATATTCAAAAAGACCCTTCTCCTTAAGCCCCACAGAGCACTTTTTAATTTTGCACATCTCTAAAGTATTTAGTTCAGCCATTTGTTTTTGGTTTGTTTACTTGTTTGCTTTTCAAGTTGTCTGACTCTTGACGTGACTCTATTTGGTATTTTCTTAACAAAAAATACCCAAATGGTTTCCTTCTCCAGCTCATTTTACAGATAAGGAAACTGAGGTAAGCATGGTTAAGTAACCATGGGTCACACAGCTAGTCTGAGGTCACCTAGCTGTCCGATGTACTTAACATAGCATCATATGTTGCTATTTGTTTCTTTGAATCTTATCCTCTTACTCAACTGCAAGATCCGTTGAGGGTGCTGACTTAGTTCCCCTCCCCAATTTATTTATTTATTTTTAGTTTTCAACATTCATTTCCACCAGATTTTGAATTACAAATTTTTCTCCCTGTCTTTCCCCTACCTGCACCCCAAAATAGAAAGCACTCCTTCCCCAAATCTGTCCACTCATATCCTCACCCATCACCCCCCTAACTTTCTAGTAGGGCAAGATGGATTTCTATACCTCAGTGCCTATATATCTTATTTCCTAGTTGCCTGTAAAAAACAATTTTTTTAAATATTTGTTTTTAAAACATTGAGTTCCAGATTTTTCCCCTCCTCACCCACCCCCACTGGGGAGATAAGCAATTCAGTATAGGTTGTACACATGTAGTTATGCAAAACATTTCCATAGTAGTTATATTGGGAAAGACTAACTATATTTCCCTCCATACTATCCCACCTCCCAATTAATCAATTTTCTCCTTTGACCCTATCCCTTTTCAAAAGTGTTTTCTTCTAACTATTCTCTCCTCCAATCTGCCCTCCATTCTATCATCCCTTCTCTTATCCCCTTCCCCCCTATTTTCCTGTAGGGTAAGATACACAATTGAATGTGTATGTTATTCCCTTCTTAAGCCAAATTCAATGAGAGTAAGGTTTTCCCATTCATTCCCTTTCACCTTCCTGCTCTTCCCCTCCATTGTAACAGTTTTCTCTTGCCTCTTCTCTATGAGATAATTTACCCTGATCTATCTCTCCCTTTCTCCTTCTCCCAATAAATTCTCTCACCTCTTAATTTTATTTTTTAGATATCATCCCTTCATATTCAACTCATCCTGTGCCCTCTGTCTATGTATACATGTACATACATATGCACATACTCACATATATATTTATATACACATATACCCTCCTATATATACATATATATATGTGTGTGTGTGTGTGTATGTATATATATATATTCCTTTCAACTATCCTCATACTGAGAAAAGTCTTATGAGTTACAATTATTGTTTTTCCCTGTAGGAATGTAAATAGTTCAATGTTAATAAGTTCCTTATTATTTCTTTTTCCTGTTTACTTTCTCATGCTTCTCTTGCTTCTTGTATTTGAAAGTCAAATTTTCTGTTCAGCTCTGGTTTTTTTCATCAAGAATCTTGAAAATCCCCTATTTCACTGAATAACCATATTTTCTCCTGAAACATTATACTCAGTTTTTCTGGGTAGGTGATTCTTGGTTTTAGTCCTAGCTCCTTTGACCTCCAGAATATCATATTCCAAGT
>CM053592.1:141402226-141556773 GCA_028646515.1 Pseudochirops corinnae
TTTAGTGGGAAGTATCCTTGTGTGTGTTTTGGAGTTCTAGGATTGGTTTAGGGTCCTATTTTATGGGTATTTTGGGGTGGCTATGTGAGAGCTGCGATATATTGCTGCTGCTACGCCGCCATCTTGGCTCCGCCCCCCGAGCTGCGATATGTTGCTGCTGCTACGCTGCCATCTTGGCTCCGCCCCCCCTTAGCACAGCTTCCAAAGGAGATAAACCAAAAACCCTCCTACCCAAACATGCATCCACATTGTACCAACCTGAGGGTGCTGGGAAGAGTCTCAGGGGCAAAAGAGCTGCTCCCTAAACAGAAGAGAAAAGGGGAGAATGAGAGATTTCTTCACTAGCATCAGAGTCCTTGTCAGTCTCCTAGATTTTGAAACCCATAAGCTTAGACCCCAGAAATCCTGCATCCCTGAAGTCTACCAAAGAAAAAGAGCCTCTTGCAGATGGTTCTTGAGGTAACTCATCAGGTTTGCCCACTGGTCTCTTCTGCCAAGGCTGGTTTTGCCTTTTACATGCAGGAGGGGATTATTCCTACTTCCTTCTGGGAAGACAGATTAGAAAATTGTCCTTCAGTCTCTGGGTATGAAGCTAGTACAAGCTTCCTTAAAGTCACTTGAAAGAGGTACATAGGACTTGCCACGTCCCTTTTCATGGAAAGAAAGTGACCTTCTAATGCTGTGCAGGAGGGCATATAGCTCCGTGTAAAGAAGCATGGGTTTACAGTGTTGGAAGGGACCATAAATCATAGAACATTAGGGGTGGAATAGTTTTCACAATGTACAAGGGCAGCTAGGTAGGTGGCACAATGAATAGAGTGTTAATGGCAGAGCTGGGACCCTGATACAGGTCTCACAGATTCTCTCCACTTTGTGAAATATACTAGGGATATGGAAAAGCAGAAATGTTTCAAAACACCTTCACAGCTAAGATTTTTTTTTTATCTGAGGCTGCCTCTGCTGTTGTTCATTGGTCATATAGCATCACCAACCACTTTGAAAAAGATCAGGACCTTGTACATGATCAATACACATCCAGGAGCTACATAGTGACTGTTACCTTCCAGTGGCTTCTGCTTCTTGGTTGAATTCCCATGTGCAAATAGGGAGGGAAAAATAAGTTACTGCTTGACTCTGGTTGAGAGCGATGAAAAATACATTAGAAGAACTTCTGGAATGAATTAAGCTTTTTCAGAAATAAGTAACAGAAAGCAGGTCTTAAGTGAGGGATAGGAACAGAAATTCAGCAGGATAGAGGAGTGAATGCCAACCTTGGAATTCAGTAGATGTACTAGGCTAGTGTCATAGACTAACAAACATAGTTGGAGGGGACTTCGGAAGTCACCTAGTTCGTCTCCTGCTCAACACACCCATCCTCCCTCCAGCATATCCCAAATGGTTATCTAGTCTCTGCCCGAAGACCTCTAGGACCAGGGAGCTCACTGCCTCCTTCTGGACAGCTCTAATTATGGGAAAGTTCTTTTCCTCATAATAAGTCAACATCTTCTTCCCTGAAATTTCCCCCACTGTTCCTATTATTACCTTCTAAGTACAAATAGAATAAGCTGGATCCCTCTTCTAAACTGCAATCCATATTATAAAATAATGATAAATTTGTAGTTCCTACTGTGAATAGCAATTGGGATGGGGAAGGAAAGAGAAGGAAATGAGCATTTATAGAATGCCTGCTATGGATCAGGTACCTTGCTATGTGCTTTACAAATATTATCTCATTTGATCTTCCAAGAACCCTGCATGTAGGTGCTATGAGACCCAATTTACAACTGAAGAAAATTGAAGAAAACAGAGGGTGACTTTGGAGGGGGGTGCACACAGCTAATAAGTGTCTGAGGCTAGATTTGAACTCGGGTCTCCCAGACTCCAGCCCCAGCACTTAGCTAGTGTACCACCTAGCTGCCTCCATTTGCTGAGGATAGGAATTGGCACAGTGCAGAGAGCCTTGGGAATATGCCATATAACAAGGGTCCCGTGAAAGGATTGTTTTCAGGCATTTGTAGGGCTGTCACATGGAAGAAGGATCAGATTGTTTCTCTCTACCCTAGTTCAGACAGAAGAGCTAAGAACAAAGTGTGAAAATGACAAGGGACAAATTTAGGTTTGGAATAAGCTGCCCTGAAGTGGAACGGACTACACCTGTAGGCTTTCAAGAAGAGCCAGGGTGACTTCTTGCTATCTGTGTTCTAGAGGAGGTTCTCTTTCAGGTGTGGGTGGCAGGTGAACTAAATGGCCTCTGAATTCCCCATTTGATTCCCAAATTGTGATTCTGTGGCATAGTTGAAGATAGCTATCACATCTCCCCTAAATCCTCTCTTTTCAAGGTTTAATATCCCCAAGAAGGATACTAGGTATCAGAGAACAGTGGAGTACTCCAGTGGAAAAAGGAAGTGAGAAGACTTGCTTTTGAACCTTACTGTAAGCATCTGTCCCTACAGACTCACAACACCAATGCAGCATTTCCTAGGTCCATCTAGCACCCACTATGTGAAGATTGCTGAGCTCAGTGTTTAGAGAAATGCAAATTTAGCTCATATATGATCCTCAGGGCCATCATGGATCTTACGGACAATAGAGAGGTAAAACACAAACAGCTATGTATCATGTGAATCCCCCAACCCACTAACATTACCAGGTTGCATAAGACTAAGCAACAAGTTCAGTCACCGTTTTGCCAAAGTTTGAACAGAACCTCTCATAGATTATGGCAAAGTTGGAGCAGATTTGCTCCAGTCGTCCCCAGCTAGCCTTCATTCCCTTACCTATCATATTTAGGGCCTCTTTTTTCTGATTTCATTTCTTGACTTTCATTATTTGATCCCTGGTCTTTTCCCTCTCCTATCTCTGTGTATTTTTTTTCTAGTCACCCCCATCCCCATAAGACAGTCCCTCTCACTTTTACTTGCTAAAATTCTTCTTTCTACAAAATCCACAGAAGTCAAATGGTACCTACATATTTACCCCTGCTTCCTATACAAATGAAATTGGTCTCTCTTTCCTAAAAATTTCCCATCACATTTTTATCTGGATCTCTCTTTTGTCCCTGATACATTATATCTTCCGTTGGGTACAATGTCATGTACGTGTTTAATGACGCCTAGTAGATTATAAGCTCCTTGAGGACAAGGACTGTGTCAACCTCATCTTTGAATCTCCAGTCTCAAGAACAGAACTCTGCAAATTGCAGACACATATTTCAGGCTTTCCAAACTGATTGACTTACAAAGTGGTTCTCTACCATGTTTAGGCTCAAATTTAAGTGACAAGGTCTATGTCATAGAGATATAAGACAGAGTCACAGAGGTGGAATAGAATTTCAATCACTTAATCATTCTCTAGTATATCACTCATGCTCACTGACATATGTTTCAGTGATTTATCCTTTGTTGTTTTCATCAAAAGTGATAGGATCCTGGGGTAAGGAGGAGAGGTTTGGAAGAGCTGATTACAGCCTGACGCCATGCCACAAGAGAATTATCCCTCCACAAAGTGACTGTCAGGTGACAACTAAAAGCCTGAGAAAACCACAGATTCCCAGAGCCCTACAGGAAACATCTAGTCCTACCAACATCTAAGCAGGTACCTCCTTGGTAATAGCACCCCATGGCCATCCAGCCTTCACTTGAAGACTTCTCTACAGTTGAAGAACCACTAACTCTTGAGGTAATCCAGCCCATTTTGTTAGAAAGTTTTTCCTTCTATCAAATCAAAATCTGGTTTTTGACAACTTCTGCCAAATTCTTCCAGTTCTCTGGTTCCAAGCCAGGCAAGTCTGATCCTTTTCCCAAATGATGGCCATTCCAATACCTGATCACAGTTACCATTTCTCACCAAATCCTTCTCTCCTCCAAGCTAAACATTCTCAGACCCTTCAACCAATTCTTACGTGACAGTCTCCAGTCTTGTCCCAGTCTTGTTACAGTCCTGTTTGTCCTCTGGATGTGCTCCAGTTTGTCAATGTCCACATACACAGAAGTTAACATAGTTCTGCATATATGTACTCTCCATGGCAGAGGACAAACAAGTACATGAGAGAATAATTTAGCTGGAAAGAACCTCCCCTATCCAAGTACTTCCTAAACCAGATTAAAATTTAATTGGGAAATATCTAACAAAATAAATTGAAATGCAGTAAAATATAGATGGGGAAGAGAATAAGCATCTATTTAGTACCTACTATGTGTTGGGCACCATGCCAGGCACTTTGCAAGTATGTTCTCATTTGATCCTCACAGCAACCCTGAGAAGTAGGTGTTGTTATTAACACCATTTTACAGATGAAGAAACTAAGGTAAACAGAGGCTATGTGACTTGTCCAGGGTCATTTAATTAGTAGGTATCCGAGGCTTGATTTGAACTCAGGTCACCTTGACTGTAGACTGGCAATTTCTATCCATTGCACCACCTACCTGCCTCAATAGTATTACATTTTACAACCAAGTCATTAACATAGAAATGTGTTTTGCGTGACTGCACATGTGATAATCTTTATGAAATTGCTTGCCTTTTCAATGAGGAGGGAGGGAAGAAAAGGAGAGATAGAATTTGGAATTCAAAAAATTTTAAGTGAATGTTAAAAATCATTTTTATATATAATTTGGAAAAAATAAAATATTAAACTTAAAAAAAACTGAGCCAAAATGTGGTCAACAGGGATCCTTGTGCACAGTTTAGTGGCCCCATTTCTATTTGAGTTTGACACCACTGCTTTAGAATCAAGTTGTCACATTAATCTAACCTATAATATTCTATTACTATCTCTTACTCTGTTAACTGTTAACTGCTCTCTTGGTCCTATTTCCTTGACTCTTCAGCAATTCATACACATCCTCCCCAAATTCTTTGACTTCTTCTTCTTTGTCATGTGTTATGGTACAATAATATACTACAACATTCACATATAATAATTTGTTCTGTTATTCCTCAGTAAACAGGCACCTACTTTTCCATAACTACCATAAAAGTTCTACAGTGAATATATTAGTATAATCAGACCTTCCTGTGTGCTTTTGACCTCTTTGGGAGTATATGTTTTTTGTAAATCTAATGCTGGGTTAAAGACTGAATGATTCAGTTAATTTTCTTAAATAATCCAAATCAGTTCTAGAATAGTTATATCAATTCCTACCTCTACCAATTGTGTATCAGTGTGTCTATCCCCTCCTCTAATTTCTTTGTAGCTGATTTGTAATATACCTACACCATGGAGGTATACTTCTATATCTCTTTTCATTGATCCTCACTCAAACGCCATCCACCATATACGACTCATTAGCTTCCTGGATTTCCCAAGCTGTGTATATCTTCTTCATAGGATCATAGAACTAGAGTTTGATGGATCCTACGAGGGCATCAATACAATCTCCTCAATATTTATATGAGGAAACCCAGGTCTAGCAAGACTTAGTGACCAAGCAGAGCCTCAATATGAACCAAGTCTTTTGACTTCCAGTTTCATACTTCTCACCACCTCATAGTGTCTACATTCAGAACGTGTAATGTGATTCCTTTTTTGCATTCTGTTCCTTTTAAAAAAGACATTTTCTTGCAAAGCCATTTTCCAGTCCTAAGTCCCATCTAAAGTCTCTCATGTCAGCGAGTATCACACTAGTTACTTATAGGCACAGTTGTATATAAGTCTAGGTCTGATTGCAAAGGGCAACTAGATGGTACAGCATATATGGCACCGGGCCAGGAGACAGGAAGACCTGAGTTCAAATCTGACCTCAGACACTTATTAGCAATGTGACCTTGGACAAGTCACTTAACCCCAATTGCCCTGCCCTCCCCCTTCCAAAAAGGAAGAAAAAAGAATGAGGAAATCTGCAACGAATGAATTTTTGAGATAGAAGGAGAGTGTGCATTCCAAGTATGGAAGCCTGTCTGTGCAAAAGCATGGAGGTAAGAGAATTCTGTGTTCCAGCAACAGCAAGCAGGGAAGGGGAAAGGAATAAACATTTACATAGTGCCTACTCTGTTTTTTTTACAAATATTATTTCATTTGGTCCTCACAAGAACCTGACGAGGTAAGTGCTGTTATTATCCCACTGTACAGTTGAGGAAACTGAGGCAAACAAAAGAAGTTAAGTGACTTGCTTAAGGTCACACAGTGTCTGTGGCTAGATTTGAATTTAGGTCTTCCTGATTCTGAGATCAGTTCTATCCACTGCACCATTAGTACACCAGTTAGACTGAACCACAGAGTTCATGAAGAAGAAAAATGTATAATATTTCTAGAAAGGTAAGCAAAAGCCAGATTTTGAAGGGCTTTAAAAGCCAAACAGAGGATTTTGTATTTTATCCAAGAGGTAAGAGAGCTGCTGGGGCTTCTCAAGGAGGGAAATGGAATCATCAGATGTTTGCTTCAGGAATATCAATCTAATAACTGAATTGAGGACAGATAGACCAGAGGGGAGCTAGAGGCTGGGAGATCCACTGGGCTATTACAGTAGATCAGATGAGAAGTAATGAAGTCCAAAGAGTGGTGGCCACGTAAGCAGAGAGAAATGGGTAGATGGGACATTTAGTATGGGGGCAGAATCCCCAAGACTTGGCAATTTTATGGATGTGAGGGATCAGGAAGAAGAGTCAAGGATGTCTACAAGGGCTGAGTGATTAGAAGGATGGTGCTCTCAACAGAAATATATAAGGGAGTCAGAAAAAACAGAAGGTTTAGAAGGGGATGAAGAAGGAATTATCAATTCTTTTCTGGACACACTGAGTTTATGATTTCTCTCACCTCGTGCCTACTTGTTTAATCTTTCTCTTCCTTGAAGGCTCAGCTCTCGTGTTTCCATGAAGCTTTCCTTGATGCCCCAAGCTGGAAGCCATAAAATTTCCTATGCTACTTTATCTGGATCTCTTCTTTGGCCCCTTCGATTCAATTCAATTCAGTAGAACATAAGCTCCTTTAGGGTAGGGGTTATCTTATTTTTTGTTTTTTGTATCTGTACCTGAGGGCACACAGTAGACCTTTAATAAATGCTTGTTATAACAGACATTTATTAAATGCCGATTATGTGCAAAACACCTTTTGTACCCTACCCTGTATCACATTCATATACATGAATGTATGCATGTTATATCTCAATTCCACCACCACCTCAGCTCTACCCTCCAGGGGACTTTAAGCTACTTGATGTTGGGATGGTGGTAAAGTATAACATATACACAGATAAGTGTAATGCAAAATAGAGAGTGAAGGGTGCTCTCTTGGGGCTTTCATTGTTTCATTTTCAGACAGCGAGGGAAGTGTTTGGCAGTCACTGCTCAAAGTGGAGACCCTGGAATTTTTAATCATTAATAGTTCCTTTTTTTTTTCTTAATCTGGACATAGTCAAGGACTTGCAACATCTAATGAATTCTCACAGAAAATTCATCATTTTATATTCAAATCTGATGCTCGGCCATCTGGTCCACTCAGACCCACCCTTTTTTGTTTTTGTTATTTTGAGATGATCTCAAGTTGACTTTTGCCTTCCATTCTTATTAGCAAAGCACTGGTTCAGTTAAACTTTATTTAATTCATTCACTCATTAACTGCGCCGCCAATGTCCCCAGCTCTTTCTACTGATCTTATAGCACTTCAAGCTCCTCTACCATATTTTAATTTCCATATTAATCTGTGTATACATCTTATACAGTTTAAACTATAAGCTCAGCAAAGACAAAGATTGTTTTATTTATCTTTCTTATTTCCTCCAGTTTGGCCTTGGTTTATAGAAGGTACATAATAAATATTGTGCAATTTAATTGAATCACTAGAAACCAAGCTGTTAAACTCATGCATTCTTAGTTATAAATAATAACGCATTGAAATTTGTTGAAATTAAGCAATAAAGTATGAAGAGGCATAAACTTCCACTGATGTCTATGTCCCCAGTGCTGTAGAGAAGGACCCTGGGTTTTCTAAGGCTATGCCAGTGGCTTCCCTAACTTGTCCATATCCTAAAAGATGGAAAGGCTTTAGTGAGAAGCCCAGTGAGGGGCTGTGCACCTGCCACCTGAGGGCCAGATTAGCTCAGAGCAGAAGGGCAAGTCACCAGAGAAGTGTCCATTAGCTGGCAAATTGTTTTGGTCTCTTAAGTTGACAGAAGACCGCCTGGAAAGATAAAGAGGGGCTGGTATCTGCCTCAGTTGAAGGGGTATCCACCCTGAGAAAATCCTGGAACCTTTAAGGGTATCATAGGCTTCCACTGCTTCAAGCCTTAACTACTATCCCAATTTAGCTCCTCCTTTTATATAGCCTAATTGTCTAGGAGAAACACAAGCAAAGCATGGACTTTATGGAGCCTTAAGTTCAAATATGAGCAGGAGTATCTTCAGTCTTTTCTTCCTTGGGAGCCTGAAAGTGTTTAGTGAGTTAAGCAAGTTACTCTTAGAGAGGAAGCTTGGTGTAGTTACCACCACCACCACTACTACTATTGCCACTATACTACTACTACTACTACTACTACTACTACTACTACTACTACTACTAAGCTACTACACTGTAGTAGCTTAAACACTGCACTTAGAATAGGATGCTTAAGCATAAATCCTAGCTCTATAACTTAGTTTAATGGAAAGTCACTATTCCTTTCCAGTTTTGCTGGCTGACTTCTTAGAAATCCTTTCAAAGCCCATCTCAAAGGCTACTTCCTCCAAGAAGCTGAGCCCATCCCCCCTGCTTATAACCACCTCCCCTTGTATTCTTGTCTAACAATTGGCTTGAGTCTCTCTAACACATTTACCTAATATGCATATTATAGTTCCTTGTAGATTTTTGTCCCATTAATAATAATAATAGTTCACATTTATACGTGCCTCAAAGCAATTTTCTCATAGTGGCCATTAGGTAGAGGAAGATTAATCTCCATTTTGCAAATGAAGAAAAAATTTAGAGAAGTTGTAGGATTTTACTCATGATCAGAGCTAGAATGGATCGGAAATGTGATTCCTCCTAATAGACCATAAATTTCATGAGGGTAGTCACCCTATCTTCTCTCTCCCAGGACTTATAGAGGCTGTTGGTTGCACAGTAGATCTCTGGGCCTGGAGTAAGGAAGACCTGAGTTCAAATCCAGACTCAGATATTTACTAGCTATAAGACCTTGGGCAAGTCACTTCACTTTTGTCTGCCTCAGTTTCTTCATCTATAAAATGGGGATAATAATGCCACCAATCTCTCAGGGTTATTGTGAAGCTGAAACAAGATAATCTGTAAAGTATTTAGTACAATGCCTGGTATGTAATAGGCACTTAAACGCTTCCTTCCTTCTTTTGTTTCCTTCTCTGGACCTCTTTCCTCTTCTGTATAATGGAGATACAAATAGCACCTGGGGCAGCTAGGTGGCACACTGGATAGAGCACCAGACCTAGAGCCAGGAAGAACTGAGCTCAAATCTAGCCTCAGACGCTTAGTACCTATGTGACCCTGGGTCACTTCACCGTATTTGCTTCAGTTTCTTCGTCTATAAAATGAACTGGAGAAGGAAACGGCGAACTTACTACCTGTGTGACCCTAGACAAGTCACTTAACCCTGTTTGCCTCAGTCTCTCCATCTGTAAAATAAGCTAGAAAAGGAAATGGCAAACCACTCCAGTATCTTTGCCCCAAAAAAAGTCTCAAATGGGGTCACAAAGAGCAGGACACGACTGAGGAACAATGATAGCATCTACCTTGCAGGATTGTTGTGAGTCTCCAAAGACATAAAATTTGTAAAGTGCTTAACACAGGGCCTGGCACAGAGTAGAAGCTATATAAGCAGGTGCTCCCTTCCCCCTTCACTCAGCAGTGCTTAGCCAACAGTAGATGCTTGGTAATTGTTTGTGGAGCTGAATTAAACCTCTCTTCTCTGGCCTTCATTTTTCCTCTTCTGTCAGACTGGCATAACATCATTTAGACTAATTTCCTCAGAGGAGCATTGTGAAGATCAAACGAGATAACTCTCCCTCCCTCCTTGGGGCAAGCAGTGTTACAGTGAAGCACCACATAGCTGTTAGAAAGAATAGCTCTAATACATACTATAATACCATAAATAAAACTCTAATAATAATGATATAAATACTGCTCTGATCAGTCCCTTTGAGGGAAATAGAGATTACCAAGCAGAAACAGCACTTGACTTGCAGTCAGTCGCAGGACCCAGATTCAAGTCCTGATGCTGCCATTTCACGTGTAACCTGGAGTGAGTTCCCTTCTCTGGGCGTCAGTTTTGTCCTCTATTAAATGAGGGGATTAGACTAAATGATGTCAGAGGTCTCTCCTATGACATATAAACATATCATTCCTAGGATTTGAATCCAAGTCTTAGAGCTCAAATTGCAGAATGCTGGGGTCGCAGACCTCTGAGATCATGTAGGCTATCCTAATGATTTTACAAATGAGGAAACTGAGTGAGTTAAACAGATTACTCTTAGAGAGGAAGCTTGGTGTAGTTGACTAATACTAGTACTAGTACTAGTACTAGTACTAGTACTACTACTACTACTACTACTACTACTACTACTATTACTACTACTACTACTACAGAGGGGAAGGGACTTGACCAAGATCATGAAACTACTATCAAAGCAAGAATTTTAAAGCCAGATCTTATGACTTTGAGCCTAGTTTTTTTTTTCTTTTCCATTACTCAGTATTGCCTTTACATGCTGAAAGGTAGTATAGTTTTCTTTCCTTAAGACGAGGAAGAGGAGGAGGAGGAGGAGGAGGAAGAGGAGGAGAAGAAGAAGAAATAATAAAGGGGAAGGGAAAGGAGAGAAGAGGGAAGGAAAGTAAAGAAAATAGGAGAAAAGAGACAGACAGGAGAGGACAGAGAAGAGGGAAGGAGAGGGGAGGAATAGTGCTGTGCAGATTCTGGCATCTGAATGTGGAGCTTTGTAGGACAGGAATGTGTCCTCTTGCTGCCAGTTTTCAAGGACTAAGCTGAAAACCGCAGGTAACATGGAGAGATGGGCTTGTTCCCTTGTAATCGACAATTAGATCTTAGTCTGCAACCAGTGCTCAGCCAAGTTCACCATCTGTTCCATGAGCCAGATAGGCCTAGCAACTAAGGACCCCTGGACTCAGAGATGAACTCTGAGTGGGGTGATGATACTCGACTGTTTTACACAATCTGTATCTGCGTTCCCTTCCCGAATTGTCTGTGTTTCAAACCTCCCCTTGTCTTGGCTGCCTCTGAACAATGTCTGCTTCATTGGTTTCACAAAGCAGCCTCTCATTTCCTAAACAGACCAGAGAAAGCAATTCATCCTGCAACGACAAACGCTCCCAACTTTGAAAATGGGGTTCTAGAGGCAACTAGGTGGTGCAGTGAATAGAGCACCAGCCCTGGAGTCAGGAAGACCTGAGTTCAAATCTGGCCTCAGACACTTAACACCTACTAGCTGTGTGACCTTGGGCAAGTCACTTAACCCCAATTTCCCTGCCCTCCAAAAAGCAAAAAAAAAGAGGGAGGGGGTTCCAAATGCTGTCTTTTCTATCTTGAAACCTACAAACAGGTGCTAGGTTAGTTAATTAATAACAACAGGGAGCATTTATATAGCATTTTACCAATATTATCTCATTTTGTCTTCACAACACCTCTGGGTGCTACTAGCATTCCCATTTTGCAGATGAACAGAGGTGAAGTGATTTGCCCAGGGTCACACAGCTGGTAAGGGTCTGTGGCTAGTTTTGAACTTGGATCCTTCTGACTCCAGGTCCAGTGTTGTACCTACTGTATCACCTCTTAAATCTTATATTAAGAGAGTAGCAAGGGACCTTAAAAGTGAGAATGTCAAATCTGGGAAAGATCTTAGAGAAGGGCAGAGCAGAAGAGGCTAACAGATGTAGAAGAGCCTCTACAGACCATCTAGTGTAACCAGTTCCCTCATTTTGCATGTTAGGAAACTTCATCTAGAGAGAAGAAAAGCTTTGCTCAGGGTTATGCAAAGAACCTAGAATGGTAGGGGCAGGATTGAACCAGTGCATCTAATTCACAGCCCTGATTTTATAGATAAAGAATCTGAAACCTAGAAAATTATTTTCCCAAGGTCACACAGCTAGTACAGAGCTGGCATTTGAGCCCACATCTCCCACATCGAAGTCCAGTGTTCTTTCTGTATCCTCCCACACTTTATTGAAAGCCAGAAAGTAGGGTTTAGAAATGGGATGGTTTTCATTTTAGGAAAGGGGAGATGGAAAGGGGCATGTGACACTTGATTAAGTGAAGATAGACACAAATAAGTATTAAGCCAACATTTGAATGGTTCCAATATAGATTTACCACATATTTTTTAAAGAGTCCAATGAATTGAAAAGTAAATACTATTAAAAAAATAAACAAAGAGCTATAAGCACCTATCATTTGAGAGAATTGTGCTAATCAGCATGCTCAATTTATATTGTGTTCCCCAGAAAAAGATCAAAGCCGGAACAATTACTATCGACCAAAACATGGTTTCAGAACAAAAGCCTAAGACTAGGGAAGAAGGGAGAACCTCTGTCCAGAATGAAATGTCCTTCCTGAGTTGTTGGTTACCAACCTGGCAGCCCATCTCCCACCCACCCACTGTCCTCTGCCCCCAAAGCCACCAGCAGGGAAGTGGGGCAAACTATTGCCTCATTGCTCATATCACATCAAACTCAGACTGGAAGACACCTTACTGGATGATCCAGTGACTTTGGCCTCTTTGCTGTTCCTTTCATACAACACTCCATTTCCAAACTGGGCATTTTCAATGACTGCCCTCCATGTCTGGAATTCCCTCCCTCTTCATCTCTGTTTCCTAGTTTCTCTGGCATCTTTCTTTTGATCCTAGTCAAAGTCCCACTTGTTAGAGGAAGTTCTTCAAGGTTCTCTTTGATGCTAATGCTTCCCTCTGTTAATTATCTCCAATTTATCCTGTGCATATCTTGTTTGTACCTAATTTTCATGTTTTATGTTGTCTCCCCTGTTAGGCTGTGAGGTTCTTGAGAGTAGAGATTATTTTTGAATGTTCAGAATTTAGCACAGTACGTAGGCATGTAATAGGTGCTTAACAAATGTTTGTTGACTTGACTTGAAAAATTAAGCAAGGTTTTTGGAGAAGGTAGGATTTGAGGTAAGATTCAAAGGAAGCCAGGAAAGCTAGAAGGCAAAAGTGAAGAAGAGCATCCAGTCATGGCAGACAGTCAGCGAAAAGACATGGAAATGCCGTGGAGATGGAGTTTCATGTGTAAGGAACAACAGTGTTGCTAGATGATGTTGTACATGGAAAAGAATAAAGTTCAAGGAGACCAGAAAGGTAGGGAAGAGCCAAGTTATGAAGGGCCTTAAAATTCAAAGTGAGGACTTAATAATTGACCACAGAAGGAACCAGGAATCACTATAGTTTACTGAGTAGGGGAATGACACAGTCATACTCTTTGGCAGCTAAAGAGAGGATATATTAGAATGAAGAGAGGGTTGAGTCATAAAGACAAATTAGAAGGCTTTTACAAGAGCAAAGGTGAAAAATGATGAAGGCCTAAAGCCAGGTGGAGGCTAGAAGATGTATAAGAGAAAATGTCAAGGTAGAAACAAGACTTGGCAACAAACCAGATGGGTGGGGTGAGTACAAGTGAGGAGTTGAAAATTATCCTGAGGCTGGGAGCTCGAATGACTGGAAGAATAGGAGTGTCTTCAACAGTAACAGGAAAGTTGGAAAAGCAGGGCATTTGGGGCGGGGGGAACGAAGAGAAGATAATGAGTTCTGTTTTAGATATATTAAGTTTAAGATGCCTCTGAGATATTCAATTTGAGATGTCTGAAAGGTAGCTGGTGATGGAAAATTTTAGTTCAAGAGAGAGATTAGGGCATAAGCAGGCCATAGGCATGTTATAATAATAATAACAATAACAATAATAATAGAATGTATATAGTGCTTTAAGGTTTGCAAAGCACTTTACAAAAATTATCTCATTTTAGATTCACAACAATCCTGAGAGATAAATGCTACTATTATCTCTGTTTTACAGATGAGGAAATGGATGCAGAGAAAGGTCAAGTGATCTGCCCAGGGTCACGCAGCTAATAAGTACCTGAAGCTAAATTTGAATTCAGGCCTTCTTGACTCCAGGTCTAATGTTCTTTCTGCTGCAACATCCAGCTGCTCACAAATGATAATTTGTGGCATAAAAGATATTGTCAAGAAAATGTATGTATCAAGGCGAGCTTTTCTATAATGAAAAGCTTCAGTGTACTGGCTACACACTTAAGCACTGTGATGGTATTTATATAATATTAAAATTAAAAGACCATTTGTTGTTTAGTCATTTTCAGCTGCATCTGACTCTTTGTGACTCCATTTGGCATTTTCTTGGCAAAGATACTGGAGTGGTTTGCCATTTCCTTCTCTAACTCATTTTACAGATAAGGAAACAGAGGTAAACAAGGTTAAGTGACTTGCCCAGGGTCACACAGTAAGTTTCTGAAGTCAGATTTGATTCAGATCTTCCTGACCCTAGATCCAACGCTCTGTCCACCGTACCACATAGCCACCCTAAAGGAACTACATGAAAACATTTAGTACGTTGGATGGCTCCTCTATGGATGTTTCCCAGGAAGACATGGACAAGAAAAATTGAACAGAAAGGGGGGAAGTGTATATGCATGGAGAGAGCTGTGATCCTCCCCGGGGCAATCTATGCACTGACAAGATCACAAATCCTCTGCTGTATCAAAGTGTCAAGAATAAGGGAAGAAATACTCCTGCTCTCATCTTCCCTAGTCAGACCACGTTGGGTGTACAATTGAGAGTATTGTGTCTGGTTCTGGATGCCACGTTGGATTCAGCCTAAAAATGGGCTACTCAAATGCATCCAGTTGCTCCTGCCAAATGACCCTCTGCTGGAACCCAATCATTCCCTCCTAAATCCAGCCAGTTCCCAAAAACCAGTGTCTGTGGTGCAACTAGAGCCCAGAGATCCAAAGAAAATCACCATCACCAAACCAATTCCTGACTTCCCTATAATATCTCATAAAAGACAAGAATACATCATTCCTGACCAAAAGACAAGACGAAGGGCTAGAAGTGAGACCTTCCACATCTACTCTTCATCGACTCCCAAAAAAGAGACAGGCCTGTAGTGACTGCTTCATTCCAGCTCTGTGTTCCAGCTTCCATGGTTTACAAAATGCTTTTCTCACAACTGAACCAATGAGGTCAGCAGGTGGTTCGAGGATTTATATCCCCATTTTACAAATTAAGGAATCAGAGCTCTGGGCAGGGAAGTGTTTTTGCTCAAGGTCCCACAGACAATGTTAGTAGCAAGACTAGAATTCAGTTTCCTCGTCCCCAATCCAGCACTTTCCTCTACACAGAATGATGACCCTTATTTTCAGTAAGAGAGTGGTAATACAATCCCTGCTCTTTATTTAAAATAATTTTTAAAGTCTTCCCTCTCCCGTTGATGAGATCTCACATTCCTGAATAAGTTAGAGCAGTTTTATTTCTAAAGCACAAATGGGTATTCAAAGAGATGTGTCTCCAATAGAAATGAGGACAAACTTTTAACCATGGTCCTGTTATTACACATAATTAAATGTTGAAGAAAGCCCCCAAAGGATTAAAAACCCAGCTCCAAGAGCTGACAGACATGAAGGCCAGTCATACTGCAGGAATCAAGATAAAAGGAGCAGTGAAAGTTCAGGGCTTCCAGGCCTTAATCACTGAATACCTCTGCTGGAAAGTTGTTGTTTCAGGGTTTAGGGCACATTTTTAAAAAAGATCAGAAAACCTTCCAGCCTGATCATTATCACATTCCATGTCCTGGAAAGTAGACTTCTTGCTGGCAGAACCACCTCCAGCCCTTAGAACGGCTGTCAGAAAACCCCATATAAACCCTATCTTCCAGAAATTAGAAATCTTCCCCATGGAAATCTAGACTTCTGGTCCTGGCACTTCTTGATTCTCACCACGCCAGTATTTGAGGCTGGGCTACAGACTAGGGTTAAAACCTTGGCACAAATACTGTTTAAGGGACTTTTTAAAGTCCCATTATAAAGATCTCTGACAGATGCACAGTGAGATTCTAGACTTGTTATGGCAATGCTCTCTCTACTTTGATGTGGTATTTAGATTATAAAAGTACCTTTAAAAAATCAGTATCTCTAAGAAGCACTATTTGACCTTACTAGGTTATTTTTTTTTTAAAGTAAGTGATGGTTGACAGTATGTTTAGGATTATAGGATTTTATGTCAGTAGGTACTTAAGTGATATAATCCAACCACCTCATTTTACAGATGAGCAAAGTAAGGCCTAGGGAGCGGAAGCAAGGCTCCACATTTGACAAGTATGTGTGTTGGGGAAGATCAATGCTCAAGCAAAAGGGAGGGCAAGTGAGGGTGGGCTAAGGAGCCAGAGAAGGTACATGGAAAGGCCCGAGCAACATAATTTACATTTCTGTAGTTCTTTGTGATTATCAGGTATTTTTATACCCACTATTATCATTTGATCGCCCTGACAAGCCTGAAAAGTATGTAACACAAATGTCATTATCCTCATTTTTACAGATGAGGACGCTGAAACTCAGGAGAGAAGTGACTTGCTCAAGGTAACACAGTTCTTCCACTGTTGAGCTGAGACTTGAACCTGGGTCTTTGGGCTTCAAGTCTTGTGCTATTTTCTCTGCCAGGATAAAGAGTAAGGAAATCTTGGCTGCACATCCCTGTTCTGAAAGGACCTTTTAATATTCCCTTCTCAAGGTATGGTTTTCATTTTTAACAAATAAAGACAGCTAACTACTAAGAAGGGTTTTGATGCAGCCAAACTATACTGTGAAATACATATATATATATATATATATAAGGTTTCCCCTATTAAAAGGAACATTATACAAAGAGATGGAGACAGTCTAAAATCTGCTAAAGTCTTCCTCTGATGCCTCACTGGTGGGGTGGTTCTGGTTCTGGTTATTCTAAATAGAGAATAGGATATGGTAGGTCCTACCAAGCTGAAGGGGCTTCAAGCAAGGGTCTGACGATAGACTGTATCTGTCTTCAGAGGACCAGCCTAGCTAAGTGCTGAGGAACTCTCTCCACAAAATTGGCCTCCAGGAAAAGAATTTTCTTTTTCAGCCATAGAAACTCCTCAAACCGTCTACATATATACTGTGTGTATCCTCCACTAAGCTGTGGAGGACAGAGATTAAGAAAACTCAGATAAGAAAACACTCTACAACAACCCCACCAAGTGGCCATCCACCTGGTTTGGAGATATCCCATTGATAATCTAATCATCCTATTGGTGGAGGAAATACTCAGACCTTAATGTATAAGAGTAGTAAGAATTCTAAGACTCCTCAGGGATGTTCTAGTGAAAGGTCTAATTTGAACACACCAGAGAAATGGATGACAGAGGGTAGATAGGTATCTTCTCCTCCCTCTCAATTTCTAAAGATATTTCATGGTAACTTTGCCTGAAGATGAGCTCAGAAAGTCTTATCTCACCTCTTCCAGTTCTCCCTCACTATTCTTAGAAGAGTCCAGAAATGAGAGTGGATATATCCTAAGGACCTTCTCAAGTTCCCAGATAAGGTATGCAGCAGTGATTGAGTGGTGGAAGCATTGGGAAGCTAGGCAGAACCCTAGCAGGGCTCAACTTTGCAGCAGTAACCACAGCATCTCAGACATGGACAGGACCTCAGAAGGCATCTAGTTCAGCTCCCTCCATAGCTTCCCAAACAAGGGTGGTCATCCAGCCTCCACCTGAAGACCTCCAGGGCCCGCAAATGCAACATCTCCCACTCTAGGATAAGGTGCTCCCTTCTATTTTCTGGAACAGCTCTTTATGTTAGGCAATCCCTCCTCAGACTGATCCAAAATCTTACTAACCAATGGTTCTAGTTTTGCTCTCAGAACTGTAACATGGTCCAACGGAGTTAGTGTTGTATTTGTAGTCAGAAAATCTGAGTATGAATCCCAGATCTGCTCCTAATTCCTTGTGTAACCTTAAAGAAGTGGTTTTATCACTCTAAAATGAAGAGGTGAATTTGATGATCTCTAACATCCCTCTGAGACCTAAAGCTGCTCCCATGATCCTTAGTCTGGATAGTTGGTTTGACCTGGTCAGTAGAGGACCAGTTTTGGCTGCAGTCCTGCCTGTGCCACATGGGTAATTCATTATATTACAGAGTCCTAGGTAACTCTCTAAGACTATATGTTACAAATAAATTGCTAATATGGATCAATGGAGGAAGTTTCCATATTAAGGAGTTCCCCTACACAGATGAAATAACAGGTCTGGACCAAAATGGGGAAATGGGGGTAGTGGTGGAAGGAGGGAAGAAGGGAGAAAAGGGAGGTAAGAGAGAAGAAAAGAAAAGGAAGGGAGGGAGAAGGGGAGGAAGGAGAGAGAGAGAGAGAAAGTGAATTTGATCTATTCTATCTTCCACATGATAATTCTTTTGATATTTGAATAATGTGATCTGTCCCTCATCTCCAGAATCAATATCCCCAGTTCATTTATCTATTCTTCAGAAAAAAGTTTCTAATCTCATCATTCTGGTTGCAATCCAACTTGTCAGTATCCCTCCTAAAATGTGGCATCTAGAACCAACTATGATAATCCAGTTATGGTGTGACCAAGAAGGAAGATAGCTGAACTATCACCTTCACTTTGAAGGCACCCATTAGGACATCCTAAAATTGTTTGCTTTTTTTGTTTGCTGGCCCATAGTGTATGTGTGTTCATATCTGGTTGCTAGTTCACATTGTGTGTTAGCTTATATTTGGTTGCTGACATATTGGGCTTTCAACCCAGTAAAGCCCCCATTCATCTCTTTTTCACATGCCCTATCATACATCTATCTGTCTGTTCCTATGTGGTTGATTTGTTGTTGTTTTTGTTTTGTTTTTTTTACCTAAGTGCAAGACTCTAAATATATTAAAAGCTCTTTAGAAACTGCTTTAGTAATCCTTAACTCCTCTCTATTTTCCCTTGAGGTGTATGTATGTGCATGTATTTTTTTAATAGCACGATGTACTGGGTGCCTTCAAAGGCTCCTCAGAGTATCCAAAAAGGATGAAATTGAAGAGTCATTATTTATGAGAGGTGGAAACAGCAAGCTAGCTATTGCCATCAAGGTTCCAAGTGGAGATAATTATGGAAGTGATCATAAATTTATATCTCATCTGTTTTCCAAAGACCCCGAGAGATCTTGACTCCCTGGATTGATCATTATGCTGCCATACTTGGCCTTGTGAACAATGTCACAAGCAGCAGCCTTGCAATCCCAAAACACAGAAAAAAGGACAGGAATTATAAAAGCATCAGCCAGACGAAGACTCTGTGGTATCACCTCTGGGCATGTGCAGATGTCACCAAGACGTTTCTCATATGCCAGAGTGCCAAAGTACATGCGATCAAGCTAGTGGCTGCAACCAAGGGAGTAAAGGATTTTGTAAAGTGAGAATAAAGATTGTTAGTCAAGATTGTAGGCTTTAATGTAAGAATGGTCTGTAGCCCTGCTCTGCTCCTTTGGCCCTGTATGACAAGTCATTTTGTCTCTCTGGGTCTAAATTTCCTCATCTATCAAATGGAGAAAATAGATGATGACTGATCACTAAGGTCCCTTCCAACTGTAAAAAGCTTATGATTCTCCTTCCTGCTTGAAGTACCAGCAGCCTGTTAGACTGTGGAGTTGAAGAGCTTCCCCTTACCAAAAACAACAGGCCTGGAAGAAATGGCCCATTCACATTCCTCTTAAGCTGGTCCTTCTTGGAGTTCTTTATACCAGTCCAGTATCAATAAGACCCTCTCTTAGATCCTTGAGGTTGGAAGAGACTTCTAAGGTAGCCATCTTTGGATACATGAGATCACCAAGTGGAAGGGGGTGAGGCGTGTGCTACTTAATCCCAGAGGGCAGAGCTAAAACCCCAGGAGTGAGTTATGGGGAGAGGAAGATAATATCTCAACAAAGACTTCCTAACAATGGAAATGGATTGTCTCATTAGGTAGTGAGCTCGCTGTCACTGATCAGAGGGGTTCAAGCCAGAGGATGAGCAATTACTTGCCAGGGACATACGGAAGAAGCTTCCTACATCAGGGAAGGGGTTGGGCTGGATGACTCCCCAGACTCCTCCCAGCAGGATATTCTATGATTTGGAGCCATGCAGATCAACATCCCACATAATGTAAAGAAACCCACTATAGAATCCTTGACAGAAACAGAAGCACAATTTGTTTCTGTGGCCTGAGATTAGCAACCCAATTAACCCCATACCATATCTCATTGTTGCCACTCTCCTAGGCTTTTGTGGATATCTCTATCTAGCCCCAGAAATCCTGAACTGGAAAAACAGAAAAGTCTCACCTTCCATTTGAAGAAAAAATATAAGAACTGTGCAGTGTCACATTGGAAACCCCAGATAAAGATCAGTGATATGGACAGACAGTGATTCATTCTCCTATAAGCATATACAAACACACACACACACACACACCACATGCACACACATTCACCCAGAGGCAGAATTAAAAGATTGTTAGGGCAATGAAATCTTTAAGGCAGCAGTCCAGCAATCAGTCTAATTTTCCCTCATTGCTGAAAGCTCCTTAAGGTCTCAGTCTTAGAAAAAAGAATCTCATGCTAAGACTGGTGAGGGAACAGTCAGTAGGCAGCCCAGGATTGATTCATTAGTGTCTCCATTGACAAGTCTATTCCATCCATACTCAAAGCCACTTCTGCAAAACTGTGTTCTAATACTGCCCCTTAGAATATATGATGAATCTGCCCTTGGAGCCTGGACTGTCTCCAATGCCAAATGCCAGAAAGGCATTTCAGATACACTCAAATTACCAGAATATTGGGAAAGGGGTTGGGGTAAGACACTGGCCAAATGGAAATGGACAAGATGGTAGGAAAAGAGAAAATTTTATTTCCAAACTAAGAAGGTATTACAAACAATGGATGATTAAAAAAAAATAAAAATAGCATCAAAATGTCACCTGACAATAAAGTTACAGAGTAAAATATGTACACATTAAGCTACTTTATCCCAAACCGAAGCGTGGAGAGAGGGTAGCAACACACCTGAAAGGGTACAAAACAAAAAAATGACCATGGATCCCAACAGGAGATGTCTGGTGATGTGTACAGGGCACTTAGCTAACACCTTTCACTGGTGCATCTGAAATCTCAGGGTGAAAATAATTTTAAAAGATGCAAAGAAATTCACACTCCATGCAGTCTGTCCTCAAGAAAATTCTCTCCAGAGTGGCAGAGTTAGGCTAGAAGATAGAAAGATTGGAAGGATCAAGGCCCTGATCTTGCATTTCTGATGCTATGTTCCAGAAGTTCTTGGATTCTTAGTCAAGGGCTTCTTCTTGCCCTGAGAAGGCTTCTCCCGGCCATCTCCATTCCAAATGTGATGCCCTGTATCCTAACCGCCATTCTCCCCAGTCCAAAGTCATGTGAGAGTCCATCAGGACCCTCAGCTATACTACATATACAAATACATATTCTCAAACTGAGTAAAGTAATTTATTTGGCCTGTGGTCCTCTTACCACCTGCCAAAACACATTTCCCATCTCTGCCTTGCAAGAAACTTCAAACAACCAAAAGCTTAGTCAGTCATACAGACCAACCTGCTGGTTGCACAGAACCAGATTCTAGACTTGGGCAATTCCCAAGGGTCCTTTTTACTACATCTATTTCACTGAGGAACACGGGCTAATCATCTACTCTATTACAACAACAGAAAGTAACTCCCCCCCAAAATCCCACTGATACAAATCCTTATGTTCAAAAGCTGAATAAATCCTCCTGTCACTCATTGTGATTACCACATAAGACCCAAAGTACAAAAATAACGAGCTTCAGCTTTTGCCATATAAAGGATTTCTGGAAACTGCCTTGCTGAGGCCAGAGGAGTCAGAGGTCACGGAAGGCATTGTGGAAAGCCCTGAGACTGGAGCAATCCAAAAGATGTTCTACCTCTTCCTCATATATCATTAAGTTGCCTCTCCCACTCATGGCATCGTGAAGGCAAAATGGCCATTTACATAAAGAAAAAAGAAGATAATGGAGCCACTTGCTGCCAGGTGATCTTCACTACTATCTCAGCATGAAATATAGAGAACCAGGAAATGAGACTTTTTGTTAGCAAGCTCCCCATCTCCTTCCTGCTTGTGGGCCTCATAAGTGTTCCCTGGGAGAATTCAGCCTCTCAGGAGGCCATGTCCAGAAGCCATTTTCATTCAAATATCAAAGTAAC
Organism: Pseudochirops corinnae; assembly: GCA_028646515.1. NCBI lineage: Eukaryota > Metazoa > Chordata > Mammalia > Diprotodontia > Pseudocheiridae > Pseudochirops > Pseudochirops corinnae. The sequence goes on from CM053592.1 coordinate 141,424,446, forward strand.
CTCTTGAGTTATGCTTTGATCAGAAAACATCTGATCATAAAACTTCCAGGAAACTGTTTCTGGTTTATAATGTGAACATTAAGAAAACTATTCATTCTACTCATGAGGTTGAGAGAAGCAGATGAGAAAGGAGATTCAGATAGAGCCTCTCAGATTCCTCAGAATTTTATCACATCCCATGATTGCATTGCAAGGGCCAGGGGTATTTTTAAGCTAATTAACACAAAAAGCACAGATAAGGTGCTTACCTGCAGTGGAACCACTGTCCATTGCTACTTCTACATCCTTAACAAACTGAAATCAACAGTAGTGCTTTAACTTAAACCTTTCAAAAAGTCCTACTGAAAATCTAGAGGAGATATGTGTTTCAGAGTTTCATTAAATATGGGATAGAGGGGGTGCAATGAGGGAGAAATATTTTAGCGACTTTTTTTTTAAGTTCCATTTTAGACTGACAATCCCAGAATCTAGACCTAAGATCTACTGTCTAATTAGTTATCTATGATATAGTTGAAAAAAATCACTGGCCTGGATTTCAGGGAAGATCTGGGTTGTAGTCCTATACGTCTGCCCCTAACTCACTGTGTGACCTTGGCCACAAGAGACATTACCAGTTAGATCCTCAGGCTCCTTGTGTGTAAGATTTGAGAATTGGACTGGATGTTGAGATCCTTTCCCACTATGTTCTCGATTCTAAGGACCTTCTAGTTCTAACTGGTCTAAGACAGACCCATCTCATGTTAACAATAAATGGTGCTAAGTTATTGTCAGAACACAGAGGGGATAGAAATCTATCACTTAACTCATCACTGCTCAAGGACATAGGAGCTCTATTTCCAGAATCACAAGGAAGAGAAATAAAGTACATGCAAAACACAAGAGGGGCAGGACCAAGAAAAGCCAAAAAGTCTAGTAAGTCCTATCTCTCAGTCTGGGCCTCCACTATCCTTACCTCAGTCTTTCTTGCCCTGTGTAGACTGAATATACTGGCTTACAGAAAGTGTAGAATGGTGAAAAAAGAAAAAAAATCACTAGGTTTGGACACAGAAGTCCTGGGTTTGACTTGAATCTCTCAGCTCTACCATTTACCAACTGTGTGACCTTCATCACAAGTCACTTGACTTCTCTCTCCCTAAGTTTTCCCATCTGTACAAGAGGGATAACACTTGAACTGCCTGCTTCACAGCACTGTTGCGAGGGACACACTTCATAAATTATCAAGCACTATAGAAAATATGAGCTATGGTGTGAATATCTTAGTTGACAAAACCACTTCAATCTTATACATTCTGAAATTCTCACCAAGAGGCAGCATGAGGAAAGGGAATCATGAATTCCAAGTCAAAAGTCCTGGATTTGATTCCTGGCTCTGCCATTCACTGTCTGTGAGACCTTGGGTAAGTTCAGTCCCTGTCCTGGGCCTCAGTTTCCCCATATAATAAGAAGAGACTGGATGACCCCTAATGACTCTTCCAGGTCTAAAATTCTGTGGTCTTTGGATCTAATCTACATTTCTGGATGGTACTCACATTCCTGCTCAAGCAACATATCCTCAAGCTGGGATTATTCTCTCCAAATACAAGCCTTTCCTCCCTTCCTGAGGCTTCCTCTCATCAAAAGTACATTTAAAAACTGAGAAAGTGCTCTCTCCACCCACCTGGTCTCTTCTCCAGAAGGAAGAAAACTATACTTGCACCTTCAAGGCTAAATGACCCCAGCATTAGTAGCCCATCATTTAAAGTAATCCCTGTGCCTTACCTTCAAGGCCTGGGTCTCTCTGGTGGGGTTTTGGTCATTTATCCCTTACTTTCTAAGCTAATTTATACAAAAAGCATGGATAGGATGCTTCTCCAATGGGACCACTGTCCATCACTATTGCTGCATCCTTGATAAACTGAAATCAAATTGCATCACTTTAACTCAGATTGGGCCTGGGTTAGCTTCTGCTCAGGGATGGGTATTTACCTTGAGTCCACCACAGACTGGACATGATGTAAAGAAAGCTCTTGGAGCCCCAGAGCGGGGGCTACACATTTCACAAGGCTCAGCAGAGACTCCACTAGGTGAAACGGACTCACTACTTTGGGATTCTAACACCTGTCCTGGAGGTTTGATGCCTGACCACCTGGAAAGAAAATCTGCATAAGTCTCATCACTCAAGTCTTTGGCACCTTCGGCAAGGGAGGCAGTGCCCCCCCCCAAGTCTTGGTCAGGCTCAGAGGCAGCTGCTGCCTCCAAGGTCGAGGCTGCTGCTGCTTTGGGGTCACTGGCCTGTTGAGGGCCTGGGGTCTGGTCCTTGGATCCTGTGGAATCTGCACCACCGCCGTGCTGAGCATCCTTAGCAGATGCTTGTAATACACTCCTGGGTGTGTCATAGAGATGGCGCAAAGAGCTGGGAACCTGATACTCCAGTCCCTTGTGGGGCTCACTGGGCTGGCAAGTACACAAACTCTGTTCCGAAGCAAAGTTCAAAGGCAAGCTGAGCAGGGAACCAAACTCATCACCATGGCAGATGTCCAGGCTCCCAGCATAGGAAGAGAAGCTACCAGAGTAGGAAGAGTGACTCCCTGTGGCTATACCACTGTCAGAAGAACTCTGGCGGCCGATTTCCTGGAGCTGTCTGGACCGGAGAGGTTTTGGCAGTGGCTTGGCGGCACCATGCATAGCCTCAGCGTGTGCCTTGTCTTCCCCAAGTTGGAAAGACTTAGCAGCTGCCAGCCCATGGCTCTCCTGGGAGGTGCTGGCTGAGGACTGCTCGGGCCAGAGAGTGAGTCGGCTCCCAGCACTGGCATCTGAGTGGCTGGTGTCTGATGAAGAACTAGACAAACTCCTGTCATCTCCTGCAACAAGAGAAAAAAGCAAGGTCATCCAGGTGCCAACAGCCAGGAGATAGAATGGCAGAATGCTAAATGAGAGAGGTCATCCAAGTGCAACCCCCACCTCTTACAGATAATGAAGCCCAAAGTGGGAGGGGCGAGAACTCAGACCCAGGTCCTCTAACTGATGCTTCAAGTCCTGGTTTGGCCCATTCCATTCCAAAATCATCAGCTGCTAATTTATTAATAATTTTTAATTGATTAATTCTCTTTAGTTTTAGGGTACAGTGTCAGACAACGCAGATGCAAAAGTTAAAACTGGTACAAGTTCCCTGCCTTTAAAAGCACTTTCAGGCTAGTAGTGGATCACATGTTGGCTACGCGACCTTGGGCAAATGTATCGCTATAATAAAAAGAGCACTAAACTTGGAGACGAGAGCCAGCGCTTAGTAGCGCCTGGCCCATAGTAGGGACTTAATAAAGATGTATTGATTGACCAGGGTCTAAGTTCTGGCCCTGTCACTTAATAGCTATCAGACAGTGGACAGATGATGTCTCTATAGGGCTTCAATTTCCTCATCTGTAAAATGGGAAAATTATACTCACATCCCCTAGCTCCCAAAGCCATTGTGAGAAAAATGCTTTCTAACACTGAAAGCACTCTAGCAATAGGACTACTCTTCCCCCAGCCTTGCCAACCTCATAGGGCTGTGGTGAGGATCAAATGAGACAATGTGCAAGTTAAGTAATTGCGAAGTTAAGAAAATACCAATTGAAGATTTTACTATTATCTAGAAGCTTTTATTGCTGCTCAGTCATGTCCAACTCTTTGTGGCCCCACTTGGGGTTTTCTTGGTAGAAATGCAGGAGTTGTTTGCCATTTCCTTTTCCAGCTCATTTTCCAGATGAGGAAACTGAGGCAAACAGGGCTAAGTGACTTGCCCAGGCTTACACAGCTAGTAAATGTCTGAGGCTGGATTTGAACTCAAGAAGATGAGTCTTCCTGATTCCAAGCCCAGGGCTCTATCCACTGTGCCATCTAGCTGCCCCTTTCCAGAAGCTAGCAGAATACAAAGAGGAAAATGGAGAGGGAGGGGAGGATTTTATTTCCCTATCTTGCTTTGCTCTATATATCCATCCCCAAATGCAAGTCCTTGGAGAAATTTAAAATCCAAACAGCCATCACTGCTGTGTACAAAGAGACCAACTAGAAATCCATCATATTCTGTGGCCATGCAGACTCCCAGGTAGCAAAGAGCTCCAGAGCCAGGCTGACTTGGGAGAATATCTCCATGTTAGAGGCTGCCCCAGAGCTGCCAGGGGACTCTCTGCATGGCTGGCCACTTTTAATCCCCTTTCAATTAATCATAACAAAATTAAGACTTCACCGGGCACGTGAAAAAAGAAGCAGTTGTTCAGATATGATTAGCTTTGCCCTTGGTTGCTATGTAGAGAACACTGGCAGGCTAGATTCTGAGAATCAAGCCCTCCTGAGTGGCACGTGAGCAGCCAGAAATGCTCCGTGCAAGAATACAGCTTAGTTCACTTATAGGAGGTCTTATGAACTGCCAACGTTGTCCATGTTAAAGGGGTTGCTTTATCATCAAGCCACATACAGGAGTGGGAACAAAAGCTGGATGCCTGGAACTTCCAGGTGAGGGAGATCCCTCCACCAACACAGGTTGACACTTTCTCTGTGGTCTCAGGCAGTTGCCTTGAACACTAGATGGTTAAGTGACTTTCCCAGAGTTACACAGTCAATATGTGTTAAAAGACAGATCTGAAGCCAAGCATTCCTAGGTCTGACGCCTGGCTCTCTATCCACTCTTACATATGCTGTCTCTATCACTTTAATGTAGGTACTTTAAAACAGGTGAAGTTGGGAGACATCTAAAGATAAGAAGTTTTGTGAGGAAGGGAAGACAATGAGTGCAATCTTTTAAGAGTTTCACAAGACTGGAGAATCCTACACTGGGATGGATCCCAGTGATCACCAAGTCAAATGGAGCTGAATGAGGATCTCCTCTCTCTTGTCCCAGAGAAGGAGTCATTCAGACTCTAAGAGAAGACTTCCTGGAACAAGGAGCCCACGGTCTCTTGCAGTCCATTCTACCTTGGGATAGCCCTGATTATTATGAAGTTTTCCCTTTTGTTGAGTCTGAATCTGTTTCTCCACAGTTTCCTTCTATTTCAACCTTGTTCTGGTTTCTAGGACCAAGAATAAATAAGTCTCATCTCTTCCACTTGCCAGTCCTATTAATACTTGAAGACAGGTATGCTGTCACCATTAAGTCTTTCTTCTTCAAGATAAATAGTACTATTTAGTTAATACTGATAAATTATGATAGTTAACATTATAAATATATACTGTTGTTATAGTTACTGAGTCATTTCACTTGTGTCTGATTCTTTGTGACCCCTTTTGGGGTTTTCTTGGCAAAGATACTGGAGTGGTTTGCCATTTCCTTCTCCAGTTTATTTTACAGATGAGGAAACTGAGGCAAACAAGGATAAGTGACTTGCCCAGGGTCACACAGCTAGTAAGTGACTGAAGCTGGATCTGAACTATACACTGCGCCACGTAGCTGCAAATATAACATTTAATTAATATATAAAATATATTTTATATCTTATATAAAAATATTTATAAAATATTTATACCATACACAATTTATAATACACACATATATTTATAATTATAAAATATATTAAATATATAAATCAAAATATTTATTTAATATTAATATGACACATAGTTAATATTAATATGACTACTTAGTTTTTTCAGCTAATCCTTATCCAACATGGTTACCAGCTTCCTCACTACCATGCCCACACTCCAATGGAACTAATTTAGTACGTCAATTTTCTTAAAGTAGGGTAGGCAGAACTGAGTACAACCCTACAGATGTGGTATCTGACCAGGGCAGAGTAGACTGAGTACTCTACTCATCTCTATTATAACATAATGAACACTGCCCTATCTATGCAACCTGAATCAGTATTATTGCGAAGGGGCAACACATGGAAAAGAAATTTAGTTTGCTTAGCCCCAGAGAAGGGAACAAAAATAAAGGGGTGGAAGTTATATTTTGTGCTCTGAAGTCCACCTCGCCTGTGAGATTCTCTCATTTACTCCAATGGACCTAGGGTAGTGGGTAGAGTGAGTGGTGGACCTGTAGTCAGCATTTAGACACAAGTTCAAAGCCTATCTCAAATACTTACAGCTCAATATAGCTCTTTAAGGTTTGCAAAGTGCTTTTCAGATGTATTATTCCATTTTACAGACTGGGAAACTGAGGCACATAATGGTGAAGTGTCTTGGTCAATGTCACACAGCCAGCTGGTAAGTGGCAGAGTCAGGGTTCCAACCAGGTCTCCTGACACCAAAATCAATGCTGTTGCCACTACGCCATGATTTATTATACTTATTTGTTAATATGTCCAATCCTCCTTACTCAATTTCAAACTTCATAAGAGCAAAGATTGTGTCTTATCTACACTTTTCAACTCCCACAGACCTACCTCAGTGTTCTTCACGTAGATGCTAATAATGGAAGGGAAATGATGCTGCTCAATTCTTCCGCTTTTCTATTCTCTGCCAAGAAGAAGGATCTTTGAACAAGGCTATCAGAAAGTCAATAACCAAGGTAAATAAGGAGATAGGAAGAGAACACCTAGTTGCTCTTGATGAGTTCAAATCACCAAGCTCAGAGAACTTAAAAAAAAAAAACCTGACAGATGCAATTAATAAGCTACTGTTAGTGACTTGTGAAAAAGAATGGGGGCAATATGATAAGAGACTGTGGTCTCTGAATTTTCAAGAGAAAAGAGAACGGAGCCTACAAACTAGAGGTCAGTGAGTCTGGCTAAAATTCATGGATCATATTATGAAAGGAATAGTTAGAATGTAAAATTAGATTACAAGCTCTCTAAGGACAGGGACTATCTTTTTCCTGTTTTTTTATCCTCAGCACTTTGTACAGTACTTGACATAGAGTATGCATATAATAATATTTATTTGGTTGATTGATACTAAACACTTAAAGATGGAAGTCATGACCACAAAGAGCTGGCATGATTTTGTTAAGATCAATTTATGTCAAATTAATTTCAATTTTTTTATAAGGATACAAGACTGGTAAATCAGAAGAGTGCTACAGAGAGTTTACCAACGCTTTAGTAAAAACATGTGACAAAGTCCCTCAAGCTAATTTTGTGAAAATTAAGTTAAGATTTGAGCTAAATGATAGGTGGATTTAGAATTGGTTGAATGATTAGGCCCTAAAAGTAGCCAATGATCATTCGACTTCATATGAAAGGAATGATATCTCTAGTGAAATATCCCAGAGATCTGTACCTGGCACTATGCTGTATTAATGTTTTGCTTTAAGTGATTTCCATAAAGATATAGGGACTTATTAAATATGATGATAATACAAATGTAAAAGGGATAACCAACACATTAGAGCCAGGATCCCAAAAGATCTCTATAGGCTCAAATGTTGGGTCAAATCTAATAAGATGAAATTTAATAAAGATAAATAAAAAGTCTTATACTTGGGTTCAAAAATTAATTTCACAAGTACAAAATGGGGAAAACATGACAAGGTAGCAGTTCACCTGAGAGGATTTCAGAGGATTATAAATTAAACATGAGAAAACACAAAGAATACTAATGTAATCTCGGGTTTTATTTAAAGAAACAGGAGCATCCAAGACTAGGGACCATATCTTGAGTGCTGTGTTCAGTTCTAGACATCATTTTACAAATGGCATTGATAAGCTCATAAATGAAGCAGTGTCTACTCTCTATTGGGGGAAACAATGTGGATCCATGGTTGTAGCGGGAGATCACTAACATCTGAAGTGAATCAAAAGGCAAAATAAGCCAAGGAGACAGAAGGAACAGTAAGACAGGTGGGAGGGGAACCAAGAGAGGACAGTATCTTGGAAGCCCAGAGAGAAGTGGCCAGGACAAGAAAGTGGTCTCAATACTATCAAATGCCACACAGATGTTAAGAAAAATGAGAAAGTTCATTTGATGTTTAGCCACTTAATAAAGAATACAAGAATTATCTTCTTCACAGGCACTGTGGAAGGGAGATCCATCCTGCCCCATCAGAAAGTTAGAGGAGTGATGGGGGAGGACATAGGAGAGATTAGATTGGGGGAGGGGTCATACAAGGGGATGGCTGTTTTGAGAGGGGGGGTAGGGGAAAGGTGGGGAGAAAATTTGTAACTCAAAATTTCATGGAAATGAATGATGTAAACTAAAATAAATAAAAATAAAATATTAAAAAAAAAGAATTATCTTCAAAGAGCTAAAAATCTTGTCAAATCAATTAGGAAATTAACCCATTTTGCTTGGCATCAGAAAGCAGGACTAGGAAAAATAGGTAGAAAATGAAAAGAGGAAGACTTTGAACTTAAGGAAAAATTTCCTCACCTTTTGCACCGCCCAAAAATGTAATGGGCTGCCTTGGGAGGCAAAGCTCTCACTGAGGGGGAAGAGATGGCTGACCATTTATTAGGGTAGGGTATTATAAAGAAGATTCTTATTCAAGTATTAGTTGGACTACATGACCTCTGAAATCCCTTTTAAGTTTGAGATTCTGTTACCCTATGAACATTTGATAAAGGATTATTGATTAAAGGAAAGGGGCTTTGCTCTATGTCTGTATTATGAATCTAAAGCAGAATTTCTTTATCTTTTTTATGCCATAGACACCTTTGTCAGCCTAATGTCTACTGATCTCTTCTCAGAATCATGTTTTAAAGACATAAAATTCAATATAAAAGACTACAAAGGAAACCAATTACATGAAATACAGTTACCAAAGTATTTTAAGAAACAAGATAATGGAACCTAGGTTAAGAACCCCTGATCTAAAGAAAATTAGACAGTCCTTTAAAAAATAATCTGGGGGTAGCTAGGTGGTGCAGTGAATAGAGCACCATCCCTGGAGTCAGAAGGACTGAGTTCAAATTCAGCCTCAGACACTTAACACAAAACTAGCTGTGTGACCTTGGACAAGTCACTTAACCCTAATTGTCCTACCTTCCCCCCTCCAAAAATAATAATAATAATCTGGTTTGTTTCCCCAGTTGATAAATTGTCAAAGGATATGGCTAGCCAGTTGGCTCTCAAGGGAAGTAATCTAAGCTACTTATATTCACATGAAAAAAATGCTACAAATCACTAATAATTAGAGAAATGCAAATTGATGCAACTCTTGAGATTGAGGTCTACCTCATACCATCAGATTGGCAAAGCTGACAAAAGGAAGGAAAATAACAAAGGCTGGTGGGGCTGGGGGAAAACAGGCATACTGGTACGCTATTCATGGAGCTTGTGAATTATCACAATCTTCTGGAAAAGAATTCATTATTGTAACTATGCCCCAAATGTTACAAACTCCTTTGTTGTCAAAATCCTTTGACTCAGCAATACCATGACTAGACCTACACTTCAGAGATGAAAGGAATAAGAAAATGTCATATACATACAAAAAGATTTAGAGCAGCTCTTTCTGTGGAGATTTAAAAAAAAACTATAAACTAAGAGAGTGTCCAATTTAAATGCAACAGAATATTACGTTGTGCTCCAGGAAATTATGAAAGAGAAAATATCAGAGAAACCTGGAAAGACTTGTGCAGACTGATGCAGAGAGTGAGCAGAACCAAAAGAACAATGTATCCTATAACAACACTGAAAAAATGAAAATTTTTGAAAGACTTAAAAACATAACTCCAGAGAACCAGTGATAAAGAATGCCACAAGTGATGGATTAATATGCTGAATGACATACACACAGATTTGGTCTTGGCCAATATGGGGATTTGTTTTGCTTAATTATGCATATTTGTTACAAAGATCTTGTTTTTCTTCCCCCATCCTAGGAAACGGGGAAGGGGAGGGGAGAATGCTTCCTAATTTTTAAAAATGTTTAAAGAATAGTTAATAATCTGGTTTGGAAGAACTGACCCACTGATGATGTCCAGTATAGCTAAGGAGCTCTAAAAAAGCAGCATAATATACTAAAGAACAAAGTTTGGATGAAGATGAAGCCTCAGTTTCATTTACCAGCTCCAATTTTCATTTCTTGGGACACCCTGGACAAGTCTTATTGCTTAACTTCTCATAATCTAATTTATAAACTAGAAATAATAATCTTTGCTCTCCTTATCTCTCAGGGCTATGATATGGAAAGCCCATTGCAAAGCTTAAGGTATAAGAACTATAAGTAGTTATTTTTAAGCCGTCCTGTCATTCTGAACCCCAAATACAAACAGGTGACAGAGGAACACTGACATGAACAGTACCCTAAAACACTACTGTTTTTTCCTATATCTCACATACTACCAATCTAGCTTCTATCATAGGGACACTGCCCTAGGGGGTTCTGAGAAAACACTAGCTCCTGTTCATGGTTCTTGAAGAAACAAACCCCTAGAAAAGGAAGACGCTTTTCCTCTGTCCACCCTCGCCCCAGCCCATCCCTGGGGGGAGGCGCGGAGTTGTCAACTGTCTTCAGTGGCTTCTCACCTCCACTTCCCGGGCGACTTGAATGGGAAAGAAGACTGAGCCTCTTCTCTAGCTGCAGAGCTTCGTGGGTCACTCTCTCTTCCATGGATGATGGGTTTATATTTGGATCTAAATACAAAAGCAGGGAGGGGCAGGATATAATGGTCAACCACAATAAAGTAACACATTTCTCCTCCCCACTTCCTGAAATTATAATAATAATCCCCTCATTAATCATTAATATAAAGGTCTAGGGGGCAGCTAGGTGGCTCAGTGAATACAGCACTGGCCCTGGAGTCAGGAGGACATGAGTTCAAATCTGTCCTCAGACATTTAACACTTACTAGCTGTGTGATTTTGGGCAAGTCACTTAACCCCAATTGCCCTACCTTCCCCCCTCCAAAAAAAAAAAAAAGCAAAGAAACACTCACTGAATCAGTTTGTCATTTCCTTCTCCAGCTCTTGTCACAGATGAGGCACCATGGCAAACAGGGTTAAGTGACTTGCCCAAGGTCACACAGCTAGTAAGTGTCTGAGGCCAGATTTGAACTCATGAGATAAGCTTCCTGATTCCAAGCCCAGTGCTCTATCCACTGTACCATCTACCTGCAGTAAGGAACCTTAAGGATTATCTTATCAGAAGTTATCTAGTTCAATCTTTTTATTTCACAGTTAGGAAACTAAGGTACAGGGAAATTAAGTAATCTGCCCACAAGCTGTCTCTGTCTGTCTGTCTGTCTGTCTCTCTCTCTCTCTCTCACACACACACACACATACACACACACACACACAGGGAAGGGGAGGGATAGAGAGGGAGAGAGCAGGGAGGAGAGAAAGAAAAAAGAAAATTGGGGGGAGAGGAGAGAGAGACAGAGACACAGAGAGAGATGGGGAGAGAGGAAGAGAATCACAGAAATAAAATCTGAGCCCAGATGATCTGACTCTAATTCAGCAGCTCTCACTTCTCACTGCTGGTCCACTTTGGATCCTTGCTAGCTACATTACCATAGACCACTTAGCTCTCTCCTTATCTGCCAAATGTGGATAACAACACTTACACTGTGAGGAAAGGGCTTTGCAAACCTGAAAGCAACACAGGAAGGAGACCTGGTATTAGGAAGTTTGCTCAGGGGTGGGGAACCTCTGGGTCTGAATCAGTCAAAGGCCTGCACTTGAGGAGCTAGCGGGCCACATGTTGCCTCAAGGATGCAGATTCCCCACTCTGAGCTAGGTAGAGCAGAAATAGTCAGTTCTATATTTTTTAGATGAGAAGTTAATTTCCTTGCCAACATCAAACAGCTAAATAGTGGCAAAACTAGCAATGGAATTCCGCTCTTCTGCATCTAAGTTTCCCTCCTCCCCTAAGATCCTGCCCTGCCTCTAAAGCCCTAAGGGCTAGAACACCTAAAAAATGTCTCTGCCAAGGCAGCAAGTTAATGTTGGTCAACCACTGCAGATTTTGTGAATTATAAATACTTCAAAGCTTCAGATGAACATCACGCCCCAACCAGATGTTGGTGACAATCTGGAGGGTATTTCAACAAGATTACTGTCAACAGTTTAAAAATGCCTGGCATCCTTAGCAGCTGTTGTACCAATGGCTATCCTGCCTTTTAAGTGTAAGTTCCCCAATTACATGAGGAATGGATCAGTGGCAGGGGAGGGCCTAGCTGTCTGAGAAACACAAACAATTTATCTTCATTCTCCAAAAAGAGGCAGCAGCATTACCAAGGCACTATTGAGTTTCTCCAGAGTAAACAACCTGAGAATCCCAGAACTTCATAGGCCTTCAGAGGGTAACTGGTCCAAACTCTGGCTAAAAGATTTATGTCTACAATAACTCTAACCAGTAGTCAGTTCAGGCTCCTGCTGATCTCTAGCCACGGCTAGCAACGAGGAGCTCATTACCTTTCATGGAAGCCCAGTCCCATTTTTAGACATCACATTTTTAGGAAGTTTTCCTCTCACTGAGCCAAACTCTAACAAGATGTAACCACCACCCATTCATTGTTCCCAGTCTGGCCCTCAGAAGCAAAATGTGAAATTTTAAAACTCTGCATAGAATTTGAAAGTTTGAAAGTTTAAAAATGTAGAAGCCCAGGCATCTAAAAACTGCTTTTTCCTCAAGATCTTTGCTGTTATATTTCTTAGAAAAAGTACCCATTTCCTTGTTATGGTTATTTAAGAAAAGTGAGGTGCTTCTAATCAGGAGAGCTGGGTCTGAATCTTAACTCTGCCAGTTAGAAGTCGCGTCACTATACACATGCAATTCACTTACTCTTTCCCAGACTCTGTTTCCTTATCTATAAAAGAGGGCTAATATTATCACCAACTTCTCAAATACTCTTTTTGGTTGTTCAGTCATTTTTCAGCCATTTCCTACTCTGTGACCTCGTAAGGGGTTTTCTTGGCAAAAATACTGGAGTGGCTTGCCATTTCCTCCTCCAGTTCATTTTATAGATGAGTAAACTGAAGCAAATAGGGTGATTTGCCCAGGGTCACACACCTAGTAAGTGTCCGAGGCCAGATCTGAACTCAGGAAGATGAGTCTTCTTCCAGACTCCAAGTTCAGTGTTCCATCTACTAAGTCACCTAGCTGCCCCATCAAATACCCTACCCACTTCTCAAAATTGTTGTGAGGTTCAGATGGGAAAGTGGAAGAAGTATTTTGTAAAGGTAAAGTGCTATATGCTAATAATTGCAGCTCACACTTGTATCCTACTTCAAATTTACAAACAGCTTTTTTTTACAACAACACTTTGGGGTGGTTAACGTGAGGACAATTATCCATATTTTAAAGAGAAGGAATCTCAGAGAAGCAAAGTGAATTGATCACACAGCTAATAATAATAAGTGTGGGAGCCAGGATAGGAAGCACTGTTATACTTGGAGTTCTCTGTTTGAGGGCTGGAAATCAGAAGCATAATTTCCCCTAAAGGCTTAGAGATCCTTGTCTTTTGAAGTTTTAAAATATCTCCCTGTCTTGTCTCTCTTTCGTTGACTCCTTTTGGGTAGTCGATCCAGGCAAACTCCTCGGTGATTTGAAGAGGGCAAGATGAATTCCATTATGCATTGTGAAAGTTAATTTCCTACAGATGAGGGAAAGGAAGGAAAGAATGCTAGATAGAGCTAAAGAAAATACAACTCTTTGGCTTGACCTTTAAGGCTTTCCACAATCTAGTTTCAACACTCCTTGAGTCCTTTACCAGAAGGTCTTCTGAGTACACTAGAGTCCAAACAAACTTGAGTAGGAGCTGGGCCCTGACTATACCCTGCCTGCTCCCTCTCATCACTATCTATACAAACATGTATATCAATATCTATACATACATATATACACATATCATACACACACACATATATGCGTGTATGTGTATATGTGTGTGTATATATGTATATATATATATATATATATATACATACACACATATGTAGATAGATAGATAGATAGATATTCATTGCAGAGTGAAACATGCCTGCTTTTCATCCCTGCTTGCTGAAATTCTTCCCTTCCTTTGGTGCCTTGCTCAGGTAGCATCTCCTCCATGAAGGCTTTCCTTACTCCTCTAGCTAAAAGTCATCTTTCCCTTAAATCTTACAGTCCTTTGTACATCACCTGGGTACATGTTCTTGGTATTTGTGCATTTAATTGCATACACATTATATACCTAGCATGGTTCAGAGGTTAGCTAGGTTCAGAGTCTGTAAACCTGAGAAGAATCTCTACCTTGACACCTGTCACCTGCGGAATTGTGGGTAAGTCATATAACCTCTAGGTCTCTGCCTCCTCATCCTTAAAGTGAGAGGACTGGAGCAGATTACTTACAAACTGCAAGTCAACTGTCCTCCTATCAGATTACAAGCCCCTTGAGGAAGAGAACTTTCTGTCTCTTTGTATCCCTATCTCTAGCTTGCCCATAATAAGCACTTAATAAATGGTCACTGAATTTATTGGTATTAATCATGTGAGCTATCTGAATTGATACCATATGGAATGTGACAGGCCTCCCTTCCTTGGGTTAGAGATGTGATTTCCCATGCACTATCCATGCAGATAGGAAGAAGAAAGGCCCACACCACTGTAAAAGAGAAGTAGCCTAGGGACACAGTGGATGGAACTCTGGACCTAACATCAAAAAGCTTTGATTTCAAATCTGGCCTCGGACATTTACCAGCTGTGTGACTTCAGTTTCTTAATCTATAAAATAGGAATAATAAAAGGACCTACTTTCCAGGGGCACCTAGGCGGTACGGTGGATACGGTGCCAGGCCTGTAGGCAGGAAGACCTAAGTGCAAATCTGGCCTCAGATACTTCCTAGCTGAATGACCTTGGGCAAGTCACTTAACCCCGTTTGCCTCAGTTTCCTCATCTGTAAAATGAGCTGGAGAAGGAAATGGCAAAACCTCTCCAGTATCTTTGCCAATAAACTCCAAATGAGGTCACAAAGAGTCAGACAGGACTGAAGTGACTCAATCACAACACTTCCCCAGGGGCATCGTGAGGATATGATAAAATAATATTTGCAGCGCTGCAAACTTTAAAGCACCATATAAATGCTAGCTATGGTTATTATTAAACCTTAATTTGTCCATTATAACTACAGTAGGCGCTTCTGTGTAGCAAGTAACCTGCCAATAAGTCATTTCACCTGCACTAGCAGCCTCTCTGAGATCCCAGCTCCCTTCTCTGAACTGGGGCTAAATGTACATGCCTAAGTAATAGAATCCCAGGATGACAGAATTTAAAACCTTACCTTACATAGGCAACATAGTACCAAAACCAGGATTCACACTCACGTTGTCTGGCTCTAAATCAAGTTTTCTTTCTACCATATCACGCTAACTCTCTGAATAGAACTTAATAGCTGAACCAGCTATGCAGCCTAGGCATCCCATCATCCAAACTGCATTTTTCATTAATAATTATAGCAACTTCTATTGATGTGGTACTGATATTTAAGAACTACAAAACACTGTCCTTACAACAACTCTAAAAAGTAGGTAATACAAGAATAATCCCCATTTTATATGTGAGAAAACTGAAGTGAAATAACTTAGCAGGACCATATGACTAGTAAGATGTCAGAGCCAAGGCTGGAACCCATGCTCTTTCTTCCTCAACTGTCTCTTCTGAAGCCTGCAACTCACCAAGGGAATCCCCAAGTTTAGAACCTAAGAGCAGCGACCTTAACACAGCAGGCAAATGACAAAATATGAAAGTTCTGAAGGAAATAAGGATGCTAACGTACACAGACAACAAATTTTGGGAGCCCCTGGTTAAATTAAATAGAAGTAAGTCCAATGGAACGCGGCCATTTTGAAGAGTCACTCAGATGTTGTATATAAGCATGGTAGCCTGTGTATGACATCACCAGACCAGACTTGAGGTACATATTTACTAAGAAGAACTCTCATTAACAAAGGTATGAGAGACAATTCCTTGAAGAGGCTCTAGTCAATTCATCAGGTACATCTTGACACTTGCCATTTATAGCAACCTATAAATGGGAACTCAACCTTTGTGCTTGGCTCTTAGATTACTATGTTAGATTACTATGTATGTTGGGAGGGTGGGGGGGTGGAGAATTCTGATCTCTGGGAAATCCAGAGAGAAGATTAAGCAAGCATATGACAATCTGGGTCACATTTCCCAAATACCCTCCTGGCTGAAGGATGGAAATTCTGTCCTTTCCCAAACCCCTTAACACAGCAGTTCTCAACCTGTGGGTCGTGACCCCTTTGGGGGTCAAACGACCCTTTCACAGGGGTCACAGGGGTCGCCTAAAACCACCGGAAAACACATATTTCCAATGGTCTTAGGAACTGAGACACCACTCCTCTATCCATCTCCAGGCGGGTCCACCCACATGCAGATATACCCACATACAAGAATTAAAGGATTGCGGCATTAGGAAGGTTGAGAACCACTGCCTTAACAGAACAAGCCTTTCTTTATCAGAAGAAATGCCTTTCGGTAAAACCAAAATAAAGACTCCTCCTGCCCAGTGACCTTACGTAAACCCAATGTGCCTCTTACAGGCCCCTCACCAAGCAGCATCTGCCCAGCTTCACAGACCTCCCTCCTCTCCTACAAAGACCTACAGAGCTCTCTGGCTCTGTAATCATCATCAGATACTGTCTTGTAACAGCTCTTTTGCTGCTATAAAGAAAAGTTACATAAATTGTGTGAAAAGTTAAATAATTTAACTTTTTAACTATTTAACATCTGAAAATTTTAACTGTTCAACTTTTCCCAGGCTCAGTTAACTATTTTTAAAAATTAACTATTCAACTTTTCTTTCACTCATGCCTTATCCCTCCAACTAGAAAAAAAAAATAGAACCAGTCAGCTCTCCAGCATTCTTCCAGTCCAATCCATGTTCTCCCTACAAATGCCCAAGTGATCATCTGGCTACAAATGTAAACCTCCTGAGATGTGGTTCACTGTTCCCTAGTGAAGTTCATCCTCCTAGTAACTTCAAAGAATCATAGATTCACATAATCTCAGCACAGAAAGGGACCTTAGAAACCATCTAGTAAAAGGGGTATCCACAAAAAATTATCCCTGACATGTGGCCATTCAAACCTCACTTAAAGACCTCCAAATGATATGAAACTTAGTAGAGACTCCATTGCACTTGAGGTAACTCTGTTACCTCTGAGTTGAAATCTACTTCCCTGTAACCTTCCCACCCCAGTACTCTTAATTCTGCCCCCTGGGGCCAAACATAACAAATCTAATCTCACATGTCAAACTACAGCTATTTGAAGCCAGTGATTATATTACCTCCTAAACCATCTTCTCTTCAATAGGCTAAAAACATCCCTACTTCCTTCATCAGCTCCTTGTTTAGAATCTAGTCCATTCACCATGCTGATTGCCCTCCCCTGAATAGAGTTTAGGTGATTAATGTCCTTCCTAAGATGTAGGATGTGGTCTGACAAGAATAAAGGGTGGAAGGAATACTGTCTCTCTCCCAAAGGACATAAACTCCTTCTCATGCAGACTTGTATCTAAATAATCCAAAGCGTTCTAAAAGGCATGTGAAGAGGCATAAAACCACTGAAAGACCCAGTTTAAAAAAACTCTGGGGGCAGCCAGGTGGTGACACACACTAGCTCTTGTCACCCTGGGCAAGTCATTTACTCCAATTGTCTCACACAAACAAAAAATAATTCTGCTTTTGTCGTGTTCTCCAAACTCACTATTTCCCCATCTCTTAAAGGCTTATATAGTACTTTCTTCACAATGACTCCATGAGGAAGGTTATGCAAGTATTATGAACTCTTTTGCTCATTAGCAATAGGGGCACAGAGACTTTAGGTAACTTCACTGGGAAGCACGACAGCCGGAATTTGAACCCAGGTCTACCGGCTATAAGGTTGTGAGGTTTTTTCTTTTGCACTGCATCATGGTCTTTTTTGTCTGTGTCTCATATTTTTAAAAAATTACCTTTCCCTTGATTCCACTTGCCCAGATAACTGTGCAAGAACAAGTTTTCAAATGTAGCAGGCACTTAGATAAATAAACGTCTAGTGATTTGAGCCACAACTGTGACAAAAATCACAGACCAGCAGCAGGGGGAGCCAGAGCCCTTCTTTACAAAAAATAGCACATCACACTAGTGAGAGATCACACAGGACCACAAAAGAGATGGAGGGGAGGGACACTACCAGATGTGGGAGGACACTGGCTCTGGAATTCTGTGATGTGAGACTGGAACCCTACTGGGAGGCAGAAAGAGGTGGGACCCACTATCCAGAGACCTGGGTACTAATGCTGGGTCCAAAACCTAGTGGCCGTTTATCACCTTTCTCTGAATCTGAATGTCCTCATCTATAAAATGGGGACAGTGATACCGGCACCTACAAGGAAAGTACTTTGTAAACTTAAAAGTGTTTTAGAACTATGAGTGGTTCTTTTTTTTTAATTTTTTTTTTTTATTTAGAGTGGTTATTTTTAATAGTTGCATTAGAAGGGCCCTTGGAGAGTATTTATTCTAGCCTTTTCACTTTATTTTTTCCTTATTTTAATTTTCCTTATTCCAAGCCCAGAATTTTTAGTATTGTTTTTCAAGAAAATATAAAACTCCCTTCTCTCCTTTTCTAGCTAAGGTATTCTCAAACATCTTTTCCATTATCTGAAACCTCACCTGTTATGATTAAGAGCTGGGTACCAGGGATGACTGGCAAGAACCCTATCCCACCCGGGTCAGGCTTTGTGCTCTATTCAATGTTAACATAGTCTTGTTTTGTGAAGTTCCTGTTGTCAAGTTTGGCAAAGTACAGAAATGAATGGCCAGGTAAGGTCCAATTGGCTCCAGGGGCTTAGCTGCCTGGGTAGTCTGAGGTCTCCTGCCATCTCCCTCTGGGTCTGTTTTGGTTAACTTTGATGACCCTCTAGGAAAGGCAGGCAGAAGCTCATGTGGCATTTTTGTGTTCATCTGGGTATCTGTGTGTGGTCCATATGTGCATGGTACTGTCTGAAGCCATGACAAAAAGCACATCAAAGAGGGAGCCTTCTTGTCCCACACGGCAGAAGAAAAGAGACCTCCAAAGTCTCAACATTCTGTGGCCAATAAACTCCCTTGTTGAGAACACAAAGCTAATGCAATGAGGCCAAGGTCAAAGATTAAACTATTTATGAGTTGGCTAGCTTAGCTCTAATCCACAGCCACTATATGGCTTGGGGGGCAGGGGTGAGGGGGAAAAGACAATTCACAGCCCATGTCCTCGTGATGGGGGTGGATGGCATCCCTTTCTGTGTCCAAAGGACACCAATTTCCCATACACAATATGCTCATACAGGGCTGTTTCTGCCAACCACTTTGACTCAATCCATCTGGATGGATGGAGCCAGGAAACAGTTCAAATATTCATCCTGAGGCACAGGCAAGACTGATGTAAATTGGACCAACAAGAAGATTTTGGCCACATGTGAACCCACCTCATTTGTATTTACTAATTCTATTTCTTAAGTCTCCACCAAGTCCCATTCAAATGACATCTCCTGAATGAAGTCTTCAGGTCACAAAGGAACGTGAACTTTGCCTCCTCTCAACTCTCCCAGCGTGGTGGCTATACCTCTAATGCACTAATCTCATTCTGTACTGTTTCCTAGTTTTGTGTGTTCCTATGTGTCTTCTACTGGGCATCATGGTCTAGTGGAAAGAGCATTGGACTTGGAGTCAAGAGACCTGGGTTCAGATCCTGACCATAACACCTATTAATTGTGTACCTTTGGCCAAGTCATTGAACAGCTCTAACTATCAGATTCCTCATCTGTAAAATGTGGATAATAGCAGACCCTACCTTCATGGGGTCATCCTGAGGAACAAATGAGGTCATGTATACGAAACATTCTTCAAATCTCAAAGTTCTATAAAAATGGAGGTTATCACTAATCCATTATTATTACTAGACCACAAAGTTTCTTGTGGACAGGCACCATATCTTGAGATAGCAAGAGGCAACAGGATTTGGAATAAGAAGCCCTGATTTCAAGTCCTAGGCTAGCTCTCCACTTATTAACTCGGAAAAGTCACTTAAACTCTGAGACTCAACATCTTTTTCTGTCATCTCAGGGTAGTAGTATGTATACTACTTACTTCAAAGGTCTTTTTGAGAAAATGGCTTTAAAAATTGTGGGTGCTACATAAATCAGATGTACTGTTGTTATTCATATCTGCATAATAATAATTCACTTTCAAAGGTAGGAGAGGAATTTTAGTAGAATGTAAGTAAGCTCAATGAATTAACAACACCCTATGGCAGTCAAACAAGCAAATCTTTGGCTATATTAATGAAGAGAAAATGTCCAGAACAAAGGAAATAAGTGTCTCTGCCCAGGTCAGATAGATGTGATGTACTCTGTGGAGTTCTGGTGGTCATAGGAAGGCTCTAGTTCAAATCTAGCTTCAAATACTTACTAGCTGTTGGGCCCTAGGCAAGTCACTCAGTCTCTGAGTACCTCAGCTTGCCCATCTGTAAGATGGGAATAGTACCTAGCTTCCAAGGTTGTTGTAAGAATAAAATAAAATGGTATTTGTAAAGTGTTTTGCAAATCTTAAAGCATGACATAAAAGTTATCATTGTTGTCATCATTATTATTTTCATGAACACACAGAAGAGTGCAAGCAGGTCAGTGAAAAGATTAGGAGACTGTGCCATAAGAAGTATCAGTTAAAGGAACTAGGAATATTTATCCTAGAGTAGAGAAGACTTAGGGAGAGATACAACAGTTGCCTTCAAGTATCTAAAATGTTACCAATGTCGAAAAGAGAAGATTCATTCAAAGGCAAAAAAGACAGAACTAAGAGCCATAAGCAGAAGTTGCACAGATGCAAAAAAAATTTCTTTTAATTGTAGTGCTCCAGAATTAGGACAGATTGTATTAGTTGGTCAGATTTAGAGATCGAAGGGACCTGTAAGTTATCTGATCTAACATCCCTTTTATATATAAAGAAACTAAGGCCAAAAGAAATGACTTGCCCAAAGACACAAAAATAAGAAGGGGTTTGGCCAGAACTCAAACTTCTTTAACTACCTCCCTCTACTCTAAGTCCTTGTGTAGCTAGATAGGCATTAGCTGGGGAGGCTATAAAGGGGCTTCTTCTCTAGGTATCATTGATCAAGCTGACCTCTGAGCTCCCTTTCCATTCTGAGAGTCTATGACTAAATGAAGATCTTACCCAGAGATATCTATGTGGGTCCCTAAAAATTTCCATTACATCTGTATAATTCTCATCAACATTTTAAGACTTTGACTATGGACACTTTTGTAACAGGCTTAAAGAACCCCAACGGGACTGAGGACGGCTCTGAGTACTTCATGTTTCAATACTTGAAACTCATGGCCACCTTTCCAAAGGTGACCAAACCTACAAGTTTTCCTTCAAAATCTAAAACACCTGATGAACATTTGATTTAACATACTAATTAACAAAGGACCTTAAAGGACATCTCCTCTCATACTATAGAGGAAGAAATTTCAAGGTCCAAAGAAGGAAAACCATTCCCAGTCTTGTGCTCTTCGCCCACGAGTGATAACAAATGCAGCTGCCTGTCAAGTCTGGTTTACGAAAGAGTTCGCAGAGACTTTATTTCAGTCTAAATCCTACCAGCTCCCAGAACATCTCGGTTAATTTTTGTCAGAGACCTATATAAACCCTTGGAATAGTAGTTCCTAACCATAGCTTAATGCAAAACCATATGATTTGGCATAACCATCAAAAGGCGATGCCCTAAAGCATTATTTCAAAAGCTCCAAATACACAGATTTTCCCTGAATGTTCCAAAGTCTCATCTTTCAGCCTGCCTACTCCTCCCCTTATGATGCTTGTTTAGAAGCACTAATAGATGACATTTCTTCATCCCTTCAACTTCAAGGCAACATGAGTCTTTGGAAACCATAAATACACTCATGGCTATTTCTCTTGCTGCATCCACAACAAAGTCTGGGCAGTTTTTATTTCTGAATAAACAAGAGGGTTGTGTTTCCCCAAAACAGAACGCTTTTATGGAAGTAGGATAGTGCAGTGAAAAAAAGAGCATGGAACCTGGAGCCATACGGTACTAGTATAAAGTCTCCCTTTACTTACTCTGCAAACTTGGGCAAGTCAATACATTTTTCTGAATCTGAATCTGAACAAAAGAGGGCTGGGGTCTAGGGGACCTCTAGGGCCCCTTCTAGCTCAGATCCTCCAATTCTGCGGTTCCTTCCAGATTTAAATCATAGGAGCATAGGGAATATAAACAGGATTTAGAGCCAGAAGGCACCTTAGAAATCATTTTGCAGAGGAATTGAGTGATTCTAACGTCCAGTTCAACCATTTACTAGCTTTATGACTTTCAGCAAGCCATTCTTTCTCTACAATCATCAGTCTCTGCCAAATGGGGATCGTAACAACCTAAGGATCAAGTGAGGCAATATAAGCGAATGAGTGACCACAAAGTAATAGACAGTCATAAGCTGGTATTATTTAGTGGTCCATTTAGGACAAACACACCAGAGACCAGTCCTGGTTGTAACAGGAATGTAAATGAGCTGAAAGGAAAGCAAGGGAGAGGAGTTTGGTGCCTAGGACTGATAAATCCGGACTGCAGTGACATTTCAGAATGAAAGCCACCCTGCATCCCAGGGAGTGGTGTCTGCAACCTGCCATTCCAAGTGGAGCCACAAGCATTGGTCTAGGAAGGTGCCAACACTAAGGGGTCACTCTGTACTTCTTATATTAACCTGGGAGGACGGGACGCAGGCCAAAGGGGCCTTTCGTGGGGGAGATGCCCCGGACGATACAGTCGAAAAGAAAGCTGATCTGCTCTCCTTCTGCACAAGAAAGGAAAAATACACCAGCCCCTGGAAAAGAAGAAAAAGAGGACATTGTCAATCTAGGCTCTTGTTTTGACAACTGGGCAAAGCGTTTAAAAAAAAAAAATCTACAGACATGGTGTCCTGAAGAATGCGGACTGCTCGGCACCAGAGGAAATCAGTGTGATTTGCGAGCCAAGAATAAAATGACCCAATCTAACCCCAGCACACACCAAGAAGGAGAAGCAAAGACAGATTCTATACTTAGTTAATCACTTCTCTAGTCCAAATAAACCTCAGGAGGGAGAGTCATGCAAATGAACCGAAAAAAATTAGAGCAGCTTAAAAAATGAGCCCCATAACAGAGCTGCTGGATTTTTATGTTCTCACTGCTACGTGGATCCTGCTTTTCTTTGGAGCCTTAGCATTTCCCATCTCTGCTGATCCGAATGATGTTCTCAGGTGGGAAAGAAAAAACTTTCCTGTAACAGTGAAAACCAAAACACTTTTGTCATCGACATGATATATCTAATTAGAGGGTAAATCTTTAAGTGGTAATGGCAACATGGATGGAAAATTGTAACCACATCACTGACCAACAAAATTCTTTTTTACCCAGAATTTTGGAAAACATTCTGTTCACTCTCAGAGATCTGGGTTCTAGTTAAACAACATATATGACTATGGCTAAGTTCCTTTACCACTCTGAGTCTTAAATTCCTCATTTGTAAAATGGAGGACTGGGTTGAGTAAACTTTAAAAAGCCCCCTCCAGTTCCTAACTTCTAGGATATCTGAGCATAGTCAAAACCAGTTCTAATCACAACAATTATGGGTTTACAATTTAAAACCTATGAAGTAGTTTCTTGAAGGTCATCTGGTTTTTTTCTCTTTATTCTATCAACCAATCAATCAATAAACATTTGAAGTGCCTACTATGTGCCAGGCAGTGTGCTAATAAGCACACAGGGTAAAAAAGAGGCAAAAGACAGTCCCTGCCCTCAAGGAGCTCACAACGTAATTCTACTTTTATCAATGTCATTCTGAGTCCCTTCATAACAAACAAGGCCTCAAATAAGAATGGAGACTCCCTGAGAAAGTCAAAGAAGGTACAGAATCAAAATGATGGAGTGAAAGACAAAGAAGTATGGCAACCATCATGGTGGCCCGGAGAGCCGGCAATGTTCATGCATTCACTAATTACGGAACACCTACTATGATACTGAGTAAAGACCTGGAATTAGAAGTAAAGAAGAGAGAGAGTTTAGAGAAGCTGTGGTCCTGGGCCTCTTTGAGGAGGATAAGACATGGACACAAATAGTTATTACAGAGGCAAGCACATGATCTGTGTCACAAGAGAACAAAGAAAGAGCAATAGGAAGCCAAAGAAATGACAGCATAGAGTGGCCCAGAAGCTAGACTTTTAAAGATTGAGAGGGGGAGAGGGGGAGGAGGAGGATGAGGAAGAGGACGAGGAGGAGGAAAGATGGGCAGCTAAAGCCAGGGAAGAGTATGAGCAAAGGTCAAAGGGGAGAAAGCACAGAGAGTTATAACAGGAAACAATACTTTGCAGAAGGGGAGCTAAGCACTACATGAAAGTTGTTGGGCTCAAGAAAAGTGCCATAGAGAGGGCATATGAAACAGTCTATAAAGGACCAATCTAATAGACAAAAATGAGGAAGAGCACATCAGAGGCATGGGAAAGAAGGTAAGTAAAGGCAAGGAGGGGGAATATTTGGGGAAAGGAAGGGGAATGGTGTGGAGAGAGATAATTCTGATGGATGCTGAACTGGGGCTAGAGTTATGCTGGCAAATGTTTTACAAATGACTCCCCCCCCAAAAAAAGCTTACACAACATACTTTTAATTTGCATTATTAATGTTTCTCCATCATTTTCTTTGTTGATTATTAGTTGTCTCCGCAACCAACAAAACAATAAATAAAGCCCTGATTTGTAAGGTTTGCTGATTTCCAAGGTGTATATGCCCACAAGGAAAATTTAACAACTGGCTCTCATGAGATGGTTTGAGCTGGGACCAGCACATCTCTCATTGGGGCAGCCAGTCTACTAGCATTTGTTGAGCACCTACTATCACCAGGCATTGCGTTAAGTTCTTAGGTTACAAAGAAAGGCAAAAGATAGTCCCTGCTCCCAAGGAACTTATAGGCTCACAGAGGAGACAATATGCAAACAACCATGTACAAACAAATTAAATACATAAGATATATACAAAGATATGCATACGTGTGTATGTATTACACACACACACACACACAAACACGACCTCACTGGTACTATATATATCTTATTTGTATATAATGTGTGTGTGTGTGTGTGTATATATATATATATATATATATATATATATATATATATATACACACACACACATATATACATATATATAAGGATAAACTGGAGATAATCAATAGAGGAAAGGTAGAAAATTAATTAGAATTAAGAGGGACTGAAAAATGCTTCTTGTAGAAAGTGGGAGTGTATTGGATGGATGAATGGATGAAGAAAGCCTAGAATGTGTTCTTGGGAACAAAGAAAACTCCATTTTGGCTGAAGTAGAAAGTATCCCAACACCTCAAGAGCCTATAATTTTGGCATTACAGGTACTCCATCTACTGAGAGATTAAAACCCCTCTATTACTAAGGCTGCTTCTCAGACAACTAGCACATGGTCTGTAATTGGTCCTCTACTTGAAACCTTTCCAGCTTGATGGAAAGCTCTCAAGAACCTAGAATCACATCTTCACCACAATGAGGGGTTGTAGGACTTAAAGAGAAGGATATGGAGGTGTTTTTAATGTCAAGCACCTGGGGGAGATTAACCCAAGTTAAAGCTGGATAGATTGGATGGTACTAGATTGCAGAAGGCTTTGAAAGATCAGTCAATGAAGTCTGAATTTTAGAGGAGGTGTCCTTAAACTGTTTCCATGTCAAGGGCCCCTTTGGCAGTCTGGACCCATGGACCACCTTCTCAGAATGATGTTTCTAAATATATAAAATAAAATACACAGAATTACAAATGAAATCAATTTATCAAAATACAGTTATCTCCCCAAAAATCGTTTTTAATAAGCTCACAAACTCCAGGTTGAGGATCCCTTCTCTAGAGGCAATAGGAAACCACTGAGATTTCTGAGTAGAAGAGTAGATAATGACAAGATTTATGGACAGGGAATGTTATTCTGGCAGTGGTAGAAAGGTTGAATTAGAGGGAGAGGCATAAAAAACAGAGGCAGAAAGGCTTGTTAATAAACTATTTAAATTGTCTAGGCAGGTAAGAAAGCCTTTGGTAGAATGGTGGCAGTAGGAATAGAGGAGAGGGGATGGGGGCAAGAAGTAGTAGCAAGGTGGAATTGATAAGCCTCTGTAAACTACTGGGCAAATATGACAGATGAGAGAAACCTTCCTAATCAATGTCAATGGATTTCCAGCTTTCTCAGGGCACCTATTTCTTTACTGGGCATAGTGGTCCTGGGCCTCTTTGAGGAGGATAAGACATGGACACAAATAGTTATTACAGAGGCAAGCACATGATCATGTCACAAGACAACAAAGAAAGAGCAATAGGAAGCCAGAGAAATGACAGCATTGAGTGGCCCAGGAACTAGACCTTTAAAGACTGAGAGGAGGAAGAGGAGGAGGAGAGATGGGCAGCTAAAGCCAGGGAAGAGTCTGAGCAAAGGTCAAAGGGGGGAAAGCACAGAAAGCTTTAATTAAAAAACAGTACTATAATGACATCAAAATTGAACATTTACCTTTCCTCTCTACTGTCCTTCACTGGGATGAAAGAGAAACAGAAATATTTTGGATACAGCACCAGTAAGGTCATGTTTGTTTCTTATTAAATATCATAAGTAACTGAGCAACACATACTTGTTTTAATTTCAAGAATCCAAAATTTTCCCCCAACACAGATCTTGTTCCCTCTGTACCACTTCAGTGGATGAGTTCATGAACTGCTATGGCCCCAAAACTTCATCCCTATTGAAATAACCTTCCAGTGATGAGTTTCTCTGCTCCTATCTAAGCTGATCTGCAAATTAAAGTCATAGTCCATCAAGGGACTTGAAATCTTTCCAACTTGGTAAAACCTACCAGGCTTGTGTTTGGCTAGAATAGCTCTGACAACCCAGGGTCACCACTATAACATGATAAGGTTTCGGGAGAGGACTTCAGTGAAGAAAATACACAATTTGTGACAACAACAAAATATAGCAAACTCAGGTTTCTAAAATCACTTCCAACATGGAAATTTCATGTTCCTGGACAGTCTTGCCATTTACTCAATGCACCTTTAGATGAGGGCAATTATTTACAGACTGAAAGGGCCAGACAATTCTGAGAAGTGAGGCACTGACTTTCCAAGGATGATTCTATAATCGAGGAGTGAAGCCAGAGCGTCTAAGTGAAAAGGGGGAGGAAAGGGAGGAGGTGTATTATTTTCTTCTTTGCAGATAGTATTCATTCAATAAATATGGATTTTATTTTCTAGTACTCCTAATCTCTTCCACTCTATTGCTATTCTTCTTCCCCTCACTGGCAGATGTTCCCAAATAACTGGATTCATCTAAAATCTATCATCCCCACCACATAACCTTAGAGTAGATTATCTACTCTTTGCTCTCATTGGCTAATTATTTCATGGAAGTTAGTCCTGCCTCCCTATCAAGTATGCAAATACCTTAAGGAAAAGAATCACATCTTTTTTCAATTTGATTTGATTGATATTCATTAAGCCCCCAAATTAATTCAAGGCCACCACTAGGAATAAAAAGATAAAGCTCCTCTCAAGGAGCTTATGATCAAATATTTCAATTCAACCCACGTCTCTAACACTCCTTACCTACATGATGTGGGGCAAGTCACTCTCTGAGCTTCAGCTCCCTCATCTGTAAAAAGGGGAAGGCTAGTACAATCCACAGTACTTCTACTCTCAGGGCTGTTAGGAGAATTAAAATGTAAGACATTACTGTTCCATGCCTGCTGTTGAGTTGTTGCTGAGTGCCTACTATGAGCAAAGCAATGAGCTCATCACCAAAGGTGAATTTCTCTGATGTTCCCCAATGTTGAGCCACCCTGAAAAGAAATCCCTACTGTTGCATAGAATATGCCCACTTGCCTTCAAGAAAGTGTTATTAAGCCCACTTTACACATGGAGAAAATGAAGAACAAAGATGTAAAGAAGTAGGTAGCTAACCCAGGTTTTCTGACTCCATGATGAGCATTCTTGGCCCTACAGTATCCTACACCAATGACACTGCCATCTTTTCTGGCTTGAGCTCAAGGCAAATTAATTTGGGGTATACTGAGACTCATCTGGGTTGGAAGAAAAGGCAGAGATGTATCCATGCACAGAGCGAGACATGGAGTCAGTGATCTGAATTTGAATCTTGACTCAGACATTTAACTAGTTATATGATGCTGAACAAGTCACACAGCATCTTACTGATAAGAAAATCAGTTTCCTTATTAGAAAAATGGGGGGGAGGGGTGATAATAATAGCATCTGCTTCCCAGGGCTATTGTGAGGATCAAATGAGGCAGAACCACTAGGTGGCACCATAGTGCATAGAGCGCCAGACCTGGAGAGGGAAGACCCACCTCCCTGACTTCAAACCTGGCCTCAGACACTTACTAGCTATGTGAGCCTGGTCAAGTCACTGAATCCTGTTTGTCTCAGTTTCCTCATCTGTAAAATGAGCTAGAGAGGGAAATGTCAAACTATTCCAGTGCCTTTGGCAAGAAAACCTCAAGTAGGTTCACAAAGAGTCAGACACAAACGCACAACAACAAGTGTAAAGTGTTCTGTAAACCTTAATGTGCTATCTATATAAATGGTGGCTATCATGATCATAGCTATTACTGCTGACATACAACTATGGTGCAAGTCTCAGGATACTACTGCCTCCCTTTTCACTTTAATTTGAGTCAAATTTTGCCACCCCTACTCCATCCCCAGCACAAAGAATTTATCCCTGTGTGAGGATCACAGCATCGCAAAACATGAGATCTGAAAAGGACATCGGAGCCTTGATGATATCCAAAGTCTCTTTCATCTCTGTGATTCACTGTTTTGACTCCAAAGATGTCTGGGGTATCTTTCTCACACTACCAACGCTGCCCCTGGCACCTTTTTCCCACCATCAAGCCATGCAGAGCCCAGGAAATAAGACCTTAAAATTATCATCTGAAAATAATAAACCCAGCCCTTTGGGCCCAGCCAAGCCTGTCCAGCTATGAGAGCTAACCAAGTTTATTTGATGTCTGTGTGAGGTCAGCCTGCTCTCAGCCCTCCAGAGGCCCCGTGATGGGAAATGTGCAGGTCCTAAGGGTTAGTCACAAGGGACTCCCCAATGTTTGTGCAGCAATATGAATATGCCAAGTATAAACTCCTCTTCTTTGCATCCCCTGCCAGTGCCTAACACAGGAGCCTACACATGGTAAATGCTCAATAAACATTTTTAGTCAACATCAGGACTCAAGCTATAATGATTAAACAGTAAGTCACATTTCTATAGCACTCTGTGAAGTTCTCAATGCACTTCCCCGAAAAGCAAGTACGGAAGTGAAAGTATCAGCCTTTCCCTTCCTTTTTATAGGTGAGGAAACTGAGGCTCTTCACACAGGTTCACAGAGCTATCACTCACACAGGTGGCCTGACTCCAAGGTCAGAATTCTTCCTAATATACCATGTAGGAACTAAGAGTGAGTGGAGGAAAGAGCCCTGGTTGTCAGAAGACAAGGGTTCCAATCCTGGCTCTCTCATTTACTAGCTTGTGTAAACATGTTACTTCTGTTCCCAGAACCAAAGTTTCTTCCTATATAAGATGGGCTTGCTAACATTTACACTCCCTACCTCAGAGAGTCGCTATAAAGCAACTGCCTTCTATATAATAAAGCTTCACCTCTGGGAAATGGGAGCCTACACCAAAATCACAGGATTGAATCCTTGCTGCCCAGATATGTTGAGGATAGATGGGGTGTCCATCCAGGTAGTGAAATAGTTTTAAAAGCTTAATGCCCCAGGGCCTAATGTGACTCAGAAAAATGGAATGCCTACCAATTGTATGAGTTTGAGAAATCAAATACAGGGCATGCACTGCCCAGGCACAGAATCTTCCCCTCCCTCCCCCCATATAGACACATAGACACACACACACACACACACACACACACACACACACACACACACACACACACCCTATTCTGTAGCAACAGTTAACGAAATAACACCAAGCTTACTCCCAAAGCCTGAGCAATGAATGGGGAACAGAGCTGGCTGGCTCACATTCTGCTGACATTAGGAAGGCCACAAGCACAAATGGCCTGGTTTCTCTTCCAAAGTGGCACTGTCACTGCCCAGGAATTCTCTGATAGAGTTACACTGACTGCTCATCTTGCCCAAAGAAAGGAAAAGTAAAAAAAGGAGAGAGGTCATTGTGGGTGTTGGCTCCACAGTAAGGGTGGGGAAGTGAGGTCCGAGCTCAATTGAGACATCCGTCTCCCAGTCACGCTCTGACCTTTGAGGACCTGCTGCCATGGAGGCGATCCAGACGCTTTGCGAGTATGGACTGGATCCCTACCAGACTCCCCCCCCCCCCCCCAAGCAGCTATTTTTTAATGTCTAATCAACCCTGTACATTGCTGTGGTGGAGGAAGGAGAGTAGAGTATGTGAGAGATGTGAGTAGCCAGTAAGAAGCAGCAGCAAGACTTTAAAGAGTGAACAGAGGGCAGAACCTTAAGAATCATCAAATCTCAAGGCTGGAAAAAACCTCAGAAGGCATCCAGTCCAATGAGTCCCTGACATCCCCAAAAAGCAATCATCTGGCTGCTCCCTGAGGCCCTCAGGTTGGAGGTTGGAGGGATTCTCCACCTCCTGAGGAGGCTCAGTTGACTTTCACACAGCTCTGGTTGTCAAGTAGTTTTCCCTTGTATGATGGCAGCATGTGCCTTTCTGAAATTTCTTTAGACTCTTCCTCCTTCTGCCCTCTAAGTCTAATCCCTGCTCCACTGATAGCCCTTCAAATACTTGAAATGGGGACCATACCTCACACCTCAACCCCCAAATCTGCCAAAGCCAAACATTCCTAACTTACTGGTACAAGAAATTTCACCGGTTTAAGTTGTCCTCTGACACCTCACCTTGTCAGAGAGGTGACCCTGGGTTCTGACCCTGGGCTATATCATGGAGTATAAACACTGGCAGCTTC
This sequence comes from Pseudochirops corinnae, assembly GCA_028646515.1. Lineage (NCBI taxonomy): Eukaryota > Metazoa > Chordata > Mammalia > Diprotodontia > Pseudocheiridae > Pseudochirops > Pseudochirops corinnae. Next base: position 141,455,330 of record CM053592.1, read on the forward strand.
TACCACACTGGAAAGCCTGTGAATACAGACCTGGTAATGGCCTGCATGTTTGTCAACTGAGGGTCAGCCTCGCTAAATGCGGAAATGCTCTCTCACCAGAAAGCTAGAAAGAAGGAGATGACTATTTTTTTTGGACACAGCAACTAATGAAATTGTCCATGATGCAGAGGGGCTGTTGTCAGCATCAGGGGACAGAGTGACCACACCAATGAAATCACAAGCTAATGAAGTAAGGGACTTTAGATAGCAACTAGCCCAACTGAGGCCCAGGAAATGGAAGTGATTTGTCCAAGGTCACTTAGCAAATAAATGTCAGAGGTAGGACCAGAACCCAAATCTCCTGACCCACTCCTGCAACACCCACCAGTGGCAAAGCTCTGAGGAGCCCCAAGGCTCTGCAAGCTTAGGAAAGGCTCTACCTCAATGAAGTCCTTGTTCCGATGGGAATTAGTGTGGCACTTCAGGGCTGGAGGAGGGCTGACATCACAGGCATTTGAGAGCAAAGAAATATGAGGCATGCAGTACTGTAACGCCAACACAGCTGCTTACTCACGCTGAAATCCTCCCCCTCCAGCCTACTGCGGGGGTGAGGGGCTTGTAGAGCTCATGTCACTGCCGCTCACAAAAGGCTGAAAGACTAATCCCGTGGTCAGGGACAGTTGGCAGGAGGCTGCAGGACAATTAGTCCTCCAACTATAAAAAACATCTTTACTAAAGAGAGACCATGTGCATGGTGTTTTGCTCAAGCTCTAGCTCACTGCCCTATAGTGGCTCACATTTCTGTAACACTTTAGGGTACATCAAGGGAAGTCTAGACAGTATAAATGTTATTACCTCCAATTCACAGTCCAGGAAACTGAGGCTCCAGAGAAGGGGAATTATTTTCCCAGGGGCACTCAGCCATGATGGCAGAGGGCAGAGGTGTCAAACACAGGAATAGGGACCACAGTACTCCCCACTGTTGTCCAAACAACAAGGATATATTTAGCAAAATAAGTAAAAATGCAGTAGAGTATAGATCATGTTAACATGTCATATTCTAAGTAAATGTGCAGCCAGTAGGAGTCCTTACATAGAAGTTTAGTGGCCCCATCTCTTTTAGAGACTGACATCACTGGTGTAGTGGAAAGAACATTTGATTGGAGTCAGGAGACCAAAGTTTGAATCCTGGTTCCACTGTATGACACCAGACAACCCAGGGATGTGCTGGAAACTGTTCCTACCAGTGAGCAGATTGTTAAATTTGCAGCACAGGTACTTACACCTTAGAAATCAGCAAACATTACAGAATCAGGGCTTGATTTATTATTTTATTAATTGTGTAGAGTTAAGGAAGTGATGGAGAAAATGATAATTACATAGATCAAACTTAGAAATGTATCCTGCATACACTTTTTTCCCCCAAGAACAAGTTGTTAAGCATTTACCGGCATATGACTGGGTAAGACTCTTCCCTTTCTGAGACTAAGCTCCTTCTTCTATAAAAGGAAGGCACTGTCCTCAGGCATCTCTAAGGGCCATTCTAGCAGTAATGGTTTACTGTCAGTCCTCTCAGTACTAACCAGAAATGAGTTTATAAGTCAGAGGGAAGACTCAAACCCGGATCTTCTGACACCAAGTCTGGTGTATTTTCCATTTTACTACACTGCCTCTTCCAGGAAGATGCCAGCAACTAGAAACTTATTCTTAAGTACAACCCACAGAGACTAAAAAAAAAAAAAAAAAAAGGTTTCAAATAATTACATCTCATCCTCAGGTAATACTTAATTATACAACATAGTAACATCTTTAATTCAGCCTGGAAAACCACCATTCTACATTGGATCCAAAGCAAGTGTGATTCATACCAAGTAGGTAGAAAAGAACAGAAAATCCATTCATTTTGCAGAGCATGAGGGGGTGAGGGGTGTGTGTGTGTGAGGGAGGGTTCTTAAGTTTATTTATAGCATTAGACACCTTTGGCAGTCTGGTAAAACATATACCCCTTAGAAAACCATTTTTAAATGCACAAAATAAAATATTTATATTACAAAGAAAATGAATCATATTGGTTACAAAGGAAATCAATCATATTGAAATAAAGGTATAGTTATAAAAAAAAAATTTTCCAAAGTTCACAGAACAATGGTTAAGAAGCCCTGCCTTAGTGGTAGATGCAGGGGTATTATGAAGATGAAATGAGCTCATGTATCTAAAATCCCATTGTACTAGTAAAATAGTATATTAATGAGTTGTTACTGATATTACAAGGTCTATTTACAAAGCAGGATGGGCTCTACCAAACCACAGCATCACTGAAATCTCATTAAACATCTACTTCCCTGGAAAGCATGGGGAAGAAGCCCAAATAGAGAAATGAGAAGATGAAAATTGATTTCGTATCAGTTTTCTTATTGATCTCATTTACCAGTAATTGATTTTGTCCTGTAACTGCTTTAGTCAAGGTTCTTTGTCTGTGAACTTAGTTCAGAGTTTTTCTGGCCTATAATAGGTTAAGTTTAAAAATCCAGCCTTCTTGCCTCAAGAAATTTAACTGACCTTGGAGAATTATGAGAACAGAAGGGAGTTTGGGGCTGATATCTTTATTCTACCAAGCTATCCTTCAAGGACGTCTGCTTTGCTGTCCAAAAGTCTGGGCCACTACCTCACATCTGCACTCAGACTTTAATAAGCCCTTCTCAGACTCATGAGAGAAGGTGAGTCATTACTAGGCCCCATTACCAAACTTCCAACCAATCCTATTGTTCTATGTACCTCAACACTGAAATCAACCATGTTGCCCTCAATTCCATGATATCTTGATCTATCTTGCTCTGGTCTTTGTTCTGTACTCCTCAAAACTCTACATAAGGGGAACTATCCTCTTGTTGAGGGTCTTTGGCATTAAGCAAGTCAAGCCATTGACCCATTTCCTGACAGGTAGCATGCCCCTACTAATAAATGATATCTTGCTCAGAGACCTGCCTCAGTTTACCCTTTTGTTAAAATTCATTTGCAGAGTCTTGGGGGGGCAGAGCCAAGATGGCGGAGTAAGAGCAGCAACTTGCTTGGGCTCTCCCCCAAACCCTTCCAGATACCTGGAAAAATGACTCTAAACAAATTCTAGAGCTATAGAACCCACAAAATGACATAGTGAAACAAATTTTCAGCCCAAGAGAACCTGGAAGGATGACAGGAAGGGTATGTTGCACCGTGCTGGGAGCAGAACGCAGTATGACACAGGCAGTGCTGGTACAGACAGGCTGGAGTTGGCCTCAAGGGACTGAATCCCTGGCAACCCACAAATGCCAAAGACAGCATAGAAGGTCAGTGGGAAAACTCTATGGGGCCTGGGTGTAAGAGGAGCATGGTTTGGCTGGGGTCTGGCCCCAGCTCCAGGGTGGTGGAGGTGGTGGCAATAGCAGTGGTTGCTTCTGGAGCTCTGAGTCCACAGATGGTGGGGAATCGAGGGCTGAAACAAAGCCCCTGAAGCCTGGGACAGTTCGCCTACCCCCACCCCCACCCCCCACTGGAAGCAGAATCCTACCTTGAGAAAGAGTTAGAAAATCAAGTATTTGGCTGAGAAGATGAGCAAACAGTATTTAAAAAGTCATACTACAGAATCTTACTTCGGTGATAAGAAAGATCAAAACATACAACCAGAAAAAGACAACAAAGTCAAAGCTTCTACATCAAAAGCCTCTAAGAAAAATATGAATTGATCACAGGCCATGGAAGAGCTCAAAAAGTGTTTTGAAAATCAAGTAAGAGAAGTAGAGGAAAAATTGGAAAGAGAAATGAGAGTGATGCTAGAAAATCATGAAAAATGAGTCAACAGCTTGCTAAAGGGACCCCAAAAAATACCAAAGAAAATATAGATCAACCCAAATGGCAAAAGAGGTCCAAAAAGCCAATGAAGAGAAGACTGCCTTAAATAGCAGAACTGGTCAAATGCAGAAGGAGGTCCAAAAGTTCACTGAAGAAAATAATTCCTTAAAAACCAGAATGGAGCAAATGGAAGCTAATGACTTTATGAGAAATCAACAAATTATAAAACAGAACCAAAAGAATGAAAAAATAAAAGACTGTGAAATATCTCATTGGAAAAACCACTGACCTGGAAAACAGATACAGGAGAGATAATCTGAAGATTATTGAACTACACGAAAGTCACGATCAAAAAAAGAGCCTAGACATCATCTTTCAAGAAATTATCAAGGAAAACTGCCCTGTCATTCTAGAACCAGAGGGTAAAATAGAAATTAAAAGAATCCACCAATTGCCTCTTGAAAGGGATCCCAAAAGATAAACTCCTAGGAATATTGTAATCAAATTCCAGAGTTCCTAGGTCAAGAAGAAAATATTGCAAGCAGTCAGAAAGAAACAATTTGAATATTGTGGAAATACAGTGCAGATAACACAAGATTTAGCAGCTTCTACATTAAGGGATCAAAGGGCTTGGAATATGATATTCCGGAGGTCAGAGAAGTTAAGATTAAAACCAACAATCACCTACCCAGCAAAACTGACTTCAATACTTCAGGGGGGGAAATGGACATTCAGTGAAATAAAGAACTTTCAAGCATTCTTGATGAAAAGACCAGAGTTGAACAGAAAATCTGACTTTCAAATACAAGACTCAAGAGAACATGAAAAGGTAAACAGGAAAGAGAACTCATAAGGGACTTACTAAAGTTGAACTGTTTACATTCCTACATGGAAAGATGATATTTGTAACTCGAGACCTTTCTCGGAATTGAGGTAGTTGGAGGAGATGAGGAGATAGATAGATAGATAGATAGATAGATAGATAGATAGATAGACAGATAGATAGATAGATAGACAGACAGACAGAGACAGATAGATGGCACAGGGTAAGTTGAATATGAAGGCATGTGATCTAAAAATAAAATTAAGAGGTGAGAGAGGAATATATTGAGAGAAGAATGGGAGAGATAGAATGAGATAAAATGTCTCACATAAAAGAGGCAAGTAAAAGTTTTCACAATGGAGAGGAAGAGGGGGGAGGTAAGAGGGAATGAGTGAACCTTACTCTCAATGGATTTGGCTTAAGAAGGGAGTCACATACATACCCAACTGGGTATCTTACCCTACAGGAAAATAAAGGGGAAAGGGATGGGGGAAGGGGGTGATGACAAAAGGGAGAGTAGATTGAGGGAGGAGGTAGTCAGAAGCAAGCACGTTTGAAAAGGAACAGGGTCAAATGAGAAAAAAGAATAAATGAGAGGGGGGGCAGGATAAGATGGAAGGAAATATAGTCTTTCACAACATAACTATTATGGAAGTGTTTTGCTTAACTACACATGTATAATCTATATTGAATTGCTTGCCTTCTAAATGAGGGTGGAAGGGAAGGGAAGAAGGGACAGAATTTGGAACTCAAAGTTTTAAAAAACAAATGTTTAAAACTGCTTTTACATGCAACTGGGAAATAAGATATATGGGCAATGGGGTATAGAAATTTATCTTGCCCTACAAGAAAGAAGTGGGAAGGGAATAAGACGGGAGGGCGTGATAGAGGGGGGAAGGTGTAATCAGAATGCATGCCATCTTGGGGTCGGGGGAGGGGAGAGATGGATAGAAAATTTGGAATTGAAAATCTTGTGGAAATGAATGTTGAAAATGAAAAATTAATTAATTAATAAAAAATTCATTTCCAACAGGAAAATAAAATTCTGTCCATTCCACTGATGTAAAAACTAAGGAAAAAGCAGAAACATTATGAATAATTAGAAATCAGCTAGCAGCTTATAGGATAAAACATGTGTGAGTACACACACTCAGCTTTTATTCAAGAATCCTGGGTCATGATTTCTTGGGGAATATTTCAGGGTCTCTCAAACTAAGGACTAACAATATAAATGCTATATGATGGATAAGATAAAGTATCTTAAGTGAAAAATAGTTCCCATTTCTACAGCACTGAAGTTTTACAAAGTTACTTCCCCAAAACAACTTTGGTAAGGTAATAGAGTACTCAGCCTTCCTGACTAGAAGACCTGAATTCAAATTCAGTCTCTGACACTTACTAGTTGTTAACGTCACTTCATCACTGTTTGTTTCAGTTTCTTCATCTCTAAAACGGGGATAATAATAGTTGTTGTTGGGAAGTTCAAATGAGATAATAATTGAAAAGTGCTTAGCATAGTACTGATACATGATAGATACTATATAAATACTAGCTAGTAGTAGTAGTAGTAGTAGTAGTAGTAGTAGTAGTAGTAGTAGTAGTGGTAGGAGGAGGAGGAGGAGGAAGAGCAACAATAATTAAAGTGTTATTAATCTCATTTTACAGAGAAGGAAATGGAGGCTCAAATAAATAGAATGATTTTACTCCAGACTAAGGAAGCTAAAGAAATAACAGAGTAGAAACCACCATCTTCTGAGTCCAAAATTAAGACACTTTCCTCCACTCTACAGCTGCCTCTCAAAAAGGTATTGTGTTCAGCTATTAAAAAAAAAAACCCAACCACAGTAATGAAAATGCTCTTTGAGTGAAAAATCTAAATTAGTCCCATGACACTGTGCACAGTTTTCTACCCATCTGAAGACAGCACACAAATTATCTTAGACTCTTGTTTTCTGCAACTTCATCTTATTAAGTACAGTGCATTCAAACTCTGCCACAAACAAATGCCAGACTATTGTACTTTGGAGACAGTTAATGATACCAATCTGCCATCGGCAACAAAGACTATTGCAGAGTCTCTGGTATCTCTCTTCTGGGATCTTTTCATGAAGCTTTTTATTGAGGTTCTATTGGTTCGGCCTTTCCTCTGAGAAAGAACTGTTTTCATCAAAGATCAAAATAAGTCATTGCTAGGCAAATAGGACACAGGAACAAAGAAGGACAGCCTGAGCTCAGGATGGACACTCAGAGCTAAGTATGCACATACAGCAAGAGAAATAAGAGTCCCTCCATCCTCTGTCTCCAGAAGATCCATACTTCTAGAGCAGTGCTGTCAAACACTTCCAAGTGCAGCCCAAATCAGAATGAAATGTAATTAGAAAATATTTAACAAAATAAAAATACAGCAGACTATAGGCAATGTTAACATACGGTTTTCTAAATCAATGTCTCCCTTAACATCCTTATGTATGATTTAACAGCATCCCCCATTTCTATTTGAGTTTGATAGGACTGCTGTAGAGTATTCTAAACACAACATCTGAGGAATGTAGTAACAGAAACTTGATATCCAAGGTAGGTAAGTGTAAGGTAAGAGAGTACTTAGCTACCCTTTCTGAATTCACATCACCTGGCCCAAATGAACTATATCCACAAACAGGAAAGAAATAGCAGATGTAACTGATGAGACACCATCAGTCATACCTGAAAGAGGATGGAAAACAAAAGAAGTTCCAGATGACAAATGTCCCAGTTTGGGGGGAAAAAATGTAAGAAAATAGAGTCTGCAAACTATAGGCCACTAAGCTTGATTTTAATTCCTGGGGAAACTCCAGAATGAACCACTAAAGAGAAGGACAGTAAGCATTTAGAAAAAGAAACAGTGTTTTACAAAGAACCATCATGGTTTCATCAAGAACAAATAATGACAAATTAAACCAAATTTCCTTTTTTAAAAAAATATTACTCAATTAGTAGATAAGGACAGTCCTATGAATTTAATTTACCAGTTTTTTTATAAAGTATCTCACACTATTCTTGCAAGGAAACTAGGGAGATATGGAGTAGACAATAAGGAAATTGGATTGATTCAGAAGTAGCAGGATGATTGGACCCAAAGAGTAGCTAACAGTTCAACTGAAACATGGCAGGAAGTCTCCAGGAAAGAAGCCCAGAGATCTGTGCAGAGCCCTGTGGTGTTTAACATTATCAGTAACTTGGATCAAAGCACAGGAACTTGACAGGCTAGAACTCTGGGCTGAATCAAATAAATTCAACAGGAAGAAATGTAAAATCTTCTCTTAAGTACAAAAATCACCTTCACAAGTACAAGATGAGAGAGGCATAGTTAAATAACAGTTCTGAGAAAGAAAGAAAAAACTTAGATGCAAAATGGTAGAGGACCAAAAGTTTTATATCAGTTGGCAGTGATGTGGCAGCCTAAAAATCTAATGCAATCTTGGGCTACACTATGAAGCAGAGCTTCCAGGAACAGAGGAATAGAGAAGTGATAATCCTACCATACTATGACCTCATGAGACCTTGCCTAAAATACTGTGTGCAGTTGGGCACCACAGTTTAAGGATATCGATACGGTGGAATGAAGATCGGGATGGTGAAGGGCTTTCAGTTCATGTCACAGGCAAATCTAGTAAAAGAATTGGACATTTTAAGTACAAAGAAGGGAAAACTCAAGGGTAAGGGTTGGGGAGGGAGGGAAGGAAAATTGATATCTGGCTTCAAGTATTTGAAGGACTGTCAGATGAAGGAGGAATAAGACTGATTCTGTTTGGCTCCAGAAGGCAGAACCAAAAGGAAAAAGTAGAAGCTGCAAAAAGGAAAGCCTTGGTATCAGGAAAAACTTCCTAATGATTGGAGCTGGACCTGGGTGGAAGACACTGCCTTGAGCAACTTCCTCTTCCTTGGCAGTCTTCAAGCACAGGCTAGATGGCCACTTGTTGAGTATGTTATGATGGGGATTCCTTTTGTATATGGATTGGACTAGACAACTGCTAAGGTCTTCTAGAACTCTCAAATTCTGTTTTGATAAGATGTATGAGAGGTCAAGAGAAGACTAGAGATACTACTACTTAAAGGAACTGAGCATGACTTCGTTTGCTTGTTGTTCAATTGTTTTTAGTCACGTCTGACTCTGTGATTCTATTTGGGGTTTTCTTGGCAAAGATACTGGAGTGGTTGACCATTTCCTTCTCCAGCTCATTTTACAGATGAGGAAATTGAGGCAAACAGCATTAACTAACTTGCTCAGAGTCGCACAGCTAGTTAGTGTCTGAGGCCAGATTTGAACTCAGGTTTTCCAACTCTAGGCCCACTGATATCCACAGCATCACCTAGCTGCCCATATTTAGCTTAGAGAAAATATATAGTTGTATTCTAATATTCAGAGTACTATTACTGGGAAGAGTGAAAATTTGTCCTGCTCGGGCCCTTCACTTGTTTTCAGATGAACTGTTATCTAGGCATTCCTCCTCTACCTTGTAATTAGGAAGTTAATTCTTTAACTCAGGTTAAGATTTTACATTTATACCTATTAAATCCCATCTTATCAAGTTCAGCCCAGTGTTCTGGTCTATCTTTTTGGATAATCGACTCTATCATTCAAAGTGTTGGCTATCCCTTGTAGATTTGTATCATCTATAAATTTTATAAGCATGCCAGTTATACATTTATCTGAGTACTGATAGAGTTTAAACAGCCCAGGACCAAGGATAGATCTCAGTGGCCCTCCAAGAGAGATCTCCTTTCCAGCTGACAAGGAAGCATTAATATAAGACCACCAAGATCCTATATGTCTTCCTTCCCATTCCTAGGTTCACTGCTACCACTGTCTGAAGTATGATTCTCACATTTTCCACTTTTCCCTTTCTCTCACCACAATGTAGCCTTAAAAGTCCAAATCTGTTATCCTTACTACTCCTTCCATTTAACCCTCCACTTATAAGCTATGTGACTTTGTATAAGTCATTTCCTCTCTCTAGGCCTCAGTTTCCTCACCTGTAAAGTGGGAATAATGATATTTGCCCAAACAATCTAAGCAGGCTTCTATATAGAATAAACACAATAATAACCAAAAAATAATTCGTAAAAAAAACAAAATCCCATAAAACTTTAAGTTCCTTTTTTTTTTTTTTTGGAGTGGAGAAGGCAGAGAAATTGGGTTAAGTGACTTGCCCAAGGTCACATGGCTAACTCAGGTCCTCCTGACTCCAGGGCCAGTGCTCTATTTACTGCGTCACCTAGCCACCCCCAAACATTTAAGTTTCTATTTCTATCAACAGCCTACTGTCTGACAGAAATGAAATTTCTTCTCTGGTAAATCTCCAGTTACCTAGAAAATTCACCAAAGCCCCTTTTCCCAAGTATCCTAAGGAACTGAGGTCAGACTGTGTTTATAAAAGAGAGACCCATCACAGAAAATTCCTCAGCTAAAGTCCTACCCCTATATCTAAAATAATATAAAGCAACCACTTACCAATATCCTATATATGGGAAAGCATTATTCTCAGGACCAAATTCTACTTTGGAGGGCAAGATAAGAATTAAGGGAGAACAACTCACTCACTGAAATAACCCAGAACATTCCAAGTAACTCCTGATTACTCCCTCTTATTCACTACTAGTTATCCCCTGATCTCATCCTGCCTTTCATGTATTTATATAGACCATCCTCCATGCCAAAAACGAACTCACTCATCATCTATACTTTTGGAATCCTTTTTTTCTGTCAAAGCCAAACTCAGGTATGACCTCCTCCAGTAGGAGAAAACTGAATGTTAAATTTTAGAAACAGTAAATTGCCAGTTGGGCAAGACCATAATCGTGATGGGGAGTAACACAAAATATAGTATGTCTACAAAGTTAAGTGCAAACTAGATCATTGAATTTCCTTAAACAGGCTAATATTTTATAATAGCAGCATTAGGGAATCACTGGAAACTTTTGAGCTAAGTATCAACATGATCATATCTATCAGCATGAACGATTATTGTGGTAGCAGTGTGAAGGATAGATCGGAGGTGGGGAGAGAATGGAGTACCTTGTAAGGAGATTACTGAAATAGCCCAGGTGGGTGGCAATGGGGGCTCATGTGAAGATAGATGCAGTAGTAATACACAGGAGGAGACAATCAATATTACTGTGTAGGTAGAAACAACAGGACTTAATAACTGACTGAATATGACAGATAGAGACAAAAGCAGTCTTTGAATATTTGAAGGGCTGTCCAATGGAAAGGGGGTTAGATTTGTTCTATTTAGATACAGAGGGGCAGACCTAAAATAGGAGCTGCAAAGAGACAAATTAAGACTTAATGTAAGGAAAAACATACTAATAATTATAGAACTGTACAAAAATGGAATGAACTGCCTCAAAGCATAAAAATTTCCCTCTCACTGGAGGTTCTAGGGCAAAGGCTAGATTACCATCGTTAGGTATATTATAGAGGGGATTCTTGTTCAGATATAGGTTGGAATAGATAGTCTCTGAGGTCCCCTCCAATTCTGAGACTCCATAATAGGTTTAAGGTACAGGTCTAGAGCTAAGAAGAGAGGTCAGATCTGGAAAGATATTTGTGAGTTATCTGCAAAGCTGATGCCATGGAAGTAAATGAGATCAACAAGGAAGAGAATATCTTGGCAGATAAGAAAGATAATAACAAATTCTTGGAAAGCACCAATGTTAAAGGTTCAGGAAGATGAGAAGGAACCAAGAAAGTTACAATCAGAGAACTAAAAGAGTATGGCATCTGAAGATTGAACATTCATTAGAAGGGTGTGACTAACAGTACTAATCTACAGAATTGTAGATAATTCAAAGATTTCCAGACTTAGATATTAGGATAGAAATGGTAATTAAAGGGAGTAATTTCTAGGAGGTCAAAAGAGACAGAAGCCTAATCTGCAGAGTTAAGATGAGAGCTGGCATTTTTTAAGTGGACATTTCACCAGTATATTACTTTCTCAGGAGGCTTTGCAATGAAAGGGATGAGAGAAACAAGCAGCAACTAGACAGCACAGGAAGGTCAATGTAAAGATTTCTCAGGCTTGGGGAGACTGGGTATGTTCATGAGCAAAAGGCAGGGAAGGAGGGATTGAAGATGCAAGAGTGAAAAGACCTCTGAGGAGCTGGAAGAAGGGGATTCAAGGGCACAGATGGACATTAACCAGCAAAGACATTTTGTTTAGATTTAGTGAGTAGGCTGGACATCACTTCACTACCATAGGTCTTATTTTTTTCATCTGTAAAACGAGACAGTTGGACTAGCCACTGTTTGAGGTCTCTTCTGGTTTTAAATGTATGATCCTACAATCAAAAATTAGAATTAGAAGGAAAGAGGAGGTGACAGTGTTAAGAAATGTCAAGGACTGGTGGGGTGGGGCATTTTAAGAAAGTTCCTACTGAATGGCTAAATTTTCTCTCTGAAGTAGGAAACTAATGAATATGGTGGGGTATGCATATGACTGAGAGCAAGAAGAGAGGACATAGGTTTGAAACAGTTGCTGTGAGGGGTGTGACTAAGAGTACAGTGTGAAGATTGTCAAATAGAAGCTTAGGTTCAACCATAATCATGTACCCACACCTTTTTAGTGGATCCAGTCTGTGTTCTCCCCTTCAATGATCAGCAGTTCTGGAGAAGAATCAGGAAAAAATTGGATAACGGTGCCTTCCCCAGGGATGAGGGCATGTGGGTTGGGAATGGCAGTGGGAAGGTCACATAAACTACACAAAACAGGGTACACCTGCACACAGTCACAAAATGGCACCATTCACTGGTTACCCATCAGCCTAAAGAAATGGCTATGCCTGCTTATGAAAGTGAAGTATGGAGGCATTTCTTAAGAAGCTGGAGATTATCTGAATATATCTAGACAGATGTTTCATCTTGTTTTAATTATGCTTCTGCTAAGAGAAAAGAGAGATTTTACAATTGACCAGTTCTGTCAAGCTGTAGGATTTTGCTTAATAGGGAAAAAAGGAACAGAAGAAGCCTCATCTCTTGATACGAAAGGAACACTTTGCATTGAGGAAAATCTTACTGTGATGTCCTGTTTTAAGTAGAGATAACACTAAGCTGCTGAAAGTCAACAATAATAAACATGGAAACATCTGAATACTTCCACTGGGATCTGTTTATAAAACTTTTATTCAGGTTCTGTTATTAGGCCCTTTGCCAGCCACTCACCTGGGAAAAACATACTATACTAAGTAAAACAAGTCAGGACTAACAACTTTGAAGGGGCCACCAAGTTAATACGATCTTTGCCTGCTTCAAGAGAAACAATGAGTCCAGAAGAAGTGACTTGATAAGTTTCAGAAAGAGCCTTCAGGTAATGGGTTCAATAGGTTCATTGATGGGTTCATAGGTTCAAATTCTATCTCTGACACTGACTACCTGTGTGAGCTTGGGCATGTCAATGACTAGCTAGCCTAAATCCAGAGAAACCATAATCTAGAGAGGGAGGGGAACAAGCATCATACCTAATGGGGTGGCTTGAGGAAATTAGAGGGATGTAGCCTGAAGAAGAGATGACTTAAGAGGCTTATAACAAAATCAGCTCCCGTATCTGTACTGCTTTAAGATTTACAAAGCATGAAAACCAACCCCATGATGCAGGTACAGTATTGCAAGGATTATTATCCATATTCTATAGAAGAGGATTCAGTCTCAGAAAAGTCAAAGTCCTTTCCCAGCACTATATACCCAGTAAGGGTCACTAATAAGGGTAAGAGTTGAAGCCCACATTTCCTGACTCAAAGTTCAGAGCTCTTTCTACCATGCTGTGTTTCCAATAATTTTTCTGTAGTGGTCAATCTGATCCTATCCCCAAAGTGAACCAGAAATCTGAAATTATCTAAATTGGCTACATCAACACTAGTCACCAATAACTGGATAATCTCCAGTCTTCCATATTTCTTCTCTGTTTGAGTTGTGTCTTTATGTCTATAGAGAAAGACAGATGAACATATTTGGTTTACTTACATTAGAGCCCAAGTCTAAAGAGCTATGAGGCCATTTCCATGGGTATTTGTTTAGAAGTTCACACACTGCAGCTCATTATCTCAAAACTAGGCAAAATGCCCAAGTGCATCTTTGGGATTCTGAGCTTTCACCTTCATTAGTTACTTAGCAACAATAGGCTAGACAGAATGGATTCAATTCTTCTCAAAACCACCTTTTTGGAAAACAAGGACAAATATGTTCCTTCATCTTTCTGTTTGTCAAACAGAACCCATCTAATCTGCTAAATCTGTCTCCAAATGGTCAGACTGAATACAAATAAAGTATGAGATGCATGTGTTCTTTATAGAGAGAGGAGGATAATGTTTAAATTGCAGAATTCCAGAGTTGAAAAGGGCCTCAAGAGACCACAAGACATCAGAGCTGGAAAGGGTCTTAGAGATTATCTCATCCAAAGTCTTTGTTTGACAGATGATGAAACTGAAATCCAGAGAGGATAGACCTTACTCACACACAGTTTGTAAATAGTCAAACCTATGCTTGAACAGGAGTTCTCTCTAAAACATCCCTGATTTACCAGGCTCCCTCTTAAACTATTTAACAGGGATTTGGCACATACAAAAAAAACATTTTTCATGCATCTTGCCACAGAGAATAAGCCAGGGAACCAGCTTCCAGATGAGAAGTGTTCTCTGCATATGACAAACCCCCATTACTCTAATAAAATGGTCATCCAACCTCCCCTTGAAGACATCTCATGACAGGAAACCCAATGCCTCCCAAGGCAAGTCAGTCACTTTTGTGTAATTCTACCTGTTAGGAATTTGCTGCTGATATGGTATAAAATCTTCCCACACCAGCCATCTTCGCTTCAAACCAGACCAACCCATCACTACCCACAGTAATTTCTCCACATTTCCCCAGCATCCCTTCTCACACTGGCAGGAATCTCCACATTCCTACAGCTTTCTAGTTGGCAAATTCTTCTCCAGAACACCTGTATGGGGAAGCATCCACACCAACTATTCTCCCTTAAACTCTGACCAGCCTATGACTTCCTGGACTACATCTCTACCTTACCCCATGTAGGAACCTTCACCTCCCATCCCTTTGCTGCTTTTTATTTCCCTTTTATATGCAGTCTTCCTTAAACAGGGCATAAGTTCCTTGTGGGCACTTTTTGCTTCTATTTGTACTTCTAGAGCTTAGCACAATCCCTAGTATGCACTAAGCATTTAACAAATACTTTATCTCCCTATAATTTTTCCACATTGGTACTAATCCTGCACTCTGGCAGTTCACATTCCTATATCTCTATCAAGTTTGCAAAGCATTATCCTCATAGCAATACTCAATTTAATATATTAACAGCTTATTATTAACCTAGATAAGAGACAACTTTAGAGAACATGAAAACTGGCTTCAAATACATGAAAATATGTCATGATTAAAAGGACTGGATTTGTTCTAAACCTGGATAACTAAACTAAAACAATGGGCATGAGTTGTAAAGAGGTAGATTCTGGGCTCAACACAAAGAAAAACTTCTCAATATAATCAGTGGAACAAGCATCCTCAGGAAACTATGAGTTCTCCTTATGGGCAGGCTCCTAGAAAAGGCTGGAAGACAACTTATCTGGGCTACAAGAGTAGAGAAGATTCTTACTCAAATATAAGCTGCACTAGTAGACCCCCAACTCTGTGATTCCATGGAGAGGTAGCAACTCACCAACATCTAAGAAACAAAGGGAATTAATCCAAGTATGTAATACTAAGAACCATACCCTAGTGACCAGAAGATATGAACAAAGAGTTCTCAAAAAAAAAATGCCAAAAAATTATCAACTGATCAGACTAGTTGCTTCAAATAACTGATATTAAGAAGAATGTGAATCAAAGCAACACTAAAGGTTTGCCTCACAACTAGCAAAGTGGCTAAAGTAAAAAGAGAAAGGAATTGTCAAGTGTAAAGAGGTTGTGAAAAGTCAGACAGACTAACTCATTGATTGATGGTGGCACTATCAGTCCCACCATTCTGGAACACAATTTGGAATTATTCTAAGAAAGTAACTAAAATGTCCATACCCAAAGAACCCAGTGCTAGCATATAGGCCAAGGAAATCAAAGATAGAAAGGTAGGTATCACATACTCCAACAGATTTGTAGCCATACTTTTTGAAATGGAAAAAAATATATAAACAAAGTAGATACCCATGAATTGGAGACTGGCTAAACAAATTCATAAGTGATTGTAAAACAATATTGCTGTACAATAAGAAAAAAACAAAAATGAAATAGCCTTGGGAAGACTTAAATGAATTAACAAAGAGTGAAGCAAACAGAACCAAGAAAACAATATGTCCAACTTCAATTACATAAATGGAAAGAACAACAAAAAGAAACTAAAAATGCAAAGGCCCCACACCATTTAAGGATGCATCTGTAGTGTGAGAGGATACCTCCTCCAACTCTTTTGTTGAGGTGGGAGAGAGGGTCAGCAGATGCAGCATATGTTATCAAGTTTTTTTAATGAAGTGATTGATTTTGCTAATTTTTTTCCTTTCTTAAAAAAATCTTGGGTGCATGGGATGACTCTCTGAGAGACAGGAGGAGAAAGCATGTGTGGGGAAATTCAGGTCATATGAAAACATAAGATGTCAATAAAAATTTATTTTAAAAGAGTACAGTTGTCCCTTTCACTGCAATTTTTGCCCATCACAGTTTCAATATATCATGGGTAGATGCAAGAAATAAAATGGGAATTTTGGGGGAATTTTGCAGAAGCCACAGGTGACATGCAAAGGCCAGCAGACTACACAGAAAAAGTTTAGAAATTCAGAAATGCATACAAAATATCATAGTATTGTATAATATCTTCTTTGGTACAAAGAGAGGGTCAAAAGATTGTATGTGGATTTTCCAGATTTCAGTGGTGCAGGGCCCCTACATGACACAGAAAGATGTGGAAGGATATCGTATATCCACAGCAGAAGAAGAATGATTTTTACGATGGATTGACAACTGAAGTATGGAGTTATGTTGGATTTTAGTCTCAGTTCTGATACTAATTAAATTTTTTACCTCAGGCAAGTCACTTCCTTTATCTAGGCCTACCTCTTCAGCTATTTAAAAAGCAGGTTGTATTAATTTATCTCTAAGCTCCCCTAAGATATACCTAATATTTAACCACAAAATATAACTAGAATTTCAGAGCTGGAAGTTACATAAAATTTGAAACCAAGGAGAGTCCTAAGAGATTATCTAGTTCAATCATCTCAACTTATACAAGAAAAAATTGAGGACCAGAGAAAGGGGAGTGATTTGCCAAAAATCATATACTGAATTGGACCCAGACCTCCAGATTCCCATCCCTCAGGGATCCCCAGCATGTACAGTTTTCCAGGGACAGTAAGGTACAATCAAATGACTTGATCAGTTAAGTGCAGCACCATTTAGATAACCATCTTATGTAAGAACAAGTCACAAGACATTCATTCCTAGTGGCAGACAATTCTAGGACTGGAAACTAACTTCTATCCAGGATACCTTTGCACTATGCTTTTCAAAAGGGCAGGGAGCTGGAGGACAACCCTACTGCAGAATGCTCTGCAAATGATTTATAAAAGTGTTTACATCCTAGTGCTGGTGTCTTGGGAACAGTAAATGCAGCTGGTTCAATAACATTCAGCATAATGGGGGTGGATTTATAGGCAAACACAGATTGAGAGGCACACAGTATCTGCTGAGCTTAGCACCAAATGTGAGAGATGATGTCAAAGCTAGACAGTCAGAAAAGGGCTTCTCACTACCAGAACTCCTTCCAGCCCTCTGCCTTCCAAATAAGTGTCAGAGGAAGGGACAGCATTCTTGCAGCTGGGAAAAAGAAAAAGGAGACCACCTATACCCAGTAACAATTTTCAATTCTGGAGCACAAGAAAGGGGCAAACAGGCAGGGAGGGCCACACATTAACCTTCAGTAAATACAGAATACACAGAGCCTTAAATGTTGTCCTCAACTACTGTTTCCCAGCCACAGCCCTCCCCATCCAACACACAGCCCCAGCCACAACACGATAAAAATAATTCATGGATAAATAGCCCTTTAAGACCTTACAAACTGCTCTTTTCCCAACAGCCTTGTGAAGAAGATAATTGATGACCAGGCATTCATTAATTACCTGCTACATCACAGGCATTGTGCTTGAGGGCACAGAGACAAAAATGAAACAGTCCTGCCTTCAAGAAGTTTACACTTCTCTCTGGGAAGAGAACATGTAAGAGTATCATGGGTGATATTTCTACCAACACCCAAAGTGAACTTGTAACAGATTTCAAAGATTATAGAAGCACTTTTGTCTCTGTGCCATTATGTTGGGGTAAGAGACCTGGGAGCCAGGCGACCTGGTTTCTAGGTTGGCTTCTGTAACTAATTAGCTGTAAGGGCTTATACATATTGCTTCCCTTACTTTCCCAAACTCTTAAACCATGGCATAAAGGAAACAGTTCTGAGCTTGTCACCAGGGGATCTAGGTTCATAACCCATCTCTGTCCTCTGTGTGACTACGGTTACATCATTTCACTTCTCTCAGCTACCATCTCCCCAATCTGTGAAATGAGGTGATTAGACTATATGGTATCCAAGGACACTCTCTTTGGGCACCTAGGTGGTGAAGAAGATAGAGTGTCAAGTCTGGAATCAGAAAGACTCATCTTCCTAAGTTCAAATCCGGTCTTAGACATTTACTAGCTGTGTGACCCTGGGCAAGTCACTTAATGCTATTTGCCTCTGTTTCTTGATCTGTAAAATGAGCTGGAGAAGGAAATGGAAAACCCCTCCAGTATCTTTGCCAAGAAAACTCCAAATGGCGTCATGGAGAATCAGTTATGACTAAAAAGACTGAACAACACAACAAATGATTCCTTGCTGCTGGGGTCCTCAATACCTTCAACAAACACCTATCAAGTGCCTACCATATGCAAAGAATTAAAATATAGTCGAATTCAAGGTAGCTGGCAACAGGCAAGGAGAGTCTGCCCTAAGCAGCAGTTCAGGAATTCCAGGTATAAGTCTGGGATCTAGCCTCTTACTTTACATTGATGAACAAGTTGCTTCTTCTCTATGAGCCTCAATTTTCTTTTCCTTAAAAAAAAAGAGATAATCCTCATTCTATAGATGTCTGCACCTGGTCACCAGCAGGCTTCTCTGGAGATGGCTGTGGTAAATCTCTGGATTATATACTACGAGGCAGCCAAACCAAGCTCACTTCACTCCCATTTCCGCTCTTCAGTCTCCAGATTTCTCCACCTCCTTGCCAGCATTCTTTTCTGGTATTCTGTGCATGTGCATGCGCATGCACACACACGCACACACACACACACCTACCTGCTGAATCTTCATTGGCTGTCTCCATCTCTGGAATTCTCTCCCTCCTTATCTCCACCTGCTGGCTTCTCTCAAGACCCAACTAAACCTCACAAGAAACTTTTCCTGACTCCCCCTGAATGCTGGTGCCTTTCCTCTATCATTATCTCCAGCAGATTCTGTATACATCTTGTTTTACATAGTTGTTTGCAAGTGGTCTCCCCCATTAGATTTTGAGCTCCTTGAGGACAGGGACTGTCTTTCACGTGTCTTTGTATCCTTAGTGCCTAGAATGGTGCTTGGCACGTGGTATACACTTTATACAGGTTTGCTCATTCCAGCGCCTCTGCTTTTGTTCATGCCAGGACCAATTGTTCAAATTCTACCCATCATCCTTCTTAACCCAGCTCATCTCCTGCCTCCTACATTAAACTTACTTTGACTTGAATCTCAGACTTGGAAAAAGAGCTCAGAATGTAAGTTGACCAAATACACACCTATGTAGGAATACCCCTACATCATCTCATACCCCAATGAAGGTTTTCACTAAACTCACTCCTTCCCTCTCTCTTGAGACCTCCTTCTCTACTCTGTGAGAGTTCTGACTATTAAAATGTTTTCCCCCTTACATCAGATCCAAATCTACCACTCTGCAATTTCTACCCTTTACCCCTAGTTTTACAAGTCTTCCACATGACTGCCCTTCAAATATGTGAAGAGTCTTTGTGTCTCCCCTAAGAATGCCTTCTCCAGTTTAAATATTTCCAGTTTATTAAACTCATGTTTGTACTGCATGGCCTCCAATCCTTTAACCATCCTGGTGCCACTCTTCTGTATGGACTCCAATATGTCAGTGTCCTTCCTAAAATGTAGTATCCAAAATTAGAGTTCTGACCTTCTAGGATCCTACAATGCTATGAATCCTGTCCTGTCAAATGTCTATGCCTTTTCACCCCATCCCAAATATCTAGAGGGAACTTCCCTCTGCAACCTCAAGCTCAGTCTGTTGAAGTCACATCTTCCTCAAATCCCACCTCACATGCCACCTCCTCCTTCAAACCTATCCTGACTTCCCTCTGTTCCCCCCTCTACCCCTGGAAGCAAGTGATCTCTCCCTTCTCAAATTTCCCTCAGCATTAACTCCCTTTCCCTCTTATCAGAATTACTTGGACACATATTTCTGTACATTAGATAAGATAATAAGTTTCTTGAAGACAGCATATGTGTTACATGTGTCTCTGTATCCTCTGCACATAGCATAAGACCTTACATAAAGCCTTCTCACGAGACTTAGAGAGAGAAGGGACCTCAGAGGCCATCTAGTCGAACCCCTTCATTTTAAAGATAAAATAAGAAAAGCCCAGGAAGTTTAAGTGAGCTGCTCAAGGTCACACAGGCAATAAGCTATCAGAGGCAGAATTCGAATTCAGGTCCTCTGATTCCAGTAAGTTCTTGTTACATATATTGTTACATTCTTGTATACTCTGCGAGGCACTTAACACTTGCTTATTGGAATTAAACTCTTGAAATGAAATTAATTTGATTGGAATATGGGGCAATTATTTGAATTTTGTATTCCTATTTGACTTAGAAAGTGGAAAAGAATGTGGAGTTAAAGGACTTAGTTGGACAAAAGAATTTCCAAGTACCCCTTAAAGCCCCTTCCAATTTTAAATTCTATTAACTGTAAACTCCTTGAGATCACAGGTCAGATCTTCACTTTCTTCTGTCTGTCTCAAAGTGGCCAACATCATACTAGCCATGTGATAAGCTCTCAATAAATGATGGGATGTTGCTGATATGATTTGGAGGCAGAAATTGGTGTAACTATTTCCCTAGTGATGGGTGAACAACGAATACACAGGTTACAAAGAAGATGGCCAACATATACCCTTTTGCAAAGAAAGAAACAAATACATGGCTGTTCTCTAGTACCACATATCCCACACAGAACCACTGCAATGTAAAAATCATACACCAGGAGTTAGATTAATCTTGGGAGGTAGTCAAGTCAACTTCTCTCATTTTACAGATGAGGAAACTAAGTCAACTGGCCCAAGTTAGTAGGCAGCAAAGCCAGGATTCCAATGCAGGTCCTCTGATTTCAATTCCGGTGCTTTCCCTACTACAAAATAACCTTCTTCGAACAAAGGATAAGGTGTAATGGTGGATAAATGAACACAGCAAACCCAACTCCTTTTTGCTTCTGGTGGCCCATGCCTGCCAAGCTCAGGTGCAGGTGAATCTGGGTGCCATGGCAGCTGATAAATGCACAGGAATCTGTACTATCTAATGCTTTCAATGCCTATTTTTCTCAAAGCAGCCAAAGGCAAGAGTCAGAATGGAGCCAAGGCACCAAAGACCTGCCGCAGAACACCTAGAACAGCAACAGATCATAAGCACTGCCACACTGACCCTTTAGTACCTGCTCTGGCTTCAAACTCATGCTACAGTAGCCTAGGAGCTTGCTTAAGGAATTGGATGTGGGGCTCCCTGCACCTCCACCTCCAAAGGCTATTTTCAGTCTCACACCTCAGGAGCTAAAATTAGAAGTGAACACTGGAGACACAGTCAGGAGCCTGGGGAACTTCTCTGGAGCGTCATATCCCTGGCATCTACCCATCTCTGCCTCTTATTTCTATGGCCTGAGGAAATTCTCATCCCTTCTTTTTACAGATAAGGAAACTAAGGCCCAGAAAGAATGAGACACAAGTCTAAAGTTACTAGCTAACACAGGATTCAAATCCAGCTTAATTCTTCAATGGGCCCCCTCCTTCTCTCTTATCTGTTTATCCCCATTAGGTGTTGAATGAACCTCATTAAGAAGTTTGAGGAAGATGTCTGAAGAGAAGAGTTAATGCTCTGCTAGCACAGATTTTTGAGAACACAAGGTCACCTCTATGCCACAGGGGAAAATCTGATTAGGAAATACATTCTTTGGATGGAAGGAAGGGCAATGAGTTACATTAATCTAGTAATTGAACCTTCTAAGACAAGAGATAGGATTTCAGCAGCATCCATGGGACAAGAATGATGACTTGCGAACAAAATAAGACAAAAACAAAGAATTGGACTCGAGGCACATATAGTGTTCCCTTGTTTGAACCACCAAAAAAAAAATCTAAGAATGAATAGTCTCAAAATGCAACATCAATTGTACACATGTACCCACACACAGAAACTTAGAGTCAAGTCCTGCTTACTCAAGGGAGGGACAAGAAGCAAACAGAATCTCGACAAGTAGATAATCTAAGTATTGTGTATATTTGACTGCACAATGTGTTTTTGCACTTGAGCCTCAGTTGGGCTGATTTTCTAGGGCTTCATTCCAGGCAGAAGAGTCAAAGTTTATTGTGAAGTCCCAACTCCCAAGATTCTAAAAATTCTCTCTAAAATTCCTCTAAAAGTTCCTCTGTTCTATTCCACTCCTAACACGTGCTCCTAGCTAGGAAATGATCAGCAATCTTTCAGAGGGATGCAAGGATCCTGGGCTTCTCTCTACCCCTCCAACCATCCCTGCCAAAATAAAGGATTCTGGTTTCTCTGTATACAGAATAAAGAGGAGGGAAGATGTAAACAAAATATCGAGTGTGCCACGTAAACACAAAACATTGAGTATGCTACTAACAAGTCAACAACATCCATGAAACAAATATCTGAGTAGGTGTTGACTGCCCAATAAATCAAAAAGCAAGATTTGCTAGGAAAAAAAATCTTACCTCTGCCACCTCCCACCCTAAATAATCAAGAGTTAAGTATATTCATGTCTCAGCACTGTGCTCCTGAAAATCTCAGTTCACCAAAAAAGTAACCAATATCAGCACATCAAGGAGCCTATTCAGAAATTCTAAATGGATGAAAGGTCTATGCCATGACCACATCATACTTACAGTACCCACACCTGGTCCCGCCTTCAAAGATGAAGCCGTTTGGCACAGCCCCATAGCGCCGCAAGTCGGAGAGCTTCCACTGACCCATGACAGCGGGAGGAATGTCTTTAGCCAGCACCAGAATATCATTGCAGAGGTGAAGAGTAGCCAGTCCACTTTCCAGCTTGGTGCCTGGTGCCACAGCCACATGAAACCTGTGGACTATGGGGAAGAGATAAGGAGGAAGGAAAATGATCACAGGAAAAAAATTAGATCATGACTTCCTCCAAACCATGCAGTTTGTTAAGACTATCAAACTTCACCTTTCTCTAGATTCTGAAGTTTGCAAAGCACTTGCATTGTAATAGCCCTGATAGGCAAGTAGTACAGGTGTAATTATCACTTATTTTGTAGATTTGCCCAAGATCACATGGCTAGAACACAGCAAAGCCAAGACTAGAACCTGCAACTGCTGACCCTGAGATCTGGTGTTTTTCCCACCATGTTAATGATGAGGCACATAAAATCCTAGAGTGGCTTCAGAAAGGCTGGTGGCCCTGGTGTTCTTCTGCTTATCTGGAATGCCACTTCCCTCTCTCTATATCCAAATTGTGCTCATCCATCATGGTTCACCTTAGATTCCAAGTCCTCTGTAACAAACCACTCAAACCCATACAAATTCCCCATTTCTCTCTACTAGCAAGACTTGGGCTAGGTTCCCTCTGACATCCTTGTTTGGACCTCAAGTAGGAGCTGAGGGAAAATGGATAGGGTCTACACGGGCATCTCTAGTACAGGGGAGGGGTGGGGAGAAAAGGCATATAACTTACACTGCAGCTCATGTGCCTGGGGACAGCTGTGGTGAACTTCACAACCTTCTTTTTTTGTTTTTGCTTCTTTTTTTTTTTTTTGGAGGGGGGAAGGCAGGGCAATTGGGTTTAAGTAACTTGCCCAAGGACACATGGCTAGTAAGTGTGTCAAGTGTCTGAGGCCACATTTGAACTCAGGTCCTCCTGACTCCAGGGCCAGTGCTCTATTCACTGTGCCACCTAGCCACCCCTGAACTTCACAACCTTCTAACGACTCAGAGGAGCACAGGTAGGAGGCCTAATGCAACCACAGCCCATTCCTGGAGGAGGCATTTCACTGTTAAGTAATGAGAACTTCCTAACAGCCATTCACAGAACACTGATGCTTAATGCTTTATATTTTCTAACCACTTGCTGACAAATAAAGAAATAGAAAACATGGAACTAAGAATGGTTTTTGGAAATTGGCAGATAGAATGAAGCATTTCCTTGGTATCAAGAATTAAATCTTTTTTAAAGCACAAGACAAGGAGTTAAGAGAACTGCATTATAGTCCCCATCATTGCTTAGAGCAACTGGTGGATAGAGCACTGGTCTGGTGTCTGGAAGACCCAAGTTCAAAACTGGCCTCACATAACTGACTCACTGGGCAAGTCACTCTTCACCCCTGTTTGCCTCCATGTCCTCATCTGTAAAATGAAGATAATAATAGTACCTGCTTTCTAAGGTTCTTGTGAAGGCAAACCGAGATAACATTCAATAAGTGCTTAGCACAGAACCTGACACTTAGGAAATGCTACATAAATGCAAACTAGCTGTACCATCAATGGCTCACACCATCTGACACCAGGCACATCAATTCCCCTCACTGACACTTGAGTTTTCCTCTATATAAAGTGGGGGGGGGGGCAGCTAGGTGGCACAGTGAGTAGAGCACCAGCCCTGGAGTCAGGAGGACCTGAGTTCAAATCTGGCCTCAGACTATTGACACACTTACTAGCTGTGTGACCTTGGGCAAGTCACTTAACCCCAACTGCCCTGCCTTCCCCCCTCCAACAAAGACCAAAAAATAATAATAATAAAGTGAGAGGATTGCACTACATGCTGATTAAGGCCCCTTCCAGCTTTGTCATTGGATTTTAGTAATAATTTACTAAAGAATGAATACTAGTCTTCTCTTTCTCTGAACGCTATGCCATTATCATTCAAACTATAAAATTTAACAATTGACTCTCTGCTGTCTTGTATTCTATTTTCCATGGATATTAATAATTTTATATTCTGTGAAGGAAGGGAGCATACCTATCGCATACCTATAAGTGCTTCCCATAGTGACTAGTGCAATTGCACATGCCAATTTAAAGGGTAAGAATACAAAGATTCTGACAACCAAAATGCATCAGGAGCCCACAGATGATTATTTTTAAACATGTCAGCTTCTAGTTCCCAGGTTTGTGGTCTTAGAAAACCATGGAGGCTGCATGTTCTTCAAGTACTCCCTCTTAATATTTGGTGCCAAGACTCTGGATGACTGCCTTTTAGGAATTCTGTAGAAGGGATTCTTGCTTGACTGGGCTAGATGACCTGGGAGGTGCCTTCCAGCTCAGAGATTCTACAGGTCAACAGTACCCCTATAGTCTTATACAGTGCTAAGATACTTCAAGAACCCTTTAATTGCAGAGACGGTCAAGATCAACCTTAGCTCAGTTGAGGACAAACAACATCCAGTTCTAAATTGCCACTGTCCAAATGAACGAATGAACTGCTGGAATTCCTTTAAAGATCTCCTTTAAAGGACAGCTCATTGAAGGCATTTTCTCTGGTTACTCTGTGGCAATCTGCTTTCCAGTTCATCTACATACTAAGTTTCCTCATGATTCCCTCCCCTTCTGCTAAGGAAGGGAGAAAGATACAGTAGGGGCAAGTGGAAGGAACACTGGATTATATGGCAAAAGAACAAAGGTCCAGTCTTGACATTTTCACTACAACATCTGATAAATCACTTCCAGACTCTGGGGCTCAATTTTTTTTCTACAAAATGAGGAGAGTTAGACTCTTCCAGGTCTGATATTCCATGCCCCATCTAGAACAAACACGAGCTTCAATTCAATACAGCATCTATTTCCTTATGACTAAATGACAACACCCAGTGTACCAAACTCAGTACCAGAGAAACAAAGACAAAAGAAGACCCAGTCCCTTTCCTATTACACTCTAATGTGAGAATGAGAGTTATTGATATGGTAAGGCACAGGAGCAATCCAGTATGACATAAAACATTTAAAAAAGTAAGAGCTCTCCATCTATGAGCAAGAGTGGAGGAAAGGGCACCTGCACTGTACCTTGGAGGAACAGAAAGGACAATGGGCATCCCCCAATAAGGGACAAATGCAGAGACCACTGGTTTACCTTCCCCCAAAGAGTAGCGGATCCGGATATCCCAGGCATACATTGTGTCCTTGCTTTCAAAACCCAGCATCACAGCCTGGGACAGACAAATGATGGCTAGAGTGTGAGTCAAGCCCTCGTAGGGGAGACCAGGATCAAGGCCACAGATGTCCTCTAATGTCACGCTGCTCCTCTCCTTGTAACCCTTGGCTCTTTCAGATTTGTCCTTGTATACCAACATCAACAGGCAGTCTAGAAATGACAATCAAAAAATAAAGGAACAGGAAAAAAGGCTATTAGAGAATAAGCTGTGAGATACAAACATGTAGCAAATATTTACTAAGTATCTACTATTATGAAGTCCTGTGCTGAGAGCCATGGGAGGTACAAACTCAATTTACTAGCTGAGTATATGGATGCCATGTTCTCCCAATGAAACTTCAAGGAGATTACAATCCAGGAGGGGGAATAAGATAGTCCAAATGGAGAAGAAGAAATCATGCTTTACAGAGCTCACCATCAAAAAAGGAAGAGAGGACACATCCGAGAATAACTACAAGATGAGTCAGATGTGATAAGGACATAGTGTACATACAAACGTGGTACTATGGAGGCTCAGAGGACAGAAGGATCACTTCTCGCTGTGGTAGTTAAGGAAGACTTCGTGGAGGAGGTGACATATGAAAGGGACTTTGAAAGAGGGAAACTGTGGTCTAGCTAAAAAAAGCACTGGCCTGAGAACTGAGAGATCTGGATTCCACTTGGAGCTCACCTCCAAATCAATGCTAATTGCTAATACAATCAGCTCATAAAAATAAAATCAAAAAGATTTTTTAAAAGCAGAATAAGCTGTTAGGGAACATGTTACATGATTCAGCAAATAGCACATAGCATCGCCAATATTTATCATCATCTTCATCCTTGAGGACACTGAATCACAAACCAAAATCCCAAATGAATTTTCCTAATTGCCAAAACCCTGGCCCAAAGTCTAAATTTCAATTTTATTATATAATCAAAGTTTACTTTTCAGAATAACAGCTGATGGTATCCCTCAAACTGGAAACATCACATTTTTCTAAAATACCAATAAAATGGGACCAAAAAGAATGGCTCATAAATGTATTTAGCAGACACTTACCAAAGTCTTCCTATACACCAGTAGACTGGGGGATACAGAGATGCATAAGACATCACCCTCAGAAAGCTAACAACTGGGGCACAGTAGATGGCACAGTAAATAGAGCAACAGCCCTGGAGTTAGAAAGACGCATCTTCCTAAATTCAAATCTGGCCTCAGACATTTACTAGCTGTGTGACCCTGGGCAAGTCGCTTAACCCTGTTGGCCTCAGTTTCCTCATTTATAAAATGAGCTGGAGAAGGAAATCTCTGCCAAGGAAACCCTAAAAGGGATCATGAAGAGTCAGATCTGATTGAAAACAACTGAACAATCATGTCCCAGATACTGCTAGCGACCATGCTAGAGACTATAGATACAAAGATAAAAACCATGAAACAACACCTACTTTCCAAACCTCAGATTCTAATGTAGGGAAAAGGATAAGAAGAGACAAAAGTACATAGTAAATTCAGAATAAAACTAAAGTGAATAAATCCAAAAGAATTAAATACAAGGAAGTTTGGACAAAAGGGTGTAGCAGTTAAGGGATCAGGCAAGGCTTCTGATGATATCTGAGCAGAGTCTTAAAGTAAAAGGGGGATCTGATGAGGCTTAAATGAGGAGGGAAGACATTCCAGCCAAGGCTGGTGGCCAGCACAATGGCATAGACATGGATATCATATGAGAAGAACAGAAAGAAACCCAATTTGGCAGGACTACACAGTGCAGTAGAGAGAATAACGTACAACAAAACCGAAAAAATAGGTTGGAGTCAATGTGGAAAAAGTTTTAAAAACTAAATAGAGGAGTTTCTATTTCATACTACAGGCAACAGGGCAATATTAGAGTCTAATGAGTAAGGAAGTAACAAGGTGAGAACTGTATTTGAAAAAGATTGCTTTGGCAGCTATGTGAACGATGGATTAGAGCATAGGATAGGAGGAGGCAGCAGACCAAGGAAACAGACTGAAGGGGCTGCCTGTCCCCTAGAGAGTCTGGATCTGGGTGGGTGGGAAAGGTGGATGACACTAGCAGAGATTACCACAGCAATGGGCAGTGCCTGGAGCAAAGCCTTATTCACCTGATACTCTGGCTCTGACTTCTGGCTGCAGGTTGAGGAGGGAGCACCACTATAGATTCACAGAATCTTATATTTAGAGCTGAAAGAGACTGTAGGAGAAGGAATTTGAGCCGGGCTTTGGAAAGATGGGGCAAGGCCAATAAGATCTGGGATAGAGAGTAAGGCTGCTGAAGAACTCCTGCCAGAGGGATACTTGAAGCAAGAAACCAAGGAGTCTCTGTGTGAGAAACAGTAAATCTGATTCAGTATAGGCCACACATAAGAGTAAGAGTAAGAATGATGGGAGACAGGAATGGAATGGTAGGTGGGGACCAAAATACAGAAGGCCTTGAATGCTCCTGATCACAGATACACATCCAAGTAATCTCTGACCCAAACATGAAATAAACAAGTTGTTTCATTCAATTTAAGTCCCTGTTTTCCTTTTATAAAAAGTAGGTTTAGATATATAAGGAACTAACGCAAATATGTAACACCAAGAGTCATTTCCCAATGAATAAAGGTCAAAGATTATGAACAAACAGCTCTCAAAAGAACAGCAAACTATTAAGAACTAAATGAAAGAATTTCTCAAACACTAAATAAGAGAAATGAAAATCAAAACAACTCTAAGGTTTCACCTTCCTGAGATAAGCAAATTGAGCAAACTGACAAAGAAGATAAACTATGAGAAGAGTAGATGCTGGAGAGGCCATGGAAAGATAGGCATACCAATGGTACTCTGTCAGTGGATATGTGAATTCATCCAACCATTCTAGAAATTAACTCAGAAGAAGGCCTAGAAAGTAACTAAAATGTCCACACCCTTTGATCCAGAGATCCCACTAAGAGGTGAAAAAGTAAATGCTAAGTCCCAAAATATTCATAGCAGCATCTTTTTTTTAAGTAGCCAAAAAAAATGGAAACAAAGAAGAAGTCCATTGATTAGAGAGCCTGGATAAACAAACTGCAGTCTGTGAATGTAATGGAATAATACAATGCAGTTAAAAGAAGAAGAAGAATTTGAAGACTACAGAGTAATATAGGAAGAGTTATATGAACTGATGCAAAGTGAAACAAGCAGACCTAGAAAATAACATACCTAATAACTACAGCTATGTTAATGGAAAGAAATAAAAATTAAAGCTCCCAAATGATTACAACCCTAGGGACCAAAATTCACCAAAGAAAATATATTTCCCACTCTTCTTTGCAGAACACTGCACAGAATCCCATACTGGGTTGATGCACTAGTTAGTAAATGCTTTTCTTGTTTTTCTCTTTTGTCTTTCTCTCTCTCTCTCTCTCTCTCTCTCTCTCTCTCTCTCTCTCTCTTTCTCTCTCGTCTTTATGACAAGGAATAGTACTAAGTAAGGAGAAAGAGAACATACATTTAGAAATGAAGGTGATATAAAAATAAAAGATATCAATAAAAAGTGTTTTTTTACAGAAAAGTGAGTTCAGGCTTGCATCCAAGCAAGGACTTGGGCAGCCATACAAGTTATTTGTTACCCAGACAGCTGTTCCTCTCCATGGGAATACTAGATAAGCAGATGTACAAAAATCTCTTTGGCTCACGGACACAGAAGTCACATCCTGTCTACATTCAAAATCCTGAAAACCTTTCAAGAAAACAGAATCCAGCATGCCTCCCACTTCTTGGCAGAAAGATATTAGCCTAGAAGTACAGGATGAGATATTCATTTTCAGACACAGCCAACATGAGGACTTGCTTCAACTAATAATAATGATAGTTAACAATAATACACCTTTTGAAGGTTTGCAAAGCACTTTACATATATTATCTTCTTTGATCCTCACAACTCCGTGTGATAGGTGCTATTATTATCCTCATTTTTACAGAGGAAGTAGAAGCCAAGAATCTAAGTAATTTGCCCATGGTCACTAATTACAAGGCATCTGAGACATGGACTCAAACCCAGTTCTTCCCAACTCCAAGTAGAGTACTCTATCCTCCAGGCTAACTGGCTGTTTTTGTTATAAGGAGAAACAGTATACAGTTATTTAAATCTTTTTAAAAGAAAGAAAAATCAATAAAACATTAAAAATAGAAAACAAAAAAGAAGTTCAGGAAATGACAAGAGCAGGGCAATTTTGTTACTACCATGTTAAATTTAATGTGCACTCAAAAAACCCAAACAGAAATTCACTGTTTCATAACAAACATAATTTTTATTTTTGTTCTTTCTGTAATGAAATGTCTGTGTTGGGTGATAGTTGCTAAATTTATAATAAAAAAGAAAAGTTTTAAATGAAATAAAAAAGAATAAAAATAAAATGAAAAATATTTTTAAAAAACAGAATCCAAGGAACCAACACAAAGCTTTTACTTCTCTTCTATCCCTTTAAGATCTTTGTCTTTTGGAGTATCTAAAAGACATTTCTGATCAGTGTTGATGGTCTTCATCTGCAATGTAGCAACAGCACTCCCAATTCCTAGAGAATTAGGAGGTTAACAAATTGAGTTAACAATAACCCAATAAGGGTAGAAAGTACTTTATTAGCCCATTTCTGTGACTCAAAAAAGCTAAGTAACTGGACCATTGTCAAAAAGGTAGTGTTAGAGCCAAGACACGAAGTTTTTAGTGTCAAATCCAGGCAGTATTCTTTTTCATTATGCTTCATGGGTTCTCTCTAATGTAGGTTATTTCCAACTTTGGATAAGGGAAGGCTCTGACTAGGTAAAATGTATCCCTTTAGAAACTCAAAGAATGAATCCAACAGAGTAGGTTTAAAATGAAATCATCTTCCCCATGAAAATGCTATTGAGGGTCCAAAGAAGGGAACTATTTTGTAGAGAAATCAGCTCAAGAACTATTTAAAATAAGGAAGAGACCTTTGATGGGACAGGAGGGAGAAAAAGAGGGATGGGGGGGAAAGAAAAGACAAAAACACCATCAAGAAACTGAACTTCAGTTTGTTCAGATGTTCAATAGAAAATTCATGAAAGTCTCTTTTTATACCCAAAGGCACAGCTATGATAAAAAATTCACCTCTCCCAATGAGTATTCAAGAATGGGCACTCACATGCATATGCACGCCTACAATACACATAAAGTTCAAAGATGGATCCTTTCTACAACTTTCTACAAAGACCTTTGGCATTACAGGTAACCAGGTGATACCGTAAGAGATGCATCCAGTAGGAAGAGTGCTAGATTGAGAGTCAGAAGACTTGGGTTCAAATTCTCACTCTGCCATTTACTACTTGTATGACACTCTAGAAGTCACTTCACCTCTCTGTGAAACAACCACAGAACAAGTATTCTTCAACTGTAAAATGAGACAGTTGGACGAGACGACTTTGAAAGTTTACTCCATCTCTAAGTCTATGTTCCCACGACTCACCGAAGAAAAGTCATACATCAATCAACCAATAAATGTTTATTAAGCATCTCCTGGGCATCAGGCATTGTGCTAAGCACTAGGGCATAAATACAATGAATAGAACACTCTCTACTTGTAAAGAGCACTGGGCTATTCTCAATACTATGCAATACTCCAGTCAAAATATGGTCTCTAAGTCAAGTTTTTACCATTTCCTGATTTCAGTCACTTCCCCCATAACAGGGCAGTCTCATGGAAAGATCCCTGGATTTGGAGTCAGAAGAATTAGGTTTGAAACCTGTCTACTTACTACTTTTGTGTCCCATGAGGGAGTCACTTCCACATTCAAGAACTCCAGTTATAGTTCTACTGTTCTATGGTTCTCTCGTGTTCTCTCTCTCTCTCTCTCTCTCTCTCTCTCTCTGTCCTGGACCCCCTTTTGCTTCCTCCCCCCCATACTTTTTAACTAGGTAATCTCACCAGCTTCCATTGTTTCAATCATCATTTCTCTGCAGATTATTTCCAGGACTAGACATCTAGCCCTAGTCTAGAGCCAAATGTCCAGCAGGCATCTTAAACAAAACAAGCTTTCTCCCCAACCCCAGCTCTCTTTTATTAAACTCCCCACACTGCTCATAATCCATAGAATCATCAAATGTTAGAGCTGAAAAGTACCTTAGCAAAAGACTAATTTAAACTTCCCATTTTACATATAAGGAAACTAAAAAAAAGAGGTGAGTGACTTGTACACAGTTCTATAAGTAATGAAGAATGCTGGTATTTGAACCTAAGTCCTCTGACTCCAAATCCAATATTCTTTCCACTGGACCACACTGTTGCTCATCAGTATTGGGCAAAGGAGACAGAAGGACTCTTTGTGGTAAAGAATAAATCCCACAAAGGGCAGATCTTCCTGGTATCTGTTCTCTCAATGCGGGGAAGGTGCTGAGTGGGGAGATGGGGAGAGTCTTGTGCTCCCTAAAGTTCAATGACTTGCCTCAATTAACACTGTAAATTAGTAGACCTAGTGGTCAGAGGAAGTGATAGGAGGACACTCTCAAGGTCTCTCTAAATGACTTTGGAATTGATTGACATAATAGAGACAGGCACAGGACCACTCAGCATGGTGTGCCCTCATCAAAGAAGGTGCTGTGCTCTATAAAAAAGCAGAATTGAAGATGCTCAAAAGAAATGCAAAATGTGCACATTTAGGAAACCCACCCAAATGTTCACATGGACTATTTGTTCCTGACCTGTGGTAGAGCATTCCAAGCTTGTGATGTTCTGATCAGCCACAATCAGACACAATGTAACTTGACTCTAACATGAGGATGTCATTTTGGTCCTCTTCCAGAATAAAAGACAAAGATCAACCCACCAGGTTAGTGGTAGAATTGGAACTAAAAGTTAGATCTCTTGATTGCTCATCCTGAATGCCTTTTCCACTATGTAGTATTCAACTGTAAACTAAGTGGAAAAACATTGGATTAGAGACCTTTGTCCAAAACCTGACACTCTGAAGCTTATTAGTTGGGCAGGTCACTTAACCACTGCATGTTCTCATCTCAGTCACCAACTTCTGTCCCACCATCCCCATGCAATGCTGTTTTAGAGTGGGCTTTCCTAATGAACTGGCCACCCTTATTCAGTTTCCTTTGATCTGCAAACAGACTCCTGCCAAGGTCCTAAATCAAATAGCAACTGCCCAGGCTATTTTATGCACAATTTCTAAAGAAACCCAATTCCCAACCATCTCGCCTTCTCCTTTCTGTTCTCTCTCTATTCACTGCCAGGTCTGGCCTCTTGCCACCCTTGTCATACCCCACCACTCCACATTTTTCTGTCCTAATCCTGTAGGAAGTACTAGTAGGGAGGGGCAGAGAAGGGATATAACAGAAAAGGAAAGTGACTTGCTCAAGGTCACAAATATAATGAATGACAGAGCTGAAATATGAACCCACGTCTTCAGACTCTAAGTCCAAGGCATCTTTCTCCTCCAATTCATGGTGTTGCGGGGGCAATCTTGGCTTCTTGAAGGGCATACCAAAATATTACAGGTCCTATCACATGGCAAAAACTTCCAGCCTTGGTAAGGCAATGAACTGGGTAACTGTGACCAAAGGCAGCTGAGCCAAGTACCCGGAAGTTCAGTAGGATGATAATAACAGTACCCCCATGGTTGTTGTGAGGCTCAAATGAGGAAAATATCTGTAAGAATCACTGAATGTAGTACCTAGCACACAGAAGGTGCTACATAAACACTACTTATCACTGTTGTTGATGTTCTTTTTATCATTATTATTATATCCATTTTACAGAAGAGAAAGCTGAATGTCAAAATTCGGAGACCCCGGAGACTCGAACACAGGTGTTCTACCTCTACTCCACATGGTGGGTCCTTCCCAATGGGAAGCAAAGGTTTTATTTGTAAGCTCTTCAAGGAAAGTGGCTTTATCCCTTACTTATCCAACTTCCCCCAGAAATAGCTAACACTGTGCTGAGCACAGGATAGGTACCCATTGGCTGACTGTGCAGAGCCCTTGTAGGACTGCTAGAGGTCTTAAAAGGGCAGAAGGGAGGGTGCGGTTGAGCACAGTGGGAAGGGGAAGAAAGGAGGGCATTCCAGAAGGCAGTGTGAGAGATGAAAAGTTCAGAATGAGAAGGCTGGACAAACAAGCTATGCAATGAGGTCATCTGCCTGAGTGGGAAGGGAAAGAACAGGGAGGGGAAGAGGAGAAGACAAAGTAGGTGTCTAGAGTCATCTGGTGCAGTGGCTTTGAGATGGAATTTGAGGAACTGGAACAGGACATTTACTATGTGGGATTAAGGGTGAGTGACAAGTCTGGAACGACTGCTGGCCATGAAGGACCTTGGATAGAGCTTTCAGAACAAATACTAGAGTGCTAAGGGAGGATACCACTGTTTGCCTGTCCTTATTTATCGCTGTGACTCCCCAATATCATCAGTGTCCTCTAGTCAAGCTCCTAGAGCCATTGATCCT
Organism: Pseudochirops corinnae; assembly: GCA_028646515.1. Lineage (NCBI taxonomy): Eukaryota > Metazoa > Chordata > Mammalia > Diprotodontia > Pseudocheiridae > Pseudochirops > Pseudochirops corinnae. Next base: position 141,489,895 of record CM053592.1, read on the forward strand.
CCCATGCACTCTGCCCCTTCCCATCTCTATCTGCTTGGGCAGATATGGTGAGAATCCCCCGAAATAATGCCTATGTTGCCACTTGTGGGTCGTGAGAGGCAATGTGGACCAATGGGAAGAGCACTAGTCTCATGGCCATGAGACCTGGGTTCAAGTCCTGACTCTAAGGCTTATTATATGTGTGACCTTTTCCCTTGAACCATTTTTTCATGAGCAAGTCATTATTGATAATAAATTACAGCTTCTTTTCTTCTACCACACATCTCTCCATTGCCATTCACCTTGTTTACAAGTTTGACTCCTCCAAAGTTTTAGTGTTCCCTCATCCATTGCCATTAGCATCACTGGGAGAACTCAGGTGTTAAAGAGATGGACATTTGTGAGCAAAGAAATAGGATCTTCTGGGGTTTGATATAGTTGTTACAATAACAGCTACAAAGTTAACACTAGTGTTAAACACTAATCAATCTATTTAGGAGAAATCTTTTTTTAAGGGAATAAATAAGCTTCTGAAATGGAGGCCAACCGAGGGGGGAAACTGAGAACAAGAAAAATGAAGTCCTCCTTCAAGGCCTCCTCATTTAATTCAATAAGCATTTTTAAGCATCTACCACATACAAGCACTGATAGCCCTGAGAATAAAACAACTAACGTGAAGGTCTCTGCCCTCTAGAACAGCAGTTCTCCACCTGTGGGTTGCGACCCCTTTGGGGGTCAAATGGAGTCACCTAAGACCATCAAAAAACACGTATCTCCAATGGTCTCAGGAACCAAGACTCAGGAACCGCTCCTCTATCCTTCTCCAAGTAGGTCTGCCCACATGCAAATATTAAAGGGTCACAGCATTAGGAAGGTTGAAGACCAGTGCTCTAAGGTAAGAAATGGAGTTAAAGTCAGATTGTGAGGGTCCCAAAAATCATGACTATGTAGGGGTGAAAAAGGTGACCTGGGTTCACATCCTGGATCTAATATCTTTTATTTGCTTTACCTTAGTCAAGTCACTCAATGTCTCTCAGTCTTAATTTTTTCATTTATAAAATGAAGGAATTGGACTGAGATGATCTCTGAGGTGCCTTTAAGCTCCAAGACCCATCATAAGGAGTTTGCAGCATGACATAACAGGGAGAGAAAGCTAGTCTAGAAAACAACTTGGGTTGAAATCTTGACTGACATATAGTGACTTTGTGACCTTGGGCGGGTCATTTAACCACTCTGGGTAACTTTTTAGGATTACACATTGCAGAAAAAGTATTGGCCTATATGAGATAGAAGGAGTCCTTACCCATGAGTTCTCTACACCAATGAAATTCAGATCTAACCCTTCTCCCCAGTTTTGTCCTAGAGGCAAAAATCCATTCAAGATATGGGAGCAACATGGTCACCCTTGTAACTCAAGAAGATTATTTTGGAAGCTGTATGAAGGAAGCTTAGAGAGAGGGAAAGAGAGGAAGACAGGACGGGGGTAGGGGGAGCAATTAGGAGGTTACAATTGTTCAGACAAGAAATGATAAGGACCTGAACTAAGGTGGTGGACACATGAATGGAAAGATAGGGACACATCTGAGAGCGGTCATGGGGACAGAATTCATAGGACCTGAAATGGGGTAATTGGGCAAGTGAGAGGAGACAAGCAGCAAGCATTTATCCAACACCTACTTTTTGCCAGGTACTTAAGCTAAACATTCTGAGGCTCAGCATATGATCTCCTGCACCATATTGCTCTTTGGGGTTATAATGAGATCCCAGGTCTGAACCTTTACTGCTACATTATGGCAAAGGAGAATGAATTCTGAGTCTCAAGACATGAAGGCTTGTGTTCAAATCTCACTCTGCCTGAAAGGGAAGAAAAAATAAATCTTTTTTAAGTTTGACCATGTCATCCCTCCTATTCAATCAGCTCCAGCACCTGGCTCCCTATTGTCTCCAGGATAAACACAAAAGCCAAATGTTCTGCTTTTAATGCCCTTCATAACCAGGCTCCTTCCTACCTTTCAATCTTCTCACATCTTACACTCACACCCACACTCTCTGATCCAGTGACACTGGCTTCCTTGCTGCTCCTCAAACTAGGCATTCCAATTTTCCCTGGCTATCCTCCATGCCTGGAATGCTCTCCCTCCTCATCTCCACCTCCTGGCTTCCTTCAAGTCTCAGCTACAACTGTACCTTCTGCAAGAAGCTTTTCCCAATCCCCCATAATCCTAGTGGCTGTATTATTCTGAATTTATCCTGTCTATATCTTGTTTGTATATAGTTGTTTACATATTGGACTATAAGCTTCATGAGAGTAGGGGTTATCTTTTGCCTTTCTTTGTATGCCATGCTTAAGAGAGTGCCTGGCACAGAAGAAACAATTTAAAAATATTGGTTGTAAAATTGTTGAATGAAAATAAAATAAAATTTAATTTTCAAAATCCCACCTCTGACTCTTAGTATCTGTATCACCCTGGATATTAAATCACTTGACTTTGATGTGTCTCAACCACATAAGTTCCTAGGAATTTGTAAATTAGTCATTGAGGGGTCATAGATGTTTTAGTTCAGGGAAGTCTCTTGTTGGCAAAATCACAGAACTATCAAGTATTACAACTGTCAAGGGAGAAACCTAGGCTAAGGGCTACAAGAAATCTAAAGTCAAACCAGCAAATTACACTGCAACTCACTTATTTCGAAGTGTTGTAAAACTTGTGCTTTATAAGGTCAGAGAGGAAAGGTATTACTACCTATCAGTAGATGAGGAGTGTAGAGCCTATGGCCTCAAGGCCACATGTGGCCCCCTAGGTCCTTGGGTGTGGCCTTTTGATTGAGTCCCAGTTTTATAAAACAAATCCTCTTATTTAGGAGATTTGTTCTGTGAAGTCTGGATTCAGTCAAAGGGCCACACTTGAGGACCTAGAGGGCCACATGTGACCTCAAGGTTGCAGGTGACCCATCCCTGCACTAGACCTTCAAGCTGGATGGATCCTCCAAGTAAGTACCTCTTTCTACAATTTTTATGACCCAGGACTGGTAGGGAAGACAAGCAGTATGCAATGGGGTATTCTATCACACTCACACACTCACACACACACACACACACACACACACACACATACAGAGTCACTGTCACTCTACTACTGTGAGTCCCCTTCTCACTTTCAGGGATCTCAAGGCTTCAAGAAAAGATTCATTTTTATAGCATTTAGACAGTTTACAAAGTAATCACTGAATGAAACAAGTCTGGGGTCTCCTGTTTTTATGGGTGCCCCTCAGGAGAATCATACACTCATCGAATCCCAGAGCAGAAGAACAACATTCATTTTGCCTTCAAATCCCAATCAGTAAATCCCTTTTAGCACCGGCAAGAACACTTCCTCCAGGGATGGAGAATTCAAGACACTAAAAGCAGGCTATTTCCTAGGTGTAGAGCTCTGATTATTAGGAAGTTATATCTTATTCTGACCCAGCATCTGCTTTCCTATAAATTCTATAGAATTCTCCAAGACCTAATCTCTGGAACCACAAAGAAAAATGTAATCACTTTTCCACATAACCCTTAAGATACTGGAAGATGGCTATGATGTGGGTTGACCCCGTGGTCTTACACATGCATATATATGCACACCCATATCTTTACTAGTTCCTTCAACCTCATATGACCTCATCTGGAGTCCACTTACACCAGTCACTCTCCTTGAGACACTCTCTTGATAATGTCCCTTCTAAAAAGTGACGTCCATGACCAGGCACAATACTCCAGAAGGAGTCAAAGGCAGAACGAAATAGGAATTTGGTGTCATGAAAAGAACAGATGACCTAAGAGATTTTTAAAAACCTGAGTTGTGGTCCTGGCTCTGCCACCTAATGAGCTACATGACCTTGGGCAAGTACTGTCTCTGGTATTGGGTTTCCTCATCTTTAGCAAAATAAGAGGGTTATCCCTAATGTGCACTAAGGTCCCTCTCAGCTCTGATGTTTCCAACTATGCCTTTATTTAGAAAGTTGTCCCACCGAATTTCAAAATTCAATATGATTCAATTCAATGTTTTAAATAACCTATTCAATCACTAAAGCAAACTTCCTAAAGCTCTAATCTCATCATGTCACCCCCCTACTCAGTGAACTTCAGTGGCTCCCCACTGCCTCTGGGAGCAAATATAAAATGCTCTGTCTGCCATTCAAAGTCTTTCATAACTCAACCCCCTTCTACCTTTCCAGTCTTCTTACACCGCACTCCCTGACACTTACTGTTGGATCCAGTGACACTGGCTTCGTGACTACTCCAACAGTATAGTATCTCTGGGTTCTGGGCATTTTCTCCCTGAAATGTTCTCCCTTGTACACACTGACTACTGACCTCCCTGGCTTCCTTCGAAAGTCCCAACTAAAACTTCACCTTCTACGGAAAGTCTTCCCCAACCCCTCTTCATTCTAGTGCCTTCCCTCTGTTGATTATTTCCTATTTATTCTGCACATAGCTTGTTTGCATGTTGTCTTTCCCCACCCCCCACCCCCACCGTCAGACTGTGAGCTCCTTCATGGCAGGGACTGTCATTTGCCTCTTTTCGAATCCCAGCACTTGGCATAATACCTGGCACATAGTAGGTACTTAATACATACTTATTGGTTGATTGATTATTAAATGTTTAGGGGCTAGGTGACAGACACTGTACTAAACCTTGGAGGTACAAAGAAAGGCCAAAACATGGTCTCTGCCTTCTAGGAGCTCACATTCAGGAAGTGATTTGCCCCTGGAGTCACACAGCATCATCCACTTCAAATATCAAGGCCAAGCATTCAAACCCATGGGTCTTGATACTGAGTCCCTGGATCTTTCTACCTAGATAGAGGAACTTCTCTTGTTTTAGGTCTTAGGGAGTAAAAAACCAGAACTGGGCTCCTAAGTTCTGTTCACTATTATCTAAAATATCTAAAAAAATGAATAAAAAGAAGAAGCTACACTTCTATCACTCCCTAGGCCAAAAAGAGAACATCCCATCATGTTCATTCACTGGCAAAACACATACACACACACACCCCCTCACTCACACAACTCTGGCATGCATGATGGTATGGAGACACCTGTTTCCCCAAACAGCTGCAATTATAATCTAACAATGCTTAAAGACCGCACAAGTGTGCCCACAGTATTGAAACCAAAGAAGCGAAAGACCAAATTCATTCAAGAAGGAAGCTCAGTGAGGTCTTGAAATGGAAAAAGCCAATGGGTGTTGACTAACAATTTTCTAAGGAAAACTGAATTTCACTTCTCTTCCCCAACCAAGCACAGAGAATGGGGGGGGAGGGGAGGGGAGGGAAAAAAGTTTAACTCACTTTCACCCAAAATATTCAACATGCTTCAAGTGGGGAAAGGGGAAGAATTAGAAGGTCAGCCGCTCTATCAACTGCCTTAAGCACTATGAAAACAGACTCAGGAGAAGACTGGAGGGTATACAGGTTTTTTTAAGGAGTCCATCAAACTAATCATCAATGGTTTGTAAAAAAAAAAACTGCAACAGACTGGAGATATAGAGATGCCTAGATCTTATGATTACGTGCCCATTTCTAAATCTTTTTTTTTCTTTTAAATTAGTTGCTTGGCAATAATTCAACTCGACAATTCAATTCAAACTGGCAAGATGACAGGAACGAAAAACTTCACAAGAATGCATCCTACAGCTGCACAATTCAGTTCAGAAATGCAGCTACTTCTGAGGGCCCACACCTGTTCTTTCTGAGTTTCCTTCCTATCTAAGGCTACACAAAAGACTTCCACTCCAGATCTGCTTCCCCATCTGTAAAATGAGATGATTGGGCTACATGGTCTTTAAAATGCCTTCCATTTCTGACACTATATTAAAGGAGATGACGCATATTAACATATATCTGTCTAAGCAGTTTTTAAGCCATGATGCTCTTTATATACCTGAACTATTATGTTTTCAAGGTCTCTTCCAGCTCTGGTATTCTATGATGGACTAAGGGTGGGGAACAAAGCGATATAACTCAAGATCCTAGTGTCCCACTTAATTTATGACTCATTCCCTAAAAAGACCCTGGTAGGAGCCGAGGTGTCCCGCCCCTCCCCCGCCAAGCAATTGGGGGAGAAGCAGAGAGTCCAGAGGCTGGAAAGGCGGCTCCTAGCCTTTCTGTGGGGGGTGCGGCCTAAAGCGCCCTCCTCCCCCATATCCTGTTACCTTTCCCTCTTCTCTCTGTTACACTTTGGGTCTACTTCAATATCCTCTTTCTATTTCGGGCGGCCCAGGGCTCTCACCAAGAGGCTCGAAGATAATGCGGGGCAAAGAAATTAGGGCTTGGGGAGGGGTACAGAATTCAATTCCAAGGGGGGGCCCCTACAGGCAAGGGCACTTCCCCTTAAGGTTTGGGAGAGAAGAGGGAGTCTGGGTCTAACTCTTTGCTGCACGACCCTCTCCGACTCCCCATCAAAGTGTCGGTTTCTGCCCCCCGCCCTGCAGCAAGAGAAAGAGAAGGTCAGGTGAAGCAATCGTTCCCTGAAGCTTGGGACAGCCTTTTGGGAGACCTGCCCGCTCGGAACCCAGCAATGGGACTCCCAGCTGGGTTGTCGTGCCCCCAGCCCAATCCAAGCTATGAGACCCTGTCGTGGCTAGCCTGTTCGCCCCGAAAACTAGCTACTTCTACAATGAGCGCCCCTTCTTCCATTCCGGCCGTGTACCCCTTACCAAGAAGACCAGACCCCAAATCTCGAGCCAAAAGCCGTCCCCCACGAAACACCACGTGCACCCTCGCCGTCACAGGTTCCCAAGATAAGCACTCATCACTAGAAGCGCACCCCTCACTAGGAGCCCACCCCACCTCGCTGCCTAGTCACACAGCCCTTCGCCACCAGCTCCTCCCCAGCATTCCGAGGCTACCCGCCCCTCGCCAGAAGGCCTCCCCAAACCTGACCCAATCACCTGGACCTCGCCTCGCGCCCCTCACCTGGAGTCTCGCCTCCCCACCTTCCCTTGCTCACGTGCCCTCTCGCCGCGCGCCCCTCTCTAGGAGTTCGCAGGCCACGCGCCAGAACCTCCCCCCCTCGCTACGCACCCCTTCCCAGAAGTCCCCAGGCCACGCGCCCCCTCCCCACGCCCAGCTGCCTTACCTGCTACCGGGGAGGGCTTGCGCAACACCAGCCACCTAGTTTTCCACTGCGGGGAAGATACAAAAGCACACGGTTACGCACTGGGCTGGGCGCAGGGGGCTTCCGTCCCCGTCCCGCCCCCACCCCCCGCTGCTCAAGTGGAGGGGGAAAGGGTCTCTCGAAAGTAGGGGAAGGTATAAGGCGTGCCCCTCACCTTTTTTCCATCTCTCAATTTGACCTGACCCTCCACCACCACCGAATCCGTCATCTTCAGTCATGGTTCCAAACAGCTGCGCCCTCAGCTCCGGCCTCTCCCTCCTCAAGCTCTCCCCCTCTGGGCGCTCGGGCAGCCAGACCGACTGGGTCACTTTCAAAATAGCTTTATTAGGGCCCTGGACAGGGACAGGGAGGAGGGAAGGAGCTGACAGAAGAGGGAACTGTTTGACAAGACGGGGGAGGGGGGCGGGCAGAAAGGAGAGCAAAGTGTATGGGGCCAGAAAGAGCAGGGCTCGTAATGATAATCAGTCCCATCTCTCTAGTGCTTCAAGTTTACAAAGTGCTTTCATCCCAAGAATATGGGGAGGTACAGGGTACGGCCCTTATTGTCCCCATTTTACAGATGAGGAAGCTGAGGTGTGACAGGTGACTCATTCCACCCCACACCACAATTGCGGAGCTGAGAAATGAACCCAGGTCCAATCCAGATGCTCTTTCTTTCACCCCAGTCTGCTTTTCCATCAATATATGCTGCCCCTCCAGTTAAGATTTTCCTTTTCTCCCCTTCCTCAGCTGCTAACTTGGGAAAATTGGATTGACCTCAGGGTCTGTAGGCCTTGGGACATTCAAAAGATAACAATGTGCTGAGAAGGTAACAGGAAGACGCTGGATATGGTAGTAGCATATACCAGCAGGTGCATGTACAAGTGCCTGTACACAGGGGAGCAGCAAGAAGGTGTTTCAAGCCGATGAGCATTTATTTAGCACTTAGTTTATACAACAAACTGTGCTAAGCAGTAAGACAAATCTGGGTCTTTCCCCAAAACAGAGATTCTGGAAAGAACTCAACAGTGGGAAACAGGGCAGCATGGATAAAGGGGGAAGGCAGCTGAAATATGGTGTAATCTGAAGAATAAAGGATGGCTGGTCTGAGCCCATGTCCAAAATTGATGTTTCAGGAAGAACTCATTGTGCTCAGACAAAGAAAACTATCTTCCAGGCCATCTAGTAAAACCAATCCATTTTAAAGAGGAGGAAACAGAGACACAGAGATGTTAAGTGACTTGTTTGGGGATCACACAGGAATTAGTGACACAGGTATAATGTACACCTAAAGCCTGTCACTTCAAAGCCCAGTGATCTTTCTATAATATACTCCCTCTCCCTGTTCTCTATTCCTCAGTTCTCTTACCTGTAAAATGAGGGGCTTGGAACAGATGACAGCTTAGTCTATGATCTTATGAACTCTTCGTATGTGCTCATCTTGCACAAGAAGGATAGCACCAAAATCGTGTGAAGTAGTTCAAAGAATACTGGATTTAGAGTCTGGAGAGACTTGGGTTTGAATCTCATCTCTAACCTAGTCTTTGCTGGGTGAGCCTGCACTAGTTACTTTTTGAGTTTACGTTTCTTTATCTGTATAATGGGGGTTAAAATACTTATACTATGTACCTCACAGGGATGTGGAGAGAAAAAGTAATCTGTAAACCCTGCTTTACTATAGAAATTTGAGCTATTAATCCTAACATTATTTTCCTTCATTTTGCAAAGAAGCCAAGGGCAAAAAACAGGAACCCAGGGAAAAGATGGCTATGGGAATTGCAGAAAGAAGGTAGAGAAAGGCAAAGCCCATGTTTGTGGAAGTCTTCAGTCAAAAGGCTGTTCATGTTCCTGGTTGTGAATGGGGTCCCAGGTAATCTTTGGTTCTAATGGTTGCTCCTATAAAGATTACTTTCAGTTTAGTTTTCCCAGTTCCTTCAACAAAATTTTCATATGTAATACTGTGATTGGCTCTCTGCTAATGGTATCACCTGCCCCATAGTTCATCATCCTTCTCAGGAGACTCTGGGCTCTTGACAGTAAGACTGGTAGAGAGTATAAGTCCTGGAAGATCTACAAAGCCATCAAAAGTCTTTCAGAATGTGTCTTTCAATGAACTCTCTGTCTGCTGTCCATAGACCAACCTATATACAGAGAATTATCTCACTAGAGAAATCCAAGAAGGAATATTTTGGAACCTTCTGCAGCAATCCCTATGTACAAAAGGATCCATGTGTACCCAAAGTAAAAAAAAAAAAAAAACCCAACAACTCATAAAATCATCTACTGAGGTTTGGAGGAGCTATAATCTGTAACCATGAAAGGAATGTCTTACATACCTCACAGGCGTTTTTTGGTGAAGAAAGCACTCTGTATCATATTGGTAAAGACTATAAAAAAGGAAAACAGTTGTGGGAAGGGCTGTGGGAAAGAAGGCATACTAATGCATTGCTGGTAGAGCTGTGAATTGGTCCAGTTATCCAGGAAAGCGATTTTAAATTATGCCTTAAAATTTGGGGGGCTGGGTGCGGCTAGTTGACGCAGTGAATAGAGCACTGGCATTGCTGTCAGGAGGACCTGAGTTCAAATCTGGCCTCAGAAACTTAACAATAGGCATGTGACCTTGGGCAAGTCACTTAACCCCAACTGCCCTGCCTTCCCCATCTCCAAAAAAAAAAGCAAATAAATAAATAAAAGTTCTAGGGCTGGATACATTTATTTTCAGAAGCACTAGTCTCTAACCTGTACTCAGAAAAGGAAAACCAAAAGAAAGAAGGCAGCCAGGAAAGAGCTGCCCTCTCAGGCCCACCTGGACCACTGGCCAATTGCCATGAGCTTTTCCTGCAAAGTCATTGTCTTCTGTCATTCATTCTCCTTGGACTGGAAGTCCAAGAGAGAGAAAATTCATTCCATTAAAGGAAAAGGATATGAAGGGATGGCCCATTTCACAATTCCCTCTTATAGACCAGAAACAGAGCAAGTCCTTCAGGTACCTCCAAGGCCTCAATCAGCCCATCATCTTGGAGGCAGCCTCAGTCAGTTGGGAACAATAAGAGGAGTATGCAGTACTTCTCTCCCCATCCCAACATGGGGCTAGGATGTTTGTCTACCTCCATGAGAGATGGACTCTTCCATCAAAGGCCTATAATTTCATTAAGTTGCCTGGGAACAACTCACTGATTTGATCTCTGGCTTTCCTAACCTATTACACTGAATTAAATTATTAGATTGAATTGATAAAGCACTATGGCACTCTGGAAAGACCACTTGATCTGGAGTCAAGACATCTTTACGGCCCTGCTACTTACTACCTCTTTGGCCTTGGGTAACTCAACTTTTCTGGGCCTCAGTTTCCTCATCTGTCAAATGAGAGAATTGATCAAGATGGTCTTTAAGCTCCTTTCCAGCGCTGATTTCTAGGAATTTAGGCTTTGAAGTGAATATAGGTTGTCCCTAGGTGGTAGAGATCTGTGAATGTCTGCTTAAGGCATTTAAACTTTATCACATGAAAAGAATGGATATTAAGTGCTTTGCAGACTATAAAACAGGATGTAAATGTCAAATATTACTATTGTTATTTATCTTCAGTGATCAGTCCACTGATGCCTGTACCCAGTTAAGCACACAGTGAGATTAAGAATAGTCAGTCAGACTGGCGCCCACTCAAGGACAACAGAATGTTGGGGAAGGAGGAGTCAAGAGGAAATTCATTCATCTTTTAGCTAAGAGGCCCGTCACCTCCTCCTTCAGATACTGCCATGCCCAGAACTGTGTCTCTCTCTGTAGAACTCCCTCCCACAAAGAGGACAGACATCAACAACTCGTTTGCCTCTGTACCAGCCAGGAGAGATTCAGATAAGACACAAGAATCAAAGCTGGGGGGCGGTGAAGGGCAGCTGAATTCCGGAAAGATGGAAAGATGGAAAGGGGTAAAGAGCGCTAGCAGTACTCACCCTATAAACAGCATAGTCTGTTTCAAAAAGCAGGTAGGAAAAAAGTGGGGTTTTTTGTTGTTTTTTAAAATATTATCAGAGGAAAACAATAAGACTGTGGAGCTATTGGTGGAAGGTGAGAAGGAAAAGATATACAATAATCGGTTTAAAAAATATTTTGAGGTTCTAGAGACCAATAAGTCCAAGAAAGAAAAGTCAAGCATATGATCCAGAGGTCAACTGGAAACTGACTTTCACTGATTGCAGAAGTGTATACTGTTAGAATACTTTTACTTGGTAAAAAGTGAAATTTATATTTTGGGGTTCTTTAATCATTTAAAAGTAATTTGAATTGGGAGGGCCAAAAATCTTGCTCTCCTTTCCCCAAACCTCTCCGGAGCTTTTTCTCTTCAAGGTTTTTGCTGAAGCTACAAGACAGCTTATGCTAGGTGGGTCAAACCACTGCAACTATCTCAACCACCACCTTCCTGAAGACCCCAATAGAAACATCTCAGGATCATTAATCCAAGAGCCTTGGGAGTAATAAGGCCTCCCCCTTCCTCCAAATCACTAGACCTGCTTCCAGCCTGGACCTACAGCCATCATTCAGGGGAGAAATTCCTGTAGAAAAGAGGCTTATCTTTCTCACCACCACCAGTACCAAGTGCTGAGCAACTACCACCAACATCCAGGCAAACCCAAGAGCCCTGGGGGTGGCAGTACCTCTCAGATTGCCTATCCTGCTTCCAGTCCAGCCCTCATAGCCTTTATTCAGAAAAGTAATCCCATTAGCAAATGCTTCAGTTGGTGCTACAGGCAAGGCTACTAGAGTTAGGAAAGAAAATTTTTGCTAACAAAAGCCCTTTGGATTTTCAAATGGTTCAACATAAGAAACTATGGTTTCATTATCAGAAATGACATTAAAGATAACGTGTGTATTATTTGTAACCTTGGAAAGAGTAGCTTCACTCAAGTTGTAGACTCAGAAACCAAATTGCAAAGGTTATTTAGTGTCAAAGTTAATGCTACTTTGTATTACCATCATCATGGGAAAAGAATTTTAATTTTTAAATATGATGCATTATGATATGCTTTACTTAAGGACCATGGGACCTTTCCATCTGACTTTCAGCTAAAACTTTCCATATGTATTTTCTCCCCCATCAGAATCTGAGCTTCTCCAGAGCAGGCTCTAACTCTTCTAGTTGTAGCCCCAGCACTTAGCACAGTGCTTAATGCTTTTTCATTCATTCATTCACTCTTCCATTCATTCATTATTTAATATTGTCCTTGTAGCTCCAAGTTGAAATCATACTGTACTCTTACCTCTTCTCTTGGACTGGGAAATCCTTGAGATCAAGGATTGGTTCTCATTTATCTCTATAAGTCCCTTATCACATTGTTTCTTGAATAAAATAATAATAACAGCTTAAATTCTTCAGCATACCAAAGTCTGCATTTTCCTTACAGTAACTCTATGAGCAGGTAATCCAAGTATTGTCATCCCCATAGATGGGATGATAAGATCAGGAAACTGAGAATTCTTCTATTCCCTGCCCTCCAGGAGGCGCTGTGAAGAAATACTTGAAGAGTGATTAACTTCATAGGAGGAGGAAATCAGAGTGGGGTCAATTATTATCATGTGAAAATTATAATATTTACACTGAGGGATTAAATTAGATTTATTAAGCATTTACTATGTGTGAGACTCTGGGCTAAGGGCTTGGGAGTACAGTTTAATCCATCTTAGTAAAAATAATGAACCTCTTGGTAGCATGTATTTAAATGAACACTTGTTGGAGTTGTAATTATGTGTAATTGGAGTCCCAATGCCCATTGGTATGGAACTCTCTCCTCATTGGTGGAGATCATTGCCCTGTGCCTGCATTGGGTGGGTAGGGAGGAGGAGTTGATGAAAGTGGACGAGAAGAGAGCTCAGTCTCTTCAATCTCTTGAGTCTTTTGACTATTCAGTCTTTGGGCTCTACATTTCTTCTGATGATCCTTCCAGCTTTGAGAGAGAAAATGGATGATGCCAACTCCTCTTCAGATTGCTGAAGGGAGAATTAAACTCTGGGAAGAAGCCAGCATGAGAGGAGCTAGCAATATCCATCATGTCCTTGTCTCTAGCTTGCTACACAAGAGACTTCTGGGAATTTCCCTTGTGTGAGATCTGGGACTCTCTAGGGTTGAACTGAGTTATCTTCCTCCCAATGGAGTGACTGGAAGAGAGCTTTTTTACTTTGTATTCCCTGATATATAATCTCTTTTGTATACTTTCTGATTTCTGTTTTCCTGTCAACTTGAATAAATGAGTTTCTTTGTTACTGACTATGTGTTTTCATTGTGCAATTGGTGGGAAGAGTCAAACCTTGAATATAAAGCTTGGTTCCTTCTTTCTTTATTAATGAATAGCAATAAGTTTATCTTAAGCCTGAAAACTACATCCCCTAAACTAATAATATTTAGGGATCTAGACAGATATAATTCTGGCCCAGTATGCTTCTCTCTGAGGAGAGCAGAATGACCAAGCAGGAAATAAAGCCTCACCTGGAGAAGGAAGGGGGCAGGGTAGAGAAGAGGCTTGTTGTTCAGTCTTTCAGTTATATACAACACTTCATGACTCCATTTTGGGGTTTTCTTGGCAAAGATACTGGGGCGGTCTACCATTTCCTTCTCCAGATCATTTTATAGATAAGGAAACTGAGGCAAAGAGGGTTAAGTGACTTGCCCAGGGTCACGTATCTAGTAAGTGTCTGAGGTCAGATTTTAACTAAGGAAGATGAATCTTCCTGACTTCCAGGCCTAATGCTCTATCCACTGTGCCACCCAGCTGCATGTAAGAAGAGGCTAGAGATGTATTTTTCCTCCCTTTTACCCATACAATGACACCTTCATGCTACGTGTGAGGGACAATCTTGCTACACATGTAAAACATGGTCGTTGGTTCCAGCCCAATGGAAACAGGAAAATATTGAAAGAGCATATTTGAAAGATGTGACTGTTTCAGGAGGATTCATAATTCTCACTATTCGGGATCTAGCTGTAAAAATACAGATAGAAAGAAAGTCAGTCCCTATCCTCCATGAGTTCACTTTCTAATGGGGGAAGAGAGCTGAAAAGCTCTACACCATAAAAGAAAACAAAAAAGAGGAGAGAATGGAGTAAAAAGAGCTGCACAAAGTAGAAAAGTGAGCAGGGACTTAGGTTAGAAGTGATCTCTCTCTCTCTCTCTCTCTCTCTCTCTCTCTCTCTCTCTCTCTCTCTCTCTCTTTCTCTCTCTCTCTGTCTTTGTCTGCCTCTCTCTGTCTCTCCTTTCTCTCTCTCTCCCCTTTCTCTCTCCTTTCTCTCTCTCTCTCTCTCTCTCTCTCTCTCTCTCTCTCTCTCTCTCTCTCTCTCTCCTCTCTCTCTCTCTCCTCTCTCTCTCCTTTCTCTCTCTCTCCTCTCTCTCTCTCCTTTCTCTCTCTCTCTCCTCTCTCTCTCTCTCTCTCTCTCCTTTTTCTTTCTCTTTCTCTCTCTCTCTCTCTCATAGCATATAATATGATGGAGCAGAATTTAGATTAAAAGAACTTAGAGATGAATATGGTTGTGACCTCAGGCAAATTACTCTGAGCTTCAATCTTATTTGTAAATGATGTGACTAGACTAGATGACCTTGAAGGCCCCTACCAGTTTTTAAATCTCTGATCCTTTGACCTTGAACAAGTAACCTCACCTCTCTGGGCCTCAGATTCCTCATTTTCAAAATGGGGATATTATTGCTTGTACTATTTATGGGTTATGGAGAATATGAGAAAGCATCTTCTACAGCAGCATAGACATGGGAGTGGTCCCTATCACTATATCTTCGTTTGATAACGGGAAAGTGTTTCTTGGCACTTGCTAGGTTCATTTTGTCTTTCTACTATGATATTTGAAAAGAAAATGCAAATTTGAGGTTAGGGTCTTTCTCCCCAGGGATTCCTTCTTCAGCCATCACCTGTACAGTCTGATTTCCTCCCCTGAGCAGTACCTTGGTTTGTAAACCCCTTGCCTACCCAACTCTTGTATGTATTTCAGGCACTGGAGCTGGGGTCAAGGCCAAGTATGTTGGCATGAGGACAATGGGCAGGATTTGTCTGGCTCAGCGACTGCTCTGTCCTACTGACACATCACGCCACTTTGGATATCTGAAACTTGGCTTCCAGCAACCATCCCCCAGCTATGTTCCCTGTGGCCATAGAGTTCTACCCTCCCACATTCTCCTTGCTGCTGCCTTCTACTTTTGTAACTTTTCTTGGGTTATCTTAGAACAACTGGAATGGAGGTTAGCAGTTGGGTAGGAGTCAATCAGTCAATAAGTACTTATTAAGTACTACTACCTGTTAAGGCACTGTGCTAAACACTGGATTTCACTGGTATCTATGTTTTAGGGGCCTTGCAATGATGGTTGGGTTTGGATTAGTCCTAATGTGAGACACCATGATAGTGGCAGTGGATGAAGTACTATTAACTATAGTTTACTAAAGCTGTAGTGAAATATGTTAAGAGACTTACTGGCATCCTGAACTCATAGCTCAATGGGTAGAACACATTTAAAGCAATTAACACCTAAACAATACCAACCTCACTGTATACTTTTGGAATTGTAAAATGGACCATAATAGATTTGGAAATTATCCTACCAAAAACCCAGTCCATATTAGTTAAACCCACAGCCCATACTTTAAGACAGTTTTAGAAAGATTAACACATCCTTGCCAAGAAAGAGGAAGAGGATCAATAGATATTCTCAGAACCCATAATATACAGGTCAACATTCTACAGGAATATTTTTGGAACAAGTAAACATTATTTCATTTAGCATTATAAAGGATGACAGGGACATGCTACTGGACTTATCAAATATAACCAGAAGTAAATTACCTTTGGATGGGTTCTATGAAAGAAAGGAGAGAAACGAGCATTTATTTAGTACCTTCTACGTTCTAGGTACTATGCTAAGTGCTTTACAAAATTTTTTTCTCTTTTGATCCTTACAACAACCCTGGGAGTTAGAGGCTATTGTTTTCATCCCCATATTACAGTTAAGGAAGCTGAGGCAGACAGAGATTAAGTGACTTTCCTAGCTAGTAAGTAGAGGAGGCTACATTTGAACTTAGGTCTTTGTAAGTCCAGACCAGTATTCTTTCCACTGCACCACTTAGCTGCCTCAGTTGCAACAGCTAACATCCAAGACCAGAATCAAAAGGCTGACTTCAGTAAGAAAGGTGAAAGGAGTTTGCCAAAATCATACTGCTCATTAGTGAAAGAGCCAGGAGAACTGCTGTTAATGAACCCATGCTGGCTTCAAGACATCACAAGGCAAATTGCTATGAGAAACTGGAAGAGCGAAAGATGAAGGGTATAGCACTTGAGTTAAGGCAATGAAAGAAAAAGAACTTATCAGCAGATGAAGACAGGAGTAGGAGTGGGTAGTCCATTGCAGGTACAGTATATAGTTTGAGCAAAAGGATGGAGATAGAAAAGAGAAAGATGAAAAGGGAATGAAGGGCTTGGAATATTGACTGTAAGGCAACCAACAAAGTAGAATGAAGCCAAACTGTAGAAGACCTTGACTGCTAAGATAGGAATTTATACTTTGAATAAAGTATACTACTCAATATACTAAAGTACATTACCAATCAATATATTAATATTAACACCAATTAATTATTATAATATATTATAATAATTTAATATTATAATTGTAATAAATAATTATATTGATTAATAATATTAATGGCATTAACTAATGTACTAATATTAACATACTAAAGTATACTACTGAGTAGTAGGCAATGGGGAGCAACTGAAGATTTTTCAGTAGTGAAGAGACATGACCTTACATGCATTTTAGAAATTATTTAGACAAGTAAACAAAAGATGAACTCTAAATTTCCAAGTCAAGTTATTCTCCTCCATATTCCCTATGCAAGCTAGCTTCATAATATTCCTCCACCTAAAATACTTTTTTTCCCTTGCTGTCCCATCCCTATTCTAATCCTACTTGATCTACATGGTTCTGCTCAAGCCACATTCCCTGATCATCCCAGATGATCTTACTAGTCTACATAGTGGTCTTTCTGTCCTTTAAGATTGCATAGCACTTATCCCTAAAGCATCTTAATTATATCTAGTTCTTAATTATATGGTATCTTTAGTGTTCTCTAATTGTTTCAGACCACTTCCTGGTCACCCGAGTGCAAAGCAGCCTCAAGCAGACCAAGTACTCACTGAGATCTCACTGGTGGATCATAATGGGTAACTCAAGCAAGGGAGTTTCAGTCACCTGAATCAACACCAGGTGACCTCAATGGTTGTGGTTGTTGACTGTCCTGCTCCTTTTATGATTAAATAAAAAATTTTTGTCCATTTCAAATGGCTTGCACAGGCTCCAGTTTGTTCCAATATCAAACAAGGTACCAGAGCACCATCTTGAGTCAGTCAGAGACCATAACAAAGACATTTAATAAATGCTGATTTATTGATTCTGCAATTATTTATTTATATTCAATATTTTGTGGATTGTTACATATATAGATAAATTAACTACTTTTGTTGCTGAATAAAAGTGTTAGGTTGTGTGCTCATCGTCTGTAGACTCACCTTCAGCATCCTTGATACAAGTCTAGTGGCAGACAACAGGGTTGATGGGCATCCCTTCCTATTTCCACTTGATTTTGATGACCTCAACCAAGTCTCTATATTTTGCAATTTTTAATTCCATATAGCTTGGCTATTATTATCTTGCCTAGTCCTCATGGTGAGAGGAGTAAGCTTTGTGGAGAAGAGGCCCAATATCTCTGAAACTACCAGTACCAACTGATGCCCACTTGCCACCAAAGAGGCAGGCAAGCCAACCTAGCTCAAGTGGCAAGGCTTCTAGAGTGAAGGCAGACCATACCAGAGAGCTCAGACCATCGATATAATGACCTTGAACACCACTTCCCCTCAGTCCCTGGTGGAAACAGTTAATAAATATTTATTAAGTCCCTACTATGTGCCAGGCATTATACCAAGTACTAGGGATACAAAGAACTGTAAAAGACAGTCCCTGCCCTCCAGGACCTCACAGTTTAATTGGGGAAATAACATGTAAACCATTTCAAACAGCCCATTACCCAGACTTCAAAAGTCCTAGGAACTTCAGTGTTCTACAGACCATTGCTCCAGCTTTTAGCTTGGACTCCACACAGCAATCCAGTAGAATGATAGCCAGTCATCTTGACTCTGATGACTCCTGAGGAGAGAGAGCTGATGACTTTGAGCAGCTCTACTCACAAATCCAATTCACACACACAGGTCAAGCCATCACCTTCATGCTGTCATTGGTCCTCTTCAAGAACAAAGGACAAACAACAACAATCCTTGTGGATTCATAACCTGCTAATTGCTTCTACAGCCTCCTCAGCAGCTGAAGATACAGAAAGAAAGTTCTTGCCACTAAAGTCCTGCACACCATCAGATGATGCAACAGCAAAAACAGATCAAGTGTTTTCAACGAAAACTACATTAAAGAAGATGTTTTAAAGTGAAATGTGTAGAACCAGGAAAACATTGTACACAGTAATGGTTATACTGTACTATGATCAACCGTGAATGGCAGCTATTCTCAGCAATACAATGATCCAAAGTCAATTCCAAAAAATCATTAAAAAATACTATACCTTCAGAGAAAGAACTGATGAAGTCTGAATGCAGACTGAAGCATACTATTTTTCATTTGTGTGTGTGTGTGTGTGTGTTTGGTTTGTGTTTTCTTTCACGACATGACTAATATAGAAATATCTGGCATCATTGCATATATGTATATACACACATATGTATATGCATGTATACATATATACACATACATCCTATGTCAAATTCCTTACCATATATCAAGGAGCGGGGAAGGGAGGCAGTAAAAGAATCTGGAACTCAAAATTTTGAAAAAGCAAATATTAAAAACTGTTTTATATGAATTAAGAAAAAATAAAATATTATTCAAAATAAGAAAAATAAGATCATAAAAAGAAGATGCATTACCATCTACTTTGCCATTGCACAAAGGACCATAGGGCCTTTCCATCTGACTTGCAGCTGACACTTTCCGTATGTTTCCCTTCTGTATATATCTCCCCAATAGTAAGGGAGCTCCCTGAGAGTAGGGATGGGTTTGCTTTTCTATTTGTATCCTCAACACTTAGTACATACACTCAAATGCTTTTTCATCTGTTTCATTCATTCATAGTGTCCAGCCAGAAGGCATGCTAAAACAAAGAGCTGAACTGTTATTATTCCTATAGAATACTCTATGGACTGACAGATTATTGTTGTGTTTGCCCTTCCTTCTCAAAGAGGACCATGATGTCAGGGAAATGATGACAGGACTTGCAGTTGACTTGGATCTGAGTGAGAGAGGGCTGATGCACAGGTGAAGGAGAAAAGCTGCTTTTCTGTAGTTACATAAAAGTACGAGGATGTAAGCTCATCCTCTTTTTCAGGATTTCTTCACCTTATTTGTGTCATGGACCTTTTTTTGTCAATCTGGTGAAGAATAATAGTTTTAAATGCTTAAATTAAATACATATGATTAAAAAAGAAGTCATCATATTAAATAGTTATTAATTTTTTTTTAAAAATCACAAGCTCCAAGTTAAGAATCTCTGCTCTAGTTTCTAGGTTCCCTGAAAGCATCCTTGGTGTTATTCCAATAGCAGATAGGACAACAGGGATGATATATACCTTTTCCTTGTCCCACTTAATTTTGATCTCTTTTGATCTCCAGGTCATTATATTTTGAAAGCTTTTGTTCTAAGTAGCTTGAAAATTATGATTATTTGGGATGGGAACAACTAGTAAAAATGCCTTTCTTCAATTTTTCTGAATCAACATTATGTCCAGGCAATTGTGATTAACAGTTCAGTTTGTGATAATGGTCCAGTTCTAATATGGTTTGTCGGTTGAGTTCTCAAAGATATTTTGAGGTCTCTATTTGTAGTAGGGGGATTTGTCACTTGTCAATTCATGAAAGACAGCAAGCTTCTGATGCATAATTCTAGTAGCCATCCAGTCATGTCTTAAATGGTATTCAGCAGGTGCTAAATTTTTATAGCCTGCAGTGATAATGATGGTGATGATGGTTTTAAAAGCCCTTCTCAGCTCTGATGTTCTGTGGGGCTCTGAGTTTCAACTAACAGCTAAAATCCATTAATGGAATGCTGGTCTGTTACAAAATATCCCACACAGGATATCACTCTTCAAGGAACTGTGTGGGTGAGAGGAGACAGTTATCACTAACCCTGAAATGTATACTGCTAGAGGTTATGTGAAACCACTGCCCTCCCCTCCAAACACCCCCCTATCTCCGGGGTTAGGATATGGTCAGAAACACAGGATTTCATTGGTCTTCAGGATTCCCAACCGCCCCGGGGGGGGGGGGGGGGGAGTTTGGCTACAGATGATCTGGTTAAGAGTTTGTTGCTGGCTCCAGGCAGCCAGGGTCTGAGTATGTGGGTGACACACAGCTTGTCATGTTGTACCCATTAGGCAGAGGACCACCCTGAGGGGATTTTTCTGGGGCCCTCTCTCTTTCCCCAGCCATCTCTGGAACCAAGGTCCACACCCACCTTTTACAAGAATGGTTGATACCCCCAACTTACTCTGCCCTCTGATCAGTGTTTCTATTGTGGCTTTTGGGTGCTTTCTAAGAGGACAGTTCGCAGACACTATCCAGTTTGGAGGAGGGGGTTGTTCTCTCTCTTACCTATCCCTTATCCTTGTAAAAAAAAAAAAAACCAACAGAATTAAAGGGCCTGACTTAAGTATAAATTCCTATAGTACAGAATCCAGAGACAATTTCAGAATATAATCATGTGCTATCTCTATTTCATATATGTGAGTTTTATCTCCGTCCCCATCCAGACTGTAATTTCCATGATGGTATGTAATTTACTCTTCTTATAGAATCATTGATATTAGAACCATAATATAAATATATTTCACCTTCAAAATATCTTCTGTATGCTGTCAGACTAATCTACCTTATGCTTTGATCTAATTTCATCTGTTCTCTCCTCAAAATCCTTCAACAATTTGCTAATGGACCTAAGGAAAGTTCAGAATTTGCTTGGCATTCAAGACCCTGTCCTAACCAGCCTGATCTCACATTCCTATCCTCCACATAGTCTACACTGGAGCCAAACTGGACAACCCTCTGTTTTCTAGAAATTGCCTCACACTATCCCACCTTCGTGCCTTCATTCATGCTCCAGGTCTGGGATGTCACCTTGCCCTGACCTCAAGGACCTTTCATTTCATTTAGAGGAGATAATACATATCTATCTTCTATAAGAGAGTAATGAACGGGAAGATGTGTTTTAGTCGGTAAAGTCGCAGGAGTAGGAAGTGGAGTCATAGGGCAATGAATCATACTGTTGATTTGACTGCTGTTCCGAGAGCTAGAGGTAAAAAGTTATGAGGCAAGAAAGATAGGTAGATGCCTACAGCAGCATGGCATTAGCATGGTGGGTATGAACAATGGTAAATGCTGACCAATCAGAAGTCTAGAGGCTCAGGAAAGAAGGGAGAAAAATAATACATTATCTCTTCTGAGTCTAATATGACCTCTGATTATGAAAGGACCTGCTTGCATAAGAATATGGAATTTTAGAGCAATGTAACCCACTCATTTTATATAGGAGGAACTTGAAATTTGGACAGAAAATTACTTTCTCAAGGTCACACAATAGTGTTAGAACTGGGACTGGATAGAACCTGAGTCTTCTGATTCATTGGAGATTAATTATGACTAATATGGCTTTATGACATCTGGGGCTGAAATAATTCACTTTTTGTGGTATGAGGAGCCAAGACCACAGAATCATGATGATACGTCTTTAAGCCAGTGTAGTTCTGTGCAAAGAAGAGTGGCAATGGAGTCAGGGAACGGATTCAGATTCTACCTTTACTGCTCACACACATTTGACCTTAGGCAAGTCATTTCCCCTCTGTGAGGGGCTGAGCTAGACAATCTCTAAGGGCCCTAACCATCCTACAGCCCAGGATCCTATTCTAGCAGGGTTTTGTGTTAATTGTCTCAGGGAGTGAACAAGGAGAGAGAGGGAGGGATAAAATTTGAAACACAAAACTTAAAAAAAAAAAAAGCTGCTAAAAATTACTTTTATATGTAATTGGGAAAAAATAAAATATTATTCAAAAATAAAATATTTTTTAAAAAATAAAATGATGTCTCAAAAAAAGATTATTTTGGTTTAGTTCTATATAGAGGAAAAGGAATAAAAATAATCGTTCATATTAACGTGTTTTTGTTCAGTAATTTCAGTTGTGTCTGATTCTTCGTGACCACATTTGGGATTTTCTTGACAAATATACTGAGTGGGTTTCCATTTCATCCTCTAGCTCATTTTACAGATGAGGAAACTGAAGCAAACAGGGTTAAGTGACTTGCCTAGGATCACACAGCTAATATCTGAGATCACATTTGAACTCAGGTATCCCTGACTCCAGGCCCTATGCTCTGTCTGTTATTGATCCACCCAGATGCCCCATATGAACATGATTGTACTTTACATCTTACAATGCACTTTCCTCACAAAAAACCTAGCTAATAAGTAATGAGTCAAGATTCCTATTCAGCAACGTTTCTTTCCACTATAACACACTGGGATTTAAATTATTCTGCTTTGTCCTAAGGTCAGAACTAGGATCCAGAGATAAAAATTTCAGAGAGGCTACTTAAGCTCATTGTAAGGAAAAACATCTTAACTACCATTGTTGTATGGTAGAGGAATTGGTAGGCCTTGGTAAGCAGTGAACTCTTTTATCACCATATATATTCTGGGAGATTCTAGATTCCTACTTATTGGTGATGTTGAAAAAGAGATTTCTGTTCTGGTACAGGTTAGACAAGATAACCACTGAAGTCCTTTCTAGCTATAGGTATCTATGCTTTTATTGACATGATTCATGTATACACTTAAGCCAAATTGGATTACTCATTGTCCTTGGAACATATCCTATACTTTTCCTCTTTCTCACCTTTTCTCATAGGTTCCCCTCACTGAAAATGTCTTCCCCTGCCTCTGCCTGCTGAGATGCTACCCAACCTTCAAGATCCAGTTCAAATAACAGTTCCCTAAGAACCTTCTTCCAGGAGATACCTACATTGAGAGAAAGATCTAGAAAGAACAGAGTTTAAATGGAGACTGAAGCAATACATGCTATCGTTCTTTTTCATGTTTGGTTCTCTTTCTTTTTTCCCATTGTTCACTCCATCGGTTACAACTGTTCTATACAACCAGACTAATGTCCAGTGTGAAAGTATTTGCAGATCCTATGCTTGATTGCACGCCGCCATGAGGTGGGGAGGGGAGAAAATTTGAAAGTCAAGGGATTTTGGAACTGAAACTTGTAAACTAAAAGTAAATAAACAAATCAATTTTTAAAAAAGATACTGGAAAGAAAAAAAAACCTTCTTCTATCCCTTCCTCAGTTGTGTTTTCTCTTTCCTTAGATCTCATAGCATTCATTATGTGCCGATGATATGCTAATTTTTTTCTCTTCATCTGGCCCTTTGCTAGACAATAATCTTGATGTTAGGGACTCTCATACATGTTTGTATACTTCGTAGAGTGGAGCACTAAGGATGTATATACAGTAGGACATTGATGAAAAGGTCTGTTAACCTCTCCTGTAGTTCACATTTGCAGACATTGGATCAACTATAACTTTCAAAAATGCTTTATTATTGTCATGGCAAAGTATCCTTACAAAGGGTCAGTGTAGCTCAATGCGACCACACACTTGCGATGATAAATACATCCAGTAATGTCAGGTACATCCAGTGATGTCCAGAGGCAGAGCAGGGCCAGGCAGATTCCTCATGGCTTACCTCAGGCATCAGGGGCTGTAGTTACTTTCTTGGGAGGCCGTATCTTGTCATTGATCCAATCCACATAATTGGTCACTCGTGTATAAACACCCGGCTTGTTGAATCTGCCACAGCCGTCACCCCAGCTAATGATTCCATAAAGGTAAGAAATCCCATTCTTTTCACAGGCTAGGGGCCCACCTGAGTCACCCTGTGTTTGTTAGAGACCAAGAGTGAATCATCTTAACTTCAGTAGTTGGTTACATTTCATATGGAACGTTGGGAAGATAAGCATAACTGGACAGTCAGTCAAGGGTTCTGGGTTCTAGTCCTTAGTCTGCCACTAATGATGCTAGTCACTACAATCTCACTCTTGCCTGAGATTTACTGAATTTTTAGCCAGGATAAAAGTAAATACAGCTAGGTCCCAATTCGTGTGAATAATGAATCCTCTGAAATCGTCTCATGTATTCAAATTTGTTATGTAAAGTCATAATTATGAAAATATGGTAATTGCTTCTAATCCATTGGAAAAAAAGCAATGTGAATTCAAATAATATAACCACTTCAGGGGATTCATTATTTGCACTAATTGGGACCCAGATGTGCTATATAAATCTAAACATACATACAAACATGTACACACACAAACACATATATATGTGTATAGATAGGTAGATTGATGCTCATACACAACTCCCTCCCTCCATCATTACAAGATGCATACATCAGCCTAATAAACTCATTTACCCTGATTCCATAGGCTTCCTCTTTTAAGGAAAAATTGCATTTTATAACATGAGTCTATTTAACTCAAAGGAATGAAGCTCTAAAGATGGAATTTCAGTAGCCAATAGATGAAATGCACAATTCTTTCCCTTCCTCATTTCCATGGAGGCAGGTCTTATTTCACCATAAAAAATTTTCTCAACAAGTGAAACTGTTCAGTAGTCATGTAGTAAAAGCTCACATTTACACAGAGCTCACAAAACAAATATTAATTGTATTAATAATAATATTATAATATTCTATTTATTTTGTAGGTGGTGAAATTGTGAGAGAGAGGGGGTAATTCATTTGCCCCATAGTGACACAGCTGGTGGGTGAATTCAGGTTTGCTTAATTCACATCCATTTTCTTTTTCTGCTACACCATGCTGCCTCTTACTACACATCAAAGATAAAATGGCTTGCCTCTGGAGGTAGTAAGTGGCTCATTGCTGGAGGTGTTCAAGCAAAGGCTGGCTAATGACTTCCCGAGGAATGTTTCAGACAGGATTGATACTTTGGGGAGAGATCATGCTAGAGAACCAACAAGGTCCCTCTGAGCTCATCAATTCCATGATACTGTCATTCAATTCAGCTGTACTTGTAATAAGAGATACTTAATCTGCTAAGTATACAGTCTGTGAAAACTTCACAGTCCTGTTTCAATTATATTTCCCATTCATGAAGCAAGAAGCCATGAAAATATTGTTATTCTTTAATAGCCAAATAAAACTCCTGACTTCTATTATTCTAAACTCTGATCAGAAATATTGACCTAGCCCAGTGACTTGGAACCAAAATTAATAACTGATTAATCCCTTGAGAGGCAGAAGGGTAGAACATGGTGAGTTCTGGTATCCCATCTGCTCTCTGCTCTCACACTAATTTGAGATGTGACCTTGGGTAAGTCATAGTACCTTTCTGAGCCTCAACTTTCTCATCTGTAAAATGAGGCAATTTGAAGAAAATAAGCATTTATTAAGCACCTAGTATGTGCTAGACATTTATTAAGTGCTTTGTGAATATTATCTCATTTGATCTTCACAATTGTTGTTCTTACTCAGTCTTTTTTTCAGTCATGTCTGACTCTCCATGACCCTATATGGGATTTTCTTGGCAAAGATACTGGAGTGATGACATTTCCTTCTTCAGTTCATTTTATAGATAAGAAACTGAGGCAAGCAGGGTTAAGTGACTTGGCCAGAGTCACATAGTAGTAAGTGACTGAGGCCAGATTTGAACTCTCAAAAATGAATCTTCCTCACTCCAGGTCAGGTGCTTGTCCCTGGAGATAAATACCATTATGAATCCCATTCTATGGATGAAAAAACTGAGGCAGAAGTTAATTAACTTGGCCAGCATCACATAGCTAATAAGTGTGTGAGGCTGGATTTGAACTCAGGTCTTCCCGACTCCAGGCCTAGTGTTCTATCCTCTGCATCACTGAGCTGCCAAGCTGGGTTTCATGACCTCTGGGGTCCTATTCAGCCTTGCTGTTCTAAGATATGAAGTGTCCTCTTCTCAAAACCCTTTACCCTCGGGGAAGGCAGGAAGAAAGCATTGTGATATCATGCTATCAGAATGGCCCCATGATGCCAGCAGGCTCTAAGGATGGAGAGGGCACAGAATTCTAGAACACTTAGTACACAGACATTCACTGTTTGGAGCTTAATGGGCCAAATCTGAAACAGGTGCTCCTGGGGGAGGAGAGGGTGTGCTGAACTATCAAGCGGATCTCAGAGTCACGAGATGGGCTATTAGGTTAGTTTCCTGCTTAATGAAGCTGGTAAGGCTTAGGGGGGAGCCTCAAAACCTTGCTTTATTATGCATTATAAAGGTCTGTAATTGAACTCATCTTCCTGAGTTCAAATCCTGCCTCAGATGCTTCCTAGCTGTGTGACCCTAGGTCAGTCACTTAACCTCATCTGTAATTCCCTCATCTGTAAAATGAACTGGAGAAAGAAATGGCAAACCACTTCAGTACCTTTGCCAAGAAAACCCCAAATGGGGTCACAAAAAGTCAGACATGACTGAAAAAGGACTGAAGAACGCCAAGACCTAGAAAGTGTAAATGACTCGTCCAAGGACACACAGCTAATGAGTTTAAGAGTTCGGCTTCATTTTTTAGTCTCATGCTATCAATCCAGACCTCTTTCCACTAAACCATACTGTCCCCCTCTCATTCCTTTGGCTGAAACAAAAAAAAATTGAGAATTACACTTCCCAAGCCTTACCTGACAGGCGTCTGATTTGCAGTCGAAGTAACCAGCACAGAACATGTTGGAAGTGATGTCTGCACCATAGACCTCTGGGCTGCTACATTTGTGATCAGGAATAATGGGAAGCAATGCTTCTCGTAAGTAACTGGAGTAACCCGTAACATCTTTTAAGGAGAAACCAAAGGAAAGGCTTTCAATTGGAGTCAGGATTGGGACAAGCCTGGAACTTGTAGGGGAGCACTGCTCCATGAGGGAGTGCTGCCCAGGTCCTGGCTGCTTGCATGCATGCAAGTCAGAAAGAGGAATGCTTAGCAGCCTGCTGAGGATTTCAGCATAGCCCATGTATGTACCTGACACTCTTGGAAAGCTGCCTTGGACTTTTTAACTTATGTTTAATCAATGAGCAGGGCAGTATTCAAATGGAGTGGCCTCTCCCATCCCTCCATTCTCTGTCACTGGCCAGTATTACCATCAGTCAGCACCAGGCCTGCCAGCCATGCCACAGTTATCAATGGAACCCATAAATGATGGTCACAATGCTGACTGACAGCTCTGCCAGCCAGTGATATGGAAAAGGCATGGTGTCCTCCCCTTACAATTATAAGGAGTTGTCATTGCTGTTGTTCAGTCACTTTTCAGTTGTCTGACTCTTCATGACTCCATTTGGGGTCTTCTTGGCAAAGGTACAAGAGTGGTTTGCCATTTCCTTCTCCAATTATAAGTAATATCCCATAACTATCTCTGAGGCTTCCTCAGTATATACTCCCTGCTTAGAGCCCTGGTTGTAACGTATAGGACAATCCAACAGAAAGACCTACAGCTCAGAGGAAAACATCCCTTGGTGTGGTGGGTCTGGACCAACAGAGAGATGAGCTAGGGGCCCCCAATACCAGCAGTCATCAGGAGACTCACTCTCATACATGTGTCCCCATCCTGCAATCTGGCATTTGTGATTATCAGGAAAGGTGATGCCGTTCTCCGGGAGGCAGATGGGTTGGACAAACTGGGACTTTGTAGCACAGCGGTCACCCTTCTTCTTCAGCCTAATCAGAGCTGTAGGAAATTAGAGAAGGGAATCAGATTGACCATCACAGAGGCAAAAGTATTTCTGTCCATTAGGACTGGCCATCAAGGTGAAAGGGCCAAGAAACAATTCTGGGACTTTATGGCCCTCTTGAAGGAAAAATAACAGTATAGGATTGTAAGGTTTAGAGAGTTGAATGGCATTTTAGAAGTCAGCTAAATTCAACCCCTTCATTTTACAGATGAGGAAACTGAGGCCCAGAGAGTTTAAGCATTATGACCAACTTCACAAAGCTAGTGAGTAGCAGAACTTATTTCTAGGTCTTCTGACTCCAATCTGAATGATCTCTCCTCCATGTCAGAACCCCAGAAGAATGGGGAGAAATTATCCACGGCAGTGTCAAAGCAATCATAAATTCGTTCCTCTTCTTCAGAACTCAGTTGGTCATATCACTCATATGTTACTTACCATAACCAGAATGCTGCCACATATTCTAACCTGCTGACTTAACCTCAGGTCCTTTGGGCCTTGCCATCTGCCCAGTCACTGACTTTTAGGACCTCCAGACCTTTCCATCCCCCCAAGAGCTTAACCTTCTTCTACACTCAGTCTCCCTTGATAATAGTATGGGTCCTGGAGAGCATGAATTCTTTTTTTTTTCTATTTGCATCATTAGCACAACCCTTGACACACTGTCAATGCTTATTCATGTGACTCATACCATTCAGTATTATTTTCTGGAGGAAACTTATCTCCCCAAGTGGACTAGATGTGCCACAGGATGGAGATACAGGAACTGTGGGGGAAATTTGTTGAGTTAAATTCCTCCTCCCAACACAGAAGATATACATTGAGCCCGGGCTGTGTAGTCAGTCCTGCTCTAGAAGCCAAAGCACCAAAGGCTCTTAACTGAATCTGTTTTCACTTCTTATTGGGGAGACTACAATTCACTCACATGGAAAGTTATATAATACAAGGAAGACATAGATTGGTGCCATGTGTGATGTGGACGTTAAGTACAGCTGGGGTTTAGAGGTCACACACAACTAAGAAATGCCAGAGCCAAGCCCCAGGGCCAGGGGTTCTGCTTCCTTCTCTGACGCTCTTGTGATATATGACAACAACAGCTAACAGATAGCACTTACTATGTCCAGGGAAGCTAGGTGTCGCAGTGGATAGAGTGCCAAGCCTGGAGTCAGGAAGACTTGAGTTCAAATCTAGCCTCATACACTTATTAGTTGTGCGACCCTGGGCAAGTCACTTAACCCTGTTTACCTCAGTTTCCCCATTTGTAAAATGATCTGGAAAAGGAAATGGCAAACCACTCTAGTATCTCGATCAAGAAAACCACAAAAAGGGGTCACAAAGAGCCGTACATGACTGAAACCAACTAAACAGTAACAAAAATGTCCAAGCACTGTGCTAAACTTTTTTTACAAATGGCATCTCATTTGATCCTCACTACAATCCTGCAAGATAAGTGCTATTACTATTCTCCCCATTTTACAGATGGGGAAACTGAGGCAGACTGAGAAAGGTTAAGTGATTTGCCCAGGGTCACACAGCTAGCAAGTATCTGAAGCCAGATTTGGACTCCAGACTCCAGGTCTAGTGATCTATACACAGTTCAGTCTTGCCTAATTATGGACTCACGCAGGAAGTATACAAGGACCCCCCAGATCCACAAAGAAGGCAGTGTGGATGTGGTGCAGGTGGTTAGTTTTCACATCTGTGCAATGGCGATCTTGAGCAAATCTTTATATCTTCTCAACTATAAAATGAAGGCATTGGACTGTTAACCTGTATCCATGGAGGAATTTTCCACACCAGGCAGTTCCCCACACTGATGGAATCATAAAACAGGGGAAAAAAATAATTCTTGCTCCAGACTTGGAGTCAGAAGATCATGATTTGAATCCTAGTCCTGCTATACTTGTTGTGTTACCAAATTGCCTAATTGCTCTGAGCCTTGATTTTTTCATCTGTAAAATGGGGGCAGTTATTATTGCTTGAACTGGTATTCAAACTCACATCACCTGATTCCAAATCCAGTGCTCTTTCTCCTAAACCAAAGACAGTAGAGAATTTCATAAATAAAAAGCTAGTCATCACATAAGGAAATTGTTTTTGGCCACAGTAACTCCCAAAGACCATCCACAAAGATGAGGAGGTACCATGACCTTCTTCAATGGAGGAAGCATCCATACTGATGACATCACGAATCCTTCAGGTTTGAAGGGATGTATATAACTATTGCTGGTACCCTGTGTGTGTCATCCAGTGTCTTGGTCTAGATTCTTTTGTCTCTTTCCCAAAATTTTATCTCAAGTTCCTGATCTCCCTATCTTTCCTGATTCCTAAACTGAGGTTCACTGTCTGTGATGCCCTTCTGTAGAAGACTGGCATCTGCCTGTTCCTTCCCACTTTAACTGAGTTCTCCTTGCCCTTGACCTCTGGCTCCTCTGATTGAATGTACCTGGCACCCTCCTTTCTTACCAAACTCCCAGCCTCAGCTCTCCTTGGTCAGCCCTGGGCTGTGGACACCCAACACCGGGACTGACATCTGGTGCAGAAGAAGCCTCAACACACTCACCAATGTCATGATTGCTGGGGCTGAAGACGGAGTACAAGGGATACAGGATGTACTTCTCAATTTCAAATGATTGTGTCACATCTGTGGATGTGTTGAAGAAATGCTGGCCCAGGACGACTGTGACACTTGACTTGGGTGGGCTGGAAAACACAGAATAATAGCAATAATGAGTAGCTGGCATTTATTTATAGTTGCAAATCTTTTTTCATACTCATCATTTAATTTTAGATGTGAGAGGGAGGTGGGCAGGTGTTAATAAATCCATTTTTTTTCCAGAGGGAAAAAAAGTAAAAGACTGAGATAGAATTTGAACTCAGGTCTCCTGATTACAAGGCCAGTGATTCTACCATCCTATATCTACGTATCACAAAGAACTGTGTGCCTAGTTCTTGCCCCTTGGGAGTCAGCCTTTATCCTAATCATTTAGGGGCAGGTACTGCGGGGATCAAAATGCATAAATTCTCATCCATGCTAGCCCCACTGGGAAGGCAATAAAATCTCCAAACACAAATTCACAGATTCACAGATACTTGGAACTCAGAACATTCAGTGTCAGAACTAAATGGAATCTTAACACCCCTGTAGAGTGTCAAACCTGGATAGGGCTGTAAGAGCATAGAATGTCAGAGCTGAGAAAAAGCTTAGAATTTAGAACATAGAAAGAAAGCAGAACCAGGAAAACAATAGACATGATGATGTACATTGACTAGAAAAACATAGAGTAAGAACAGTCTGAAGGCTGCAAAATTATGAACAAAAAGTTTGACCTTAAAGGAGACATAGGAGATAGATCTAGGACAGGTCTGGGGAACCTGTGGTCTGTAAGTTATTGGGAGGCAGTTTTGCTCAATAGAGAGAACATTATTTTCTTTTTAAAATTTTATTGATGATTTTAAAGTTTTGTTTAATATCAAACTTAACTCTGGATGTTTTCCTTCCTTCCCTCTCCCTTCTTTTGTAACAAAGGGAAAAAAGCAAAACTAACAGGTATATCTACCCTATTTAAAAGGAAATGCACCATTCCATACCCACAGTCCCCCACCTCTTCAACTAAAAGGAGAAAGCTTATTTCTTCATTTTTTTCTAAGGGTCAAAAATCAGGCACTATAATCACATAGCATTCAGCTTCCTTTGATCATTAATGAAGAATTTTCTAGCAATTAGAGCTAGACATAAAAAAACAAATGGAGTTGTTTTTTGTTCTGAATTTTAACAAACACTAAGAACAGTTCTCATACACAAATAGAACAGAAAAAGAGGATAATAATCGCAGATAACATTTATATGGTGCTTACAATGTGCCAGGCATTGGGCTGAGTGCTTTACAATTATTATCTCATTTAATAGATGACGTTTTGAAACCATAAATCTCTTATATGTAGCTTTCTTTCTTTGAAGTATAAAATAAACCCAACATGTTACTCTCCAAAAAGTATTGGTTGGTTTTATGGGATTTTTTCCTCTTCTTCCTCTTTTTCTTTAATTTTTTTCAAATTTTTATTATAGGGGATGGCTCTTAGGGAAGGGCAGAGAAGAGAGATGTAGGAAGAAATCTAGGCAATGTAAAAACAAAAAGATATAAATAAAAATTATTTTTTAAAAATGAGAGCGTAGAATATCAGAACTAAAAAGGGTCTTAGAAAATAGAATAACAGAGATGGAAGGGACCTTAGAATATAGAATATAGACTATTGGAGCTAGAAGAAACTTTGAATCCTCCACCCACAGAAAAAAAATGGCACCCATTAGATTGATCACATTTCAACAATACTTTTGGACTTGTAAAGAACTTTCTCTTGTGAACCATGTGAGATAGGTGATACAAGGATAATTATTTTCATATAAGGAAACTGAGTTTCAGCGATTTGAAGAGTCATACTACAAGCCACCAGTAGATTACTGAGACAGTGGTAAGTACTGGATATCAGTACTATCAGGGATCTTTTAGACCAGTGGTTCTCAACCTTCCGAATGCCCTGACCCTTTAATACTTGTATGTGGGTGTGTCTGCATGTGGGTGGACCCACCTGAAGATGGATAGAGGAGCGGTGTTTCTCTTCCTAAGACATCGGAAATATGTGTTTTCTGATGGTCTTCTGATGGTGAAAGGGGTCGCAACTCACAGGTTGAGAACCACTGTTTTAGACTATCAAATCTAATCACCTTGTTTTGAAGGCAGACAAGTGACCACACTGGACTAGAACCCTGGTCTCCTAACTCTCCAGCAGATCACTATTAGTTCAGTGGAGGGAAGACCACTCCCATATCATGACCAATGCAAGCCCCTGCTTCATGGAATCAATCAGGGATGTGCTGGTAAATTGCTTTAACAACCAGTTTTCCAAAAAAATGTATACACACTTTTAATTTTCATTATCAACATTTTCTCTATCTTTCTTAAGCCCATAATCCATCAACAAAACAACAAATTGAACCCTCATTTTTAGGATTTTCCAATTCCCAAGGTGTCAATGTTCACATTGAAAATTTAACAATCAGTTCTTTGGAACCTACAGGAGCTGGTTCTAGCACAGTCCTCTCCCCCAGTTTCTGACAGATGCCCAGCTCCAGGGCCCAGTATAATTCTGTAGATTATGACTGTGGGCAGTGTGACCTTGCCACCATGTGGCCATGCCCAAGCACTACAGTTTCTCCAGAGTCCTTGTTGAGTCATCGCTTCCTTCCCTTTGCTGTGCCTCTGGAAACATGAATATCAGGAGACCCCCACCACCCTCCCCCTCCCCCCAATTCCTAAGGATTATATTTTCTAGGGTTCCTTTCACTATATTGATATCAATATGAATATCAAAGCAACAAGGAATCTTTTAGACCATCGAATCCAACCACCTTATTTTGAAGGCAATTAGTAACCACATTGGAAGATCTCCCAGAACTGAAGTACATCAGGACACAATCCACCCTAAGGTCTTTTCAGGAACATCATCATCATCAAATCACAGAATCTTTGCTCTGGAAGGAATCCCTAAGCACATTTAGTCTACAAAAGTCAAAGAGAGGTTGACATTTCACATGGAGCCAGGTGGTTGACAGATAGACTAAACCAATCCTCATATGACATAGAATCAGATTTAGAACTGGAAGCAATGCATAGTCCAAGCACCTTATTTTACAGATGGGAAACTGAGGCCAAGAGGTTGAATGACTTCCCCAAAGTGACAAAGACAGCAAGTGGCAGATGCAGGGTTTCAACCTGGAGCCTCCAGCTCTGAATTCCACATTCTTTCCACTGTGTCATTCTGGTTCTCCATCTAGAGACAGGCTGACCTCCTCCAGATTTACTCCAGTTTGTGTATGTCCTTCCTAGAATGTGGTACCACCATCATGTCCATCGTCAACGCTCACTGATTTGGTGAATTACCCTGTTGTTGTTCAGCTGTTTCAGTTCTGTCCAACTCTTCATGATGCCATTTGAGATTTTCTTGGCAAAGATTTCCTTCTCCTGTTCATTTTACAGATGTAGAAACTGAGGCAAACAAGGTTAAGTGACTTGCCCAGGGTCACACAGCCAGTAAGTATCTGAGGTCAGATTTGCACTCAAGAAGATGAGTCCTCCTGGTTCCAGGCCCAGCGCTCTACGCACTATGGCGCCACCTAGCTGCCCTGATAATCAATCATACTTTGTCTCTATATAACACTTATTTAAAAATGTTTTTTCTAAAATTATTATCTTGTGT
The DNA here is from genome assembly GCA_028646515.1 of Pseudochirops corinnae. Lineage (NCBI taxonomy): Eukaryota > Metazoa > Chordata > Mammalia > Diprotodontia > Pseudocheiridae > Pseudochirops > Pseudochirops corinnae. The sequence goes on from CM053592.1 coordinate 141,524,136, forward strand.
TGTCCTTACAGAATGCAGGGAATTCAGTAATTCAGGTATTATTCCTGTTGACTAAGACCTAGGGACTAGAATCTTCTTTGTTTTTGTTTTGTTTTGCTTTTTGGAGGGGGGAAGGCAGAGCAATTGGAATTAAGTGACTTGCCCAAGGTCACACGGCTGGTAAGTGTTAAGTGCCTAAAGCTGGATTTGAACTCAGGTCCTCCTGACTCCAGGACTGGTGCTCTATTTACTGCACCACCTAGCTTAGCCAACAGGGGACTAGAATCTTCTAGCCTTCCTGTGACACACAGAGTCCTCACTCACCACCCCTATAAAGTTCTAGACCGAAGCACTTCCCTCTGGCCATCACTCCCTTTTTCTTGTTGTCCAAAGAGGCTAAGTTACTTCCTGAAATTCAAACAGGTAGTAGAGGGAAGGAGTCAACAAACATTTATTAAGTCCCTACTGCATTACAGGCACTGTGCTAAGCGCTTAACAGTTATTATTTCATTTGAGAGGAATCTACAATGATTCCTCATTTTACAGTTAAGGATACTGAGTTAGACAAGTTTAAGTGACTTGTCCAGGTTCACACAGACATTAAGTGTCTGACTCCAGCAGATCTGGAATTCCAGCTTAGGTCTTCTCACTGCAGAGCCAATTCTTTTTCTATGGTCACATGAATTCTCCACCATTTTCTTTCCCCTCACTTAGCTTTCTCTTTCTCAGGTCTACCCCAAGATATGGCTGTCCTTCCATGGCAGAGAATAAGTATCCTGCTAGAAATTCAGGTGAACTCATCCTGAGAAAGTTCTCCCTGCCCCCCTCCCATCTCCCTTCTTCCCACATCTCCATCAACTGCTAAAGGATACTTGCTCAAAGGGACATCTCTATTCCCACCTCTAGAAGAATGTTGAGGGAGTTCAAAGCCTTTCCAGAGAATGGCGTTTGATAAGGGGAAGGTGAGAGAACACGAGAAAAAAGGCAGAGAAGGATATATTGGGAATCCATTGTTTCACCTAAACTGAGCCAGTCTTCACCATCTTTACCATTTTGCCCAAGAACTGACTTTCCCCAAGTCGAGGGAATAAAAGGATGCACTTACCTGTTGGAGAAACAATGGGCAGCTGATACTACCCAGCAGGAGTGGATGAGGCTGCCAGCACAAAAGCTCTCTCCAATGTACAAGGCCGCCATCCATGGGTGGGAGCCTGGCAAGGAGGAGGAACCTCCAATAATTCGAGGCCTCAGGAATGTCCTCTTCTTGTGCCTTTTCCCACAAGCCCGTCTGTTGGGCAGAGAAGTCTCGGGAATCATGAAAAGTTCCATGTTGCTTCGAGTTCCACCCCTCCTCGGACTGTTCACTGGGGCAGGAGAAAAGGCAGAGCTTGATGAAATGTTAAAAAGAGAAAAGACCTGGGCGACCATCTGTATGAGGTGAGGTTTAATAATGGTTCATATAAAGTCCCACGTGCTTAGTTTAAAGAGATGCCTTAGTGGAAAGAGCTGCGGCCTAGGAATTAGAGTTGGCTGCAAATTCCTCCTCAGTGCATTACTACACATGCAGATTTGGACCAGTAATGGCCTCCTTCTGTGTTTCAGTTTCCTTGTAAAAATAGCAGGGTGGGACTAAAGCTAAGGTACCTTTCCGGATCAGAATCCTGGGATTCCATATGAAAAAGATGCAGGAATTTTAGTGACTGCAAAGGCACTTTGAGGTGATGTGATATTGTAGCCAAAAAACAGCTAACTTCATTTCCATTCATTTGCATTAATAGAAGGCAGGGATAAGAATAAAGGAGGTGATATCATATACCCTGGTCAGACCACACTGGGAGTACTGAGTCACACATTTGGACGTTGTATTTTAAGAAGGACATTGACAAACTAGGGGGCATCCAGACGGGAGAATTAGGACAGTGAATGAACTGAAAACTCTAGCATGGATCGAAGGGCCTAGGGTGGCTCATTGGATAGCGTTGGTGTCATAAAGACCCGAGTTCAAATTTTGCTTCAGATACTTAGTTATATGGCCTTAAATAAGTCATTTAACTTCTGTTTACCTAAGTTTTCTGAATTGTAAAATGGGGATCCTCGTGGAGCTGTTGTGAAGATCAAATGAGATGGCATGTAAAGAGGGAAGGGAAAGGGAATAAGTATTTAGTAAGGGCTTACTGTGTGCCAAGTACTGTGCCATACTTTTTACAAATATCGTCTTATCTGGAGCTTACAACGACTCTGTCAGGCAGGTGCTAATAGTGTCTCCATTCTAAAGCTGAGAAAACTGAGGTAAGCAGAGATTAAGTGACTTACTCAGGATCACACAGCTAGTAGGTGTCTGTGGCTGGATTCGAACTCTGGTCTTCCTAACTCTAGACTCAGTCTATCCACTGTGCCAACTAGCTGCCTCTGAACCTTAAAAAACCTTTGCAAACTTTAAAACACTGTATTTGTGAATGCTAGCTCTTATTCTTTGCTACTATGGTTAGCCTGGAGAAGGGAAGACTTTGGGGATGGGGTAGATCTGGTTAGAGAATTGTCATAAAGATCTCAGGAGCTGTCACAGAGAAGAGGCCACTAAGTGGCGCCATAGTGCACAGAGCTCCCTGCCTGGAGTGAGGAAGATGAGTCTTCCTGAGTTCAAATGTGACCTCAGACACTTACTAGCTGAGTGACCCTGGGCAAGTCATTTAACCCTGTTTGCCTCAGTTTCCTAATCTGTAAAATGAGCTGGAGAAGGAAATGGCAAACTATTCTAGTATCTGTGCCGAGAAAACCCCAAAAGGGGTCACGAAGAGTCAGACATGAATGAAATGACTCAACAACTGTCCCAGAGAAGAGGCGTTAGACTTGTTTTACTTGGCTCTGAAGGACCAGAGAAGGTGTTACAAAGAGGCAGATTCTACTTAAACACAAGAAAAACCTTCCTAACAATTAGGGAGGTCCTTGTCACTGGAAGCCTTCAAACATCCATTGTCAGCTGTCAGGGGTTCTGTAGGTGGGACTTCTGCTTTGGGCATGGACTGGGCTGAATGGCCTCTTAGGTTCCTCCCATCTTTGTGGTTCTGTGATCCAGAACGAGGAAACCAAGGTCCAAAGATCCATGGTCAAACATTTTAGTAGAGCTGAACTTGAACCTGGGTCTTTTGAATCTGAGTTCAAGGTTCCTTCCATTATTTTTGCCCCTCCAGGTATCATAACCCACCCTACCCACCCACCCCTGCCACCTTCACAGGGTCAAATGAAAAAATGGAAGACAAAGTCACATGTGAATCATAAATGGGGATGTGTTGGAACTGATTGTTAAATTTTCACTGTGAGCATTTACACCTCAAAAATCCACAAGGACAACAAATCGGGGTTTGGTTTATTTTTTTTTTTTTTGACTGTCTGACTTAAGAAAGTGATAGAGAAACTGTTCACAATGCAGTTTAAAATTAAAAGTATGTCCTGCCTTTTTGGAGAGCCTGTTGTTAAACATTTACCAGCATACCTCTGGCTATAAGGCAGGGTGACCATGCTAAGGAGTGTTATTTCTATTTTCTAGGACTGTCCTCACTGAGAACACCACCAGTGGGATCCAAAAAATCCTACATCAGCTTCTGAGAATGCATCTATTGCAAAACTGTTTGGTTTTATTTTTTCTTTGTGGGGTTGGATGACAGTACGCTTCATGCCCATGAGCTAAAACAACAGCAGTTGTCCCTCCTTCCTGGCTCCAAGCCCACCTACCGCAGGCTGAGATGTTGCAGTATTCCCAGGACAGAGTGTTGTCCTTCATGATGTAACACCACGGCTTCTCATCGCTGTCAGGATTTCTGATGCAACAAAGAAACAATTCAGTGAAGCTGTGGGAGCCGAGGCTCTTCCTCCCCTCAGTCCTCCCAACCCTAAAGAATAGGACCAGGAGATCTAAGGGTTAGAGCTAAACTCCCCCAGTACCAGCAAGGAGAACCAGCCATGAGAACCGGGGACCCTGAAAAGGCTAATGGGAAATAATCCCTACATTTTCTATTCAAATGATGAATCATAGAATGTTATAGCCTAGAAAACTTGGTGATTTTAAAAAAACATTCTGTTAACTGTATTTCAATATAACTGGCCTCCTTTGTATAGCTAATGCATTTTATTTAAAAACATACTGAGAATGGTTCCATAGGCTTCACCAGACCGCCCCAGGAGTCCAGGACACAGAGCAAGACAACATTAGAACACAAAAAAGCAAATGTCCTGAAGTCAGAAAGACCTTAGGACCAAAGGAAAAAGAGTGCTGGAAGTGGAAAGGACCTTAGAATCTGGGATGTCACAGCGGGAAGGGACCTCAGAGATCTTTTAATCTAATGCTCCCATTTTACAGAGAAGGAAACTGAGACCCAGGGAGAAGAAGTCATTTGTTCAAGGTCATACAATGAGGCAAGATCTGAGCCAGGATGAGAATAGCAGGCCAGTGTGCCTCTTGACAAGGTAGCCTAACCTTGCTTAGTCTGTGAAGTGGTCTCACTGACTCTAGATTGATTGCCACAATTTGATGTGGTTTTGGATTTTCCAGTTGCCCTCTGCAACAGATGCTCTGTCCAGACCAGTAGGAATGACATAGAACCTGGAGCTTTCAGAGGTACAGGGAGCCAGTAAAGCTGATAAAAGTTTCACAGTTGGGTTTAAGTGACTTGCCCAGGGTCACACAGCTAGTAAGCATCTGAGGCTGGATTTGAACTCAGGTCATCCTGACTCCAGGGCTGGTCCTCTATTCACTGTGCCACTTAGCTGCTCCTTGATAAGAGGCTTCTTGACTGAATCAATCAATCACTGCAGGGAGGGGGAGTGTATTTATGTGTGTGTGTGTGTGTGTGTGTGTGTGTGTGTGTGTGTGTGTAAAATCAATCATGATGTGTGAACAAATCCTGTACATCTTTTAAATGAATAAAAGAAGACATTGTGTGAAAGACTTGGGCACATCCTAGGGAACTCATAAAATGCATAGTTCAGAACTTAAAGTTCTGAGCTATCTAGGAACTAGGGAGGGATTCCAAGGGATTGGAAACAGAAATGAAACAGTGGGGTCAAGCTGGAAAGAACCCATAAAGAATCAGCAACCCAAGGGCAACCAGGAATAGGAGAAAGAAAAGGGAGGACTGGGCTATGGTAGACAAATGTGAAAGCAAGGAAAGTCCTCAATTCTATAGGCCGAGGAAGGAGAAGCAGGAGAAGCAGGAGATTCAGGCTAATGCCTACTTATCCACAGACCCTGTAAGATAATCTTTTACTCAAATAATTATATTGAATAATTATATATACTTGAATTCATAATCCAAATGTTTGCAGCAACCTGAATCTTGTCTCAACTACAAAGAGGCAGGGGTTAACCAGAAACAGATATAAATGTAAATTAAGGCAGAGAGCTAAACTTCTTTCTAAATGTTAGCAAGACTTGGTAATTGGAGGGCTGGAAATGATTGTGATTTTACTCATATCTTTTCAACTAAAATAAATACCCTAAAAGCCACAAGTGGAAAGGGGGTACAAGTAAACCTTAGGAACCATTATCTTACCCTTAGACTTAAAAGGAGCTAATATTAATAAGGTGTTATATTTTCTTTAAGGATCTCACTTCATATTCTCTCAATATCTCCTCCATTGCCTTACCAACTCCCTTGCTCATAGGCAAAAATATACTTTCCTCCCTGATCCTTTCTAGTTCTGAACGATGACTAAAAACAAAAACTGTTGTTCCTGGATGGGGTGTGTCAATCTACTCCCGTGTCACCCTGTTCATCATTTGAATTGTCCAGGGTCATAAGACTAAAAAATGTCAGAAGCAGAATATGGACCATGGTGTCCTGATTCTAGTTTCCATTTCCTTTCCAAGACCCCATGCTGTCTCTTATAACAGCTCACATTTGGATATCACCAAGGAGCTGGTAGTATAAATATGATCATCCTTATTTTAAAAGTGGGGAAATTAAAATGAGAAATCACATCAGCAAAAGGTCTCTGCATGACTCATGACATTTGGCTCTCCCTCCCCAAATGTCATGGGCTTTTCTATTTTCAGGGGCTCTGCTTGCCCCTGTGATGAGAGTAGGAAAGATCCTGAAGAGTTTTGGTCTTATGGGGACAGGCCTAGGTGAACACTCACCTGCAGTAGGAGTGAGGACCCAGCCCCAGGTGTACAGCCTTCTCTACACTGTCCACATGGAGCTCCTGATACAGCAAGTCTGAATTCCAGGGCAAACAGTTCTGGCCCGAGATGGTCTTCTTGGCAATGCCCCGATAGTCTGTGCCATTACCTACGTAACAGGTCTGCCTAGGAACTGAAGTCAGGAAATACCTGCTGAGCACTGGCCAACATGAAATCTGCCCTCCATCTCCTCTTCCAGGCTGGAGAAGGGTATGGAGGTGGCTTCCCAATTCCTCTTCCCACTTAACCTATCAAATTGGACCTGGGAATTCAACTTGTGAGTCTCTACCTGAACCAAAACCTAGCTCTGGAGACTGTGAGCTCTTTGAGGGCAGGAATCCTCTGTTGCCTTTTTGTGACCCCCACTTCTGAGCACAATGCCTAGCACATAAGTAAGTACTTAATAAATCCTTATTGACCAAATGACCATGTACTTTGTTGACCTTCCTTCATAGAATCAGAGAAAGTCAGGAAGAACACTTGGAACATAGAACATAGAATGTTAGAGCTGGAAGAAATATCTGCCCAGACACACAGGATATCAGAAATGGAAGAGACCTCAGAGTTCATTCCATCCAATCTGTAGCGCCAAAAGATTCCATTTTTCATATCTTCAACAAGTCATCACCTGGTGTTTGTTTGAAGGAGGGAGATCTTACTACTTCCTGAGGAAGCCCCATTCCTTTTCCAGATATTTCTAATTAGTATGAAGTTTTCTCTTGCATTGAACCTACCCTGTAACTCCCCACACCCAGTCTTCTTCTTTCATAGTTGTTTTTTGGAACCCAAGTGTAGAATGCTATGTTTGACCCTATTAAATTCCATGTTATTGGATTCCACTCTTCTTCTAGCTAACAAAAAAGTGTTTATTTTGGATCTTGTCATCCATTGTGTTAGTAATTCCTCCCAGTTGGGTGAAATCTACAAAAATGATAAACCTACTACCTCTGATGCCTTCATTCAGCTCACTGCTAGAAAGGTTGAACAATAGAAAGTGAAGGACAGATCCTTGAGGCACCCCACTTGAGACCTCCAAGTTGACATTGGCTTATTCATGACTACTCTTTGTAAATGATCACTTAACCAGTTCTGGATCTTTTTATCTGAACTGTCACTTGGCCTGCTTCACTCTATTTTGTTCTCCAGGGCAGCATGAGTGGTTCTACAAATGTTTTGCTGAGAACCAGGATTGTACACACTTTTATTGAAATCACATAATAAAGGAAGGAAAGAAGGAAAGTAGCAGTGGGAGAGATGGAATTAGGAAAGGAGGGGGACGAAGGAAAGAAGGAAAAAAGGAAGGAAAGAAAGATGAAAGGAAGGAAGGAAGGAAAGAAGAAAAGAAGGAAGGAAGGAAGGAAACACAGAGATTAATGGAACTTTAGAATTGCAAAGGGACAGAGAACAGCAGTATTTTTTGCTTTTTTGTTGCTTTCTAATCCATGTAGCTACTTTGTGAAATGATAAGGATTTATGTAAGAATTTCCTCTTTATTTTGTATATTTATTTGATATTTTGTTGATCATTATTGAATTTATTATTTTTTAAAAATTTTTGTTGATTTGCTAAAACCTAATAAACTCTCTCTATAATCATCCAGTCTAGTAACCCTATCAAAAACTCAATGATGTTGATCTGGCATGACCTGTTCCCTATGAACCCTTGCTGGTTCTTAGTGCTCACCATTTCCGTCTGTAAAGTACTCACAAATTATATTCCTTTTACAATATATTCAGGAATTTTGCCAGGAATCAAAGTAGATCATAGAATATAGAATGTCAGAACTGAAACAGACCTTAAGGTCTATTTTTCTTTCTTTCTACAAATAAAAAAACTGAAACTCAGCTACTAATCCAGTTACTTTGCATTGCTTCATAGATATCTGAGCCATTGAGTATTACTTCTGTCTCTGTTCCCCACTTTGAATTACTGAATAGCCCTAGATAGTAATTCTTCATGTGTGATACCTGTAACCCTCTGGGGTATCTGCAGCTTAGTAATTTTATCTCAGATGTTGTCTCATTCTCGAAGTTACATAGCAAATTAGAAGAACAAAGAACCCAGGTCTCCTGAGTCCCCATCCAGGCTCTTCCTACCTCCTGTCCCTTCATTTGACTCAGTAACACAATCATACTGACATTAACCCTTCTCCAAACTCTGAGAACTTTCATAGTCTCTTTCAGACACTCCAGCATTTTCTTATACACAGGTCTATTGTGCATTGTTCTGTGAGTATTTCCTGTGTTCAAGTCTTGTCTCTCTAGCTGATCTATGAGCTCCCCTTTGGCAGGGGCTCTGTGTTAGATATCTGTCTATGATCTAAGAATCAGGGTACATGGGGTCCAGCTCAGACTCTGTTTCTAAGTTGTTATTTATATTATATCATCATCATCATATATTATTATTATTATTATTATTACCATATTGAGCTTATAGGTTCCTAGAACTTGAGCTGGAAGGAGTTTCAGAGAACATCTGGTCTGACCACCTCATTTTACAAGTAAGGAAGCTGATGCCCAGGGAAGTTTGGTGCCTTGTTCAAGGTCACACAGAGCGTAAGCACTAGAGGTGAGATTTGAACCCAGGTCATCTGACTATAGAGTCCCTGTTCTTTCCATGTCCCACATTCCTTTCTTTCCTTATATTGCTCCTCCGTAAAAGAAAGAAGGTAGAGTAGCTCTTCTTAGAGGTTCTTTCCAATACTAACCTTCTATATTTTCTGGATTCTTTTCAGTTCTAGCACTTCATTTTCAGGACCTGTAATGAGGGTGAGGTGACTAGGGCTTTCTTCTGGGGTACTCAAATTACAGGACACTTTCAGTCCTTCAGTGATATAGAAACAACTAATCTTAGTGCCTCAGTAGCAAAAATAATTAATAATAATAGGAAGCTACCAAGTGATTATTGCCCAGCAGCCATATCCCAGATAAGCTTCTTCTTGGCTCAGCCATCCCCTGTTCCTCATGAAGTACTGGGGGCTCTGCCAGACTCAATTGTACCAAGGCATTCACTTCTTACTGCTCACTCCAGGCACCATAACAATAGTTACAACTCTATTAAGTTTTAATAGAACTCTTCCAGTTCCAACTGTCTATGTTCTATAGTCTTTTTAATAGATACTCTATTTTCCATGTTCTAAGGTCCCTCTCAGCTCTGATAGCCTATGTTCTAAGTTCTCTTCTGGCTCTGATGTTCTAGGTTCTATGGTTCTTTTCAGTTCTGATTCCTAAATTCTAAGTCCTCTTCCAGTTTTGATAATTCTATTTTCCATGCTCCAAGATCCTCTTCAACTCTGATAATCTATATTCTATGTTGCCTTCTGGCTCTGGCTTTCTGTGTGCTATGGTCTCTTTCAGTTCTAATGTTCTGTATTCTAAGTCCTCTTCCAGCTCTGATAGTCTATTCTCCATGCTCCAAAGTCCTCCTCAGATCTGATAGCCTATGTTCTATGTTCTAAGTTCACTTTAGGCTCTGATGTTCTGTGTTTTCTGGTTCCTTTCAGCTCTAATGTTCTATGTTATGAGTTCACATCCAGTTCTGATATTCTATGTTCCAAAGTCCCTCTCAGCTCTGATCACCTATATTCTATGTTCTGACTTCACTTCTGGCTCTGATGTTCTGTATTTTCTGATCCCTTTCAGCTCCAATGTCCAATACTCTAAGTCCTTTTTCAGCTTCAACATTCCATGTTTTGTGTTTGAAGGTACTATCCACCTCTGCTGTCCTATGAAGTTTCTCACAGTGCTGACATTCTATGTTCTATACTCCATTCCATCTTAAATGTTCTATGAAATGTAGAGAATTCCTTGGCTAGTGTGTTGACTTACCAATGTTGCAGTATTTCCCTGCATAGATCCCTTCACAAGCACAGATGGTCTTTCCAGTGGAGACAATCATTCTACAGACACTGTCATGGAGGCACGGGTTATTCACACAGGCTGCAGGTGAGAGCAAGTGGAAGACTCATTATACAGAGCAGGAACCACCTGAACTCCCGCAGGTTTCCTTTCTTTTCCCTCTTCTGGGGCTCTCAAGGGCTTCAGGCTGGACCTCTTGCTAGGGGTTTCCCTTACCTCCCCTCTACTCCTGCTTCCTGTTTTCTCCACCCTTACCTCTGTGCCACTTCCCTGGCTTATATGGGCACCAATCCCAGCCCTCCTATACACAAACAAATGTCTGTTAGAATCCTTCCATTTCTTCAATGCCCAGTTCAGGTGACACTTGCCTGGAGCCTTCCCTAATCCCTCAGCTCCAGGTGATCCTTCCCTCCCTCCCTCAAATCTCTTCTACTAGTTTGTGTAAACTCTGCCACTGAATATGTGCCGTATTGTAACAGGGATTATATTTATTTCTGTATGTGTCTTTTTAGTAGATAATGAAGCCCTTGAAGGTGGGAACTATGACAGTTTTCATTTGTGCATCCCTAGCACTGAGCATAGTCCCTTAATGGATATTTCTTCAGTGAAAGACCCACAATAACAGACAATCCACTTTATTGGAAAAGCGTTACCTACATGGCATGATCTGAGGTGTGTGTGGAGAAGGCTCCCCTTCCTAAACATGCTTCTCTCATCAGCCTGGGAGAAGGCCTGAAATTCCACCATTAGAGCTTCATTCTTTGGGGTTCAGCATTGTCCCCTCCAGACATCTCTTGTTCCAACACCTCCCTTGACCACAGAAAACCATTCTCCATCACTGACATGTTACTATGAATTAGTTTATTAGATTGTTTAGATCATAGTATTAGGGGAAGTATTTGTGGAAAACAGGGGACTTGAAGGAGACACAGGAACTTGAAAGTTGAGTCCGAACATGGTAGAGAGAAACTATGGGTTCGTGTCCCAGTCCCTGCCACTAGTTGCATGATTTTAGGTAAGTCACCTTTCCCTCTGAGCCTCAACTTCCTTCTCTGTAAGATGGAGGCAATAATCCCTATACTGTCTACCTAACAGATGTTGTGATGATGATGCTTAGTTCTCTGTAATGATGCTGTAGCGGGAAGCAGAGTGGGATCTGGAGGGACACCAGGACAGTCAGGACCTCCTACCATAATCAGCACTAGATTTTTAACTATCTGGCAATGTCATAATGTATCAGCATCTAGGGGTGCTTAAGCTGCCCCTCCTTTCAGCACTCAAGTTGCAAGATAGGCAAGATAATGTACAGACTAGGGCACAGAGTTCTAGAGCTCTGGTGAACGGGTGTTCTCGGGGACCTAAGAGTCAATATCCCATCGTCTGGTTTGCCCCTGCAGATGTAACCATGAGAATCACTTAAAGTTTACATGATATTTTCTAATCTCAAGGTAGATGTGACAACTGCATCTATCCAGCTCCCTTTCATGGGGAAGTGGGAAGTCCAAGAGAATGCAGTAAATTTCCAGGACCCCTCTTATTCCTGACCCCCCATGTGAATGAGAGGAGAAAGAGACACACAGAGAGAAAGAGAGAAGGGCTCCAGTCTAAAGAGTTTTCTGTCTCTGGGAAGGACTGTGCCCCTGGTGATTGATTAGGATGTAAAATCATTATTTATTAGGAGTGCAGATAGACTAGAGACCAGGCTGTGGTTTTTGCTCAGAGAAAGTAGATGAGAAAGGAAGTGGTACAGAGGTCATGCATCTTCCCAGTCTTTTCCAGCCATCCCAGCCCTTGTCATTCTCATAAAAAACTAGAGTGGTATAATGGAAAATAAAAGCATTTGTCTCACCACAGTTTTACTCAGTTCCTTTTCCATTTAGGGAAGTAGAGTCTTGGAGATATTTGCCACAGTCAGTGGAATGAGAAGAACTAAAAGCTAGAGTGAATATCTGTTATCTTTCTTTGTATCCCTAGTACTGAGCACAGTGTCTGACACATTGCAAGGAGATAAGTATGTGTGGATTGACTTATTGATGTTATAGTTGAACTAAGGATTGGAGAGACAAAAAAGGGTAAGTAACTCAAAGAAGAGTTAAAAAAAAAAAAAAGACATGCTTTAAGTCTGAGCATCTTCTATTTTCTGTGAGCATCCTGCCAGAGAAAGCTATAGTTCTCCCCTTCAGGAGACAAGTTTACTAATCACAAAATTTCCCAGTGAATGGAGGGCAAAGTAGTTGATGATCCAGAAGATAGAACATGACACCCTCTAGTGGTGCCCCCCCCCCCATTTTCTAGGTCCTCCATTAGATTGTAAGATCTTTGAGGGCAGGGATCATCTTCTTCTTATTTGTATCCCTGGTGCTTAGAAAAGTATCTGGTCCATAGTAGGTGCTTACTAAATGTTTATTGAATTGGATTGAATGAATCAAATCCCTAGTGGATGTTGGACAGGGTATTTGTTGACTCTGAAGCTAGCTGGATATCTTTACAATATGTCATATGAAACAGAGATGTGATGCCCAGCAAGGAAGAGTTGTCACATAAAGCTTGTGAGGGAGCCGCAGAGAAGTGACATTTGACTAGAAGCAAGCACAGCAGAGAGCAGTATCTGAGGCACGAATCACTCCTCCCCATGTGCACCTCAGTCCAACATGTCCTTCATATGTGTATGTACCGTGCATCACCCCATGCCTTATTAATTGGGCATGTATTTGTGGGATAGAGGAATCAAAGGTTTATAGTGGAAATGTTCTGCTGTTATTTTTATTGCCCTATTATTTTACTAAATTCCTTTACTTTGAACTAAGTATATCCCTATGCCCACTAGTAAAAATAAGCACATTAATAGGGACTCTTGAGATATTGTTTGGAGGCAATTCTGACTCACAAAATATCTAGAATCCTGGGTAGTTTCCTGGAGGTCCTTGTGAAGGGGAGGGGACAATATGATAATGGCTCCCTTTTTTATTACCCTTCTATTTCATCCAAGTAAGCTGTTTACTGAGATAATGAGGCTTAAATAGAAGTGTTTGTTTCACAGCATTCTGTGAATGGAAAGAAGAGATTTGCCAATAAGTAAAGGCGAGGGCAAGAGACCAGTAGAGGTTCATACCTCTACAGCCAAGACTTAAACCTAACTCCTGGATTCCAAATCTAGGGTTCTTTCCCAGGAGATGAATTGTAAGAGGAGTTAGTAGGTGAGTGGCAGCCAGCATAAACCTGGTTCACACTGGCACCATTCTAAGAGCAGGCAGCTAGGTGTGCATTCCAACAGTGCCACCTGGTGGCTGCATTCTAAAGTCCTTTCTAGTCCAGTCTATTAACTGTATCTAAAGTCAATTAACTCCATTTCTGACATTCTATGCTCTATTTCCTAAAGTCCTTTATAGTTCTAACATTCTGTGGTATTTCCCACCCCTTTTGTTTCTCTGTCTCATTTGGCTCACCTCCCCACCATTTATCCCCTAGCAACAGCTCTTTCCCTCCCATTTTGCTCAGTTGCCAAAGGGTAGGGAGGGGAGAGGGGAAAAATCGAGGCTACCTGTGTATCTGATCTTCTCACAGTCAATGTGACCCCTGGAGCAATTGCACCACTGTACAACCCCTTGATGGATTCGAGCCCAACTTTCATCTATGTCAAAGTACTCATAACGAGTTTCATCAAAGCATTTCTCTGTTTGGGAGGAAGAAAACATAGAAATTATGAGCAAAAATAAACCAGATCTTGTCCTAATAGCATCTGCCTTTATTCTTCCTCTTGCTAGGCTCCTTTCCCAGACGAAGCAGAAGCTAATAAGAGCTAATCACATCAGTGAGCATAGCACTGAAGGATAGTAAAGGCACATTAGCCCAGCAGGATTCAGTGCTAACAATTCATTCCTCTTGGTCAAAATCATCAATTCCCTAGGACTTAGAGCCTTAAGGGACTTCTGTAGTCCAAATCTCTCATTTTAGAGATGAGGGAACTGAGACCCAGAAAGGCTAGATTTGAACTCAGGTCTTCCTGAATCCAAGCCCAGAATGCCATCCATGTACTACTAGCTTCCTCTAGGTGCAGGTTTCAGAGAAGCTTGCTCAATTCACTTCCACTGTATTGTCAGAGCTGTGTGACATTCATCTTTCTGTGTCCTGGTTTCCTCATATTTTAAACAGGGCTCATGAGATGTATACAGTCTACTTTACAGGACTGTTGTGAAGAAAATCTAAGCGCTATAAAAATGTGAGTTATTATTAACAATGACAACAAAAATGAATGTATGTCAGAAAGTGCTGCGTTGAAAAGGGGAAGCAGCATCTGCCTCTGCCCTGTGATTTTAGTGAAAAGAGTCCCAGAGAAGGTTTCTATCTAAGACCTGAGTTTGTGTCCTAGGATCGGACAAAGTATAGTGGACTTTTTAAAGGTACAACAGTAATAATAGATATCATTTATGTAGCTCATTAAGGCTGGCAACATGTTTTACATATGTCATCTCACTTGACCTTCACAACAACCCTATGAAGGAAAAGCTACTGGTATCCCCATTTTCAGATGGAAAACCTGGGGTTGAGAGGGTTATGGTGCTATGAAGTAAGTACCTGTGGTAGGCCTCAAACTCAGGTATCCATGAGTCCCAAGGCAGTGCCCTAACCACTACATCATCCAGATAACCAAAATGTAACTTATTTTAAGAGCTGGTACAAATGTAAAGATGTCCCAATCATCTGAGGGGCACTAAATTGATCTTTCACTAAAATATCTCCTGTGTGGACCAAAGAGGCAATGTTGCTTAGTGGATAGGGGGCCTGGCCATAGGGTTCGACTCCTTTCTCTGCTCTAGGCACCACTTTAAGTCTATAAATTGCCAAGTCACAATGGCACAAGTGTATTCATCAGTGTAGGAGGGCCCTCACAATGTAGTTACAAGAACAGACCAAAAAAAATAAACCCCCAAAACTAAAATATAAGTATATGGGGAAACTGAGGCCCAGAAAACATGCAGCTAATAAGTATCGTAAGAGACTCTCAAACCCAGGTCTCTTGTCTTCCAACCTGGTGCTTCTTCTACCCTGTCAAACTGACCCTCCTATCATCCAAAACCTAGCACCTTCTCTTTTGCCTGCCCATCATTCCCAGGTCCCCAAGCTGTTCTTCAGGGCTGGGAGTGGGGGCAAAGGGCTCCTTACCCATTTCACAGTCTTTCCCGGTGAATTCCTCAGGGCAGGCACAGTGGTAGGAAGTGGAATCTTGGGAGTTGGAGCAGGACCCTCCATTTCTGCAAGGACTGGAGGCACAGGAGTCCAGGCTGCCTGGAAGACACAGAGACGTAAACTGGGGGCTTTCTTCATCTTGTTCTCTCCTTCACTTCCCTCTCTCAAGCGTTGCCTATGAACTGGCAATTCTATTGGCTTCTGGTTAGACATGATGTTTTGTCCATGTAGAAAACTCTCCTTTCAGGATCTCAAAGATCTGGTTTGTTGGAGCACAGGGGTTGAGACTGACCTTATACCAAGATGGCAGAAGGGGGCTCATCTTTGTGAGCGAGGAGAAATAGATTCATAGCTTTATTATTAGAATGGGCCTTAGCAATCACACCAACCAATTCCTTCTACTTCAGTAGAATGTAAGGCCCTTAGGGGCAGTGGAAATTTCATTTCTTTCTCATTAGAGATACCTAATATCTGGCACAGTGCTGGGCATGTATGCAGGAAGTATTTAATAAATGTTTGTTGAATTGACTTAAATTTTACAAACGGAATTGTGATTCTGGGGTGAAAAGTGACTTGTTCAGGGCCACACAGCTAGTAACTCAAATCCAGGACTTCTGAGTCTGAATGTCATCCTTTTCCCACTCAACTGTAGGTCTGTTGACCAAAAACATCTCCCTCCATAGAGGGACCTTCTGCAGTGTAAGAAATCCTGCAGTGTGAGCATCTTCTAAAGCAGGGGTTTGTTTGGTTTGTTTTAAATTTTTTAATTTTATTTTACTTTCATTTTCACATTCTCTCCCTCCCTCCACCCCCTCCTCAACCAACTGAGAAGGCAAGAAACATGATATGCCTTATACAGTCATGTAAAATGTATTTCTGCTCTAGCCATAGTCTGAAAAAAAAAAAAGCGAGAAAAATAAAGGGGAAAAATGTGCTTCAATCTCTACTCTGAGTCTATCAGTTCTCTATCTGGAGGGGGATAGCATTTTATATCATGAGTTCTTTGGAGCTGTGGTGATTCATATTGATTAAAGTTACTAAGTCCTTCACAATTAATTATCCTTACAATATTATAAAGATGCATGAGATCTTTTTTTGAATGATAACTACATTTCTCCGTGATAGATTTCTTTTGTAATTCTATTTATTTTATTTTATGCATTTTAAAACATTATTTTGGGAAAGGCTTCACCAGACTGCCAAAGGGGTCAATGACACAGAAAATGTTAAGAATTCCTGCTCCAAAGTATGTAGCATAAGGAGTATGATCGGTCCATCACACTCAACACCTAAATATCAGATGACTTGTTTCCAAGTGAGGAGTGATGATGTCTAGAAGAGGGCCTTGAGCACTGGTGGAGGGAAGGGCCAATGATGTGGGAAGGAAGGGACTATGGGGACCACCAAAGGCAAACTTCTCCTAAATAGTAACATTTTTTCTGGGGCCTGAACTTGCAGGAGAGACAAAGGATTCTGGGTCAAGGAATCTGTCTAGCCTAGGTGCATTTTAACACTGTCCCTTAAACAAACACAGGCACTCATGCACACAAACACAGAGAGATGTTCAAAAGAGGTAGTAAGTTATTGTTGTTCCTGTTAGTCTTTAAATGGAAGCCAGAATGCTATTTATAAGTGTAACCTTTCACCCAGCTCCCAGACCATGAGTTTACATAGAACAAGTTCGGTCTGGGGGTTGGTTCCTTCTAAAACATTTTCTCTTTGGTCCTTTTGCTTTCACCAAATTTCCTCTGGGAAATTTCAGAATATAGATGAACCATAACTAGGTCTATCTCCCTGTATGTGACTAAATGGATCTCCCTTTACTATATAAGCATTCAAGTTAATAACAGATACATTGGGCAAGGACAGCCTATATTCTACCCTACCGGTAATGCAGAAAACATATAAAAGACTCAGTAATCCATAAATAATTGATACAATAGTCCTGCCTCTCTAGTGAATCCTACTTTTTCCCCAAGATCCTAGAATTCTCCAAATTCTTAGTACCACTGTGTGCTTGAGATTGTAATAAACCACCGTTCTGGTGGAGAGACTCACTATAACCCCCATAAGGTATCCGAAGTTAGGATGTTACCCCAATAATTTGAATTCCCACCCTCCTTTCCCCTCCTTTTCTCAAGGACAAAGGACTATGTATAGCTCAACAGGAAATACCCTGATATTCCAGTGAGTTCTACTTTCACTCCCACAGATTCATACATAATGTTATGGTATTACCCTAAAAGGGAAACAAAACTTTCTACCTGGAGCTCATTGAGGAACTAGTTTCACTTGAGTTACCTGCGCTATCTGAATAACATGGTGACAGGGTAGGACAATGCCCAACTCTTTTGGTTCACACTTCCTCTTTAAACTCTGGGCTGCCTCTCAATCTTCAGGAGCCATATATGTGATCCTCTTCTCTCCAAAGAGGTTGACATTGTGTAAGAAACCTCCTTTTTCTGGCCAGAAGACTGGATTCTGGCATTTGGACTGTCCAGGTGCTCCACTGTCTTGTATGTAAGAGGCTCTCCATGGCTGACAGATGTCTTGCGAAGGTTTATACCTCTCTTCTCTTGGTATTCCAGTACTGTCCTGCTTTCTAACATCTCTTTGCGTAAGAGATTTCCATCCCTGGGACTCGGGTATAGGATGGTCCAACAGTCCCACAGAGCTATGCTAGTACACGGGTAACCCTGGAGACCAAAATCTACTTTCAGGTCTCTAGTGTCTTACCTATGCTCAGAAAAAAAGGAAATAAAATAGCCTCTAGTTCGGTTGTGTGTGGGTCAGAAACCCCACTTACCCAATCAAAGGAAATGCAGAAGAGCACTTGCGGCTGGACAGGAATATTTATTTTTTTAAATACCCTGGAAGCACGGAGGGACCCCTCCCCGATGAATGTCCGAAGAAAAAGAGAAAAAGCCCCTCCAGGTGCCCTCTTTTTAAAAGAACTTGAGAGCCATAAAGTCATAAAAAGTACATTCTTTCTGTCATATCTAACTTCTATTGGGTGAGAGCAAGGGTACAGACTCCGCGCAGGGAAAGTCAAAGGTGTCTCTGACTTCTCATTGGAGGAGGGGCAGAGTCTCGTTTCAGCGCGAATTTAAACAAAGAAAAATTTGTCCCTCTGTCCCGCTATCCTTTGCTTCTGCTTGAGCAAAAGGTGGGGCGCACAATCTTACGTAGGGAGGCAACTCCCGTCGGCTATTGATTTGTCCCCACCCTATTCCCAAACAAAAGTTCTGGTCTGCTTCTCCCAGCCTGTTCCCAAAACAAAAAGTTCCCATCTGCATTCCTGTAATTAAATGAGACCGGTCTGCTGCTAGCCCACTCTAAACAAATTTCTGATTTGCATTCTAATGCTGTTTTTTGGAGAGTCTCAACTTAAAAGCTCTCCCCATTCAGTTGTTTCAGTTGTGTGCAACTTTTCACAACCCCATTTCATGTTTTATTGGCAAAGATACTGGAGTAGTTCGCCGTTTTGTTCTCCAGCTCATTTTACAGATGAGAAAACCAAGGCAAATAGGGTTAAGTGACTTGCCCAGGGTCACACAGCTAGTAAATATCTGAGGCCCAATTTGAACTCAGGAAGATGAGTCTCCCTGACTCCAAGCCTAGTGCTCTATGGGCTCAATTCTGTGGGGAAGTCTTGCAGAAAATGGTGCCTCTGTGGGAGCACAACAGTTCTTCCCTATTCTAGACCAAGTCAACCAATTCATCCTCCAAAGAGATTTTCAAAGAAGTCTCCATCTTAAACATGGCATCACTCGATCTGTCCCCACAGATCCCTTCACTCTTCCCAGGGTAGTCTGTGGCCATGGTCAGCCCCTGACAAGACCAGAAGTCTGAAACAAAGACTAATTTTCTTTCTTGGGAAGTTGAAATCACCCAATAAACCAAGAAATGCTGGAGAGGGGATTTCTCTCTGAGTAATTTCTCCCCAGGTTCCACGTGAGTTCCCTTTCAGTTCTAAGATTCCATGACTCTGACTCATATGCAAACAAGACAGGCTCACACTTGCACAATTGTCCACACACAGAGCTGCTTACAAGCGCAGGTATATACAATAAACACACTTGGATACAGATGGATGCAGCAAATACCCAGACAAGCTCTCATCTGCTTATATAAGAGTGCACCAGCCCACACCATTTGCATGAAGAGGATCATAGGTTTGGAGCTGGGTGGGACCTTAGAGATAGTTAGTACAACCCTTCATCTTACAGATAAGGAAACCAAGGTCCAGAGAGAGTAAGTGACGAGGGTCACTTAGAAACAGAGCCCAGGCCCTCTCACTCAAAATCCAGCTCATTCCGCTACAACAGTGGTTCTCAACCTGTGGGTCGAGACCCCTTTGGGGGTCGAATGACCCTTTCACAGAGGTCACAGGGGTCACCTAAGACCATTGGAAAACACATATTTCCAATGGTCTTAGGAACCTCCTTTATCTGTCTCCAGGCGGGTCTGCCCACATGCAAACATGCCCACATACAACTATTAAAGGGTCACAGCATTAGGAAGGTTGAGAATCATTGCACTACACTGACCCTCTCATTTTACAGAACAGGAAACTGAGGCCCAAGAAAGGAGAAAAGTCTTTGCCCAGGGTCACACAAGAATTAGCCCTAGAGAGGGGATTCAGAGAAATCCAGCTCCTCCCATGCCAACACCATGTACTTTTCATTGCTTGTACCACAGATGGAAAACACACACACAGGCCAATGCATGAACCTGTATGGGTATGTCTGTGCATGCACCAAACACAAAGATGTGCACACGGACACACACTCACCACGGATGCTGACACGGGGATACATGGACAGGAACTCACACAGTCCTCCTCATTTTTATAACTCAGGGTCTAGTCCCTTAGACAGGCTATCTATCAGGTGGGCTGTATGCTCCTAGCCCTGTCCCTGATGGGAGCTGGCGTACATTCTCAGATATGACCACCAGATGACAATGTTGGCTCACAAATGTCTAACACAGCAGCATATTTACATATACCTACTCTGTCTCTGTCTCTGTCTCTCTCTCCCTTCCTCCCTCCCTCTCTTTATCTTGAGCACTCCTTACCTGGGACTTTAGGCAAGTCATTCACTCTCTCTGAGTCTCAGTTTTCTCATCTGTAAAAGGGTTGGACAAGATGACCTAGAAAATCCCTTCCAGCCTTAAATTTATGACTGCTACCCCAAGTCAGTGCTTCATCAATATCTGTTGAATGAAGGAATGGTCCCTTTAGAGTGACCCAAGTCCAACTCAAAGAGCTCTTGGTGTCTGTCTCTAGACATAGCTTTTAGGAGGACTAATCTAGACCATTCCCAAACAGGCCAGTGGTTAATAATTTCTTGTACTTACAAGGCCTTTTATGTTTTTCAGTGAGGTTTAAAAAAACAAAAACAAAAACAAAACCACATACCTTAGAGCAGCGGTTCTCAACCTGTGGGTCGCGACTCCTTTGGGGGGGGGTGTCGAACAACTCTTTCACGGGGGTCACAGGGGTCGCCTAAGACCATTGGAAAACACATATTTCCAATGGTCTTAGGAACTGAGACACTGCTCCTCTATCTGTCTCCAGGCGGGTCAGATATACCTACATACGAGTATTAAAGGGTCGCTGCATTAGGAAGGTTGAGAACCACTGCCTTAGAGGCAGAGAAGGAAGGAAGAAAAGAAGGAAGGAAGGAAGGAAGGAAGGAAGGAAGGAAGGAAGGAAGGAAGGAAGGAAGGAAGGAAGGAAGGAGGGAGGGAGGGAAGGAAGGAAGGAAGGAAGGAAGGAAGGAAGGAAGGAAGGAAGGAAGGAGCAAGGAAGGAAAGAAGGAAAGAGAGGGAGAGAAGGAGAAAGGAAGAAGGAAAGGAAGGAGAAGGACAGAGAGAGAGAGGAAGGAAGGAATGGCAGGAGGGAAGAAATAAGCATTTATTAAACACCTATTATGTTCCAGGCACCATGCTAAGCACTTTACAAATATTACTTCATTTGAACCTCACAACAACTCTGGGAAGGTAAATGCTATTATTATCTCCATTTTACTGGAATTTCTTGGAAAAACTGAGGCACAGAAGTGTTAAGTGACTTGTCCAAGATCACACAGCTAGTAAATATCTGAGGCAGGATTTGAACTTGGGTCTTCCTACCTTCATGCCCTATGCTGTAGCCATCAAGCCACCTTACTCTCAACAGAGTGGAGGACATTTGGAGAAGAGTTATGCTTTAGGGGAGATGATGAGTTCTGTCTGGGATAAGTTGAGTTTGAGATACTGATAGAACATCCACATTTAGACATCCAGCAGATAAATAGTAAGGCAGGGCTGTAGTTCAGGAAAGAGATTAGGGCTGGGTACGTGGATTTGGAAGTTATCTATGTAGAGATGGTAACTGAAGCCATGGAAATTGATGAACTCACCATGAGAGAGACTAGGAGGAGAGAAGAAGGGCTTGAGGGACACCTTTGTTTGTGTGGTGTGAGACTGGTGATAAATAAGAGACAGGAGGACAATCAAGAGATCAGCATCACAGAAGCTAAGGGAAGACAGAGTATCCACAAGGAGGAAAGACTAGTTTGTGGGGTCGAAAAATGTAGTCCCAGTGGATGAGAAGTGAGAAAAGGCCATTGGATTCAGCGGGTAAGAGATTACTGGCCATCTCAGACAAAGTTCTAACAGTAGGATTGGAAGCCTGGTTGCAAAAGGTTGAGAAGTGTGTGGGTGGTGAGACTATAGAGACAGTAAGAATAGGAACTTGGCACAGAACAGGATGGTTATAGGTTAATAGCTTGAGGAGAAGACAAGGTCAACTGAAGTTGTTTGCTTTTTAAAAAAAATTTATTAGGATGATGGAGACCTGAGCATGTGGGTAGGTAGCTGAAAAGGACCCAGTAGAAAGAGATTGAAAATTAAAAAGAAGGTGGAACCTCTCTCTAGGGTCAACTTCATAGTATTAGTAGTAAAAATAATAACAATAGGCATTTACATAATGCTTTAAGGTTTAGGGAGTGCATTACAAATATCTCATTTTATCCTCACAACAATCTTGTGAAGTAGATGCTATTATTTCTCCTATTTTACAGATGAGGAAACTGAGGCAGGTAGTGGTTACATGGTTTGCCCAGGATCACACAGCTGCTAAGTGTCTGAAGCTGGATTTGAAATCAGGTTTCCTGACTCCTTGGCTCTATTACTGTACCACTTAGCAACCTGTAGTCTCAGTAAAGGTTGTCTGACATAAAGGATAACACTATAAGTAAATGAGTAGAGCAAGGAACAGTCTGTCAGATCTATGGAGAAGGGAAGAAGTTGTGACCAAATAAGAGACAGAGAGTATTACAAAATGTAAAATCATTTTGATTATATTAAATTCAAAAGCATTTGCACAAACAAAACCAATGCAACCAAGATTAGAAAGAAAGCAGAAAGCTATGAAACAATCTTTACAGTCAGTGCCTCTGATAAAGGTCTCATTTCTCAAATATATAGAGAACTGAGTCAGATTTATAAGAATACAAGTCATTCCCCAATGGATAAATGGTCAAAGGATATGAACAGGAAGTTTTCAGATGAAGAAATCAAAGCTACCTATAGGCATATGAAGAAGTGCTCTAAATCACTTTTGATTAGAGAAATGCAAATTAAAACAACTCCGAGGTACTATTTCATAACTATGAGATTGGCTAATATGACAAAAAAGGAAAATTATAAATGTTGGCGAGTATGTGGGAAAATCAGAACAGTAATGCATTGTTGGAAGAGTTGTGAACTGATCTAACCATTCTGGGGAACAATTTGAAACTATGCCCAAAGGGCAACCAAACTGTGCAAACCCTTTGGCCTAGCAATACTACTACTATGTTTGTATCCCAAACAGATCATAAGAAAAATAAAAGGTTGGATTGCAAAAATAAGTTGAGTGCAAAATATTTATAGCAGCCCCTTTTCACGGTGGCAAAATATTAGAAATTGAGGGGATGCTCATCCATTGAGGAATGACTGAACAAGCTGTGGTATATGAATGTAATAGAATACTATTGTGCAGCAAAAAATGATGAACAGGCAGATTTCAGAAAAACCTGGAAAGACTAGGGTGAAATGATGCAAAGTGCAACGAGCAAAACCAGGAAAACATTGTACTCGGCATCTGCAACATTGTGTGATGATCATCTGCAAATGATTCAGCAACACAAGGATCCCAAACAAGTACAGGACTCAGGAAGGAAAATGCTGTCCACATCCAGATAAAGAACTGATGGACTCTGAATGCAGATTGAACCATACTTTTTTTCACTTGATTCTTTTTCAGTTTTTTCCTTTTGATCTGTTTCTTCTTTCACAACTGTGATTAATATGGAAATATGTTTACATGATAGCACACGTCTGTCATTGCCTGTCATTTTAGGAAGAGGGGAGGTGAAGGAGGGAGGGAGAAAAATTTAGAACTCAAAATCTTGTAAGAATGAATGTTTAAAATGGTCTTGACAAGTAATTGGGGAAAAAATGCTATTAAATGTTGTCTGAGACAGTATTAGCTTTTTTTGGCTGCCAAATCATACTGTTAACTTATATTAAACTTTTGTTGTTATTTATTGACCAATTGTGGCCAACTCTTTGTGACCTTGTTTGGAGTTTTCTTTGCAAACATACTGGAGTGGTTTGTCATTTCCTTCTCCAGTTCATTTTACAGATGAAGAAACTGAGGCAGAGTTAAGTGACTTGCCCAAGGTCATACAGCTAGTAAATGTCTGAGGCCAGATTTGAACTCAGGAAGATGAGTCTTCCTGACTCCAGACCCAGCACTCTATCCAATGTGCCACATATCAAGCTTGCAATCCACTAAAACCAGGAGATCTTTTTCAGACAAATTGTACTTGTGAGCTTTTGAGTGCCCAAGTGTAAGACAACATTTATCCTTATTAAATTTTGTCTCATTAGATCTGGCCCACTGTTTTATCTTGTCAAGATATTTTTGCATCCTGACTCTGGCGTGACCCTCCCAGTTTTGTGGTTTATGCATCTGTGCCTTTATTCAAGCCATCAGGCACTTAGGGAATGCCCAGGTCCCAAAGCAATTTCCTTTTAAACATTCACCATCAAACCATTAATGACAACTCTTTGGGTCAGTCATTCATTCACCAGGTTCTAAATACTCCTAAGCAAATGGTCAGCTACCATACACTCTCTCTTTTCCATAAGAAGAGCTTCATAGACCTTCTTGAATGCTTTGCTAAAAACATAGGTAAAGGGGTGGCTAGGTGGCCCAGAGAATAGAGTACCAGCCCTGGAGTCAGGAGGATCTGAGTTTAAATGTGACCTCAGACACTTAATACACACTAGCCGTGTGACCTTGGGCAAGTCACTTAACTCCAATTGCCCTGCCTTGCCCCTCCAAAAAAAAAAAGCGAATGTGTGTGTGTGTGTGTGTGTGTAGGTAAATTCTATGTATAGCATTTCCTGATTTGACAGCCCAGTTATCCTGTCCCAAAAGGAAATGGAGTTAGTCTTCTGAACGAAGCTATAGCTGTTTTTTGGGACTACCACTTTTTTATCTAAATTTTCACTAGTCATTGCTTTACTAACACATCCTAGAATTCTGGCAATAATTTAAGGCCAGCTCACTGGTCTGTATTCTGCAGGCTTCATTCTCTTTGCCTCCACCCCCACCTTTTTGAGGGGTGGGGAGGGGGGAGCAGCTTATTTGCCCTTCTCCAGACCATCATACCTGACGGAGGTGCTGCCAGCACATTTGTCAACTCTTTTAGGACCTTGGTATGTAATTCATCTGGGTCTAATTACTTGAAATCAGTGTTCTCACTATTTTCCTGCTTATCTTGAGTATCTACTCCCTATTAGTTATTTTTCTTCTAACCTTCCAGTCCAAAAATAATTCTCCTTGGCTGGAAAAAAAATAAACAAACAGAAGAAAAGAGCAAGTTTAATAGTTCTGCCTTGTTTCTCCATAAATTAAGCAGATAAAGGTTGACTAGTCTTCTAGGATGTTGTAGACAGGATTTCTGTTCAAATCTGAGTTTGATTGAGTGACTCTGAGATTCTATAACTTTAATATACTGCTCACTCTGCCCAAGTGCCTGAGATTCCACCATTAGAGCTCAATTCCTTTGATTTCTTCTTCCTGTAAAGATTTCTGGAAAGTAGTAATATGTCAAACTCATTTAAACTAAGATCTAAGTTCTAAAAATGTGAAAGCTGGAAATGAGTCTTAGAATACAGACTGTCTGAGCTGGATTGGGTCTAGAACAAATGTGGTGGTCATTTTTTCTCTTCTCTTCCCTCCACTCTTTTGGCATGTGGCAATTCTAGGGTATATTCAGCATCTCTTACCCAACCAGAAATATGGTGGGAAGTGGCCCTGGGTAACTGGAATAGACCTTGCCTAATCATGCCCAGAAAAACCCACATTCCTACAATTGTCCTCAGAGACAATTGGAGAGAAATTGGGTCAAGTTTTTTATGTTAGTGGGATTTAATGACATGGGTGGGAAACACATCACATCAGACAGTGAAGTTACCCAGTCTCATATGTGTTGCTGATGAAAGAAACCAGTTTAGAGATTGAAAGGGTGAGAGGATGTTGCTCCTGATTCTAAGGCAAACTTTTGAGAGGCTAGAGGCTTTAAAAATTATAATATAAAGGAAAGGGTTCAAAGAAGAAGCAATGTGATCTAGAACTATAATTCAATCAATAACCATTTATTAAGTGCCTGCTGTAGAGGCAAAAGACAGTCCCTGCCCTCAAGGAGTTTACAGTCTAATGTATCTTCTGCCATGACAGAGGTTGAAATACTCCACCTCTGCTAAACTGAGATGGGGACCCATGCCAGAAATCACCTTCTCTGAAAAAGGGGGCCACTAACACCGATGACTGGCAGCTGCAGAGAATACCAGGTAATGAGGGGAGCTTGTCTCTCCCTGCTGATAGTTGTGAAGTGCTGTAGGAGGAGAGATGGCTGGAATCATCTGTTGCAAACTGCATACACTGGCCTATAAGAATGGATGAGCTGAAGAGCCATGAATGGCACCACTACCTGTAGGGACATCCATGACTATGAGGGACAGACCTTCTACAGGCCTCTGGCAAGTGCTAACAATGTCTATGAGCTCAATTTGTTACTTTGACCAATTAAAAAAAATCAACCCTTCCTTGCTTCATTCTTTGTGAACCATATGCTTGCAAGGGAGATGCTTGATGGACTCATATAATGAAGTCCCCAGATTTTCTTGATGGGAACAGTAGGCAAGGGACATGAGAAATGTTCCCAAGTGTCCGCGAGCCTTTCAATTGATGTGAGAGAATATGATATTTGAGTTAAGCTGTGAAATGTCTACCCCAAGCACCCAAGCACCCACGATGAGAGCTCTAGGGACAAAGGTGTGATCAGCACTAGAGTCTCCTGGCTCCAGTACAGGGTTCCTTCTCATTGCATTAGATTACCCCCATTTTCTTTCTGCAATGGCTAAAGGCACAAAGGGTCTCACTGGGGGAGATGCTGAGAAACATCTTCTGAGAAGAAGTCATAGGCAGGGGAGGGAGGAGGATTCTGTGACTCCCTTCCCCCACTACCCTCACAATGCTGCTATTGGCTGGCCCTGAGTCCTTGCTTCCAAGTCTCTGTGGAGGGTCTTTGTATGTCCCCTGTGCAGAGAGGCCTCTGTTCAGGAACTGAAGGTCTCTTAGTATCCTTGACTAGTTCTGAACTGATCTGGCCCTGTTTTGGCAGGCAGGGCCCTCTCCCCACCTCTTACCCCATCCGCTACTGCAAACCAGCAGGCCCAGGCCAGAAGACCAGGGAGTCTGTTTCCCTTAAACTTAAAAAAAAAATAAATGCTGACATTGTTTTCAATCTTCTTTTAAACCAGCTCTTCTTCCCCCTCCCCCTTTTCCCCGCAGGCAGGAATGGTACAAGAAAAGGTGGTTTGGTCCAGGAAGAATCTTTTTAAAAAACATTAACTGACTCCTTCAAGGTAAATCATTAATGGGAATTGGCAGAGACTTCACCCAGACCCAAGAAGTAACAGGATTTCCCTTGGCCACCAGCTTAGCAGAAAGAAGACTAATTTGTGTGTGAGAAAGCCACAGGGAAACACAGCCAACTGACTCCGGGGCCCACTTTGAAATAACTGACTGCCCATTGAGCCGATGCTATAGTACAGTTTGGCACCTGACAATTTGGGCACACTGCGCCAGCATTTTGGCAGCCTCCAAACTCAACATGATTTTACAGGGTGACACAGAAAACAAAAATCTAAGGTACTAAAAGAGGCAGATCCCTCCAGACCAAGGGAGGTGACAGTCCTCTCATCCTCTGTCCTCATCAAACCACCCTGGCATATTGCGCTCAGCTCTGGGTATCATATTTTTATGAAGGGCATTAACAAACTAGGGTATGTCTGGAGGAAGGCATCTAGAATGGAGAGGAATAGGAAACCAGACCAGGATTGGTTAAGGAGATCAGGGAGTACAGTATAGGCTGGAGAAGTAAAGACTTAAGAGGAGCATAAGAAATGTCTTAGAATTGTGCCCTAGTAGAGAGACTAGATTTGTTCTTCTGGGTCCCAAAGAAGAGGAAAAAGGAACAATACAGGAAGTTATGGGCCAGGTGATTTCAATGACATAGAAGGAAAAACTTGCTAAAAATTAGAATTATCCTATCATGAAAGAAGATGCTTCTGAAAGCAAATTCCTCCATCACAGGGGATCTCATAGAGAAAAAGATGGGTAATCATTTCAGAGGGGAGGTTGCAAAGAGGTTTTCTGTTCAGATAAAGGCTAGGCTAGAATACCTCTGTGGTTTCTTCCAGGCCCAAGTGTGATTCCAGAATTTTTTTACTCTGATACTTGGAGTGGGGGGTGGGAGTGGAGGTCTATGAGCTCATTGATAGGGATGCTCTTTGTACCTCGGCAAAATCAAGCCCCACTAGGCCTTCTGACCGTGGGAAAATCTTGCCTATGTCTTTCTAGAAATCCTCCATAAAAGATCCAGGCCTTTCTCTAGTTCTTTTAATATTTTGTGAGCCCGAGCATCACTCTTAGGCTGTCCATCTGGTATTTTTTACTCCCACTACATAACCAGCCCACATCATTCTCCAATTATACATATCCTTGATGATGTCTTTCATGCTAATTTTTACATACAGGTCATTGTTAATCACACTTACAAAAGAGCCAACTTACAAATACCACATATTGGTGGGTCACCTATAGTTGTGAAAGTGTGATGCTTTAGCAACTGTAGAATTCAATGATTCAGTCATATCACATCATGGAGGAGTTAATGGTGTTAAAAGAGGGTAGGGATTTTTTTTTCCTTTTTGTATAAGTGTGTCAGGGAGAAGCTTGGCCTCACTGAAGGTACCATTATCTCCACAGTGGTCTGTTTGCTTATGTACATAGTGAGCAGTGCATGTTGAGATGGGTGAGTATCCCATGAAATTCCTCTTCTTTCTGCCTCTGTGTACCCAGTGAAGCCAGTTCCTCCAAACTCTTTTCTACCTGTGAGTTGTTGATCCATTGAGATCTCTCTCAGTTTCACTTAAAGCAAGAATGACTGTGCATTTGGCACAGAGGATCCAAAAATGAAAAGACAGTATGGCCCCTGCCCTCAAGGACTGTGAAAGCATTTGGGAGGGATATGTGTATGCATACATTCAAATAAGTAGACTGTGATCTGAGCAAAGGAGAATACCAAGTAAAGCGCTAAAGAAATCTAATTTGCATCTCTTGCCTTATCTGGGCATGTCAAGTCCCAGAGATCATTTTCATCTGGGTGTATGTTGTAGAGTTGTGGACATATGTGCAGTCAGGAAGACCCAAGTTTCAAATCCTGTCTGACACTTACTAGCTGTGAGACCCCAAGCAAGTCACTCAACCTTTCTGAGCCTGTGTGTCCTCATTTGTAAAATTAGGAAAATACCACCTCTTCTACAAGGATGCCATGAGGTAGAGCTATAAAACACTCTGCAAACTTTAAAGTGCTACATAAATATGCACTATTATTATTACTAGCGAACTCCACAAAGGCAGAGACTTCGTTTTATCTAAGCTCTGCTGCTGCCTTAGCCCTAGCAAAGCAGGGTTTTGCACACAGTAGGTCAGTCAATAAGGATTTATTAAGGGCCAACTATGTGCAGGGCCCTGTGCTAAGTGGTAAGGGACTACAAAGAAAGGCAAAAGACATAGTTCCTGCCTTCAAGGAACTTCCAGTCTAATGTGGGTGGTTAATAAGTGCTTGCTATAGTTTCCCTTAGGGACCCATGCCACCCCCCTTGCTGCCTATAAGGAACTAACCACCTACATCCTCTCATCCAGGAGCTTAGCAGTACCTGTCTACTCACACCTTACACCAATGAGAGGGAACCTTATTTACTTGTGTTCTCTTTGGGCGCCATGATGCAATATCCCCACCTCCGGTCCCGGTCATAATTGTGTGTGGTTGCGCACCTGCAAGCAAGAGAACATACATTGTGATCTGAGAAAAGTCAGACAATCTGAGCCCATTGGGACATGAGGTCTCTGATTTTTCTGTGTTCTATTTTTTTAGTCTATTTTACCACCTTTTATGATCAATTTTTCTTAAAAGTCCATTCTGGTGCGTCACCATCTGGCCCCAAATTACTTTTCTGGTCTTTCCTCTCATAGCACATAAATCTTCTCCAGACAAGATATTATCTTCCTCTTCACCACTTCTACACCCTCTTATGCTCCATCTCCCACCGGACATAACCTCTAACTCAACAAATCCCTCCTGGATGTGTACTCTGAATTATCTATTTGCACTTACTTATCTCTATCTATCTTCTATAGATAAAGAGATAGATATAGATGGACAAAAATGAAATAACTCTTGCCCTCAAACAGCTTACATTCTAAGGGGAAATGCATATAAAGATACAGCCAACTATAGATTATCTATCTACCTATTTAATCTATCTGTCTGTCTGTCTGTTGTACTCTGCCCTCTCCCTAACCTACTTAGATGGAAGTCCCAAAGGAGGAACGATAGAATTTTTGTCTTTGTATTTCTAGAGGCTGTCACAATGCCTATCGCACAGTAGGTACTTAATAAATACTTGTTTAATTAAATTGAATTGAATTTTGCAGTTGAAAAAGCCCTCCGCTGGGAATCAGACAACCTGGGTTCTAGTACTGGCCCAGTGTGATCTTGGTCAACTTATGGCTTCTCTGGGTCTCAGTTTCTTCATCTTTCAAAAAGGAGGGATGGGACTAGGTGGTTACTAAAGATCCTTTCAGTTGTGATAATCTATGAGCCTAGGGAATTAAGGATGTTATATAGGAAATTTACAATCACATATAGGTTGGATTAGATGCCTTCTGATGTCCTTTCTAACACTGAAATTGTATGAATCTGTGAGGCCTTCTGATGTCCTTTCTAACACTGAAATTGTATGAATCTGTGAGTCTATGAATTATGTAGAGCCTCTCTCTGTGTATTTCTGTGTCACTCTCTCTCTCTGTGTCTCTGTCTCTCTCTCCCACGCCCTCTCCCTCACTCTCCCCATTTCTCCTTCCTCCTTCCCTCTCTTCAATTTGTTAAGTACTCAACTTTTCCAAGCCTCCCCTCCTATTTCTAGCCTTGTTATCTGAGCTTTCTAAGCCTGGGGGCTCCCTGAGCTGCATCTCTTGCCTTATCTGGGCATGTCAAGTCCCAGGATTCATGAACTGTTGCCCAAGAAGTGGAATCTTAGCTTTCTTGGCCAATTCTATTTCTTGGCTTGGCCCAAAGAGGACAAAGTAGGGGCCAAATGTCTAAGGTTTTGTGCCACATCTTGTATTATAAATAAATTGTATGGGGGTGGGGGCATTGAGAGGAGGTAGTGAAGAGAGAAGCCTCATGCTGGTTTTTGCCAAGATAGTTTTAATTTTCAGTTCTCTAAAGCCTTCCTGTGACTTCTCTGTCTCACAGAAAGTCTGTATAAATGTGGAAACCCCAAGTAAAGGGTGTTTTCCAGATTTACCATCCCATAGATACATTAGTCACCTACTGTCTCGAGGCTGTATAAGGGTCCATATCCCTCAAAAAAATAACTTTGTCATTTGTCTTATTTACACTGATCTCCATGCTTAGAGTAGATGCCCCTACTTCTATCCTAATGGGACAGCTAGGTGGATAGAGTACTGGGCCTGGAGTCCGGAAGAGTCAACTTCCTGAGTTCAAATCTGTCCTCAGACACTCACTAGCTGTGTGACCCTGGACAAGTCATTTAACCCTCTTTGACTCAGTTTCTTCCTCTGTAAAATAAGTAGAGATGGAAATGGCAAATCACTCTAGTATCTTTGCCAAGAAAATCACAAATGGGGTCACCAAGAGTTGGACATGACTGAAAACAACACAACAACAACAACAACAACAACAACAACAACATCTCCATTCCAGTCATTAAAATTTTTCCTTTCCTTCAAGGACAGTTTGGATGCCACCTTCTCCCTAGCCTTCTAACCCCCAACAAATGAAATTTCTCCAGACACTGGACCTGTCTTCTACATATCTCACTCTCCTTCGTATTATAATTAATTGTCTACATGTCATATTCCCCTTCCCTCATTGGAATGTAAGCTTCTTGAGGGCAGGGATTATGTCACTGTGCATATGTGTGTTCCAGATACTTTGAGCAGAGCAGGAGATTAATATTCATAAAGGTTCATTATAGCATGTTATATCCTGTCTCTCCCATGGTGTTGCTTAACATAGGAAGGGGTGAGCCTTCTTAGGAAAGACTTGAAGGATTGGTTATAAAAGGCAGAAAGTAATAAGGTAGTGAAGGCTGGACTGACCTACCATTTCTTCAGGGACCCAGCATTAGAGGTGCAAGAATGGTGCATCCGGCCACCATAGCGGAAAGGAAATCTGCATAGCTGACCATCCTCGGTGAACACTGGAAGACACAAAGGAAAAATCCAACAAGGGTTAGGCATCACTTCTGACACTAACCTCAGAACTAATCAGAGAGCAGAAAGATGAGGTCTGCTATGTATCAGTCCTCGTCTACATTACCTATATTTCCCAATATTCCTCACTCACATAATCATAGAATTTTACTCATAGACTTTCTTTTGTTTTTTAATTTTAACTTTTATTTATTTTAGTTTACATCATTCATTTCCACGAGATTTTGAGTTACAGATTTTCTCCCCATCTTTCCCCTACCCACCACTCCAAAACAACCATCCCATTGTATAACCCCTCCCCCAATCTATTCTCTCCTATGTCTTCCTCTATCACCCCTCTGATTTTCCAGTAAGGCAGGATGGATCTCCCTATCACAGTGCCTGTATATCTTAAGTCCCAGTTGGATGTAGTTAATAATGTATATATACATATATATTTTTAACATTTGATTATAGAACTTTAAATTCTAGATTCTTTCTCTTCCTCCCTCACCACCCACCCCCACTGGAAGAAGAAGCAAT
>CM053592.1:141557273-141595213 GCA_028646515.1 Pseudochirops corinnae
TTTGCTTCCTATGCTTATTCATGGCTGGCCAATCAGAGATTTTTTTAGCTCTGTGGAACTCTGCTTCCAGAGGGCAAAGCTCTGTCCCAAATTGCTGGGGTTTTCCCAGCTGCTGGAGTTTTAGGAGGCTGCTGGGGCCCTTCCCCACTCTGGCTCACTGAAAAGAGATCCCAGGACCACCACCCAAGACGGCGATCCGGATCCAGGCTGCTCAACGCGAGAGCACTTGGCCTCTGAACGATCGCTTGGCCCCCCTGCAGTCTGCAGGCCGGGAGCTCTCAAGCGGCAATGTGGAGGCGGGTGCAGGACCTCCACTTGTGCCGCTTCCTTGCCCTGGAGATGGATTGGCTGGACTTGCTTTTCTCCCCCAATTCTGAGTTCCACTAACCTTTTAGTCCTTTTTTTTTTCTTTATGGCTTGATAATTCTGGAAACTGCCACAGCTGCCGCAGATCTGCTCTTCTGTTGCTCTAGCTGCGCTCAGCTCATCCAGCTGCCCCCAGGGCCAAGGAGCCATTTTAGGCTGGGCTGATTTCAGCTTCCACCCCTAAGATGGTGCCTCCTAGCCAAGCTGCCTTTAGCAGAAAGTATATTTGTGTGTATTTTAGAGTTCTAGAATTTGTTTAGAGTCATATTTTATGGGTATTTTGAAGTGGCTATGTGGAAGCTGCAATACTTTGCTGCTCCTATACCGCCATCTTGGCTCTGCCCCCCTCCATCATTTTCTTAAGCCTAGACAATAATAGGAAATCAAGACCTAATTTGTAGCCTTTGCCAAAGTAAATGCTCATATTTGAAAATGTAACAGTTGGCTCCATAGGGCCTATAGAAGCTAGAGAGTATAATTCCAAATTTTAATGCTTTTTTAAAATTAAGTATGTTATTTTCCCAGAATTGCAGAGTTGGAAGGGATCCCATCAGCCACTTAAGTCGGCATCATATCTGGAAAGGAATTCCTATTTCGGCACACTCAACAAGTGGCCATCCATTCTTTTCTTGAAGACTGCCAATGAAAGGAAGCCTCAAATTTCCTGAGACAGCCCATTCCACTCTTGGGTATCTCTATTTGGGAGGAAGCTTTTTTTTTAGTGTCAGGCCTAAATTTTTCCTTTTGTTGTTTCTACCTAGTTTCCTAATTATACTTTTACTTGGAACAGTTATAGGTTTCAAAAAACAATTATATTTTTTAAGATGGGTTTGTTTTAGTGTAGTGGGAGTCCAGAAACTTAGTCTTCTGTTGACTTTGATACTTCCCCTTTATAGACTCTGATTTCTTTATTTGGAAAATGAGGGATTTGGGCTCAAAGACCCTTTCTAGTTTTTTTTATTTCCATGTCCTTTACTTTAAGGATCCTTCCAACTTTTGAATTCTATGTTCCATAATTCAATGAATATTTATTAAATGGAGCCAGCTTGAAGCAATGGAAAGAATGTTAGATTAGGAATCAGAGGACTTAAGTTTGAATCCTAGCTCAACCACATGCTATATGTGTGACTCTTAGACAAGTCACCTTTCTTGGTCTGAGTTTCTTTATTTGTAAAATATGGGGGGATGGACTAGGTGTCCTCAAAGTGTCTTTCTAGGTCTAATTCTTATGTATTAAAGGTCTCCTGATCTTTAGTGCCTACAAGGTGACAGGTACTATCCTAGATTCCTTATATACTAACTACCACCATTTATTACTGTACTGTGTGCAGAAGTTTTTGCTTGGTGCTAGGGAAGATACAATTTAGATAAGACCCCTTTCCTATCCTTAAAGGTTAGCTAAGACCCTGTCTCGTCTCAAGGAATTTACAAATTAATAAGGATAACACATATAGCTGTCAATATGCCAGAGAACTTAACGTAAGAAAACAATGCTGTGTAAAGTCTAAGAGGAAAGGTTTTCACTGACTTAGGGAATCATAGAAGGCTTCTTAGAGAAGGTGGCATTGGAGTTTTAAAAAGGTAGAAGTTCAGCTGGGAAAAAAGAGAGGATGAGGGCATTCCAAGCACAAAGGAAAAAGCCTTTGCAAAAGCATGGTGATATGAAAATACATTATTTGTTCTTCTGTTAGAGTGGTATTAATAGTGTGAGATACAGGTGGAAAAGCAGGATTGTGCCAAAACATGGAAGGCCTTTATAGTAATAGAGAGTGTTGAAGATTTTTTTGAACAGAATGACAAAACCAGAACAATTCAAGAGAAAAATTATTTTGGTATCAGCATAAAGAATGAATTCAGGTGTGGGGAGAGTGGAAGGAATCAGTCTAGTAAGGAGGCTTTGTAATAGTCGAGAGGGCTGACAATGAGGCAATAAAAAGCAAAAATTATAATAGAATTGACAGGCCTTGATAACTGTTTGATCATGATCATTGGGAGAGAGTCTCAAAAGTCAAAGAGAATTCCAAGGTTATAATAGCACAGGAGGCAGAGGGATGGTTGTGCCTTGGTTGGAATCCCAACTGTAGAAGGAAGGAAGGGGGTGGAAGGTAGAGAATTAACCCCATCTAGGCCTTGCTGAATTTGAGGTTCTCTCGGGACATCCAGGTGGAGATGTCCTACAGGCAGCTGGACCTTAGAAGAGAAGTCAGACCTGGGCTTGGAGTCAGACACGCAAAGAGAAATAGAAGCTGTGCAAGTGAGCAAGATAAAAATCACATTTTAGAGCCTCTTCCAATCCCTCATGTTCTAAGATTCTGTCTGTTTATGTAGGGAGATTTTTATGGTATCATCAAGTAAAATATTCCTTTTTCTTTGGCTAGATAGTACTAAACATTTCTCAAGATTTCCAGCCCTGCAGCCAACGGGAGAGATAAAATTTAAGGTCTAAGAGGCCTTTGGGATTGGGTGTTTGTGTGAGTCAAAACTTCAACCAATGGCAAATCCTGTTTCCCTACTCTGTGGCTTTGTCTCCTCACCTATAAACCTTTTTCTGCTGAGAAATTTTAAGAGACTTAGATGAAAGACTTTATTAGAAGCAAGGATGATTATATTACAGAGACCAGAAAGCTTTTATGGGGAATGTCTCCCTTGCTTATTAAGAGCAAAGAGCTTCTCACTAAAACTTTTTAATCTGCAAGGAATGATTAAAGTTGAAGGCCAAGTAAGATCAGAAAACCTAGATTTAAAGCTGGAAGGCAACATAAAGCTCAACCTATTCAGCATCCTTGTTTTTTAGATGGAGAAACTGAGCCACAGAGAGGTTAAAGTTAGTCAATCAGCATTTATTAGGCATCTATGTGCCTGGCATTGTGTTATGTGCTGGGGGATACAAAGCAAAAGCAAAACTGATCCTTGACTTCAACATTTTCCAATGGGTGAGACAAGCATGGAAATAGAAACATAGAAGGTTAATATAGAGAAGAGGGAAGGATGACCTCAGAGAAGATGCTGCATCTATAGGGCAGGAAAGCCTCAGGAAAGGCTTTCTACAGAGGGTTGAATGTGAGCTTGGTCCTGAAAGAAGCTAGGAAAACTACACATGACTGGGCTGAGCATTCCAGACTTGAAGCCAACCAGGGCAAAGGCATAGAGTTGGGAGAAATAGCAAATAGGCCAGTATGGGAAGATGGTAGAGTGCATTGAGGGGAGTAAGGTATAAGAAGACTGGAAAAGTAGAAAGGAACCAGGTTATGAAGAGCTTAAAAATCAAATGGGCACTTAAGGTAGATCCTTAGGGTAATGAGCTGTTGAAGCTCATTGAGTAGGGGCTGAAGGGTAATATGGGCAGAAACATTTTAGGAAGATCACTAGTAGATGAGTGAAAGATAATTTGGAAGGGGTAAAGACATGAGATGGAAAGACCAGTTAGAAGGCTGTTGTGATGGTCCAAGCCAGAGATGATGAAGTTCTGAACTAGGGTGACAGCTTGTGTGAGTAGAGATAATGGGGATGTAACCAATGCAGAAGTAATGGCAAGGAAAGAACAGGGGGTGGAAGGGAAAGATGGAATGGTGAAATACTTTGATCAGATAAAGGATATCAAGGTTTATGAACATGGAAGTGTGGGTAATTGTAAAGTCAAGGGCAGGCCCATCTCTCTGTGCATCTGAGGTGGAGTGGAGGAAGAGACCATGGGAAATGGGTAGAATGAGGAGTGGGATGTTAGGGTATATGAGGGAGTATCAGTATATATGTTGAAGGACACTGATGTAAGGGCAAGAGTTGGGGACTAGAGAAAGTCTGTGAGCTGGACTCTGAATTCACTAAAGAAGTAAGGAAACAGCCACTAGGATCTGGATCAAGTGATAAATCTGGATAGTAGAACTTCTGAGAGGGTTCTAGCATTTGTTTTTCTTGCCTTCTCATTGTGGCAGGGGAAGGATTTGGAGGGAAAAAGAAGAATAATAAAGTCTCAGTGCATTTGAAAAAAAGGAGGTTCAAAGCATCCTGGCCTGGGTTCACCACGTCAACAAGGACAGAGTGGGATCTTGAAGTCACATTCTTTCTGTGACTTCAAATCTGCCACTGACTCTGCTACACCCAACTGGTTGTATTTATGTGGAGAGGATGCAGAAGAAATACCAATTCAGCCATCTGAATGAGTTTTCATTTACTTCCTCATTTTACAAATCCTGCCTTGAGATGGGGGCCTTTTCAAAAGAACCTCTAAATTTTTGATCCAACCAACACATGAAAATGAGAAGGAAATGCATTTTGGCCATGAAGGACAGCCATCAGGAAAGTGCAGAGATATGGATCAAGACTAAGTAAGAGGAACCTAGTTTGGCTGGAGGATGTAGCACCAGAGGTTAAAAAGCAGGATTGTGGGAGGTGAAGGACCTTAAAAGCCAGGAATTTGTCTATTACATGATAGACCAGAGGTGTCAAACCTGGGACCCTGCTGAAAGCACCATTCTGGGCAACACTCAAATGCTTTCTCAACTAGATTAAAATGTAACTGGGAAGTATTTATATATATAAAAAATACAATAAAGCATGTAACATTAGATTTTAAAACTAAGTCAACATACAGAGATCCTTTAGTATGGATTAGTGGCCCTGTTTCTTTCTGATACCTTTGCTATAAGAGAGGGGATTGTTATTGAAGGTTTCTGAGCACGAGGGACATAGTTCAGATTTTGTATGAAGCCATTGACTGTTGTACTCTAATTTTTCTCCCTGCTGAGTATGAGTAATGAAATCGTTACCCCTAATGCTGAACCACAGTTAGGCTGATTGAATGAGCAAGCATTTAATAAACCCTCCACAGTCTTTGGGTGGAAGCTGTAATATAATTACAAGGCTTCCAAATGGTTACTAGCATCAGACACTGGCCCTTTGAAGAATTTCTATGACTCACAGTTTGCCTGTGTGTCTCTCTCTCCCCCCTCAACTTTTTTTCTGGCTTTGGTTTACAAAGAGGGCATGAAACAAAATGCACATATCTATTGGATAAAGGTCCAATCTGCTGTGGAATTGTGTGCTGTTTGTTGATATTGGTACAACTTGTATGCTTGGTGGGGAGAAAAAAGTGAAATAAATATTTTCCTTTCCCTGCTTACAGTGACATAGCTCTGCCAAGCAGGATTATGGGCAGGGAATTCCTCGCTACTTCAAACAAGTAGATTCTTGAAAGCAATTCAAAGCCAGCTGTTTGTGCTCTGGAACAGATCTCAGAGATCAAGGTTATGTTAGTCCTGTAAAAGACTTCAGGAAAAAGAACATCAAATATCAGAACTGGAAGAAATATTAGAACACAGAACAGGACAATGTCAGGGCCGAAAGGAGCCTTAGAACATAGGATATAGAATGTCAGAGCTGGAAGGGGCCTTAGAACTTAGCCCATCAACTGCCGGAGCTAAAGAGGCCTTAGGATATAGAGTACAGAATGTCAGAGCTAAAAGGGGCAGTAGAACTTGGGATGTAGAATGTCAAAGCTGGAAGGAGTCTATCAGGGACCTTAGAACATAGAATGTCAGCACTGGGATGAACATTAGAACGGAGAACACAGAACAGCAGATGCAGATGAGATCATTTGGGCCAATTCCTCATTTTCTTAATGAGAAAGCTAGTAGGCTCTCGAAATTATTCATGTTTTGCTTACTTGTAAGAGGGCAGCATTCTTTGAAAAGGGATAAAGGCCAGGTCTAAATCTTGCAAATCCGTCAGTAGGAATAGGAATCCTGACATTCTGCACAGGTAGGATTTCAGCCCAAGCTTTAGTTTTCTTTTTATGAGAGGGTTGGACTACATGCTTGCTTGCTTTTACAGACTAGAATTC
The DNA here is from genome assembly GCA_028646515.1 of Pseudochirops corinnae. Lineage (NCBI taxonomy): Eukaryota > Metazoa > Chordata > Mammalia > Diprotodontia > Pseudocheiridae > Pseudochirops > Pseudochirops corinnae. The sequence continues at coordinate 141,563,479 of CM053592.1, forward strand.
TGTGAAGTACAGAGCTGGTATTTCATAACTTTCTAGACTTAAAAGTCAATTCTTGTTTACCCACATTCCTTCTAAGTTACTGTCCTAAACAGGAATTAGCTCCTAATTCTTCAAGTTTCACTTATCTGTCAGTCCATTGGGCCCCATGTCCTGTTTTGGGGAAGAAGGCCTCGAGGCCTTGGCCATCTGGGAAAATGAAGTCAATATGGTAATATCAGTATTGAGAAGCAATGTGGCAAAGGGCTTAGAGATATGACCTTGGAGTAAGGAAGATTTAGGTTCAAATCCTACTCTGAAATACACATAATTATGAGACCCTGGGTAAGACAGTGTTGTGGACAATTATCTAAGATGGAATCACAGGTCCAGAAAAGAAAGAAATAATTAGTGTGCTTTATCTGCCCCTCAAACTTCCCCATCCCATCAGGGGGAATAGTTCTTTTAGATTTTTTGAGTTGTTTTAATAATAGTGGCATCAAATTTAAAAGGAGGCATTAATATGATTGAAAAATTGTAATATTCCTTTTAATATAGCAAAGTGATTGCAAAAAAATTTCTTGCATAATTACATATTTTATTGTGCATTAAAAGCAATATGTATGCTGTAATATATACTGTATATAATACTATACTGTAATATAATACTATACTATACTATATACTATGCTATATTATAATATGATATAATAATCAGAAAATAGATTCATTTTACAAATATTTGAACTGTAGATTTTTTTACTGGGGGGTAGGGATGGCAGAGGACGGGCAGTTCTTAGAAATACATCCATTGCTCAAGGAAGCAGCCAGCTGTCATAGTGTGTAGAATGTCAGACCTGGAGCCAGGAACTCTTGAGTTTGAATCCTGAACCAGATAATTCCTTAACTGTGTGATCCTGGGCAAGTCAGTTTCTTCAAGTGGGGATCATACCCCACAGGGGCCAAATGAGATAACATATGAAAAGTGCTTTACAAAACTTAAAGAGCTATATAAATTATTGTTGCTGATGTTGTTCTTGTCATTATTAGAGGCAATCTGGTCTAGTGAAGGGAGCTGGAGTCAGGAAGATTTGGGTTTAAATTCTCCTTGTGGTACTTGTAATCTATGTGAACCTGAGTAAATTTCTGTGCCTCAAGCAAATCCCTAGGATTGACTAAATCTTAATTCCTGTATCTGGGAATTCCTCACACTAATGAAGTTGCAGACCCCTTCCTGTATTTGAATAGGGACCAAGCACTGTGCTGGACACCTAGATCTGGGACTGACCGGCCAGTTATAGATAGGAGTGATGATTTCCTGAAACCCGTTCATCTCTCTCGGTTCTTAGCTCTAGAGACTATCGATTTTAAGCCCTCTCAATTTACAGATGAGGAAATGGTGGCTTAGGGAGGTTAAGTCTCAGAGAGGAGAATGTGGTTCAGGAAGTTCACTTTAAAGCATCAGAAATAGAATTTGAACTCACATTCTTTAGCTCTAAAGCCCTTTCTGCTGTACCACACTGTGTTTCCTCTCTGGTCAGGGAACCATTCCTTCTGCAAATGAATTTTTCAGATAGTAGGAGGCCAGACCTAACTACCCTTTTTCTGCTTAAAATTTCAGTCCCACCATCCAGAAACCCTTTGTGGAGTTCCTGAGTGAGGTTCATCTTTAAATTTGTAGTTCCTGGGCTTGGTTTTGTTTTTTTTTTTTATTAAGAAAACCAACTAAGGAAGAGAGAGAGAGCTTCTGAGTAATCCTGGGTTAGAGGCCTAACTATAACTCTCCAAGAAAGAATGCAGGGGGCTGACCTTTCCCACAATGCAACACCCATCCATGGAGCAATAATTATGGTCACACAATTGACCCAAGATGCTGCATGGTCTCTGAGATAATTCCACGGAAGTTATGTACATAGAATGTGATAGCCAGGACAAACATAGAACATAGAATTAAGAGAGATCATAGATTATAGAACATAAAATGTTAGCATTAGAAGGAACATTAGAAACTGTATAGTCCTATCTCCTTATCTTACAGAAAGGAAACAAGCATTTATTAAGGAGTTATGTGCCAGGCACTGTGTTAAATGTTGAAAATACAAATCTATGCAAAAAGAAAAGATAATACCTGCCCTCAAGGGGCTTACATTCTACTGGGGAAAGACAACATAGAGAAAGGAGCTAAAAAGGGAGGTCGTGGTGGGAAAGCTGGGTTTTAGAATCTAGAAAATCAGGGACTGATCTGGGAGGAGGACCAAGGCAGGCCATCAGTGGGAAAGGGTGGGGTGTGGTGTGGGCCTTGCCAAGGAATATTCCAAGGTGAGGAATCTGAGGCTCAGAAATAGAACCTCACTAGAGGCAAACAGATGGCACAGAATTTAAAGGATTGGATATGGATTCAGGAACACCCTGAGTTCAAATCTGTCCTTAGGGCTAGCTCTGTAACCCTGGGCAAGTCATTCAAACTCTTGTCTTCCTCAGTTTTCTTATATTAGGGGATAATAATTATATAAGGGACTGTGGTGAGGACAGATATCTGTAAACCTTGAAGTACTGTGTAAATGCTGGCTTGTATTATTATTGCCCCATCTTACGTAGCTTGGTTATTAATGGACCCACGTCTCCCAATTGCCAGTCCAAAGTTCTTTCCATTGCACAGCAGACACAGACATGAAATCCTCCCAACCCACTTTTAAACAATGAATCATCTTCAACAACTTAACATTTCTCACCTATAAAGGAAAGAAGAGCAGCTTGAATTTTAGGAAATTGTGAGATGTAACAGAAGCTTACTCACTTACTGTAACCTTTCAACGAGCTTGTGGCTGATGGTGGGAAGTTGTGCTGGCCTTTCCCAGGGAACTGTCCAGGAGATAAATGTTACAGGCGGAGCTGGCCTTTCCATAGCCTTCAACAAGGAGGAGCGTCTGAGAGACTCTGTGTGTCCAGCCCTGGGCTAAGTACTGAGTGGGTTACAAATGTAAGCTTCAGATTGAGTCTCCTCTAGGGAGAGTTTCAGAGGGATGATAATTGCCAAGGAGTGGAATTAGGTAAGAAGATGAGAGAGGATGGAGAGCTCAAGATGCAGACAGTGAAGTCAGGGCTCAAAGGTGGGGTAGAGTAGTCAGGGAAGGCTTCCCGGAGGTGCAGACACTACAGTTGAAAAAAGAGGGATGGATATGTCAAAGGCAAATGAAGAGGAATGAGAACACACTAAGGAAGAACATGTGGTCTGAGAAGTAGGTATCATCTCAATTTTAGAAATGAAAGAATTAAATGAGAGAAAAGATAAAGACATGATTAATGGCAGAGTCAAAACTCAACCCCACTTCCTTTATGTCTGGTAAGTACAATAACTCTCACCATATGCTATCATCACACAAACATATTTAACAACCACACCCACAACACCGCCACCAACGGTAATGATTACTGTCTTTTATATAGCATTTTAAAGTTTGAAAAGTGCCTTACAAATATCTCATCTTATCCTCATAACAACCCTGGGAAGCAGGGCTGATTATTCCCACTTTATAGATGAGAAAGCTGAGGCAGACAGAGGTTAAGTGATTTGCCCAGGATCACACAGCTAGTAAGCGACTGAAGTGAGATTTGAACTCCGGTCTTTCTATTCTAGGTCCTTAACTTTACCTGCTATAAAACCCATTAAACATGTCCTGTGTACAGAGTACTTTGTCCCATTGCTAGGGATTATTGTTGTGGTTTGTTCTTTCATTCTCAAAGAGGACCATGACATCAGGAAGGTGATGCCATGACTTTCAAGTGAATTAGATTTAAGTGAAGGAGGGCTGTGCAAAGTCACCAGCCACATTCTCCTCAGGAGCCAACTGGGTCCAGTGGCCAGATGTAGATCAGAATGACTGGAAATGGCACCCGTAAAAGTAAGAAGAAGGGAAATTGAGTGTTGTATGTGGGAAACAAAGAAAAGGAGATCTAATTTGCATGCTAGGGATATGTGTGTGTATACATACACATATGGATACACACACATATACATAAACACACACACACACATATATATGCAGGTATGTGTATATGTGTGTACCTGTACATAAATATATACATACATATACATATAGATAAATATACACATATGCAGGTATGTGTATATGTATGTACATATACATATATACACATATATACATACATATACATATAGATACACACACATTTTAGAGCTGGAATGGCCCTCAGAGGTCATGTAATCAAGCATAAAACTTTACACGTATTCCAATTAAACCACCTCATCCCACAAACTGTCAGTGACACCTATCAGATCAAATTTATCTCCTTACATTATTAGGAAATCTAATTCATCCTTTTTATTATCTGTACTTTGTACATTTTTCTATAACATGGGTAGGCAAACTCTGGCCCAAGCACCAAATCTGGCCCACTGCCTGCCTTTGTGCACCCAAGAACGATTTTTTTAAATAGTAAAGATATAATTTTATTACTGTTGTAAGTGTATTAGTACCAGCATATGCCAGACGTTGGAGATTGAAAGTCTAGAACAGAGATAGTCTTTGACTACAAGGAGCTTACATTTTACCAGGGGAAATCACTATGTACACTAATAAATACACACATATACTTACCTATACATACACACACACACACACACACATACCCCTCAAAATGCATTCATTGGTTCCCAAATTATACTCCTGACTTTTCCATATTTCATAAGAATGATTTTTTTGTATTTTTAAGAACAAGAAAACTTTATTTGAAAATTTAAAACCATTCTTAGCTCTCTCTACAAAAGTGGGTGGTGGACCAGGTTTGGCCCATAGTTTGCTGACCCCCGATATATATACATATATATATACACATATATATGTATATGTCTGTGTGTATATATGTACATATGGAGAGAGAGAGAAAGAGGCCATGATTTTTATTACTGCCTTCTTCTTGAATGCTCACTCCTAGGAGTTACTCAGACTCTCTTTTGCTAGTCTTCTTCCACTGATGTACCTACCACTCACTATAGCACCGAAAACGTGGTTTTGGTTTTTCCTTCTCTCTTCCCTTTTCACTTTTAGCCTTTTTTATTCGATTCACAAAACTCTAGTTAAATCCTTTTTTTTTTTAACCAGTCCTCGTTAGATGCACTCCATCCCTTGCCAAGAACCCATCATTCATATATTTCAAATTATGATCCAGAAATCTGAATCCCATTCTCAGATACCATCTTCTTAGCCATCTGTTCATTTCCTATATTTGATTTTCTCTTCCTATCTTCCATCACTGGTGTGTAAAAAAACACCACCTATGCCCCAAAGCCTTTATGTTTTATTTTTTGCTCATAATTCTTAGCAGCGCTTTCTAATTTCTTTCTGATAATATCCTTTGTCCCTACATGAATAATCAGAAGTAAGAAACGTATAGCGCCTTAATTGCCTTAGGATATAGATGCATATTTTTCAATATTTTTTCTGTTCCCTTCCACTTTGAAAGGTCAGCCGAAGTACTTTACTTGCCTTAGCCTTGATTTATATCTGGTGAGTAGTTGTTGTGAAGGTTGGCACACCTTGGGAGGATCTTAGTCATGTCCCAGATAACAAGCCCTGGGAAGATTGCAGATGTCTCTCTATCTATGCAGATGGCACACCAATATATACCTTCAAAAAGGAATCCCTATTCTCCACTACCTTTCACTATAATAGATCCTTACAATAACGTGCTTCTGTAAAGAGTAGTGAGAAGACACTCTTGGCACCATGGATCAGAGATCAGAATTTGGAAGGGACCCTCAAACTCATCAAACCCACCAGCCTCCTCATACAGAGGGAAAACTGAGACCCCCCAAAGAAGTAAAGGCTTGTCTATTTGTGAAGGAGTACAGACTCTGGAAATCCCCTTGAACTTTCCTAGAATTTCCCCACTTGATCTGGAGTTAGTTATAATAACCTGAGGCTATAATTCTCTCAACTGGCCTTTCATTATCCCAAGCCCAATTCTCTTTCACCCTTAACCTAGCCCAGCCCTTTATTGTCTGTTACCTCTGGATTGCTTCCTGCTACTTCCCACCCTTGATCCCTTTTAAAAACCATTCTTTTTGTCTAGGCATTGGATCTCCAGTCACCCCAGCCTACTGGCCATTCCCATCAAGATCCTCCCCAGACTTCTTCTCCAGTCACCCCAGACTACTTGACCAACCTTAGATCCCTCCCACAGTCTTTCTGTATGTAAGATCCATTTCGTTTCCATGAAAGTGCTCAGATTTAGTCTGGCCCACTCGCCAATACAAGCATCAAAAATGCTCAGATTCTTCAAAAGTCTAGCCAAATGCTGCAATTCCTTAAAAGTCTGGCCAATATGGTAGATTTTTAGAATCATGCCCATCTATCAGTGTTTTAATAAACTTTGTTTTTCTTTGGCTAAAAGAAGACTTGGGTGGAATTCATTTGGGCAGGACCCACATGTTGCTATTTTGTGATCCCAGAACCCCTAAACCTCAACACATGGTCACACAATGAATTAGTGATGGCACCTGGACTAGAATCTAAGCTTTCCAATTCTCACTCTTAATAATCTTTTTACTGAATCACATCATGATTTTAGAAGGGATCCCTCTCCCCTTGCCCTGGTTCCTTCCATGCTACCTGTAAATATGCCCACATTTCTCCTATCTTTAAAAAAAAAAAAACAACCCAAGTCTTCCTAGATCCTACCAACCCCCAGAGCTATCAACCTATATCTCTTCTCCTTATCTCAGGCAAACTCCTAGGGGAAAAAAGCTGCCTAAACTTGTCTCCACTTCCTCTTCTCTTCCTCTCCTCTCATCCTTTTTCAACCTGACAGTTGGCCTCATTACTTAACTAAGACTGATCTCTCTCAAGTCACTATTGGTCTCTTAATTGCCAATTCTTATGACTTTCTCTGGATCCTCATCCCTCTTGACTTTTTTTTACAGTATTTGCCCCTTCTGGATGCCCATTCCTCCCAGAGAAACACTCCTCTCTGGATTTTGTGAGAGAACTCTACCTGTCTTGGACGTGTTTTTCACTGTCCTTTTCAGCTTTATGATCCATATCCTGCCCCTAATTGTGGGGGTACCTAGAGGCTCTAGCCTGAGTGCGGACTGCTCTCTCCATACACCCTCTCTTGATGATCTCATCGGCTTATCAGTTTCACTTCTGGATCTCTGTATCCAAGAGCCTTTGACCTGAGCTTCAGTACCACATCACCATCTTGCCTATGGGACATTTCCACCTAGATGTCCCAGAGGCAGCTCAAACCAAACCTGTCCAAAGAGAACTCAGCATCTTTCCTCTCCAAATCCACCCTTCTTCTGAAATTTCCTATTTTTGTCCAAGGCACCGATCTCCTTTAAGTCACCTGAAGTCACAACTTCAGTGTCATCCTCAACTCTTTACTCTCCGTTACTCCACATACTAGTTAGTTACTAAATTAAAGCTATTTTTTTTTAGCTCCACACCATCTTCCCCACCTTTCCCTTTCTCTCTACAAACATGACAACCTCCCTGGGTTAGGCCTTCTTTACTTCTTGCCTAGGCTATTACAAGAGCCTCCATTTTCATTTACTGCCTCAAGATTCTTTGCGTTCCAATCCACCTTCCATTCAATCGGAGACTGACATGGTCAGTTCTGTGTTTGAAAAAAAACAGCTTTGACCAAAGTAATTTTTCTAAAACACAGACTTGACCATGGCAAGTCCCCTACTGAATAAATTCCTGTAGCTGTCTTTTACCTGTAGGAGCAGATATATACTCCCTCTTTCTGACATTGAAAGCCCTTTACACTTGGGACCTAGCCAAACTTTCTGACCTTGTATATCACTCCCTTCTGCACATATTAGCCAAAGTAGCCTTCCTGCCCCTCACACACAGCACTCCTACCTCTGTACCTTTGCACTGGCTGGGCCCCATGCCTGGCATCCTCTTCCCACTCACTTCCTCCTCCTCCTCCTAGCTTCCTTCAAGACTCAGCTCCAATCTCACATTTCGCAGGAGACATTTACTAGTTTCTCCTCTTCCTTTCTTTCTTTAAGACGTGCTTTCGGTCAAATGTTGCTTCCAACTTACACTGTACGATCTTGTGTACACATGACTATTCACTTGGTGTCTTTCCCATTACAATGGGATATAATGACATTGGAGCACCTTAAGGGTAGTGATTTTTGTCTTTGGATTCCTAGCTCTGGAGCACAGTTCCTGGTAAGCACTTAATTAATGCTGTCTGATTGACTTTCCTATGGAAAGGGACTGGAATGATCACTGGACCTGGGTTTGATTCGGTTACAAATGAGGTGGCTTTATGTAAAGCACTTCCTCTCTCTAGGCCTCAATTTCTTCTCATAAAATTAGCGCAAGAGAACTTGAGTGACCGTCTTCAAAGGACAGTACTTGTGCACGGACATACCTTTCCACCAGGGCAGACTATGGCCTCTCCATTGTTTAGGAGTGGGTCTTTGAGAATGATTGGGGCTGAAAAATTCATTCGCCTGGAGACAACTTGTAGATGAGGTTCTCAGATTGTAGCTTAGCTGCTCCACAGATGACACATATACAGTCATTCAGTCCACCACTGAGTCTCTATCCCAAGTCTGGGAACCTGTACTCTACTGGAAGATACTTGGAGATCATGGAGTTACCTTCATGACTTGACATGTCTATACAGGAGGATATGAGTGATAGAATGGGGAAACTACTCTGTAAAAACAAATGAGTAAACAAAGAAAAGCACCAATAATTGTGAACTATCACCCCCACATGACCTTGGGCGACTCATTGCACATTTCTGGGCCTGGATTTCCTCACGCCTTAACTGAGGGGGCTGAAGTATTTAACATTCTTGCAGTCTCCTTACCCTGGACCATCTCTTGTTGTGGTTCAGTCATTTCAATCTTGTCTGACTCTTTGCGATCTCATTTGGAGTTTTCTTGACAAAGATAGTAGAGTAGTTTGCCATTCCCTTCTCCAGCTCATTTTACAGATGAGGACACTGAGGGTCAGAGAGGGGGTGCCTTACCAAAGTCACACAACAAATCAGTTTTAGAGCCAGGATTAGAATCCAGGTGTCCTGCCTTTTAGAGCAGAATTTACTGTATTCTCCAACATGGGCACTGGAAAAAATTCCATCTGAGGCCCCCTAAGGGCTGGTGTCTCCAGAGTAGGCTGCCTTCTCTGTTGTCTACTGAACTGAGAGGAGAAGTGTGTAGTCCCCACCCTCTTGTAGTCCTGGTTATTCCTGTTGAACAAGGCAACTGTTGAAGGACTCCTTTTTTTCCCCCTAAGGACAGAATACACTGCTAGACCAGATTGAAACTGAGGCCTTGAAACTGAGCCATAAATTCCTGTCTCAGGTTGCCCAGGACTGCTACTCCTCAGCCTCCACCTCCTCAAATAGTATTTGTGTTAGTGGGCTGATAATCCCTAAATCCTTTGTCCCCAGGGTAGGGGTAGGTGGGTAGGTGGGTCCACTTCAGACTAGCTTGTGAGCTCAGTTCCTGTCCACATGCCTCAACCTGATCCACTGTACATGGGAAGAAATTTCACAAACAGACACTCCTCTGAAAAAATCCTGTGACACGCTGAATGGTTAAAGGCACATTATTCTAATCACTTCATTAGAGGCTCAGCATGCTGAATGAACCCCTATGTAGTTCAGGGAGGGCCTAGAATTGAAGCTGATGTGGGCTGATGAGCTCCTCCAAGAGAGGAAAGAGAAGAGGGCCCAAGACAGAGTTTTAGGACATAGCCTTGGTTAATGATAAAAAAGAGTCTGAATAGGAGCAATCAGATAGGTAGTTAGAGAACCAGTACAGAGAGCAGTGTCATGAAAACCCAGGAATGTGGACAGCCAGCAGTATCAATGCTACAAGGACTGTTTAAAGACCATGAGATTTGACAGCTAAGAGATCACTGGGGACTTTGGAAAGGTTAGTTTCATTTGAATAATGATACTGGGAGCCAGATTGCACAAGGTTTAGAACTGAGTGAGAGGAGAAGTAGGGACACCAAGGGGAGATATAGGATGATGCAGAGTCAGTGGTACTAATGAGTTGGATGATAAGAATGCCTGACGTAGGATCAAGCGGAGAGTTTTTTAAGAATGGGGAGAGATGAGTCTTTTTGTAAATAGCAGGGAAGCAGCCAGTAGACAGGGAGACATTGGAGATTAATGAGAGAATACTTACAATCTTCTTTGAGTTCAAATCTGGTCTAAGACACTTACGACCTGTGTGACCCTAGGCAAATCACTTTACCTTGTCTGCCTTAGTTTCCTCATCTGTATAAATGAACTGGAGAAGGAAATGGGAAACCACTCAAATGTCTTTGCCAAGGAAACCCCATGTAGGGTCATAGAGAGCCAGACACATGACTGTACAACAAAAATTGACAATCCTCTAAAGAAGACAGAAGCAGGTAGGCTCAAGGGCACTTGGAGAGGAGGTAGCCTTGTGAAGTAGGAGGGCCACCTTGTTGTCTAATACGAGAATGAAGGAGAAAGTTAGAAATATGCTTTTCACTATACCCAGGCCCAGAGAGAGGAAGTTATAACCTCCCTTGCAAAGTGGAGATTGGAAAGGGTGGGAAAAAGTAATATCACAGATCTTTGTGGTTGAGAAACCAAAAAGGGAAATGAAATGACCTGTGTCAGGGGATCTGAAGGCCTCTTCCCCTTCCCTTGACCCTTTACTCTGTCAGACACACTAATAGCTTGAGGGAGAGCAATTTGGTTCAGTCAACAAGTATTTAAATGTGTAACCAGTGGACAACTAGATTACACACTGGATAGGGTGCTGGGCTTGGAGTCAGGAAGACCTGAGTTCAAATCCAGCTTCAGCTACTTACTGTGTGACCCTGAGCAAGTCACTTAAACCTGTTTGCCTCAGTTTTCCTGTCTGTAAAATGAGCTGGAGACAGACATAGCAAACCCCTCCAGTATCTTTGCCAAGAAAACCCCAAATGGGGTCGCAAAGATTTGGATGTGAATGAAACCCCTGAACAACAACAACTATATATCCATAGGTTTCAGGCCCTAGCTTGTTTCCTGAGCTTGAACAAGTAACTTCACCTCATTTACATTCACTGTCCTCCTTTGTAAAATAACTAGATAGTCTTCACAATTCTCTCCAGGGCTAGGAAACATTGTGCGCCATATCTCATGGTATCTTCCTCCAGGCGTAGCTGCCTGGCCTTCCCAGCTATCCCAGCCTGTGAGTGTAATGACAATAATAGATGACATTTATGTGGTGATTTACACCCATTATCTCATACCATCTGGCTTCAGCCCACCCTTCCTCCAGTCTCTTTCCCTTCAGTCCCTCCTCCAGAGAGTTGCCAGAATCATCCTTGATGCCCAGGCATGACCGTATGAGTCCTCTGCTTGAAAACCTTCCGTAGCTCCCTACTTCCTACAGCAAGTAATTACCAGAGAAGATTATAATCTCTATGCCAAGGGCTCCCAGATCTGCATATTTAAGCCTTGCTCTCTCTCCTAACTCTAGTCCAATATGACTAAGGCCTGATGGACATCTCCACCTGGATGTCCACAGGCATCTCAACTCAATAAATCCAAGATGGAACTCATTATATTTTTCTCAAGGTCCATCCTTCCTCCAAAGATTCCCATTTCTATGGAGAACACCAGTATCCCAGGCACTTAATGTTGGTGCTTTGCTCCACTCTTCTGTCTTCCTTCCCCTTGTTCCCTCCCCCTCCCCCTACCAAATCAGTTATCAAATCTTGTCAATTCTACCTTTATGTTGAGCCATATTTGTCCCATTCTCTCTCCTAGAATAGGCACCCCTCTATTACCTGGACTATTGCAATAATAGCCCCTTAACATAACACCTAAAGGTAATCCCTACCCTGTCCCTACCTTATTACGTGCATTTATTTTTTTAAAAAATTGTTAGAATACTCATTTTCAAATTTAAAAAATTAATTTTTATTTTAAAAAATAATAGCCGCTTAATTGGTCTTCTTATTTCCAGTCTCTCCCCTCTCCAATCCAACTGCTACAGAGCTGCCAAATTGATGTTCCTAAAATGTAGATTTGACCCTATTACTCCCTTACTAAAAAATCTGGAATGACTCCCTATCGCTGCCACCATCTACCTTTCTGGTCTTTTTTAATATCACTCCCATCCTCACTGCTGCCTTGTAGAATGCTCCAACCTCCTGCAAGACACAGCCCAGGTACGACTCCCTCCTGCAGCCTTCCTGATACTCATGAAGTTGCTTTGTGTTATTTTGTATATAACATTTATTTCCTTATCGGTGTACATGCTGTTGTACCTCAGAAAGAAACCTCCTGGAAGTCCAGGGTTTATTTCATTTCTGTCTGTGACTCTCTAGCTTTTAACACAATGCCTTGGCTGTGGTGGGCATTTAAGAAACACTGATTGCATTAAATTGAAGTCAAGATTTAAACCCAAATCCTTGAACTCTCAGTCCATAGTGTTGTTGGTGTCGACTTGTTTCAGTTATGCCCATCTCTCCATGATGCCATTTGGGGTTTTCTTGGAAAAGATATTAGGGTGGCTTCCCTTCTTCTCCAGTTCATTTTATAGATGAGGAAACAGAGGTAAACAGGATGAAGTGACTTACTCAGGGTCATATAACTGGTAAGAGTGCAAGGTCACATTTGAATTCAGGTCTTCCCAACTCCAGGGCTGGCACATTGGATACAACTGCCCAGTCCGTGCTACTGCCACTCAAATTCAGGAGGACAATGAGATCACTCAGTAGGGGCCCAAAAGTTCATAATGAAAAATGGTTTTTAGCCCTTCCTTTAGGTCGATGAAAAAGCTGGTGAGAGGGACTGGGGGCTGGCACATAATTAGTGTGGTATCACCTAGGATGGCTGATGTTGCCGTGAGAACAGAGCAATGTGCAGAAGGTGAATTTTTGAGTGCAAGTCAACAAGCATTTATTAAGTGCCAGGAACTGTACTAAGAACTGGGTGTACAAAGAAAGGCAAAAAAAACAAAAACAAAAAACCAGTCCTGCCTTCAAGGAGCTCACACTGTAACTGGGGAGACAACTATGTAGAAATAAGGTATCTGTGGGATAAATTTGATGAAATATCAGGGAGAAGGACTAGCGTTAATGAGGCCAGGGAAGGACCTGGCAGAAGGTGGGGATTGAAAGAAGCCGGGGAAAGAGAGAGAGTGAGAGGATTCCAGGGATGGGGAGTTGGGTTGGCTGGTGTGAGCCATAGCCAGGAGGCCAGTGCCACCACATTGTGGAGTATGGGAAAGGGAAGGAGGTGTTAGAAGACTGGAAAGGTGGTAATGGACAAGTTTATAAAGGGCTGCAGAGCCAAACAGAGGATTTTATCCTTGATCCTGGAGATGATAGGGAACTGCTGGAGCTGATTGAATAGAGGGGTGCCAGGGTGAGACTCCTTCTTTAGGAAGATCATTGGGACAGCTGGCTGGAGGATGGACCAGAGTGGGCAAAGCCTTGAGGCAGGGAGACCACCCTGCAGGCTATTGCAGCCATCCAGGTATGAGGTGATGAGAGCCTGTACCAGGGTGTGGGCAGTTATCAGCAGAGAGAAGGAGGTATATACACAGGAGATATTCTACAGATAGAATTGGCGGGAGTACCTTTTCCATCCCGCTTGCCTGTAAATTTTCAAAAAATCACGTGATGGATATACATTCCTCAGTTTTCTGTTAGGAAGGACTCCCTTTTCCTGGAGCAGCTGCTGCCAAATATTCTCAATGAACCACTTCTGGAAGAGATGACTGTGTCTGGACATCTGAGCAGAAACATGCAGAGGCACACGCTTGCTTGGGAGTTAGAAGAGTGGGGCATCCCCCTTTGCTAAACCTCAGTTTATTCCCCTGTAACATGACAGCACTGGATGAAATAATCTATATTTAAGGATACTTCATGGCTAACAGCTTATGATTAATCACTAACACTTCATATCTGTAGATAAGGTATCCAAATATTTTCAATTGTTTTGTTTCTGGGAATTTCTTAGTTTGAGAAAGTTTTCTTTGTAAACCAAATTTCACAGCAAAGATCATTTTTGGTTGTTCAATATGTGTAACAGAAACATTTTGTATATATGTGAGTATGTATGTATGTGTGCGTGTTTATATATTATATTATATACGTATGTATGTATATATGCCTTACATACTTATACTTGTATTGTGTGAGTACATGTAATAATAATGCCAAGCCTTTATTTGGCCCTTCAAAGTTTATAGAGCACTTAACTTGTTATCTCACTTAATCGTAGTGACAACAATAGGAGGTAGGTGCTATTTTTATCCCTATCTGACAAATGAGGAAACTGAGGCAGACAGGGTTAGATGACTTGCCCAGGGTCATGCAGCTAAGAAGTGCCTGAGTCAGGATTTCAACTCAGGTCTTCCTGATTCCAAGGCCAATACTCTATCCATGGTGTCCCTAACTGCCTTATACAGTTGTATATATAAGAGTACGAATATGTATGTTCTGTAGTGTGTTTGTGTAAGTCTATGTGTTTATATTATATGAGGAATTTTATGTTTATATGAGTATTTATATATTTACATATTTATATTATATTTATGTGTTTTATATATTAATATATTTATATTATGAGTACTGTGAATGTATATCTGCATAGTGTATTTATGTCTGTGCAATTTTATATTGCACAGTTGTATTTATAAATTTTTACATGTATCAGAACTCATGCTCATATACGTGTCTGGTGTTGTTTGAATATACATTTGCATGTCTGTGCGTCTGCATGTGTGTATTAGTTTTCATTTGTGTGAGAATACACATTTATATTTTATGGGGCAGCTAGGTGGCGCAGTGAATAGAGCACCAGCCCTGGAGTCAGGAGGACCTGAGTTCAAATCCAGCCTCAGACACTTAACACTTACTAGTCGTGTGACCTTGAGCAAGTCACTTAACCCAGATTGCCCTGCCTTCCCCTCTCCAAAAAGCAACAACAACACCAAAATTCAATGGCCTTTTCTTGTTTTTATATTTTGTATGTGTGCATTTCTGTGAGTGTGCATATGTGGTCTTGTGTTTGTGGGTATGAATTTGTACTCTCTACATAAGTATGTGTGTGGATTGTATATGTATGAGAGAATGTCACAAGGGTGGTATGTGTGAATGTGTGTGTGTGTGTGTGTGTGTGTGTGTGTGTGTGTGTAGAGGGAAAGGAAAATTCCTGGTTTTAGCTGATGACTCCATGAAAACAAACTTTTTCAACTGTTTAAAAAAAATCAGGAATTCAAAACCAGTTCAACAGGCGTGGGGGTGGGAACAGGCGTTGGGTTTAAAATTGGATATAGAAACAGCCCTATGTGAGAGAGCACTTTGCTCAACTCGACAGAGAAAGAGAACTGAGAAATCTTGGTTATGAATAAGAGCTAATGTTGGAAATTACTGGTCTGTGGAAACAGAGGCCAGTGTAAGGGGTGCACAGTGAATGTTTGTATGACTGGGGAGACAGAGCTGGGGCTCACACAGGGAGAGAGCATCATGGAGGGGGAAAGAGCAGAGGATTTGGAGGCAGCCAGCCTGGGTTCTAATATTGGTTATACCATGCATTACCAAGGTGGCCTTAGACAAGTCTCTTCCCTGGGCCTCAGTGTTCTCATCTGTAAAATGAGGGAGCTGGGATAGTCGATGCCCTGATGTACATGTGATAGGTGTGATGATATGAAGATATGATGTGTGGGAGCGGAGGGGAGTTCCAGACTGGGTACTCTCAAGTCTATGAATTATAAAATCCATGAGAGTTGTCTCCAGAGACTTCTGCTCTCTGTTCAGTAAAATGTGAGCTTGGTCAAATCACAGTCAACTCTGAGTCTCAGTATTCTCATCTGTAAAAGGAGGAGTCTAGAAGAGATGATTTCCAAGGTCCCTTCTAGATCTGAATCCCATGAAGGATGCACTCTTAGCGTGGAGATCTTGATACTCTTTTCTCTAAGATGATAGACACCTTTATATCACTGAGCCTGGTTTGAATCCCAAGCCTGTTGTTATTTACTTACCTATATGGCGGGGGAGTTGGGTGTGGGGGGGGGGGGTGGCGGTCCTCTTTAGCTGTCCTGATCTGTCTTTCCCCTGGATCTGGATGGCTCTGGAGGAGAAAGTGAGGCTGGTGACCTTGCATAGCCCTCCCTCACTTAAATCCAATTCACTTGCAAGTCATGGCATCACCTTCCTGATGTCATGGTCCTCTGAGAAAGAAGGACACAAAATAACAGCTTATATGGCATTGATCAAATCACTTATTCTCTTAGGGTCTTAGTTTCTTGTTTTTACAAATGAGGAAGTTAGACTAAATGACTAGATTTTTGTAACTCAACATTTAAGATTTGATTTTCCCGAGACCCAGTGTTTAGGTAGGTTGTTGTCAACAGTAGGCTAAGACATGGGACCTCAAATGCTAGCAGAGCTTAAGAGAAAGAAGGACCCATGTATAGCTGCTGACTTCAGGGAAGGTCAAATAAGAATCCATCTCTGAGGGGAGGCTGCTCCCTTAATTCAGACCTCCAAGGCCTGAGGTGATTGAAACTGGACAGTACCAGCTGCAGAGATACAGTGATAAACATAGCAGCCTGAGTGTAAAGGAAGTTTGTGCGTGATTTCCAGTGGGTCAGACTGATGGATAAACTCTTTGTGAATCTCTGAGAATCTGGCTTCATTTAGGTACCTACAGTGTTATATCTTTTCTCTGTGGTCCTCTCTAGAAGTGGCACGGATACTAGCGCATTACAAGTACTCATGAGAACAGTCAGTAATAGTTGTGATGCATCCAGCTGAGGTCTTCCCCCATCCCAAAGTCACCACCTGCTACAGAGACCTTGAGTTGTAGGGAGTGGTCTTTTTTTTTTTTTAATAGACTATAAACTCACGATACTACCATTTTAAAAAGAGAAACATTAAGGACATAAACACCAAAGTATAGGGGAAAATTGTTATATGTTTTTACTCTATCAACAAGCCCAAAAATGGAATGTAAAGAGTATTGGATAGAGAATCTAGTCAGCTAGGAATCTCTAAAGTTCGTTCTATTGTAAGAGTTCTTAAGTTGGGGGTCTGTGTATTTTAAAAATGTTTTTCTAATAATTATTTCAATGTGATCAGTTTCCTTTCTAAGTCTTGGTATTTTATTTTGTGCATTTAAAAACATTACTCTAAGAAGGGTTCCATAAGCTTTACCAGGTGACCAAAGGATTTCATGACACAAAAAATGTTAAGACCTCATGTTGACAATATTTGATGCTCAATGTCATTTTCAGCTAGGCATTCTAAAATCTATGTTCTAAGGACCACCCCCCCAGATATGACATTCCATGTTCTAAGGGTCCTTCTGGCTCTGACATTCCATGACCTGGCCTAACACCAGAGGGCAGCCAGTCTTACCCTTTTTTCCCTGGGTCTTCGGGGCGCGCCTCCCAGATGTGGCCTGCGCATTCCACAAAGTAGAGTCAGGAGCCAGAAGAGTTAGGGATATGCAGACAGCTTTATTGTTCTCTTTATCCATCCATATCCATATCCATCCACACTTCATTCCCGGGGCTTCTCCTCTTTTATCCTCCTACTGAGCCCCTTGGCAAATAGCCCACCTCCCCTGTAATCACCTCTGACGCCACAAGGGTCAGGTAAACATGAAAAGGAAGGACGGAACTCACGTCCCCAGAACAGAGCATATCAACAGAACATCTGGGTCATGAAATGCAGAATAAAACAGGACACACTGACCCATAGACATAACTATCATCATGACTTCTGTGTTTTGGTGTTACTGTCCTTCTGCATTCTCAGAATATTCTGGCGCTCATGTTCCCGGGCAGAACTGTACATCCCCTATCAATTCCGTGGTCTAAAGCCCCTCTCATCTTTGACATTTCATCTTCTAAAGTCCCTTCCAGATCTGACATTCCATGTTCTAAGGTCCCTTCCAAATCTGACATTCCATGTTCTAAGGCAATGGTTCTCAACCTTCCTAAGGCCATGACCCTTTAATACTCATATGTGGGTGTATCTGCATGTGGGCAGACCTGCCTGGAGACAGATAGAGGAGAAGTGTCTCAGTTCCTAAGATCATCAGAAATATGTGTTTTCCGATGATCTTGGGCAACCCCTGTGAAGGGTTATTCGACCCCCAAAGGGGTCGCAACCCACAGGTTGAGAACCGCTGTTCAAATCTGACATTCCATGTTCTAAGGTCCCTTCCAAATCTGACATTCCATATTTGGAGGGCCCTTCCATCTCCGACTTTCCACGTTGTAAGCTCACTTTTACCTCAGATGTTCCATGGTCTAGAACAGTTCAGACATTCTATGTTCATTCTATGCTTCTGGCTCTTAAATTCCAGCTCCAGTTCTTAAGGTTTCCCCAGTGCCAAGTTTTCTGCTATATGCCTGGCCTATTCTGTCTCCTCAAAGCAAAGGAGGTGATGGTAGATGTAGCAAAGAGTATAGAATGGTCTTTGCCCTTCAGGTACTTAGAAGGAGTAGAGAGAAACATACACATGGAGATGTAAATAACCCTACAAGGCATTCCATATGGAAGGCAATGGAAGCAGTACAGCTGGCGCACCTTCTATGAATTCTGGTGGCTTAATGGTGGTTTTAAGAGACAGGGAGATTTCATAGGAGATGAGTTCTGAGTAGCACAATCCACATGGAAATCCTCCCTTAGCTTCACAACAGTCACTAGGGAATCAGGACAAGGATACTTATCCATGTTTTATAGATGAGGAAACTGACTCACAGAGAATTTAAAGACTTGTCCAAGGTCTCACATCAGGTAGATGAAGGAGTTAGCATCCACATTTATAAACTGGAAAGATCACAGGGTCATAAATTAAGAGCTGGCAGGGACCTTAAAGGGAGGGCATCATGTCTAGTCCCCTGATGATACAGTTGTGGAAACTGAGGCACAGAGAAGTTGACTTGCCTAGGATCACACAGCTAGTGAATATCTGGGCCAGGATTTGAAATAAGGAGAATAAACATTTATAGAGCTTCTACCATGTGCCACACACTGCTAAGTACTTTTTCAAACATTATAATCAGATCTTTCTTTTTTTAGTCAGATCTTTCTAATTCCAGATTCAGTGCTCTCTATAGAATCAAGTGTCTATCATCTTAGAGAAAAGAGTGCTGAGATCTCTACACAGGGAGTGCATTGCTCATGGGATTCATATCTAGAAGGGACCTTGGAAATCATCTCTTCTGGACTTCTCTTTTTACAGATGAGAAAATTGAGACTCAGAGTTTACTGTGATTTGACCAAGCTCACACTTTACTGAACAGAGAGCAGAAGTCTCTGGAGACAACTATCACGGATTTTATAATTCATAGACTTGAGAGTACCCAGCCTGGAACTCCCCTCCCTCACCACACGCGCGGGCACACACACACACACACACACACACACACACACACACGATATTAGTACTGCTGCTGCCTCCACTATGATTTCACCAATGAGGGCATTCTCCCCATTCGTGAAGATCACAATCCCCTTTTGTGTTTGTAGACTATCTTATGAAGTTGCTTTGGCTTAAAAAATGATTTCTCCTCTACTGATTCTCTGCTCTGCTCTTAGTCAGGCTGGTTTCACTGTTGCTAGACCCACATCTTCCATCTTGGGAAGACCACCCAGAACATGTATGCTGCTGAGCAGTCCTGAAGAAACCAAGGTCACACACCTGTGTCATCACAGAGCCTCAGAGGAGGACTGTGGGAGGAGATTCTTATTGTGACGATTGATAGAAAGGCAGACTTGGGTTCAAATTCCAATTCTGATAATGCTGGCCATGTCACCCTGGGCATTTAATCACCTAGCCTCTCAGTGCCCTTAGACATTTGTCTAAAACCATGAGGTCCTGAGCAGGTGCTCATCTGTACTGGACTGGCAGAGTTTCCTTGTTGGGTGTTCTCTACACCAATGAAACCACAGGTCTGGTTGAAATAGTAATAATAACAGTAATAACACTTCCTCTATACATAATGTGTTCTCTTGTCACAAAGACGATTCTTACAACCATCCATGAAATGGGTAGTCAAGGTTTTATCCCCATTTTATAGGTTAATAAATTGAACCTCTCAGAGATGGTTATCATGATGCTAAAAAGGAATGATAGATCATAATGGAGAAACCAGTCTTTCTTGTCATTAAGGCTTGTATTTCCTTTTTATCAAGTATCTTTCATTCATTTATTCATTCATTTATTTATTCACTCATGTATTTATTTATTTGTTTATTCATGTTAGGAACAAAGCATGGAAGGATGAAGGAATCTGGAAACTTCTGTAAGCAGATGCCCCGTACACCCGGACATGACCCCAGTTCGTACCCTGGGATACACTCTGGCAGTGAACTCCCAGTGAACAGGATCATTGATGTGGACGGAGTCAAGAGTGGAACCAACAGCTTGACGCCCTCCCCAGAGTCTGACGGCAATCTCAGCTTTGAAGGATCCATCTCCGAACTTCGAATGTGCCAGGGCAGAACACGCACCGGTGTGTACAGAACATCAGACCTCCCAAGCCTAATGACTGTGAAGAGTGAGAAACACAAGAGCACAGAGAACCAGTATAAAGCAACTTTTGTCTAAGTCCCAAGACTTATCTTGTCCTTTAAGATGCAGAAATGTTTTTTTTCAGTTCTCTTATATTTAATGATACTAATAATGATAGTGCTTGAAGGTTTACAAAGTACTGTATACACACTATCTCATTACAACCAGCTGAAGCAGTCTTTGCAAGTATTATTATAACCATTTTACAGATGGGGTAAGCGACACCCAGAAAAGGAAAGTGACCAGCTTAAAATCACCCAGTTTATTAATACTAGAGCCAGGAGTCAAATGCATGTCTTTTGTTTTCAAATCCAGGACTAGGCAAGTTCTCTCTTTAGTGGGATGAGAACGATGGTGGTTCTGTATGAGATGAAAATCTCCTTGCTCCCTTGAGTGTTCTGAGTTGTCTATTTGATTAACCTCTGCCTTGAAAATGAACTTTGCCATACTGTAGACAAGACCTTTGTTGACTGGAGCCAGAGATCCTATATTTGTATCCCAGCTTAGTTATCTGCTCCTTCTATGAGCTCAAGCAAATCTCTGAACCTTTCTATGCTCTCTGGGTTCCTGCTTTGTAAAATGAGTCAGTTGGACTGTATGACCTCCAAAGCACAACACATCTCGGACCTTGTGTGTTCCAAGGTCCTTCCATCTCTACATCCTATGAGTCATTCCCAATCAGACTTGTGCAGGACCTTTTCCCCACTCATGTGTGAGCATATTTATGGTCTTCCAGATAGACTAGGTGAAAATGCAGAGGGAGAGAGCTGATGAAGGCATTCTTTGCTCTCTAAGAAGTCTGGTCATGGAAAGTGCTTTGAAGATGGTGAGATACAAACATGAGCACACAGCCGTCTATTCAGACCAGATGGTTGATATTTAGGAGTGACCAGCAGGAGGGGTAGCTTTCTGTTTACTCACTACACCTAAGTAGTCTGATGCAGTGGTTAGAACACTGGAATTAGATTCGGGAGTCCAGGGGCTTGATTCCAATCTGAGCCCTGCTGTTACTTACCTGTATGACCTCGGGCAGGCCATTCATCTTGTCTAGGCCTCTCTTCCTTTATTTCTAAAATGAAGGTGGTGGATTAGTTAACCTCTAGGATCCCTTTTGGGCAGCTAAGTGGTGATGTGAATAGAGCGCAAGGCCGGGAATTAGAAAGACTCATCTTCCTTGGTTTTGATCAGGCCTCAGACATTTAATAACTATGTGACCCTAGGCAAGTTACTTAACTCTGTGTGCCTCAGTTTCCTCATCTGTAAAATGAATTGGAGAAGGAAATGGCAAACCACTCCACCTTTGGCAAGAAAATCCCAAATGGGGTCATAGAGAGTCATACCTGACTGAAACCACTCAACAACAACAACAAAAAGATCCCTTTTAACTCTGACATTCTACCTTCTAACACAAGGCTTCTGCCAGTTCTGATAAAGGTTCTTTTCTAGCTCTGAAACTTTCTTTCCATGTTCTATGTTCAGATAGTCTATGGCAGCGGTTTTCAACCTGTGGGTCACAACCCCTTTGGGGGTCAAACAGCCCTTTCACAGGGGTCACAGGAGTCACCTAAGACCATCAGAAAACACATATTTCCAATGGTCTTAGGAATTGAGACACTGCTCCTCTATCCATCTCCAGGCGGGTCTGCCCACATGCAGATACTCCCACATACGAGTATTAAAGGGTCTGGCATTAGGAAGGTTGAAAACCACTGGTCTATGTTCTAAAGTTTAAAATTATTGTCGGGACTAACACTTTATTTTAAAAGGGTCCTTCTAGCTCTCATCTTCCGTGTCCCCGTGTTTTAAGGACTTTTCCAGCACTAACGTTTCATGTTTATATTCTGAGGTCCCTTTTAGGTCCTATAGCAATATTCTTTGTTCCAAATTTCTAAATTTCCTTTTTATTGCCATTAGTAATTTGCTAATAGCTAGGTGGTTCAGCAGATAGAGTGCTGGACCTGGACTCAAGAAGACCTGAGTTCAAATCCAACTTTACATATTGACTTGCTCTGTGACCCTGAGTAATTCACTTAACCTCTGTCTGCCTCAGTTTCCTCAACTGTAAAATGTAGACAATAATAGCACAGACCTCTCAGGGTTGTGAGTCTCAAATGAGAAAGTATCTCTAAAACAGTTAGTACAGTGCTTAGGTACAAAGCAGGAGCTTAATAAATGCTTATTTCCTTTCTGCCTTCCTCTGAGATACAAAGATCACCCCAAAAGTCTAGGTATTAGAGAACAGTAAAGTATGTTGTTTGCTAAAGCAAAGAACATTCTCTCTCTAGTTTCTCTAGATATAGCTACCATAAATGAAGGATGAGTTTTTTACACTAGGTTAGGTTTTTTTAATTGTATTTTTATTTTGAGTTTCAAATTCTTTCCCTCCCTCGGCATCTCCCACCCACTGAGAAAGCAATTAATTGATGCCCATTATACATATGAAGTCATGCAAAACATTTCCCGATTAGCCATGTTTCTACCAGGTTGCAAAGAAGCTATGAAAGGAGCACATTTTCAAAGAAGGATCCGATGATTTAATCCTCAAACAAAAATGGGAAATGTTTCACCAAATATGGGAGCATCTCCACTGGTTGTCACAGTTACCTGAGAAATAAAGAAACTGCCAGGAAGTTTGCTCGCCTCCTTCTAAACCAGAGGAAGTGGCAGTGATTTGTCACCCTCAATGGTATTTCCCAAGTGAGCATGTCCTCTATATGAAAGTGACCTTCCCTGGGGAATGACAGCACAGTGGTGCCTGCTATGCTGGGAAATTCGATGACTTAGATGCCTACTGATGAAATGTCACCTTGGTTTTATTGATTCACATTTGACATGAATTAGAATAGACTGACAGGAGATTTGTTTTTTCCTTCTTTATAGTACAGATGTTTCTATAAAGTTGACCCAAAAAGTGAATTTCTATAAATTTGTTCCCATTATCTCATTGTTTTTCATTACAGGAAACTCTCCTTCAGTAGATTAACCTGAGTACATTTGTCAAGGAATGGTCAAGAAGGCATCTGGGTACGCTGAGTGATGTATTATTAGGGTCATAACTAAGAGTCGTACAATCATAGAATCCAAGTCTTAGAAGGGTCAGAGGCCAGCTGGTCCAGTGTGTACCTTCCCAAGATTCCCCGCTATAGTGTACCTGACAGGTGGTTATGCAGTCTTTAATGGAAGACCTCCATGAAGGAAATTCTCCACCTCCAAAGGCAGCCCATTACACTTTGGGACAACTACATCTGTTACAACTGTTTGGTTTTGTTTTTTTTTCTTATAGCAGGGATAAATTTGCCCCTCTGCAAATTATGCCTTCTGGCACCAAGCCAAAGAAATCTAACCTCCTTTCCAGAGGAGAGTTCTTCAAATGCTTGGAGAATACCAACATGGCATCTCCATATCTTCTTATTCCCATTTCTTTTAACCATCCTGGTCATCTTTCTCTGAATGTTCTCTTGCTTATCAACAATGGCCTTCCTAAAATGTGGCATCTAGAACTGAACACATTACTTGAGATGCAGTCTAACCAGGACAGGGAACAGTAGGACTATCACTTCCATGGTCTTAGCCTAGACAAGTCTCTTCACAGTATAAGATAATTTTAGCTCTTATGACTTCATTGTCACACTGTTGTCTCAGGCTGAAATTGCAGCCCTCCAAGACCTCCAAATTTTTTAAAAGGAAAACAAATCTCTAGCCCTTCCTCCCCTCTATTGTATTCACAAAGATGATTTTTTGAGCGCAAGCATAAGACGTATTTTTCCTTATTAAATTTCATTTTTTTATATTTGGCTCAGATCTGTTGAGATCTTTTTGGATCCTGACACTGCTTTCCAATGTGTTAATTATCTCTTCTAGTTGTTTATCATCTGCAAATTTGATAAGACTGACACCTACCCCCTCATTTTGCAGATGAGTCCTAGAAAGGTAAAATCCCTTTCCTCAGGTCACGGGTTTCTAGGGTCCCTCCTTTCCTGGCAAGGATGCATTTTCTATACACATCTCCCAGTTCTCTCTTCCAGACTATTCCAGGTACAAGATCTTAGGAGATGCTATCCAGTGTGAGGTCCACTGATGTCTCTGAATCAAATAGGAGGTCCAAGAGTCCAGGACTAATTTTGTACTACAAAAGGAAGAGAGATTAAACTTGCTGTTTTGAACCACACAGGGCAAAACTGAGAACAAGTTGGGAAGTATCAGAAAGCAGATTTTGGAGGGATATAAGGAAGAACTGCTAATAGTACAAAAATAGAATATGCCTACACGGGTAGTGAGTTACTTGTCCCTGGTGGTGTTCAACCAGAAGTCGGATAACTACCTCTTAGGGATGCAATAAGGGGATTCCTGCTTAGATATAGGTTGGACTAGGTACCTTCTGAGGTTCCTTTCTATGCTGAGATTCTGTGATTCCCTGAAGCGTCTGAGAAGATATTACTTAACTAGATTTTCCAGGGATACTATTTGGTTACTTAAGAGTTTTTTCTCCTCAGAATGTGAAAACCACATAGTGAATAGAGAGTAAATGCTGAGCTTCTCCATTAACTCCATCAAAAGACCTACTAAGTGCATGTTCCATGTTTTGTTATTAATTTGATATTTACTAAAAATAAAGTCACACAGTGACTACAGAAATCAAACAGAAATAATGCTAAAAAGCAGTTGAATTAAGATTAATTCTAACAATCAATCTTGGTTCTATAGAATAGATTATGTTTAGCCTACTTAATTATCTCCCCTCATTTCCCTACCCCCAGGACCAGCCTCCACTCTGCATGAGAGAGAAACATTCTCCGAACTGGAGAGAAGTTACTCCTCTTGGAGAGGTAGAAAGAATACTGTACTTAGAGTCGGAAGTTCTCGGTTCAGGATCCTTTCTTGGCTCGTGACTTTAGTTTCAGCTTTCTCATTTGTAAAATGGGATTACAAGTCTGAGGTTTCACCCCACCACCATCATGTTGACAAAAATAACAAAAGATAAAATTTGTTCATATTGAAGGAGCTGAAAAGACAGGTATGCTAATACATTGTTGGTAGTGTCATGAATTGGTCCAGCTCTCTGGAAAGCATTTTGGAATCATTTTAAAGAAATCGCTAAGTAATTGATATTCTTTATTCAGTGATCTCAATATTTGGCATATATTCCAAGAGGTCATCCACAGAGAGTAAAATGCAGGGTGTGCTGGAGACAGCTTGAATTGAATTGAGAGCTGATTGTTAAACTTTCAGTATGGGCATTCACACCTTGGATATCAGCAAACACTACAAATTTAGGACTTGGTTTCTTGTTTTGTTGATGATCTACATTTAGAAAGGGATGGGGGAAATGTTAATAATGCAGATTACACTCAAAATTGTGCTATATCTACATTTTTTTCTCTACAGAGCTGATTGTCAAACATAAAGCACTCTCCTGCTAAAGTACCATATATACCGGCTTATAGCAGCATTTTGGTGGTAGCAACAAACTGGATACAGATGAGTGCCTAGCAATTCAAGAATGGCTGGACAAATTTTGGTGTGCTAGTGTAATTGAGTACTATTGTATAAAATGATGATTATGAGGAATGCTGATAAACATAGGAAGACTTGTATTAACTGATGCAGTGTGAAGTAAGCAGAACCAAGAGAATGGTATACACAGTGACTACAGTAATCAAGCAGAAATATTGCTAAAAGGCAGCTGAATTAAGATTAATTTTAACAACCAATCTTGGTCCTGTAGAATAAATAATTAAACACACTTCACTCCCCTTGGGGCAGGGGTGGGGGAGACTATGGGAGCAAATGTTACATGTTCCAGAAAATGACAACCAAGGTCATTTTATTGATCAGTTTTACTTAACTAATTTTCTTTGTTACAAGGTTCCATGTGGAGGTCAGTTTTATTTTTTAATGACTATGGTATAAAAAATAAAAGGCATTAATAAAACTTTTTTTTAAGTGAATGGGTTGGGTTAAATGAGCTTTAATATTTTGTGTTCAAAGGTTCTTCCTTGTTCTAATATTTTATGTTCTAAGATGCTTCTGTCTCTGATATTTTTTTGTTCAATATTGAAGTCCCTCATTACCTATAAGACTTTAGGCAAATCATCAGTTCCCTTATACTGACTAACATCAGCGATGAGGAACCTGTGGCCTTGAGGCTGTGTGCAGCCCTCTAGGTCCTCAAGTGACTGAATCCAAACTTCACAGAACAAATCCCCGTCTCCAACCAAGTAGGATTCCTAGAGTTGGATTGTGGAGTTAGAAGTCACAGAACACTAATAGTGTGGTCTTGTGGAAAGAGGACTGAATTTGGAGCCAGGGGGCCCAAGTTCAAACACTGTTGCTGATTTTGGGCAAATTACTTAATCTCACTGGGCCCAAGACTCCTTATCTGTAAAATGAGGACATTGGGCTAGACTTACTTCAATGACTCATCCAACTCAGAGTCTATGATTTTGTGGCCTTAGATTTCATCCAGTTTCTTTTGTGAGGATGGTGCCCAACCAAATTCTCAGGAGGTCATTCTGCTCCTACTCAGGAGGAATATGAGACATGGGAGCCTACAACTCCCTCTCCCCTCCTACCCATAAGGCCCAAATCTTCAGCACAATGTTCTCTGTGCATCTCTGGCAACCTTATCATTGCTTGTGGGTTGAGAGCCTGAGCACAGAGCTCCTCAGAGGCCAGCCCTCAATCTGGCCTGAGAGTTTGTCAAGGTCTTCTCATCGGCTCTTCCATTATGAACTACATTGCTATAAAGTCATCACTTCTACCACACAGCCTTGTGTTTTCTGTAAGATATATCCAAATTCACTAGCAGTGCAGGCCAGGGGTTTTAGCCTCAGCTTCCACTATAAGAAGTGGGCATACTTCTAATGTGTACTTTAGAGTGTGTGTGTGTGTGTGTATGTGTGTGTGTGTGTGTGTGTGTGTGTGTGCGCATGCACATGTGTACGCTAATGGTTCACAGTTTCAAAAGGAATGCTGGCATAATCTGGGCACAGACAGGACATGATGATCTGATGCCAAAACCATTAGACTAGACCTCACTTACAACATGGCTCTGTTTTCATCATTTATGATTTTTATGAGATTTTTTTTCTGGTACTTCTAATAATAAAACCTCCTTGAAATGGAAACAGGTGTGGCCATGACTGAATTTCATGTTTTGGTGAAAAGTGTTCCTGTGAGGCTGCATTACCTGAGGTATAGATAGGACTAGCTAATGTCCCTTGCAACTCTGAGATTAGATTTAATGCTTCTATGACCCTAAGATCTTAGGATTCTGAAATTTTGCGATTCTGTAGTTCTACAATTTTAAGAACCCATGACTCTAAGGCTGTTGGTTTCTGAATCCAACAGATTCAGTCTGTGTTGTTGTTCAGTCATGTCTGACCCATTTGGGGTTTTCTTGGCAAAGATATCAGACTAGTTTGCCATTTCCTTCTCCAGCTCATTTTACAGAGGAGGTAACTGAGGCAAACAGGGTTAAGTGACTTGCCCAGGGTCACACACCTTAATAAGTGTTTGAGACCAGATTTTAACTCAAGTCTTCCTGACTCCAGGCCTAGCACTCTACCCACTGTGCTACCTAGCTGCCCCAAGATCCTACAACCTTATGTATTTGAAAAGTGACATTCATTTCCATTATCTGGTTATAGAAATCCCAAAAGATGATTCAATTTTCCCTCCACAATTTGTGATTGATTTCCTGCTAACTTTTTTTTTTTTTTGTGAGTTGACTGAATGGACTTTATGCCTTTGCCTCATGTAGACACAGCTGTGGTGTCTGGGACTATCCCTACTCAATGCCCTCAGTGATAGGGATGAGATCTCACCTTCCCATGTGAATGAAAATGGCAGCTGTTTGGCTGGTGAGCAGAGAAAAATCTTTCCATAGGAGAGGTCTGAGCACAAAGAAAGGTTTGTGCAGCCTTGACGATTTCAGGGAAATGGTGATTTGGTTCAAATTCCCAAATGTGAATTATAAGAAAGAAGGTTGTCTTTAAAAAGTTATTTTTTTTTAAAAAAGGGGAAGGGGAGTTTTCATAAATCCAAAGGCAGTTTGGCCTTCTGCCTGGAGAGTACAATGCTGTGAGCCAAGGAACATGGAAAGGAGAAGCCAAAATAATCCATCAGCTTTTCACTTTGGTTGCATTCAGAGCTGCCTATGAAAACAGAGTCACATAGACAACGAAACTTTCAAAGGGCTGTTTCAAATAATAATGATGATGATGATGACAAATTGCATTTTCATAGGCCTCTAAGTTTTACAAAATGCTTTTTTCAACCCTCTAAGAGATAGCAAAGTATTACCACTCCCCTTTTATAGATGAGAAAAATTAAGATTTAAGAGGTAAAGTGATTTGTCTAAGGTCTCAGAGTATGGTGCAGCATTTCCCAAATGAATTTGGACTTGGAAGCCTTTTGAACTTGAAATATATTGATGAAACTCATTTTTTAAAATGGATCTTGGTGAGATTAGGGTGATGTAATGTTAATGGGATTTAAGATCTTCCCTGCCCATTAATAGGCCTCACATAGAGCCCATTAAGGGAAGCTTGCTTAGGGGAGGATTGCTTGTGGGAAGACTTTCACATCTTTTGCTAATTTCTAATTACACACCAAGTCATGAGTGTTGTGATACCTTCTGACTCTGAGAAGTGTGTGTGTGTGTGTGTGTGTGTATAAATATATATATATATACACGCACACACATACACTCTGAGTTGGTATTTTGCTTTGGGGGCTCACTTATGAGAAGGTTCTTGTGGTTCCCTAGTCAAGATTCTGAGTGACCATATGTTCAGAGCCCCCCACCTGCTCAGATGTAAAGTCTCTCCATCTACATATATCCAGGGATATATTTAAAGTGTATAGTTGATTCAGGCAGTCAGAGCCCAGTCTGTTGGTCTTTATTTCCCTGCTTGCATTTCTCTGAAGTTCAGGGTGCTGACTTTTCCCTTGAACTAGTGGATGTGATTAAAAAAGATTGTTGATCCGTTAAACAGCTGTCTTTCCTAGTAAAGCAGATCTAAAAACCTGTCCTAGCATCCATCCTGGGGATGCCAGTGTGGTTGCCACTACAGGTGACTGGGATGAAGAGGAGTTAGAGACTAGGCCATGAGGATCAAATAGAAGGAAATGGGGGTATTTAACCTACAGAAAGGATAATGCAGGAGTACACAGTCTCTGCCTCTAAGTTTTTAAAGACTGGAAGACTGGTCATATGGAAAGGGGAATAGATTTCTTTTGCTTAGCCCCAGAAGGTAGAACTAGGAATGATGTATAGAAAGTACAGTGAGACGGATTTCAGATCGATAGGATGAAAAATGTCCCAGCAGTCAGAACTAGAAATAGAATGTGCTGCCTCAGAACACAGCATGATTCCCAACAATGGAAGCCTTCAAACTAGAAAACTACTTTGTTGAGGATGTGATTGTAGTATTTATTTTCGTTGAGTTGTTTTTCAGTCACGTCTGATTTTTCATCACCCCATTTGGGGATTTCTTGGCAAAGATACTGGAGTGATTTGCCATTTCCTTCTCCAGCTCATTTTACAGACGAGGAAACTGAGGCAAACTGGGTTATGTGACTTGTCCAGGATCACACAGCTTGTCTGAGGCCAGATTTGAACTCAGGAAAAGGAATCTTCCTGACTTCAGAACCAGCACTCTATTCAGTGAGTCACCTGGGGGTATCTATTTGGTTATGGATTAGACCTTATAATGATGATGATGATGATAGCTATCAATGGTATAGCATTTTAAGGTTTACAAAGCACTTTATATATGTTATTTCATAACAACCCTGTGAGGTAAGTGCTACTATTATTCCTACTTTATACATGGGGAAACTGAGGCAGAAAGATATTAAATGACTTGGTCTGGGTCACACAGCTAGTCAACTCTCTAAGGCAGAATTTGTACTTACGTCTTCCTGACTCCAAATCCACCTAGCGGTGGAGATTCACCTGAATCTCATGAGATTCCTTCTGCATTTTGTAATTCTTTGAAATGCTGGTTTAGGAGGGTCTAGATTCAAGGACATCCTTGGGAATAGGAGAGAGTGAGAGATAGGAATATTTTAAAAGCTGTTTTAATTCTAAAAAAACCCCAATTTGTTATACACAAGAAGTATTTTTGATGAATACATTGTTTCACTTCTTAATATTTCAGATCCAACTAACATCAAAATGTATCACAGACCTCCCCACTTAGGTTCAGGGACCATTAAGGTACAACAGAGGACAGTTTGGTGGAATGTTGCTTAAGCTGTAGCCAGCCTAAGACTTAGGGCAATCAGGATTCCCAGTGAGTAATCACCCAGGAAGGTCTGTTTCCCTACTGTGTGGGCAAAGCTGAAATCAGTCCCAGGCTGTGGTGCTTACCAAAGTCTCGCACCAGGCTCATGCCACTGAAACGGAAACAGTCTACCCCATCTTCCAACAGCCTTTGAAAATGACTACGTGCTAGCAATGGGCTCTGACCTCGGAGATGAAGGTAATTTTTGCTAACCCAGTTAGCAAAGCAATCCAACCACAGAAACCTCTTTTTATAGAAAAGAAAGAAAAAAAGAGAGACTAAACTGTTTAAGAATGATGATAGCTAGCTTTCATAGAGTATTTTAAGGTTTGCAAAGTATTTTTTTTATAAATATGATCCATTTTACTCTGGGAAATAGGTGCAATTATTATCTCATTTTGCAGATCTGGAAACTGAACCAGATAAAAGTTAAGTGACTTGCCCATGATCATGTAGTCTGAGGCTAGAATTGAACTCAGGTCTTCCTGACTCCAGGTCCAAGTCTCTATCTACTGCACTACCTAGCTAAATTAAATGTTTGTTAATTTTACTTACTGAATTGAATTTGACAATCCCTGTCAATGTCAAGATGTTACTGAGGAAATTAAGGTTGGATTAAGTGACCTCTGAGGTTCCTTCCAACTCTGTGATGTTATTTAATAAAGATCTTTTGAAGAAATAGACATTGGAGCTGGAATTCTATTGAAATAATCATATGATTTCTGCTAGTTTTACTGTTGATATGATCAATGATACTGATAGTTTTCCTAATATTGAACCATCCTTGCATTCCTGGAATAAACCCAACCTGGTCAAAATGTATTATTCTTGTGATAAGTTGCTGTAGTCTTTTTGCTAATATTTTATTTAAAATTTTTGCATCTATATTCATGAGGGAG
>CM053592.1:141604430-141658930 GCA_028646515.1 Pseudochirops corinnae
GTCCTTCCAGTGGGGGTGGGTGACGAGGGAGGAAGAGAAAGAATCTAGAATTTAAAGTTCTATAATCAAATATTAAAAAAATATATGTATATATATACATATATATATATACAATTATTATTACTATTATTATTAACTACATCCAACTGGAACTTAAGATACACAGGCACTGTGGTTGGGAGATCCATCCTGCCCTACCAGAAAGTCAGAGGGGTGATGGGGGAGGACATAGGAGAGAATAGATTGGGGGAGGGGTTATACAATGGGATGGCTGTTTTGGGATGGTGGGTAGGGGAAAGATGGGGAGAAAATTTGTAACTCAAAATCTCATGGAAATGAATGATGTAAACCAATGTTTAAAGATTTAAAAAATGAAAAATAAATGAGTTAAATTTTAAAAGAAAAGAAAAAAGAAAACAATGGAGAAAATGTTAATAATGCAGGTTAAATGTAAAAGTGATCCTGTGTACATTTTTTTCTCCTAGAAAGCTGGTTGTCAAACATCAGTTAACACATCTCTAGTTATACTATACTATACTCCTAGCTGTGACAGTAGCAAGCTGCCCTGTAGAGATTGAGAGAACAGATGATCACAAGGGCTAAATGATCAGTATCCACCTGGAAATCTTATTAGCATCTGACACTAATTATGTTCAAAATGGAATTCTTCATCTTTCCCCCAAACCAGGGATGGGGAACCTGTGGCCTCAAGGCCACATGTGGCCCTCTAGGTCCTCAGGTGCAGCCCTTTGACTGAATCCAAAATTCAAAGAACAAATCCCCTTAATAAAAGAATTTGTTGGCAGGAGCCAAGATGGCATCATAGGAGCAGCAAGATACGGCAGCTCCCACACAGACACCTCAAAATGCCCATAAAATATGACTCTAAACAAATTTTAGAGCTCTAAAACACACACAAATATACTTCCCACTGAAGGCAGCTTGGCCAGGAGGGACCATCTCGGTGCTTGGAGCCAAAACCAGCCCAGCCTGAAACCTCAGCTTGGCCCCGGGGGTGGCCTGATGAGCCAAGCCGAGCCGCAGCTGGAGCTTCAGGAGAGTTGATCTGTGGCAGCTGTGGCAGTTTCCAGAATTATCAAACCATAAGAAAAAAGGACTAAGTGAAAGGTCAGTGGAACTCGGCTAAAATTGGGGGAGAAAAGTGGGTCTGGCCAAACTGCCTCCAGGGCAAGGAAGTGGCAGAAGTGGTGGCCTTGCACCCGCCTCCATGTTGCTGCTTCAGAGCTTCTGGCCTGCAGACTGCAAGGGGGCCAAGCGATTGTTCAGAGGCCAAGTGCTCTTGCGTTGAGTGGCTTGCATCTGGATCGTGGTCTTGGGTGGTGGTCCTGGGGTGCGTTTTCAGTGAGCCAAAGCTGGTGGGAGCTGCAGCAGCCTCCTAAAAGCGCCGGCTGCTGAGAAAACCCCAGCGATTTGGGACAGAGCTTTCCCCTCTGGAAGCAGAGTTACACAGAGCTAAAAAATCATTGACTGGCCAATATGAGCAGGCAAAGGAAGCAAAGTAAGAACAGCAACCAAACTCTAGATTCCTTCTTTGGGGAAAAGAAAGATCAAAGCAGGGAACGGGAGGAATAAAACACAGTCAGAACTACCACACCAAAAGCTTCCAAGAAACATGAAGACTGCCTAAAAGCTAGAGATCAGCTTAAGAAGGATTTTGAAAACCAAATGAGAGAAGTGGAGGGAAAATTGGGAAGAGAAATAAGAATTTGTTTTTGTAAAACCTGTACTCGGTCAAAAGGCTGCACCCAAGGATCTAGAAGGTGAAATGTGGCCTCAAGGCTGCTGGTTCCCTAGCCCTGATAAACCATCATACCTCCTCATACACTTAATGGCTTTTCATATTTAAATTTTTTTCTTTACTTTTCATTTTGTTTTTTAAAAATGCCGTCAAGTTCCCTGTATTGGTTGAGGACACCTCCATCTTACCAGGCACCAAATTTAGGCTAGAACTCATTCTTGACTCTTCCCCTCCTTCCTAATCCTACCAGAATAAAAAACTATACACAAATATAAAAGCTATAATAATTAAAGTAAGCATATACAAAACATTTTAAAATTCTACAGTACTTTTTCATGGGCTATCTTATTTGACCCTCACAATAACCCTGGGAGGGAGGTACTATTAGTTTTCATTTTACAGATGAGGAAACTGAGGTTAAAGAATGCTAATCAAAAAAAATTTTTTTTAAAAGAATGTTAATTAATATGCTCAGTTCACAAAGTTATTGAGGGTCCAAAGCAGGATTTGAACTAAGGTCTTCTTGATTTTAATTTCAGCACTCTATTTACTGTGACCACCTAGCAATCAGCCAATTGGTAAATCTTGTTCACACACACACACACACACACACACACACGCACATCAACCAATATCTCTTGAATCTTGCTCTTTCTATATTCTAGAGTGGACACACACAAGACTTGGAGTCAAGGACTGGGTCTGAATTCTACCTCAGATACCAGCTGTTACCCTGGAAAATCAGTTAAGCTCTGTTATCTTCTGTTTTCTTTTCTGGATAATAATAGCAGCTCCCCTCACAGGGTTGTTGCAAGGATCAAGTGAGATGCTGCATGTACAGTGCTTTTCAAATCTTAAAATACTATCTAAATGTTGGCTTTATTCTTTCTATCCAGAGGGCCACCACTCTGCTGCAGATCCCTGTCTTCTCTCACTTGGTCTATCTGTAAGAGCTTCTGGATTACTCTTCCTCTTTCTAGTCTTTCTCTTTTCTGATCGATGTTCTATTCACTTTCCAAAATCATCTTCCTAAGGCACAGATTTGACCCTGTTCTCTAACCCCTCAAAAATGTTCATGAGCTCCTTCTGAAAGAGGGAAGATGAAGGACCTCCTGGCTAATGTCTGGAATCTCCTTAACAAGGTAGAAGGGGAAGTCATCTGCTGAGACAAAGATGGGCTTGGCAAGGAAGAAGAGATAAAGCTTGGAAGGACCAATTTGGGATTAAAAGGAATGAGTTGTGCAGGGGTGAAGGACCCTAGCAATGCCAGGTAGTGTGAATTTGTAGGAGATTCAGTTGGTACAATGTATGATTACCTTAGCATGGTAGTTCTCAACATGTGATCCCTGGGGGTCCCTGAGACCCTCTCTTCATGGGATCTTGGAGGTCAAAATTGTTTTCATTGGGGTGGCTAGGTGGCATAGTGAATAGAGTACCAGCCCTGGAGTCAGGAGCACCTGAGTTCAAATCCAGCCTCAGACACTTAACACTTATTAGCCGTGTGACCTTGGGCAAGTCACTTAACCCCAATTGCCCTACCTTCCCCCCTCCAAAAAAAAAAAGCAGAATTGTTTTCATAATACTAAGATATTTTTATTTCTAATACAAATATTAATAATATGGCTCCCTCTGTACATATGTATATATATATGTGTAACTGTGTGTATGTGTGCGTGTGTGTGTATATATGTGTGTGTATGTGTGTGTGTGTATAGACACACATGCAAACACAGATATTTTTTCCACTCAAAAAGGTCTTGGGAAGCCCAATAATTTTTAAGAGCACAAAGGGCTCCTGAGGCCAAAAAAGTCTGAGAACTTCTGATCTTGATCTGATTAATTCTTGGCCTCTTGAGAGTAGGTCCAGACAAGGCATATGGTGGGTTTGACAGAGGGACAGAAATTAGCAGGATAGGACAAAAAGAGGAAGGATTTGAGAAGGGACGTCAGAGCTTTATGGAAATGGACAGCCATAGGGTCAAGACAGTAAAAGAATGGAGGCAAAGCTCCAACTGAACTGGGATGACAGGGCTCGATTGAGGGACCAAAGGTCAAAATAAATATGAAGAGCAGGTTTAGAGGAGACTATGGGAGGGGTGGAAATACAGACGCATGGCTCTTCTTACTCCCTCTGAGCCTCAGTTTCCTTATTTGCAAAATGATAATAATACTTGGGCCACCAACTTCTTGGAGTCACCGTGAGGATCAAATGAGATAGGAAAGATTAGAGTACCTTAAAATGTGGGTTATTAACATTAATAATATTATGGTTCATAACAAGGATTTTCTAGTCAAGAAGCCTACTCCATCCAGAACAGGTTAAGTCTTGAAATGGAACAAAGGCATGAAGCATTGTAACTGAATCACGAATTATAATCCCATCACTTCCTCGGGAGATGCAAGTCTGTACTGGTACTGGGAAAGCAAAGGATTTGTCAAGAAAACAATTCTCTGCTGAACATAGTCCTCATGGAGCAATATGCTAGGATTTGACTATGGCACTCACACTGCATAAATTCAGGCTGATGGATTTAGAGCTGGGAAGGTCATGATACTCCTAAGTGTTGTATCTGAAGACTCTCCTAGGGTCTCTTCCAGCTCCAACACTCAAGGTCTTAGATTTCTTTTGGTTCTGAGATTACTTGATCCAAGTCCCTTCTGGATCTGACGTAATAGGATCTAATGCTCCTTCAAAGACATTCATTCCCATAGAACGTCCCTTGAGGATAAAGACTGTTTCCATTTTTGTCTTTGTATTGTCAGGGTCTTGGTACATAATAGGAGATTAATAAATGTTTGTTGGGTGCTCATAGTAGGTGCTTGGTAAATGTTTGTTGGGTTGGAAAAAAAAAACGCTAGCTTTCAAAAATTGGCCCTGTATATGAATTTATGAAAGTCTCTTAACACCAAAGAAACTCTGTACATTGTAGGAATTGAGTAACTATTTTGTTAAATGAATGATTGAATGAAGGGCAGATGGGGGTCAAGAAAAGAGGAGATAATTTAGGGAAATAAAAATAAGTCAGAAAACAAGTAATTTTGTCTTGTGTTCCTACCTCAGGTTCTCTTCATTGTTTTTCTAGATTATTGTAATCACCTGGACATTAGTCTTCCTAAATGAGTAAGCATTTATTAACCTCTTATTATGTCCAAGCACTGAGCTAAGGGCCTGAAAGTAAAAAAAAAAAAGTCAAAAACAAACCAACTGAAGCGAATCAGATAGACTGCCCTCAAGTAGCTTAAATTCTACTAGAAGAAGACAGAACATAAAGGAGAACTGGAGGTGACAAGATGGGGGGAGGTAGGGACAGGTAATGAAAGGAGGAGGTATTTGGGAAATTTGAAGACATCCATTATATACCAACCCTCCCTCCCTTGCCCTAAGCCTTCTTTTCTTTGGAGAAAACATCACTGGTTCCTTCAAATGATCTTTATTTCAAATGACTTCCAGTCTCCTCACCCTCTTGGTCACTCCCTTTTGGACAAGCTATAGTCTGTGAAAGACATTTTGAAAAGTATCACCCAATGGAAAGAACCCCCCCCCCAAAAAAAAAACAAACAAACTGAATCCCATGTCATTTCCATGATCATACTTGGCCCTTGAGAAGAACTGTGAAAATGTATCTTCCTTTCTTCTTTGCAGAGGTAGGGGACCGAGTGTTCAGAATATTGTTGTATTGGCTGATTTTGTTAAATTTTTCTTTTTTAGTCTTTTTTTTTTTTTACAAGGAACAATTCTCTGAATGGGTATGTGTTGGGAAGGAGGGAGAGTAGGAATAGATGAAGCTATTAGTACAAATATCTTTAAAATGAAATAAATAAAAATGAATTTTGAAACATGATCTCCAGAACTAAACACAATAATACTAAGTCTAAGTAGGCCAGGGATAGAATAACCTCCATCTTTGTAACTCTAAAATATTATGAGCAGGCACTGGGAAATACCTTACATGATAACAAAACTCCCACCAAGAGAAGCACATTTTGCCTTCTGATGAAATCCAAGACTATAATGGTGAACCATTTTGCATTGGTTGGCATTCCCAAAAGACTTGAGAAAGTTTTGATGAGCAACAATGGCAACTAATGAAAGATCTGGTCTTATGAGGAACCACTCGTTCATTTGAAAAATATTTTTTGAGCATCTACTTATGTTCAGGGCTATTTGTTTGAAGGGGGTGGGGATGGGGAGGACTATTGCATTATCAAGGAAGTATGACAAGGTAGAATATGATACATACCAGAAGAAAGTCAAAAACAAAGCCATTATAGGACCTGTGGAGAAGATGGGGTAGGAGAATGGCACAGCAGACAGAATGCTTGACTTGGAATCAGGAGATTTGGGTCCAAATTCTGCCTCTGACCCTAACTGTGGCCATGAGAAAGTTATCTAACCTCTATAAGCCTCGGTTTACTCATTCACAAAATAGGGATAATAATACTGTTAGGACAACTTCTCTTCTCCCAAAATTGCTGCGAGGCTCTAATGAGATATATGGAAATTACTCGATAAATGTTTGCTGTTCTTAGCATTGATTCTGTCTAGAGACTACCAAGGAAGAGTTTTGGAGGAGGTGGATTTTAAACTGGTCTTAAAAGGATGGATAAGATTTTTGACAGGAGATACTGTGCAGAAAATGGCATTCCAGGTCAAGGGAGCAGGATGAGCAAAGAACCCCCAGGGTAGAAAAGGATAGTGAATGTTCAGTTATCCAGCAAGGTGCAATATGGAGAACAGTGAAAGATATCACTGAAGAGGTAGGTTGGGGACTTTGAATGTCAGGCCAATGAATCTGAACTTCACTGGCAATACAGAGCTTTAGAAGGTTTTTGAGAAGAGCGTGACAGAGGCTGGCTTGGCTTTGGGAAGATTCCTTTGGCAGGGAGGGACTAATAATGACTCTGTGGAGGGAGGAGCAGAGATAGAAGACTATAAGAAAAGATGAAAGGAATTGGGATTGTTTGGTATAGAGGAGGGGGGCAGAGGGGCGTCATATTGCTAAGTCTAAGTGTAAGAAAGGACTCTGTGAACCGAATGTGGAACAACTGGTTTTTTTATAGCCATGGAGACCAAAATGAGAGGCAATGTCTTATTATCATAATTAATTATATTTATCATTATATACAGTTTCACAAAGACATTATAAACTCTAATGCAAAGGCTTGTATTTCTTTGTTCATTCATCCCTCTTCCAAATGACATCCATTCAATACTTGTGGAGACAGTTATCACGTGATATCACCTCACCCTTAAATCTTCTCTTTCAGGCTAACCATTCCCAGATCCTTCAATGGAGCCTCATATGACATGGTCACAAGTCCCTTTTACTCCCTAGTTGACCTCTTCTGAATGCTCTCCAGCTTATCAATGTTCTACCTAGACTGTGGAGGTATTGAGCACAATTCTTCAGATGTGATCTGGAGTTGGACCTGGGCAGAGGGCTGTGAGGTTACTGCCCTCCCACTCTACTAACTTACTTTTCCAGTCTTATTATAAATTACCTCTCTATAGTACCAGTCTTGTGGATGCTCCTTGAATGGGGGACTTCCTCTCTCAATTCCAAGCATTTTCATTGGTTGTTTCCCATGGTCCATTCCTTCTAGGAGCTCACGTTGTAATAGGGGAGACAAGTATGCAAACAACTATATATGTCTATGTGTGTGTATGTATATGTACATACACACATATGTGTGTAGATAGATAAATGGATGTTTGCAAGCTTGTCTCTCCTATTACGATGTGAGCTTTGTGGGAGAAGATTCCATGGTTTTTTTTTACTTTTCTTACACAGTCAGCACTTAATAAATGTTTGTGGATTGGCTTGACACTAGTCTTTTTTAACGTCGTCCCATTCAATTCAATTTGATGTACATTTATTAAATGCCTTCTATGTGCTAGACAATGCACTAAGAACTAGGGATATACAGGCAAAAGTGAAAACTGCCCTCAGAAATGAGTCCCTGACCCCACGGTGTCACATTTTACTGAGGAGAAACAGTGGGTATGCACATAAGTAAATACAAATGTGTGTGTATATGTGCATGTACATGCATATGCATATGTTTATATATATATGTATGTGCATATGTTTATATATATGTATGTGCATATATGTATTCCCAAACTTCATATAAAAAGAATTTATTTATATCTAAAGGAATTACTTTATTATATTTTATTTATTATGTTTACAATGACTAGATACAGGATAGATAAGAGAGATGGTGGATGGATAGATGGATGGGTGGGTGGGTGGATGGATGGATGGATGGAGGGGTAAGGAGGTAGATAGAGAGATAGACAGACAGACAGACAGATAGATAAGAGTAAATAATGATTTGGGTGGGACAATTCTAAGAATTGGGAAGATCAAGAAAGAGCTCTTGTAGGGGTGACCTGCGTCTTGAATGGAGTTAGGGATTCTAAATGGTAGGCGTCAGTGGAGAGAACATTTTGGGAATGGAGGACAGCCTTTGCAAAAGCATGGAGACAGGAAATGAAATACCATGGGTAGGAAACAATAGGTATGCTGGAACCTAGAGTTCATGGAGGGTAATAACAAGAAATGTCTAAATGGAGTCAGATTGTTAGGACTTTGAATGACTGATAGAAGAATTTCTATTTTATCCTAGAAGGAAAGGGAGCCAAGGAAGCCTAAAATCATATCTTTTTTCTTGGCTGCCATATCACATACTAACTAGTATTGAGCTTTGGTGTCTACCTTGTCCTTTACTGATGAACTGCTGTCCAGTGAATTTGTTGTTTTTGTCATGCAACCAGCACAGGACTTGACATTTATCCATATTAAATATCAACTTGTGAGGGCTGGCCAATGTTTAAGCCTGTCAAGATCTTTTTGGACCTTGATTCTGTCATTGGTGTATTAGCTATGCCTTCCCATTTTGTATTATCACAAATGTGACCAGTATGCCATTCAAATTTTGATAAAAATGTTAAATAATGCGAGACCAAGCACAAATTCTTGGGGCATTCCACGAGAGACATTCTTCTGGGCCAACACCGAACCAGCACTCCTTCAATCTGGCCATTCCACCAATTCCAAATTCACCTATCACCTGGGATACCACTATCTGGTCCACATTTCTACACCTCGATTTTCCACAAGAATAGCACAAGAAATTTTTTTTGCAAATGCTTGCCAAAATCTAGGTAAATTATATTTACAGTATTCCCTCATCTACCTGACTGGTAACCTTATTTGAAAAAGAAAGAAAGAAATGTAATTAGTCTGTAATAATCTATTCCTGAAGTTGTATTGTCTAGTATTGATTATTGCT
The DNA here is from genome assembly GCA_028646515.1 of Pseudochirops corinnae. Taxonomy (NCBI): domain Eukaryota; kingdom Metazoa; phylum Chordata; class Mammalia; order Diprotodontia; family Pseudocheiridae; genus Pseudochirops; species Pseudochirops corinnae. The sequence continues at coordinate 141,613,489 of CM053592.1, forward strand.
GCTTAGTATAAAAAGATATTCACTAATTATCTCCTAAAGAATATATTCTAGAGTTTTGCCGGGAATCAAAGTCAAGCTTATTGGTCTATAATTTATAGATACCATCCTCCTTTTTTTAAATCAAGACATTTCCCTTTCTCCCATCATTTACCTCTCCCTGTCTCCATGATTTTTTAGAGATTACTAATCTATGCTCAGTAATCACATTTCTCAGTTCTTTCAGGGTCACATGACATAGCGCGTCTGAGCCTGGTGACATGAACTCATGAAAGGCGTCTAGGTGCTCTCTTACTATCTCTTCATTAATCTTGGACATCGGCTTTCTATTAGCCATTTTTTTCCTTGTTGTTACAGTCCACAGATTATTCTCCTGGGTAGAAAAAGCAGATGGAAAATAGGAATTTAGCAGGCCTACCTTCTTTCTATCATCTGTTATTTCCCTCCCATCTAAAAAGAGGGGTGACTGACAGTGCAGAAAGCTTCAGAGAGGTCAAGGAAGATGAAGTCAGACATCATCTGCAACCTTTGAGGAAGCAATTTCAGTAGTGATGGGGTTGAAATCCAGATTGCAAAGTGTTGAGAGTGAGTGGGTAGTGAAGAATCATGGAGGCAGTAAGTGTAGAGAATTATTTCTAGGAGTTTGATAGGCATAGGACAGTGGTTTGAAGGGATAGGTAGGTAAAGTAAAGGAAGAATGAGGGGCTTTGAGCATATTTGTAGACAATGGAGGGGAGACACGTATACATAGAGACAAAGACAGAGAGAAAGAGAGAGAAAGAAAATGATGAATATGAATGCTGGGGTGAGTAATGGAGATGGGATCAAGGGTACAAGGGCTTGGCCTCAACAAGAAGAGCTACCTTAGAGTCAAAGAGAGAACAGCAGAGATGAACATGTTACAAGGTTTTAAGGTGTGGGGTAGGGTAGGGTAGACAAGAGAATGCATGAGAAATGGCCTTAATTTTCTCAATAAAATAGATGGAGGGGTCTCCTTTAGAAACAGAAGGAGGCTGAAGTAAAGAGGAATAGTAAAGAAAAAGGAAACATGGAACAGAATCAGTTGATGAAAAATAAAAAGACTTCTGTACAACAGTGAGATCCCAACTGAGGTCAGATCACTGGAATTTGTAGTGAACTCAGAAAGTCTAATTGTGTGACTTCCCTCAGCAGTGAGCTCTTTGAGGGCAGGATCTATTTCATTTTTGTCTTTTTTTTGCAGTGTCTTGAACACAATAGACATTTAATAAGTGTGCATGTTATTAAATTGAAGTGCATTAGTAGCAGGGGAGTAGGAACAATCATCTTTATGCACAAAATGTTTTGCTGCTAAAGAGAAAAATTCTATTACCTGAATTTCAACAAAACCAGTTTAAAAGTAGAATGGGCTATCTTTGGGAAGTGGGGAGTGGGGAGTAAACCCCCATCTTTGGGGGTCTTAAAGCAAAGGATTGAGAGATGACAACTTGTTGGGGATGATGAAAGGATTCTTGGTCAGGTATGGATTGGATTAGATGTTCTGTGAAGTCCCTTGCAGGTCCCCTTTGACATTCTGGGATTTTCTGAACTTAATTTTAATTCCTGATGAAATCCTTGAAAGCATTATTAAAAAGACAGCTTGACAGCATCAAGACATTGCATCAGCAATAATCACCAAAAGCTAGCACAATATGGCTTTATCCAAAACAGATTGTATCACTACTAACTTCATTTCCTTTTTTTTTGGACAGGTACAAGACTAGTAGGTCAAGAGAATGCTGGATTTCAGCAAACCATTTGACTAAGTTTTTCATGCTATCCTTGAATAAAAGATGAAGAAATGTAAGCTACACGGTCATGGAGTTAAAGGGATTCAGAGCTAGTTGAATGACTAGAGTTAGAATCACCATTAATGAATTAATGAGAAATTGGAGGGAGGTCTCTGGCAGAATGCCACAGCAGCGGTCTTCTGCTATTTGATATTTTTACCAATGATTTGGACAGTCTGACATGGTATTCTGATCATATTTGTAGATGACACCAGTCTGGGAGGGGTAGCTAAAATGTTGAGATAAAGTATGGATCTAAAAAGATCTCAGCAGAGATCTAACCAGATGAATTTTAATGGAGAAATGATTGTGAATTTCTAGACTTGGGTTTAAAAATGGGTTTCACTGTCCAAGAGCATCACAAGGGAAGCATAGATAGAGAATAGGTTTGTGTGAAAAAGCTCAGTTTCAGAGGATAGCAAACTTCATAAGAATCAATGGGGTCATGTGATTATAGGTTGCATCTATAGAGAAAATATTTGGAATGAAGAAATTGATAGTTTCTCTGTATTCTGCCCAGGTAAGGTGATATCAGGGATATTATGTTCAATTCTGAATGCACATTTGTCATGGTAATGGTAATCTGAAGATCTTCCCTGCCTCCCAATGGGCTGAAAGTAATCACATGGAGCCTGTGGTGGGAGGAGTTTGCTGAACAGTTGGAGCAGGAGGGGATGGAGCAGAGCTGAGAGGAAGCTGGGAGCCAGAGCAGTTAGAGCTGGGGGAGAGAGAGGACAAATTAAGGATCAACAAATTCAATAAGAAACTACAGTAAGTGATTTTGTTCCACCCTAGAGCTGTCAGCCAGGAGTACATGAAGCAGAGAACCTATGAAGAGATGACAGACTCAAGATATAGAAAGTGACATACATTTATAGCCACGGCCACTGTGTAATTCATTTTGCCTGATTTTATTTGTTACAAGAAATTTTTTATTTCTCTTGGTGTTTTAATTGGGGAGGGTGAAGGTTAAAGAGAAGAAACGTGGTTGGCAATAGTGGTGCCCAAAAAAGGCCAATGAATCATTTAGAAAATAATGAGTCCACGAGAAAGTTCAGAAGGAAATACAGACAAGTAGGACAGTTTGGAAAGTAACGTGAGAAATTTATGACAGTTAAGTATTTGAAGGACTATTATTTAGGGAAAGGAATAGACTTATCTTGGGTGTCCTGTCCTTTCTGGCAGCATAACAAGAATGAATGGGTTTAAGTTATAGAGAGGCAGTTTTCAATTCCATAAAAGGAAGGACTTTCTAATTTATTACAACTGCCTCCAAAATGGAATAAACCACCTCAGGACATGCTGAATTCTCCATCACTGGAAGCTTTGAAACAAAGGTTAGATGACTACCTCTCAAGGATGCTGAGGAGTGGATTCCTACATAGGACAGAAGGGACTAGATTCATTGATCTGTAAGATTCTCTTCCACTATGACATTCTATAATGATACTGACCAAAAGTATATAGAATTGCTAATGTGGCTCAGTGGCTAGAGCACCAGGCCTGGATTCAGAAAGATCTGAGTTCAAATTCGGCCTCAACTGTGTGACCCTGGGCAAGTCACTTACAACCTTGCTTCCCTCAGTTTTCTCATCTATAAAATGGACTGCAGAAGGAAATGGCAAACCACTCCAGTATCTTTGCCAAGAAAACCCCAAAATGGGGTCATGAAAAGTCCGACAGGACTAATTGACTAATCAACAATAAAAGTACATGAAAATTCTAAAAACTGAAATAAGAGAAATCTACATAGATGATTGCCCACGGTCATATGGTTTTAACATTTATTGTGAGACCATGAACACTATTCATTTAACCTCAACAAACCCATCTCTCAATCTAAAAAAGAGGTGCTTGTACTACTGTACTCACCTCTTAGGGTTGTGATGAAAGCATTTTTGTGGACCTTAAATATTAATTGGGAATTTGCATTATTCTATGTGTAAATGTGACTGATTAAAGACTGAGAGCCAAATAAACGAATACATTTATTCAAAAAGCTGACTATAATTTCAAAATCTTGCTACAATCTACCCAAAGCATTTTGTATTTTATTAACCTTTGAGAAATGCCTCAAATCTCTCCCTGGAGGCTTCTTCCTATAATCCGAGTAAGGCAGAAGCTCATTTTTCCTCATCCACCACTGGATATTTATTAGAACGTGCATGCATTTATTCCTTACATTGAGGCAACTTGATATTCAACTAGTGTGTACATTCTTTTTGCTCCCCAACCCACTGGATTTATAACCTCCAATTTTGTGTGACCTTGGACAAACAACTCAACCTCATTTTTCCCATTTATAAAATATGGGAGTTAGACTATATGATCTTTGACCTCTCTTCCACCTTTGAGTCTATGATGATATGTTCTATGCATGATTTCCCCCAAAAACATTATGATGAAACTTACCTTATGAGATAATCTCACACCAAGAGAAAATTTTTATTAGGAAGTATGTGTTAACTACAATGATATCTTCTCCCCCAAAATTAATTGGGGAAAAAAAGATGGTGCCTTTGCATAACCCAAGGTAGAATGTGGGAAATGTTATGGTCCAAGATTTCCAAGAATGTATAAATTTATAAATCTTACCAAAAGACTTAATATCTTATCTTGAATCTCTATACTTCCTTGATTTCTGTGACCTTGTACTTTTATGATTCTCTTAACTCTCTGGTTATTTTTTTTTTCTGCTTCCATTGTTGGTTTCTCTTACTCATCTCATCCTCCCCCAACCCAACTGTGGTTTTTCCCCCAAAACTCTGTCTTTGATGCTCTGCTCTTTTATTTTTAATTTTTCCATGAACATGTTTTCTTGTGACTTCAACTACTGCATCTATAAGGTGACCCCCAACTTACACCTGCACTCCAGTCTCATTCATTCTTTGTATGCATAAATCTTTACTTAGGTGTCCAGTTGTCTCTTCAAACTCATCTGAATTCATCAACTTTCTTCTTCCCTTTCAACTAACTACTCTTCTCAAATACCAATTGTGTCAATGGTGCTAACATTCTGCCTCTCCAAATCTTGATTCCCTCTTCTCTTTTATTCTCTGTACCAAGCTACCACCAGATTTGGTAATTTGTTTTTTCAAATAATGTGCCAGATTTGTTCCTTTCCTTACATTCCCACTGCTTCCACCCTAGTCTAGGGCTTCATTGTATAAGATTACCCTAAATTTCCACAATAACTTCCTAGGCCATCTCCCCACTTCTGATCAATGCCCTCTTCATCTACGCTGGCCCCTATACCTAGAATTCCCTTCTTCCTCTTCTTTACCTTTTGAATTCCTTGAAAGTCTAATTAAAATGGTACCTCCTTCATGAATTCTTATCTGATCCCCTGCTCAGTAATGACTTCTTCTCTCAGACCTCACATAGCATTCTGCAAATATCTAATATACATGTAATACAGAGTACTATAGTTGTGCATGTGTGTGTGTGCACATACATACAACATCCCCACTGTTCACCATAAGCTCCATAAAGGTAGAGGGACTATGTCATCTAATTTTTTCATCTTTCCTTTCTCCTAGCTACTCTTAGCACACAATATATGCTTAATAAATACCTGTTGAATGAATAACCAAATGAATTCTACAGAAAAATGAAATTTTCCCAAAGTACTTCCTTTTATTCCCACTGTTCCATAATATTCACCCTTCAAGAAACTGGGCTTATGTCCTACCAGAGTTTATGAATTAGTTCTCATCTTTTTTGATTCTGTTCTGTCCTTGATCTGTCTTCTCTTTCTCTTCCCACTATTTTTACCCATCCTTCAAGGCTACCTCCAATCCCACCAGCTCCATGAAATTTTCTTTTGACTATCCCAGCTCACACTCATCATGGCACTTGTAATTACTATCATCTGTTTTAGCACTTAAATGTTCTCTGTTTCACATGCGACAAGATTATAAGTCCTTCTAGGGCAAGGAAGGAAGGAGCCACATCTTGGGTTTTGGGGTTTTTTGTGGCAAAGGTAGGCACATAGTAGGTTCTCAATATATATTTTGGGATGATTATTTACTTCCAGCTGAAACTACATTAGAGACTAGGATATTTGATATTTAAAACTAAATAAAACAGGTCAACAATTATTTAATTTGGTCCCAGGAACTGTTTCTTTATTTAAAAAACAAACAAAAATCCAAACCCTAATCAGTTTCCCAAAGATCCAGGACCAAGGCAAAATAAAATGTCCTAGTTTCCCAATCAAGACTAAAGGGAATCTAATAGAAAGATAGGTAAGACAGAATCCCTTTCTCCTTTATGTCTATAAGAGTTAGATAACAGTCCTGAATATTTCCCTGTTTCTCTTGCTGCCTAGGTTTTTTGTTTTTTTTGCTATCTACAAATGACAGAGTTGGAATACTAGACAGATAAACACCAAGTTCAATTAGAAATGGGTCTTGTCCAGTTGATTTGCTGTTATCTCTGATGGTGAATGGGCCACTTCCAAATCTCTTTGTAATTCCTTTCTTACAACAGGAAAGAATTTCTACCCAAGCGAAAAGGCTTGGACATCTAGGTGAAGTGATTATAAAAGAGGGACTTTTAAAATATGTAATTATGTTTTTATACACACACGATATAATAATAAGATATTTTTCAGTCTTCTGGGAAACCTAAAAAGTCCTTTTGACTTACCCATTGTGATATTGTGCAAGAAACTGAGCCTGATAATAATGGTTCAGGTTTCCTTAGAGCTGGCTAGGTTGTTTTAAAGCATTTTCCTTATGTCAACCCTATGAGAAAGATACTACAATATTATTGCTATTCTATAAAGGAATAAACAGAGGCTGAGGGCGTGACTTGCTCACAGACGTATAGTCTAGAAGAGTCTAAACTAGGATCTAAACCCAGATATTCAGGCTTCAAGTGCTTTTTCTACTCTCTCATGCTATGCATCCTAACTTTTAGAAATGTATGTAGAAAAAAACAAATGTTTTCTAAATGTGTTGGATTTTTTTTTTGGGGGGGGGAGGAGCACCACCAAAGCTTTCTTCTATTCTTATTTGAAGGAACAACTGGACAAGCTCCAGGCATTTTAACAAATATTTTCTTGGGTTCAATTTATCTTATCCACTAATTCACAGATAATCTTACTAAAGAACATGAATAATTCATATCTGTGGGGAATTTAAATTTTGGACAAATCTGAAATCTTCGGTTTTTACTGCTGTTCTGCAAACTGGGTCATATCTCTAAATTGAGAACTGCTGATTTCTCTTTAGTGGTGAGATGAATGTTAATCAGTGACATGATCAATGGTTCCAAAAATATGCTTTGCCCAATCACTAATACATATGGTTCTTTGCTTAGGACAAACCCAGAGCATAACATTTTAAATTCTCAACGATAACCCTAAGATTATCAAAAAGGGCTCATTATATTTTATTAGTCAGAGGATAGAGTTGTCTATAGATCACTGGACTTGGAACGTGGAAGATCCAAGCTAGACTCCAGCCCCAGATGCTTACTAGTCCTGTGGCCCTGGACAAATCATTTAACCTCTCTCATCCTTGGTTTCTCATCTTTAAATGGAGAAAATAATGCCTGAGGGCAGGAAGGTGGCTCAGTAGATGGAATGCTGGCCCTGGAGTCAGAAAGATTCATCTTTATAAGTTCAAATCTAGCCTTAGATACTTACTGGTTGTGTGACCTTGGGTAATTCACATGACCTTGGGTAACTCATTTTTAACCCTGTTTGCCTCAGTTTCCTCATCTGTAAAATTAGGTGGAGAAGGAAAGGGGAAACCACTCCAGTATCTTTTCCAAGAAAACCCCAAAAGGGGTCAAAAAGACTCAGACTCAACTGAAAAACGATGAGAAACAAAAAAATAACACCAAGCAAGGATCGAATGAGTTAATACATGTAATGTGTTTTTCAAACTTGAAGTGCTCTGTAAGTGTTCAGGATTATTGCTGCTGTCGTTACAAACTAAGCAGGTACCCAGGCAAGAAGAGGCAGTATAGAACAGCAGGAAAAGTGCTGGATGTGGAATCGGGCCACTTTGGTTTAAATCCTGACTTGATGCTGACTGGTTCTCTGATCGTGAGCAAAAGTCACCTAACTTTGCTGGGTCTCAGCTTTCTCATTTATGAAATGGTTGCAATAATACTCATGCTACCTACCTGAAAGGGTGAATGCAAACATTAATGTTAAATATAATTATGACTTTTAATTATATAGTATGTACAATTAGATTACATATTTTCATTTTTAATTATAAACAATGATAGAAAAAGGTTCTGCCCTTTCATAGGTTACAACCCTTCAGAGCAAGCTGCCACTTAGAGATCTTTGTAACTCTACTATAGCGCTCAAGAAATACCCATGAAAATGAATGGCTGTTTTCCTTCCCAGGGGAGACAATGCTACAATCAAAGCAGGCTATGATAATAATAATAATAATAAAAACTCCAAAGGCAAGCATCAACAGAGTTTGCATTTTTAATATGAGGAGGGAGTGCCTGTAATATTTGCCCATAGTTTAGGCTCTTAAATATGCTGTAACTCCATGACCAAAAGCAAGACTCAAATCATTTTGTGTACTATCATCTTTGAGTTATTTACAGGAGCAGAGATCTAAATATTTTTTCCTTAAATAAAAAAGGCTGGTTTATCATTGCACAACCCTGTGGCCACATCAAAGGGTGGGATGATGGGGAGATCAGTGAGAAACAGCGAACACCGGAGCCGACTTGAGATTCATCATGCTCTAGAAAAGTCTGTTCTCCTTCTCCACCCACCTCCATCCCCTAAGTTACAAATATATTCTCTCTTCCAAACCCACAGGGTAAGTAAGTAAGGATTGGGGTGCTAGAATTGCTGCTATGAGACTGAGAAGCAAAATGAACAAATCGGCTCCATAGAAAGTCAAAAGCACACCAGTACGCCAAACAGTCATTCTGCATGCAGCCCTGGGAGGAAACATCAACAGCAGAATGAACCGTGTCAGACATATGGTACGAAAAAAGCCTTTAAATGGCAAAGGAGAAAAGTACAGCTAGTTAAGACTTTCAAATCTTATTTTTCAAGAGTGAACAAAGTAAAAAGCAATTTAAATATGACTTTTAAAATGTGTTAGAAATCTTATTTTGAAAGATTTTAAACCTTCAAATCTTTCCCAAAAGAATTTTAATTCATTTTCAAAACATAAACCTCAGTTTCATAATATGGGGTGGCTACATGTTAATGTCCCCCCTCCCTAACTTTGCCGGATTTATCTCATATTTATTCTGTATATACATACATTACACACATACTTATACATATCTGTTATATCCCATGATAGACTGTAAGCTTCTTGAGAGTATGGATTATTTCATTCTTTGCAATTGTATCTGCAGTATATAGCACAGTGCTTAGACAGGTGTGGTTGAACCTGTGGCTTCGAGACCACATGTGGCACTCTAGGTCCTCAAGTGTAGCCCTTTGACTGAATCCAAAGAACTGTACTTGAGGACCTAGAGGGCCACAGATTCCTCACCCCTGGATATATAATAAGTGCTTAATAATTGTTTGTTGATTGACTGAGAATCACAGACTCTTAGTATTGGAAGGGATTTCAGCGATAATTTAGACCAATCTATACCTGAAATGAATTCCCATTTTCCTTCCTACCATCCCTTCCTTCCTTCCTCCCATTCTTTCCCTTCTTTCTCTCTTCTTTCCCTTCTTTCTCTCCTCCCTCTCTCCCTTCCTTTCTTCACTTGACAGGCATATATTAAGCATTTTTCAAATGCCGACAGCTATGCTAGGCATTGAGGGTTAGAAGAGGAAAGTCATGCTCCCTTCATTGAGCTCACACGGTAGGAAGATAATATCCAAACGCTATTAACTATATACTTTAGTAGTGTTCCCCAGGAGACTCTGTCTATTAACATACACTTCCCAAAGGGCTAAACTCCTCAACAGACTTGCCATTAACTAATATCTCTTTCTAACATTTCACTGGAGTCTTATCTACCAAGAAAATACCTTGTTCTCCTTTCAACAGAGCTTGTTTCAACCCAACCTTAGTTAGACTGGACACTAATTAGGTATTTTCAGCTTTGGTTGGCTCACTTGGCTAATTCTCCCAATAAGATTTTATTTTAACTGCTAGACGGCTAGAGATATGGCTTACTGATTAGTGAATTCACAGACCTAATTAAGGAGTAAGCCCCAGGCATGTCTCCCTAAGCCCAGGAATAGGTTGTGTGTGGTTTGTCTTTCTCTTAGACGACCAAGACAAACTCCAAGGTAATTGGGCAGCTTTTGGCCATCCAAATTTACCTTTCTTTGGGCAGAACAGAACACCCTCAGGTAAGGAGGAGGAAAGGAAGAGGAGGGGAGGGGAAGGGAGTGGAGGGGAAGAAAAGGGAGGGCAGGGAGGGGAAGAAGAGGAGCTCAACCTCCAGAACTACTAAATGTAGGGTTTATCAGTACAACTAGACAGTGTGTGAAATGAGTATTTATTTGGGGGTCTTGGCTGATCAAGTTAGTACTAAAAAACACATTATTTTCCCCCCTATGGATTAAACAGATTTTAAATAAAACTGGTAAGATTCTTCTGATCACCCTTCAGAAACATAATGCCCTGGGCCAGAAAATATGAAATCTGCATCTTAATCTTAGCTCTATCACTTTCTGTCTATTAGCCTTAGTTTCCTCAGCTGTACAATGGGGATATTGCCTTGCCTGCCTTCTTACACTATGAATGGAACTTCAGAAAAGCACCATAATAACAAATATGGACATACCTTCAATCACGGAATAAAAGGTAATTTTGTGTCAAAAGTGTGTCAAAATTTTGTGTCCAGTGCTGTGGAAATGTAATAACGGTCATTAGGGTGATGGTAATGGACACGTACTTGGACAGAAAATACAATGCATTTCAGAGAGCCTCCCAAATGACTGACATTGTTCCAATACTTAACAGATTTTCCTAAAGAACTCCTGAGGACCACTGGCATTGCCAACACAGCAGAGTAAAGAAGGGGCGTGGTTAACACTGCCACCCTAAAATCCTAGAATGTCACTGAATTGATTCTGAGCAGTTGCATGAAACATAATGGCATCTACTCCCCTGATCCTCCTGCTCTCCTTCACTGCAAGCTCTTCCTGGCTCCATACTGATTTCCCTGGTTTTGGCTCATGGCCATGCACTCTTTTCCTATCTCCTGTCTAGCTTCCTGGCTTTGACCCAGCTCAGGTATCCTGTTCAATCTTTTCAATCCAGGCTTGGGCCACACCCTCTTTCCTCCAAAAAGATACTTTCCATGGAGCTTTGTTAAATGCCTTCCTAATCACTGGCAGACTTAAGCTCCAGGATATGGAAACTGACAAACATCAAGAAATTTCTGCTAAAAAAAAAAAAAACCCATCGAAACCCAAGGCCAACTTGAATGTATAGAGTAAAAGCTTTGAACCTTAAGAGGACTGATGATTTTCTCTTCACTCCAGACTTGTTCCTTGGGAAAAGTAAAAAATATATAATTCATTTAATCTTGCAAAAGTATTCTGAAACTAAGAACTCTCTTAGTCACAAAGCTAAAGGTCCTTTGAACAGCTTTAAACACTTTTTCAGTAAGTATATATTTCATAGAGACCAAGAGTTCACACATGTCTAATTTCAGATCTGGTATTAATACAATTGATCAGGAAGTTAGGGTCAGCATAGATTTTAAAAAACTATCCCACTATTCCAGGAGGCCAAATCCTGAGGATCCCCTGAAAGGGACTATGTTGAATCATCTCAGGTCAAGCCTTTCATGTCATCAGTACATACGGTTCAAACAATTTTTTGCACTATTCAAGACAAGAAATAACAGGGGTATGTGAAATGTGTAGATGGTCTAAAATCTTATTTCCTCCCTTTCCTCTACCTCTCATTACAACTTATACCAACTACTGGTACTGATTTCACTTTGACTCCTTCTTCTTTTCACTGAATTTCCATTTGATAGAAGAGTTATGGAAGCATGAAAAATAACTGACAAAAATAACTGACTTGGGCAAATAAGAAAAGAGATTTAAGGGCAAGACCAGAATGCTCAACTAATAATATGAATTTTTCATATAACTAGATGACTAAGATTACTAAAAATATATACGGTATTTAAATCTAATACATTACAATTTTTAAAAGCTTTGGGGTAATCAAAGTAAACATCTAAACTTCAGACTTCACATGCAGATACCAAAAGATATCACTTTTATTTACAATCCCACTGGTCTCCCAACAAATTTGTTAACTTTCCAAATGAAAATAGATCTTCGTTTTCAGCTTAATATTTTTAGTTTCCATGTATAACAGTCTATATTGGTACCATTAACATTTAAAAAGGTACCAGAACATCACATAAAGTACATTTAGCTCAATCACACAGAAGTATTTTTTCATTGCTTTCAAATAGATGACAGCTACAGTTTGCTATCAAGGCAGAATATGATCAAATAAAAAAAGAGAAAAGTATAAAACCAGTTGAGTGATTAGATCTAGAGTTTATTCCTCTCAAAAGAACACATACAAAATACATGTAAAAACTACACAAAGATATCTACAAAGCAAGAGCAGAAAACAGAAAAGGTGAAAGCTACAGTTCAGTAATTATACAGAAATGTAATGCATGCATTAAAATATGCTCCATTTCTAAAGCTGCAAGGGTAAGGGTTCTCATATGAGCACTTAAAGAAAAAACTAAATCCCAATTGAGTATACAACATATTCTGAAAAGGAAATACAGATCTATACATATGTACATAAAATACACTGAAAATATGCACTTCATATGTCCTCAATAGGAAGTCCTGGGTTACAAGGTCAGTCAACAATTGATCATAGACCTTTTCTGTCAGTTTATAGAAATAAACGTGATAGAGCGGAAAGAAATAATTCACATTGCCATAGAGAAGAATATAACAATCCAAAAGGTATTTACATCTTATTAATAAGACATAAAAGAAACAACGGACATCACCATGAAAAAATATATATTAAAAATATTAATGCTATCTTACATTAAAGAATGATGGTTTGACAAACCATGGCACAATTAACTCGGTGAAAGAGTAAAAGTGAATACAGCTTCTGGAAATTTTTTCCTGAATATGTTTATGTGCTGATGGATGATATAATCCTGTGTGTGCCACAAGCCACACTTCCATTTAGAACATCTGCAGCACATGGAAACAGCATTTGCTACAAAAGCATATTGTATGCTTTTGGACAACACCAAATTTCACACTCTGATTTTAGGGAAAATACTGCCTTAAATTATGTTTTTTTTAAAATTTTTAAATTTAAACTAACTCAACTTAAAATGAATTCCAGCCAAATGTATACCATTAACAGGGTTTATTCCTAGTACTAGAAATTATATGGGTTTTTTTTTTCTTATTTGATATACTGGTGGTAAGTAGTATTTTTTAAACAAGTCTTAGACCACAAAACTTTTAATTTCCCCAATTTTTGGTTCAGTGCTCTTTGCAGGCCTGGATTCTTTACTGGACTTTCATCACCATTTCAATTTGATTCAATTTCCCCAATGCTTTGATTTTCAATAGTTTCTACAAGAGCACTTAAATAGCAATGATTTGTTGTTGATGTTTTAAAATGGTTAGGTGGTGTGTTAATTAAACCAACAGCAAGACCAACTCATCTAGAAACCTACAATGATTTTTTACTTCTAGAAATGGTGGGGCAAAAGCTATTACCAGAAGTACTGGTGCAGCTACATTTGAAATTCAAATCCTCTTTAGAGCAGGAGGCAGCTTTCATGGTCAGCAAGTGCTTTATCCTTTTAGCAAGATCTTCACGATATTAAAGATTATCAGAATTTACAAATCCCAATAATCTATTATTTATTAATTTCAGACCTCATAGCACTCAATATTTTTAAAATGTATTTAAAAAATAAACCAAATGTATTTTAATGATGAAGAGACTGTCACAATGAAATTTCTGAATCAAAAATACATGGTGCAGAAAGGTTACCTAATTCGGACTTCTAAAACTGAAAAATGGATATAGAATACTGATATAACAGTGAAAAAGTAAAGTAGGTGTAAGTGTAGAGGAAATAATTAAAATCTAGAAATACCTGAAATGGATCTCTGATATCCAGGTTTTTCCTGTTTATCTGTCAGAGGAGTTGGGGGTGAGTAGTTGGCTTCAGTGAGTTTCGTAACATCTGATGGTGGTGTTGGAGGAGGTGGTAATAAAGTGCTATTCGGGCTACTAATATCTCCTTCACCCACAAGTGTTAAGTCAGCCACATTCTCATCATCTATAGTTTGTATGCCTTCAGTGTGTAGTTCCTTGGATTGTCTCTTCCATATGTGTGCTGATGCTGCTCCTTCCTGGACGTGTGGAATGGGAGACAATGGGGCACTGAAGGGGACGCTGTGAGTCTTCTGACTGTGGAGGGCAGCCAGAGTGGGCCTGGGCTTGTTCTCTGCAGGCCCTGGGCTCTTCACTGGACTTTCATTACCGTTCGGAGGAGATTCCAACTTCCCATTTGGTTGCAAAGCCTTCTCCTTGCTGCCATTTTTTACAGTTCTTTTGTTTAGGCCTTTGGTTGTTGCAGCAGTAGAAGCAGTTGGTTCTGCTGCGCAAGGCGGTAAACGAAGAAAATCTGGCAGGACAAGGTCCTCTTTTCTCAGCAGCCCACGTTGGTCATCTGCTCTGTTGCTCTGAGCTTTGGAAATGAGCTCAAAAAACTCTATTGGGGGAAAAACCCATAGTGACCATTTTAAAGAAAACATCACTGATCAGTGTCAACAATCAGCAAATTTATTTTCTAGTAGGCGGCTGAGTTACCTGTTGCCCTGTAGTTCTAGTGCCCTGGAACTAAGGGCTATATTAATCAGAGACCTTTTCACTTTAGAGAACTACTCACTCATAATTAAAGTAGAGCTACTATAGATTCCCCTACAAGGGGGTGTCTTCAGAGTTTACAATGGCTAGACTCATGTACCTAAAAACAAAGATGTATAAAATCTAGACTCCTGAATTTTTTCCCAATGTTTCAGGGCACATTTAAATATACATTAAATAACATTTTACACTAATTCCCATATCACCTCTATGTTTACTCTGAGAGTCACTCAATGTTTTTATATTTTAGCATAATCATATTGACCCCTCTGTACCTTTTGAGGGTGATTCAATTAAACAAAGGTGTGCCATGATGTCATTTGGCCATGATGTCATTTAAGGAAGGTTTGTTTTTTTAACCTTTCTTTAAAAAGTATTTATCATTTAACACCTGAAGGCTTAAACCAAGACACTGATCAAATAGTGTCTCCATTTGAAAACTGAAAGAGAAACCCATGGAAATTAGTAGCTTGGGGACTCACTTCAACTCAAGAGTAAAGCAAGGAATTTTATTTCAAATTTCTCTCCTTTAGTCTTTTTTATCCAAAGACTATAGCCACTGTTTCCCCTGGATGACTTTCTAAAGGCTCTATAGCAGTGGTTCTCAACCTTCCTAATGCTGCGACCCTTTAATACAGTTCTTCATGTTGTGGTGACCCCCAACCATAAAATTATTTTCACTGCTACTTCATAACTGTAATTTTGCTACTGTTATGAATCTTAATGTAAATATCTGATATGCACGATGTATTTTCATTATTACAAATTGAACACAACCCACAGGTTGAGAACCGCTGCTCTATAGCATCCCTCTATAACACAAATCCCAGAGTGGGCTTAAGGAGTGAAATCCTTAACACTGTGGGAGCAAGGAAGAACCACTGGCATATAAGGGAATAAAGAATTGCTAAAAGCCCTGCCTTGTCTCTGAGGAGAAGGAATGAGAAATTTTCTATAGCAGAAAAGCTGCACAAAAGGGTGGTTAATCTCAGGAACCTCTCGCCTTCTCAATGACACTCTTCCAGGACCCTACTCTCCTCACCCAGAACATGACTCTCTGATTAATAAACATAACTTTTGGAATGAAAGTAAAGTGCCCCTTGATAAAACCATTTGGTTTCATGCACTGATTTTCCACTAACTATAAAATTCATAGAAATATGAATAATCAGGAAGAGCTGGAGCTGGGCCACCGTTACAATATTCTTGGCTCTCAAATATAATAATCTTTCTAAAATGAAGCCAACAAGTTGCCTGTGCATGCCACCCCTTTCCTCCAGGGTCCAGAGTCCAGACTACCAACTACCTACTTATATGTAGGCCCTGCCTACCACTTTGGTGTAGTATGTGCTGGAGGGACCCTGCGCCAAAAGAAGAAACAATGGCTCCATTCTCTTCTGCTTCCTCTGCAGAGTAGGAGAGCTCTTAGTACATCTTTGGATACTTTTCCCCTCTTGAATAAATGCAGAATTGTAACTTCCTACTGCCAGGGATTGAATTTTCACCCCTTATACAAGGCATAGGATTGAACTTGGGTCACAAGTGAAGCCATTATCTATTCTCACACTAGTGCATGTCCAAAAGTTTCATTTAAACCTTTTGTAGTCTCTTAAAAATATCTTGCTAGAATATAAAAATCACAAATCTGATGTTCCTTGGACATACACAATCAAAGTGAAGTTTTCTCACTTTTAACTTCATTATGACAAAAATACCACAAACCACTTACCTGGGAAATGGAAGTCACTGAAGAATGAGGTTAACAAATGTCACATTTTTATAATAAAGTTAGTAAGGGTTAGTTACAAGACACATTTTTAACAGCTATACTAACCAAATTTAAATTTTTGGTTACAACTGTGGTGAAAGCTATACCTTTCTGACAGTTTTCAATGCTTAGGAGATCATTGAGTCCATTCTCATGTTATAAATAAGGAAACTGGGGCCCGGAGAGGGACCATAATTTGGCCAAGGTCAGATAGTAAATTAGGGGCTGAGCTGGGATCACACCCCCGGATCCTTCTGCTTTCCTTTGGTACCATTTTTTTTTAATGGGAAGGAGGTTTTATATAAAGACAAGTTACCTCTTTCTTCCCTTAATCTTTTCAATAGCATCTTTCATCTATAGAGGAAATGCAAAAAGATCTGATGCTAACCACTGGCCACCAAGCCCCTTTTCTTTTTTTAAAATGATTTTCATGAGCAAAGATCTTTATCAGTCCCACAAATACTGATGGGAGTAAACCATGGCCAAAACTGCTTTAAAGCTGTATAATAAAACCTCATTAATGTGGATGCAACTAATTTTACAATTTAGGGTCCCATTTAGACTGGATAGAAGTTTAGGTTTGAGTTTTCCATGACAAAAAAGGGTTAGATGAGCAAATTAAAAGAATAAACAAGGTAGCAAGCAGCACATTTAGCCTAGTTAAGGGAATTGTTCTTGGGAATTTAAGTACACTGTGTGCAAATAGCGCTTCTGATCACAAAATGTTTTATCTTCCGGGTTGCTGAGACCCTTCATTCCGCAGCTCACAAACTCTCAGTACCTTGTAAATTGTTGTACAGATTTCATTCCAAAATCCTTTGCTTGGCATTCAGTTCAATTTAACTCAGCAAACATTTTTTAAGCTTCTACCAGGGGCAAGGCTCTCTACAGTCTGGCTTCACCCCAGCTTTTCAGCTTTTCTCCCATTATCATCTAATCAATACTTTATGCTCCAGGAAAGCTGGATTCCTTACCAGCCCCTGGAAATGGGCTTGTCTCTCCTGCCTCCATTCTTCTACTTACACTGTTACCTATGCCTGGAATGCCCTCTCCTACCATCTACCATCTCTGTCAATAACTGATCCCTCCTTCAAGAGTCAGATCGAAGGCCACCACCCCCTAAAATATTTCCTGTAGCTTCCTTTCAAGATGGAAGGCATCCCTTCCTCAGTTGGGCTCTCAGCACTGGTATTCTTAAGCATTTGTCATAATCTAAGATCTATTTTATTTATTTGTGTATGTCTTATCTCCTTTACTCACTAGATAGAAACTTTTAGAAGGCAGAAACCACCCGCATCACCCCTAACATACTACATTACACATAACAATTGCTTAATAAATATTTGCTAAATGCAAAGTTGTGTCCTTTAATTAAAATAAATCCAGTGATTAATAATCCAAATTAATGAGGTTTTATTCTATTCCAAGTTATAACGATAGTATAAATATGCAAATATAAATATGACAATGAAAGATGCATATTCTTGAGTGAAAGGAATTTAATTTTCCAGATGGTTAAGAAAAAAACAACAATTTTTAATAATTTTGCTTGAAAACTGTTATTGCATTTACTAAAACATGTGGAAGTTTGAAAAAGTTCACATACCCTCTGCTTCGTCCAAATTAATTTTCTGATATTTTTTTTTCCCAATCTTTGCAATAGATTCTTCTCTCTTTGAAAGCCGGGGATCCCTAGCATTTTTTCCATTTTCTCCTTTTATTTTAATAGAATTAGACTTGCCTAGTGTTCTTTCCTCTCCCTGTATTAGAAGGAAAGTCAAAGTACTACTTACATTTCAGATACATGATAATAAACACCGATAATAAACACTCTACATTGTTAGAAAAGAAATATTTTAAAAGAAGATTGTGGAGTTATAGATTTTACACATATTGATTACACCCCATAAAATGTAGAGATTGTATCAAGCACAGCTTTATTAAGCCACAACCACCACCATGGGAAAAGAAAGAACAATGGTTTAATTCTAAGTTGAACTACTGGACTACAAATGAAATGAACTGAGCAGTTGCAGGAAGAAGGACAAGAATACCCAACAGAATTGTGGCTCTCCAATTCAGGGAGGAAAAGCAAGTCCAGAGAAAAGGAAAAACACAGCTTGTTAGTGAGGTCAACAGAAACATGTATATTTATAGTCGTGGCCACTACAAGGGAGTGGCCACGGGTGGTGCTTCTAAAGACACATTTACAACCATGAGGAAATGCATGGAACAAATGTGGTGAGAAATATTACCGTAGCGGAGTGATTTCTGGAACTGGGAATTACAGCTATATTCTGTTTGGCTGATGCACCTTTCTGTTTGTCTGTGAATACTAAACATAATGAGATATCTTTATAATTCTAGTTCATCATGAATCCATTCAAACATTGAAATTCAATTATACTTAGGCTGTCTTTGAAAATGAGATTAAGCCTCTAAGCAGACAGGTTAAAAGCAAACACTTTTCTTAAACAATGTCTTTTTAAAGTTCTTATATCTGTGACATATATATATAGAGAGAGAGAGAGAGTGGTCATTAAAAAAAATTCCTATTTTCTAGAACAAAGAAGGCCACATTATTGTCTATGATGTATAATTTGTGGCCGAGAAAGTGCTGCTTGGCAAATAAGTCCAAAGGTGAAAAGTGGTATGTTTAGAGCTATTTTGAGATGAATGTAGTAAGAAAAAAAACAAACAAAACTTCTGGGAACAAAAGAATGTTCGAAGAGCGAGAAACAGCTTTGGAGATTCACTATCCAAACCTCTTATGTTAAAGAAGAGGAAATGATGACCCATAGAGGAGAGGTGGCTTGGCCAAATATTTTGAGTGTTTTTTTCCACTCAAAAAAACAAAAAAGGACACACAATAAAGAGGGAAAGGGTCCCACTGGCTTCATGTACTCAAATACTAAAAAGCACTTCTGTCATGAATGAAATTAGCAGACTAGATTTCTCTTGGGGAAGAAATGGCTATTTTCATTTGCATGTATCAGACCAGTACTTAGGCATCAGTATAGTAAAATAAAAACCCATAAGAATAGCAGTGATATTTTTCTAGATATGTTTAGGAAATGTAATGCATTTGGACTCATACAGATAACATATGTACACACAAAAAGTACCACATTGATCCAAATATAGACTGTACACGAATATAGGAAACTTCTTAAATTGAAATCTCTGGGAAAACACATATATATTACATGCATATGCACATATATTTTCCCAGACAGCTATCAATATAAATATAATATATACATTAAAAAATATCCCGGATTATAGGATTATAGTCCTCACTCATTATACACAAGCCAGTTTGGCGGGGAAGGGAAGCTAGAAATATTCAGACCACTATGTTGATATTCTTGAACAAGGTGGTCTCTCCTAAATCCATTGAAGGATGCTCTTCGCCCACAGTGAGGGTTTCCCTCTTTCCTACAGCTGCATTCAGGATGCAACTCTTGGGGGGTGTGCAGGTATAGAAGTACCCCTTATTCTTTAGTGACCGCTCACATTTGATGCCAATCAGCACATTTCAAAGAGGTAGAATGAAACAGAAGGATAGGCTGACAGATAAAATGCCATACTTTGTGTTTACCTTTTCCTTTAGTGGGATCCTTTTCTTCTAAGATCACTCTTTGTCCATCCAAATTAGAAATAGGAACACCAAGATCAAGCGGCTCCTTTTCTCCACTCTAAAGGCAGATCACAGTTTGTTTTATAGCACAAATAAATTCTTGTCAAGCAAGCAGATATCTGAAATGTAAAACTCAGGTGGCAGCTAGATAGTGCAAGGGCTTAAATCATTATCGATTTATAGGATATTTTAATTTACAAGTAATGTCACAGAACTGAAAAATCAACTTTATTATTTTTCATTCCTGCTGTTATATTTGAAAGACAATTACTGTGTGCTAGATAAATAGACTGAAGTATAGACAGATAGAGCATTTAAATGATTATTATGTGCCCGATACTGTTTTAAGTGCTTGCTAGTATATATGTAGTAACAGTGTTTGTTTCTTTAAAAAAAAAACAACAGCTTACATTGTATTTTAAATTAAGATTTCATGGTATCAAAAAACTAGTTTTACAGATTAAGACACCTTGTCGAACTGAGTTTTAACTACGTGAAGGTTGTTCCTAAATTTGGATCCACAGTTTGCCGACGTAGTTTTATTAGACTACATATTCTAATATATAGTACATATACATATTCTATTATTCGCTTAGTGTGTATAGTTTAAGTCAGAGGCATCAAAGCATAGCCCATGAGCCTGCAACACTCCTGAGTGTGAACCAAACCAGATTAAAATGTAATTGGGAAATATTTAATAAAAGTAAAATAGAACACATGGAATGTTAACATTTGGGTTTCTAAGTCGATATGAGGCTTTCAAGGATCCTTATCTATGGCTTTATGGTCCATTCCTATTTGAATTTGATACCATTGGTCTAAGCAACACGGCTGCCTTGGCAGCTATGTGAGGAGGTACAGAACAAGGAAGAGATTTGAGGCAAGGAGTCCAATCAGGAGGTTCTTGTAATAGTTCAGGTAAGAAGCGATAAGAACTTGAAGTAGAGAGATAACCATGAGAATGGAGACAAGAGGATGGATTTGAGAGATAGGACACAGTAAGAATCAATAAACCTTGGCAAGTGGATATTTGAGATAAGGGAGGGTGAGGATACAAGGCTGACTGTGAGAATATGAACCTGTATGCTTGGGAGCACAGTCGAGTCCCTGACAGAAACAGAGAAGTTTAAGAAGAGGAGTGGATTTGTATGGAAAATTGTGAGGTCTGTTTTAGATATGTTGGGTTTGAAAAGTCTATGAGGCAATCAGTTCAAAATGTCCCCTTGTAAACTATTCATCATTCCAGAATTTGGAACAAGAGCAGAGAGTCCAAAGAGGAAAATCTGGGTTTGATATAAGTAAAAACTTGCTAAGAATCAGAGCTTTTCAAAAGTAGCATGTCCTGCTTTGGGAGACAGTGGCTTTCCCATCACTTTAGAAGGACTTATGTCTAGCAAGTGGTCCATAGAACTCTCGTTCAGGTGCAGGCTGAAGTAAATCATGTCTGAGGTCCCTTCCAATCCTCAGATTCCATGATTTTAGCTTGTCTTGGGCAGCAGAATGGCCCCAATCACATCTTAAGACTTCTTTTTGATCTATGATTCTATGATTACATATTTGGTGATTGAGCTACAGAGATAGAATGAATGCCTACTGTCAAACATTACCTATTAACCGTGATAAAGCACACAAAGTTGATGCTGAACTCAAATTTAAATACAACATTAAGGGTGAGAGAGGACATTCTATGACCAGTTCAGAGGAACTCATGGCTAAAAAGTATATAAAATGTAACATCTGAAATAACTGGCAAAAAAAGATATATTTGTGGCCATTGAGCGGTAAGTGATA
Source organism: Pseudochirops corinnae (assembly GCA_028646515.1). NCBI lineage: Eukaryota > Metazoa > Chordata > Mammalia > Diprotodontia > Pseudocheiridae > Pseudochirops > Pseudochirops corinnae. The sequence goes on from CM053592.1 coordinate 141,635,362, forward strand.
ACAAAGGCATTATTTTATACCAGGAAGAGAAATTTACAATTCACTAAATCTAGCCAAAGTCTATTATAGTTCTATTGGGTTTTTCTCCATGTTTTTCTTTAGGACAGTTTGATGTAGTAGTTGAAGGGCTGGCCTTGAAGCAAGGAAGACCCATAACCTCCCAGTGTGATAAGCAAGTCTTTAAGGCTGTGAACTGCAAGTGACTCCCAACACTGGTAGAGGAAGACTCCTCATCCAGTTCTCTAGACCAGTGAAATCCAGGACCAATCCCAATTCTTTTCTTAGGAAGAGACAGACTGACCCCTCTCTCAAGGTGGCTGCATATATGATTTCATCCTGTCAAGTACTCCAGAGTTCAAAGCCATCATACTAATGAGCAGAAGGAACACATTTCAGTACCAGATGGGGTGGGTTAGGCTGGTGGGAGAAGAGCCTGGGGATAACTAAAAGTAAATACGTTCTTTTAGAATAGTTATGCAGGTGAAAAACAAAAGTGAGTCATCTACCCTTCCCTGCTGCCCACAATACATGTGACGGCTTAAGCAGTGGGAGGGGTCAAAGTAATGCTGACACACCAAAGCCATGTGGAATAAAAGCCATGCAGTGAATGACCCTGGACAACCATGCACAAAGGCGGCCAGGAGGAACCTTCAAATATCATCTAGTCTAACAGGAAGACACCAAGGCTCTGAGGGATAAGCGGCTTGCCCAAGCTCATAGCAAATGGCTGAAATGAAATGAGAAGCCCAGTCAGTAAGGCTCTTTATTTCAGGTGTGCTACATGATACCCAAAGTAAATCAGAAGACCAAGGGTCTACCCTTCTTAAAATAGCCTTCAGAATTTTTTACACCAAGTTCTTATTTTTCTCTCTAATGTCTCATCCCCTGGTAGATGTAACCTTGGACTCTCAAGCTGGAGAGGCTTCAAATATGAACTCCGTCACAGATGGAGTGTGTATCTGTTGTCCTCAGGCTGGCCTAGCTCAGCTCGACAGGCTTATCACCAGAAGATCGGAGGATAAACTTTCTTGGCCGCAGTAATATGTGAAACACTTTCTCGAGGTATAGAGGGGTTGCAACCTGCACTGGAGGAGGGATTACCCATGCTGATAAAATCATGGCTCTTCTCAAATACTGAAGATTATCTTTTATAAGAAAAATGGAGAATGCCAAGATGAGAAAAATTCATTGAACAGTATTCACTTATTTAATTTACCAGGCAAGTTATGTGGAACATGCAGCATAATTTAAAAGATACTTACTAGTCTCACCACAAGGTCACTAAGATTCAAACCATACTTGGCCACTACAGGCCGCAGGACCTCCGTGACTGGCTTGGTGGGCTTGGCCTTCAGTCCAACTGACCTATTAATTGGGACTAGATCAAGCCTGGGGAAAGGGATGGAAATGTGCTGAGAAATTATTTGCAACAAATACATGTAAATCTATAGAAATCTTCATTTAAAAAGACAGCTCCAATCAATAATAATGTTTTAAGACATTTGTTCCATGTCGTCCGTTAGTGTCATCCAATATCTATTTACTGTCAACTATGTGCATTAAAACTTTTTTTAAATTCCCAATGAGTCAACCTGGAAATGACTTCTTTCAGATTTATATTAAGGTCTCATGGTGTGCATAATACCTAGCATGAAAAACAATTAGTTACTTAGGTAACTAAATTATTTTAAAATTTAACCTAATTCTTCTCTTTGGACCTAGAGGTCTAATATTACCTCACACTTAGCACTTTGAAATTCACAAACTATGTTCTTCATAAACCAAAACCATTAGGCAGGTTGCATCCAGGTATTGCTATACCCATTTGACAGATGAGGAAATTGAAGTTCAGACTCATGTAGGGTCCCACAAATATTAAGTAGCAGAGTCAGGATCCAAACCAAGATCTCTCCCAATTTTCCTTATTTAGTATTCTTTCTTCCGTACTAGGATATGGTACCAAGAAGAAACTAAAAAGATTCACTTAAAGACAAAGAAGTCAAGGCTGCTGTTCTGAGTCCTCTCCCAGGCTCTCCCCTGGTTAATCAAGTACGTTCTAAGAAAGTCGCTCCCAGAGCAGAGCAGAGCAGTGGTAAAAATGGGAAGTCACCAGTCCTACCTGGCTCTGCCATGACACCTGCTACCTCTCTGCTCCCCAGCCAGTCTTGCCAAGTTTTGTTTATGCTCCCGTCCAGCCCTTGATGACTAACAGCACACTGAGGGCAGAACTGGTTTAATTACATTGCCTTGCTATTTACGTTGTATAGTTTCTTTAGCAGCCACATACAGAGCAAAGGTAGTGCCTACTTTTCACTTAATCGTAAAGGCAACTAGAATAACTCTTAGAAACATCAGCTAAGTTGAAACCCATTTTTTTCTCTCACCGGAACAAAGTGCGTTTTTCTAAGCGTAGGTCCCTGGAATCCAAGATGCTGCTGTCTTGGTGCAGCACTAACGGCTTCAGGACACGTGAAAAGAACAAAAGCAAACAAAATTAAAGTGGGAACAAGTATCTTCCCCTGAAATATTGAACAATATGTAATGGAATGCACAGCTGTGTAGAGAACAAAAGCACAGCTTCAAAAATAGCCCATCAAAAGAGAAAGAAAAGTTAGCATTCTTTGCATCTAAAACTAATAATAGCTTTGGGAGCCTGCAGGAAGCAACATAACATAATTCTCATAATCTGGGCTACTTCAAGAGACATTGTTTGCATAAGAAATACTAAGCAAACAGGGTCAGACATTAAAAGTTAGAACAAAGTCAGAATGGAGAAAATATTTTGCTAGAAATTTTTTTTAAACAAGATAAATAAATCACCATCTGTTGCTCTCCACTGATAAGCCTAGGATCCTTTCAAAAATCACAAGTGAACACCAAGTACCTTGTCCCCTCCTACTAAAAAAAGATCCACTGCGGCCACATTGATGCCATGTTTCTCACACAGCCCAGATAATATTTCCTTGATTGAGAATCCAGATTTCACGACCACCACACATGATGTCCCATCAGGAAGGTTTATGCAGCAGTGTTTGGACAACTTGTCCTTTTCAGCCACTGATACCCTACAGGTTTCCGACTTAAAAGACAGAAAGAAACATGAATAAGGTGCTGAAAGTGAATAAGCTATCTCAGCTGAAGAACATTTATTGAGTCAGGCAAATCGTTACCTATCTCAACAGCTTAATATAGATACTCTAAGGCAGGAGCATCCAATTCAAATAAAAACAGATGTGTGGCTGCATACTGACTTGGAAAACCAGAAATTAATATTATCTATGTTGTATCATATTGTTATTTTATTTTGCAAAGCATCTCCCAGTTACAGTTTAATCTGATTGGGTGGCTCTTAGGAGTTTTGTGGCATCTCCAGTTTGACCCACTGCTATAAGCTTTCATGGTTACCTGGGCATGGTCACACCAAAGAAGGAAGCAAGCCTTCTACACCTGGAATGGCATCCATGAGTGGCCAGGGTCAAAACAACATAGGACCTGGTGACCAACCTTCTAATGTTGATATCAGAAATTAACTGGTTTTGAACTCAGACAACAGGTAGTGAGAACATGTCACTGGACTCATCTAGCTTAAGTGTACTTTAGACAATCACAGTTACTTGTTTCATTGTTAACAAATAGTTATCTACTTGAAAGTGAGAAGTCTAACAAATCTAGACAGTATAGTTCATGCAGAAAGCCTACTAAGCATTTATAAGCAATAGCACAAGCACCATTTTTTAATTTTAAGTATTAATGGAGAAGGAGGGGAAGCTAGATGATGCAGCGGATACAGCATCAGTCCTGTAGTCCAGAGGACCTGAGTTAAAATCCAGCCTCAGACACTTGACACTTACTAGCTGTGTGACCTTAGGCAAGTCACTTAACTCCTATTGCCCCCCCTCCCATAGATTAATGGGGAGGGCTGCTCCCTATCAACCTTCTTCCAAACCAGGAGATACTGTATTTTAATATCCTTTACATATAAAGATGGCACCAGGCAATGTCTCTTTTAATTATTTTCCCCAAAGCAATGAGTGACAGGTTGCAACTCTTTGATTTAGCCAACAAATTCTTAATTAAGTACTTACTATGTCGTCAACATTATTCAAAAGAAACTATAAGATAAAAATTCTTATCCTCAAAGAGCTTACTGTCATAAGGAGACAGGACACACAGGAGAGGCAGTTAGAGGTTGGTACAGATGACAATGACAATGACCCCCATTTCTATGGCACTTGAAGGTTTTCTGCCAACAACCCAACAGGAGGTAGCACAAGTAATACTATCCCCATTTTATACACGAAGACAGTTTGGGTTATAGGGGCTAAGTGACTAACCAAGGGTGTTACTCTAAGACAGAAGTGGGGGACCTGTGGCCTTGAGGCTACATGTGGTCCGCTAGGTCCTTAATAAAAGGATTTGTTCCGTAAAACTTGGACTCAGTCAAAAGGCTGCACCCAAGGACCTAGAAGGCCATGTGTGGCCTTGAGACTTCAGGTTCCCCACCTCTGCTTTAAGACTACTCTGCTACATAATAATATGAAACAGTATAAGAGTAAGGATCAAAATTATGTGCCACAGAAAACTGCTTTGCATGTTAAAAAGAAGGGAGGGATCATGACATGCTGGAGTAATCAGAGAAGCATTCCTGGAAGAGGTGGATCTTGTGGTAGGCCCTCAAGGATGGGTAAGACTTAGATAAGCAGAGAGAAGAGTGGGGAAAGACACTCCTGGTGGGGTGAACTACACCAATGAAGGCACTCATTCTTAAGTGGTGACTGCTATTACAACAAAAGGATTTCCAGAGAATGCCATAAGCATCTCCCTCACTGGACATTGTGCACCCTGGCTGGATAGTTCCACAAAACTCTTTTCATCAGCTCCAAACTCAGCTCTTGTGTGAAGCAGGCCTGTGTGCACTAAATCTTTGGGCAGACACTCACTCCTCTGGCTGTAAAGGCCTATGGCATGACTCACAAGCAGAGAAGCATGCTCATAAGCTACAAAATGACAATCCTGTATTCTCTTCACAAAAAACTCTGTATAAATTTTACGAATGTAAAACTTCCTTGATTTGCAGTTCACTTGTGAGCCACTATAAGACTACCTCCTATCTTCTATTGAAGTTCTGCATAAAACCTCCAAGAAGAGATTCCATGTCAATAATGGCCCAGAGGCCATAGGTCAAGCAGCCTTTCTGGTCTCCATCACAGCAGCTAATAAAATCCAAAGTAGTAAGCAATGGATGTGGAGTCAGAGAGACCTGGGTTTGAACCCCAACTCCAGTGCCAACAAGCAGTGACACCTTGTTATTGCAAGTGATCTCCTCTCTCTGCATCTCAGTATAATCATCTGTAAAATGGGGCTCATCATTTGTGCACTGCCTGCCTCTCGCACTTGGTGTGAGGAATGTGCTCTGTAACCTGGAATCACTGCAAAAATGTGAGCTAATGATGATAAAAATAAGAATATTTTCTCTAAGACGCTTCTCTACAGCTTTACTGAGGTCCCATCTGAGAGCTTCCTCGGGGTGTGGAGGGTTCCTGGAGGCCATGCCTATGATGCTGCCAAGGGAGAGGCTACCTGCTGCTTATCTCAGGAATGGCTGAGCTGAACTCCTGGAGGCTAACGCATGCACATAAAGCAATATGTTTTCCAGCTTCAACCCTCAAAGACCAAATACTGAGTGATGTGGGCATTTGTGGTCTGTGTCAGTGGAGAAGCTCCAATACCCCTCCAAAAGTATAAACCCTAAAAGTCTGAGGAAGTGTTTTCTATAAACTCAAGTTTCCAAAGCAAGGCTTGGACTCCAGGCCTTTTTGGATGCTACATGACACTGTTGACTTGTAATGCACAGGCAAGTCCCTGAAATCCGTAGGTTTTTCATGTGAACTCCAGCAGTTTGGGCACAGCCTGTACAAACTGTGATCTTAGGCTACGTTAAGAGAAGATACCATCAAGGTGATAAGTGACAGAATCCTAAAGATCATTAAGTTGCACCTGCTTGACAAAACGTTCTTCCTAGGACAGTTTAGAGGAATCACTATATGAGGATCAGCTGAAGGAACTGGGGATATTTCTCCTAGAGATGAGAAGACTTAGGGAGATATCACAGCTGTCAAGTTTTCATGTAGAAGAGGGCTCTGTTTTGTTCTGCTTGTCCCGGAAGTGTGTAACTAGGAATAATGGGAAGAAGCTGCCAGAAAGCAAATTTTAGCTCACTGAAGGTCTTCACATAGGCTACATGAATGAATACTTATCAAGGAGGTTGACCAGGGATCTCAGGATCCTAGATGGAGAGTTTGGAAGAGACCTCAGAGATCACATAGATCAGCTCCCTCGTTGAAAAGATGAGGAAACCAAGACTAAGGGAGATTAAGGGACTTGCCCAAGGTCACACAGCTAGAATGTACATGAGGCTGGATTTGAACTGGGCATTTTCTGCCTCTAGGCCTGGCACTGCAACCCCTGTGCCAACTAGTCATCTCCTATCTTTTACTTCCAGCAGTGCCCAATTGCCTATGTCCTTTATCTATGTAGGTCTCTGCATGTTGTTTCCCTCATTAGAATGTCAACTGCTTGAGGGCAAGGTCTAGCTTTACCTTTCTTTGTATCACTAGGGCTCACCATATGTTAAGTACTTAATAAATGCTTGCTGACTAACTGGTTGACTTCGTACATAAGTACTCAATAAATATTTGTCCACTGAGACATTAAAGAGAAAACATCCACCCAAACCAGAACATTCGCTTCTGTTATGCCAACTTTCATTAATAAGTTGGGGCATTTTTTGGTGTATGTGTGTGTGTGTGTGTGTGTGTGTGTGTGTTTATAAGACAAATTTTAATCCTTGTGAATTTTGGTGCGAAAGATGGCACAGGCAATGACTAGTTTCATAAAGATTTTATCACCATTTAAAGATAAATTCATTTTGTTTCTGAAAAGCCAGAATTTACCAGGTCAAGGCTTGCAGCAGAAGACATGGAGCCTTGTGATTCACGTCGATGCAATCCTCCATTAGAATGAAGAATATCTTTGTGGAGAAAAAGAAAGTTAGAGACGGCATCCTTAGTCACCACGGCAACAGAAAAGTTTTGTTTTGAAATTTCCATTTACTATCCAAACCACAATTATCTGCATACTTCTCCAGATCTCTGCTTTGCGTAGCTATGAAAGTGAGGCTCTACATATGTCAGCCTATCTGAAAACACATAAAAAAACTGATTCATTTGATTAGGTGATTTGTTTTCTGATGGGACTGAAAATAGACCTTTCAAAATTCTGATGGGTTAAACAAAGCTAGGAAATTATATTCAAGGGCTAACATTAAGAGTATTCATTATGCCGACTAAATGGGATCAAGAATCCATTTAAAATTCTGATCTCAAACCATATTTACACTAAACTCCAAATAACAGCAGGTACTCAACCACATAGTAGATAATCCTTAAAGACTCCACACCTGTGCTTTTGATCATTAGAGACAGACTTCCTAAATAGCTTGTTTTCAAAATGTCTTTTCTTCAAAGCATTTTCATTAAACTCCACCAATTTGGACTAATTGAGGTCTAGGCCTGTTAGAATTAGTGAAAAAAGCCTGAATTACTGGGCATTTTAAAAGAAACATAGCTTTCATTTCTCCAGTTATACAGTGTTCCAAAAGAAGCTAACAAAATACTGCCTGGTAGAGGTTAAGGGGGTTGCTGTAGTAAATAGTGATTTAAAATTTTCTAATAGTTTTGGAGAAAATAGTAATCATTTGTATGTTAGGAAAACCTCTAAAGTGTTTAAGGGTACTTTATTTTCTTTAGTCTTTTAACTATTCCTTCATAGAATTGTTTATAAATCAATTGACAAATCTTCATTAAGTGCCTTCTATATGTTGAGTATGATGTGGTAGAAGACACTAGAACTGGAAGCAGAACTGAATGCAGACTTCCTGACTCTGTGTGACCTTGGGGACCTCTGAGATTCAGTTTTCTCATCTGTAAAATCTAGTTTCTCTTCCAACTCTAAAACTGGATAAAAATGGGATATGAAAAGGTAAACTTCAGTCATATGCCAGGAATGGCATAATAAAAAATACACTAGATTTGGAGCAAGGGGTTGGTTTTGAATTCAGGCTCACTAACCGTGTGACTTTGGAGAAATCACGTAAGTTCTGTGGGACTCAGTTTTCTAGTCTGTAAATGGTTAGGCTAGATGATCTCCAGTTTTTCTTCTAATTTTAAAATCTCCTCAAGTTACAGTAAATAAAGAATCAGCTAAGAAAAGCTGAAGTTCAGTCCAATCGCTGCCGAAAGTATCACAAAGTCAAAATCAGTAAGTCTAACAATGAGCTCGGACTCTATCTGGCTGGGCATTCTTAGCCTTTTTCTAGCATCAAGGACCTCTTTGGCAGTCTGGTGATGCCTATGGAGCCCTTCTCAGGACGGTTTTTTTTTAAATGCATAAAATAAAATGCATAGGAATACAAAAGAAACCAATTATAAATAAAATGAAGTTATAATTGTTTTTCTCCCATTTCAAGACAGGTCCCACGGATCCAAGGTTAAAAACCTCTGTAGTAAGAATCAAATAATGGCAGTGGAAGCACCCTTAAGAGGCAGAACATGAAGAGTGAGAAGCAATGACAGGATGTGGAATTTAGGATTTGTCAGGGACCATAAGACATAAAATACAGAAGGTTAGAGCTTGACAGGTTAGAATTTACCAGTTCAATCCCCACAATTTTGCAGATGAGGAAAATGAGATGCAGAGTGGAGAAGGGCCCTGCCCAAAGTCACATAGGGAAATTCATGGCAGAGCTAGGGCTGAGTCAGATTCCCTTGCTCTTAATTAATCACACCAAATTGCCTAGTTCCCATTCATTCCCACTTTTACTTAAGTTTAATTCATTAATATGCATAGATAACTCAGATCTATTAGCTGGGTTCTGGTATACCATTCTTACTCACCAGAATCACCCTAGAATAACAATGATTCTATCTTAGCCTAGAGGCAATATGAGACTGAGTCAGGTCATTTGGCTTATCCTTTGGCCTTCTGGAAGGATCTTCATTTAAGCTATGCTTTATTGTGGAAAGGACATGTAGAATTCTACCAGCTACTAGCTGCACTAGCTATGCGACCTTGGGTAATTCACTTAATCTCTGAGTCTGACTGTCAGTTTTCACTTTTGTCAAGTAGAGATGATACTACTTAACACGATCTACTTTACATGGTTATGATTAAATCAGTGTGCAAGTCTTAAAGCATTCTAGAAATGTGAGTTATCATTATTCTAGCAATTTCTCCCACCTCTGTTTTTTTTCAATCTTCAAAGAAAATTCCACAACTACACTTGGCAGTGCCTTCCAGTGGCTAGTGTAAATCTTTGTTTTGCTCATTAACTTGGCCTAGCAAAGATCCCATCCATTCTTTCTCTTTGGCCCATTCCCTATTTTGTGATGCCACCAGTCTTAACCTTCATTATCCCCCTCCTCATCTATGTATCCTTCTAGAACAGGAATCTGTTAAGTGTCCCCCTTATACTTGAATTAGTGAAAAAGAATGCAGAGAAAAATATCTCAAATTTCTCAGCTTTAGTTTTACTAAAATGTTAACTTGGTTGAAGGAACTAAGACTTTCTAGCTTACAAAAAAGAAGATTTACAGGCCCATGAGCGTGTTCTTCAAGTATCTGAAGAGTGCTGTTACTTCAAAAGGGATTAGATTGGCTCTGTCTAGTACCAGAAGGGAAAACTGGGACCAACTGGTGAAGGTTCCAGGGAGGCCAACTTGAGCTCAAGCCCAACATTAGAATGGGTTGATTTAGGAGACAGTGAATTCCCAGGCACTAGAAGAATGCACGAAACTGGTCATCACTGGTCACAGATGCTGCATGTGGCTTAGTGGAAAATCACAGTGTCAACCACAACTCAAAATTAATTATGGACAAATTGATATAGCCAAAAAAGACAATGATACCAACCATGTGAGTGATCCCCATGTTCCTTCTTCTTCTGGGACCGTCCGGTGCTCTTGTTCCTTGACCAGGAAAAAAATGTTCCTTTGCGTTTCTTCTCCCCATCTTCTTCTCCTGATTCTTCATTTAGGGATCTTCCTGATTTTGACTTTCCACTTAACTGCCATTAAATTTAAAACTTTTTAAAACAATATGTCATGTCAGTGCTACTAAAATGTTAAAGTATACTGGGTACCAAACAAAAAAAATATGGAATAAATGTCCAGTGATTACATTAAAAACTATTTTAATTCAATTCAACAAACATTTATTAAATTTCTCCCATATGAACAACACTGGGATGAGTGCTATGCTGCAAAGATGAAACATGGCACAGGGCTTCTAGTGAGGATACAACACATATGCAGATATGGACAGTTTGGAGCTAGATTGTGGAGGGCCTTAAATATCATGCTATTTTTCATCATACCTTTGCATCAGTGAGAGTATTTGGGGGCTATGTGAAGGATGAATTGGAGAAGCAGGAGACAGGAAAACAAGAAGATCATCCAAATCAAAACAGGTAATCCAAACAGAGGACAAACTAGATGCTTTTTCTATATTCCAATGGTTTATACTTATGTAGTGTGTGTACACATATATACACCTTTATATGTATGTGTACATATACACACATTTATATGTATGTATATATACATGAAACTGGTCATCACTGGTCACAGATGCTGCATGTGGCTTAGCGGAAAATCACAGTGTCAACCACAACTCAAAATTAATTATGGACAAACTGATATAGCCAAAAAAGACAATGATACCAACCAATATACTAAAGGTTTCAGGGTCCTGCTCCTGTATTTTATCTGGCCCCATGACTCTTACCCAGGGTTTCTTGACTTTATGCCTATGGATATTTTTGAGCACTGAAGGAATATGATCAGGTTCATGCTGGGAAGATTAATCTGGTAGTGTTGTATAGTATTAGAAGGAATGGACTGGGAAGAATAGAGATTTAATGTGAAGAAACCAGTTGGGAGGCTGTAAACAATAGCCCACTGAAAGGTAATAAGGGCTTGAGCTAGGGCCATGATCGTGGGAAAGCTAAGGAGGAGAAAGGTAGAAGAGTCATGGCAGAAAATCCACAGGCCCTAGTCAGTGACCGGATATGGAGAGGAGGGAGGTTACAGATGGATGGGAGATGAGGAAGTAGAGGCAACAAAGGGGCTACTCTTTGAGGAAGTCTTTTTTCTCAGAGAAGAGGGAATAGCTAAAGGGGCAACGGCAGGGTTAAAAGAAATGTCTTGTGTTTTGTTTTCTTTTGAGCAAAGAGGAAAAGCTGCATGCAGTCCAGGTCAAGGAGGTGGAGGCATGAAGACGCAGAAGAGGAGAACATTAACAAAGCTATGTTCTCATCAAGTTAGGAGGGAATGGAATCAAGAACACAGCTAGAGAGGCTTAGCTTTTGCAAGGAGAAAGGATACATTTTCCTCAGAACAAGGAGAGAAGGAAGAGAGGAAGTTCATGTTGGATGGCCTTTATTTCCATGGTAAAGCAGGAGGAAAGAAAAAACCTGATGCAAATGAGAGAGACAGCTGTGGGCTGAGCACCTGAGGAGAGCAGAATGGTCTAAGTAACTGGTCAGTTCAGTTGGCAAGCAACAAGAGCCAAGTAAGATGAGGAATGAATCCAAAGACCCAGCTGAAGTCAGACAATATTAATTCGTAGGGGATCCAAGCAGCACAGTTTTTTTCAGCATGTAGGGTTTTATGTTGTGTTTACTGAGTTGAAGTGAATTTTATGATCTCGAACAGAAAACGAGAAGCAAATGTGATGCTGTCCAGGGCATCAAGGCTCTGATCAGAACGTAACCCCTGATTAGAGCACTTTTTCTAAAGGAAAATAAATATATGGCCCCTTTCCCAGGAACGTAACACACAATAAATGCAGAAATTGCCTATATTTGAATGTCTAATATCTTCCAACTTGTGCTTATTCCAATTCATTTCATTTTCTGCAGTAGGATTTTCATTTTAGTTTTTATTACATTATTCATTTAAAAAAACTAACATTGTATCTCAAATCTCCTATGAGTATAACAAACAGCACCTTTTTTGGCGTTGAGACATTAGAGCGATCTGAACTGATGCTGTGTTTAGAGGCAGGACTACTTGGGACCTGTTGTGAATCAGGTAGAGAGCGACCTTCTACTTCTGCCAAAATGCATTCTTGATAGAGCTGGGATTTCAGAAAACGCGTGTAACTATCAAACTTCATCAAGTTAAAAATCTGTAAAGTAAACACAGTGGAACATATGTATACATGAAGTCTAAAATGCATTACTTAGGCCTACAGTTAAAATGCTGAGTGGGTGAGTGGTATATGTCAATAAGCCCCATTTTTGAGAACAATGGTTTTGCTCTATCTTCTTCCCAAATGTCAAGGCCTCCTAAAGCTCTTCGAGCATTTACATTTTTGTCTAAGGCCATTTGTCCAGTCCCTTAACACTTTTAAAACCTGCCCTCTCATTTGTTACTTTCAAAAACTGACAGATTTTGATAAGAAGAACAGCATCAGTAACGAACAGATTATCGAGAGTCTACCACCAACTCAGAACCTTTTATAAGATTTACTTCACTAAATATGAAGAGACATAAAAAAGCCAGAAGATTTCAAAGTGAGAGCTGCTTTCAAAGTGTCCAGATCCCAAATTAAGACTAACCAAATGCTTTTTCCATCTAGCTGATCCAAATTTGCAAATTGCTTCTCAAACATTGTCAGTTCTTAGACTTCATAGCCTCAAGAATCCTAAATCTATTATAAAGAGCTCCAGGCTATCCAGCGACCCTTCTGAACCACAGCTTTGGAGTAGACCTAGAAACTAAAAGTGGAGTCTGCAGCTGCTATTCAATACCTAAACTCTAAAGCTGAACCCAAGCCAGAGAAGTCCAGTGAGACCAAGCAAATAGCGTTGGGAACACTTGTGTCTTAAGTCTGTAAAGTATTATGTGAATGTGAACTATTGGTAGTAACAGCCATTTTTTTTTCTCATAATTGGTGGGGAGGGGTTTGGGGAGCAGGTCTGGATCTGTGATTTTATCTCTATGAGAAATGACTAGTACGGAAATTCCCTCCATTAGCACAGATCAGGAACTCATCTGTCCTTTTGTCTTAGATATCTGTCTTGGGCATTGAGAAGCAGTCACTTGCTTATGATCACATAGTATCTGTTAGAAGCAAGGACTTGAAGAAAGGTATTCCTGACTTACATCCAGTTTTCTATCCATCACCTTCCTGCCTCTCTACATTCTGTAACTTTCCATAAAGCCTCTAAAGAAAATGTATCCAGTATCTGGTTCTCCTAATATTTCAGTGTTCCATTGCAATGCAATGCAAAATGCATCATACATCTGTGGCCATTCATTCTGTGACAAAGAGGAACTTGGCGTCATTGAAATCAGTATGCAGTTTTCCAAATGGTATATAGGCCAACCTCCTCCTCCTATTCAATTCTGGCCTTAGTTCACTATTCATTTGCCAAGCCTATCAAAGGTATATTACTAAGGGGCTAATTCAACAGGCTATTTATATAACTGCATGTCATAACCTAGGGTAATGGGCTTTTTACTCACTTTGTTTTTCCAAAGTGGACCACAAGGTTTATTTCTTTCAGTAAGAAAAATAATTTCATAAGCATGTACTTATATATATGTTACACAGTATACATAATAAGTATGTGTATGTGTATACATAAGAATGCATAAGATCATGGAATCACAGATCCCAGAAGCCGTAAGTCCACTCCCTTTCATTTTACAGATAAATAAACTAAGGTCCAGCCAGTCAGCTAGGATTTATTAAGCACTTGCTATGTAACAGGCACTGTGCTAAGCACTGGGAATGGAAGCATTGGGTTAAGTGACTTGTCCAAGGACATACAAGTATTGGTAGGAATTGAGCCCAAGATCACAGAAGTTATGGGTAGGAATTGAGCCCAACCAGCCTTCACTGGTATTATATTGTGCAGCAGAAGGTTAATATGGAACAAAATTATGGTTGTTAATTCTTCTCACTTCCCAGAACCTCAGAAATTTTCAGGGATTTCCTCTGATTCTCACTCCCTCTGTAAAGGCAGGAGCTACTTGAGGTGTTGAGAAAGGGTGCCCATCACCTTGGCCCATCAGCTGCTCTCCCGTCAATCCAATCTGTGCGCATGCATGCACACTTTAAAAGGAAGGGGCCTACCAGCCTTGGATTCACTCTGGCAAAATCTCAGAGAAGCAATTACCTGCAGCTGTTGTTCCTTGAACATGTCTGGATGCGGTGCGTTGAGAATATCATCAGCCAACTGTGCCTGGCTATCGATGTTAACTGGTGTGGTAGCTTTGCTGCACAAGAATTTTGTGAAGATCTCGCGGGCTCTATAAGAAAGCTAACAAATAAAAGCAATGTTAGAAGAAATTCTGACCATGGCACACTATGATTTGTACAATCTCGTACGTCACAAAGTTAGCTCTTCAACATAAGTGTTAAAAGATGAATTCAGATAGTTAATTCAACTAGATGAAACATGAGGAATAACCTAATTCTTTTTATCCTTAACCATTAGCCTTAATTAGTCCAAAGGTTAAGAAGTTCCTGTAAATATGGTCACCTATGGTCATGACAACTTAAAACTTGACAGGTCCTAAAAAAAAATTAGTTCATGCATGTGAGTAGGACTGAGCTGAAAGGTAAATGGAGTCACAGTCCGAGATATAAGCATCAGAATTTTAGAGTAGAAAGTCACCTCAGGGATCACCTAGTCCCATAGGACTGGAGGGGGAAAGAGATTTGTAACAGGATATAATGAAAGAGTGGTGGACTTTAAGTCAACAGACCTGGGGTCAAATCTGACTGGGTTCTGTGACTTTTCCTTCTGTGAATCTCAATTTCTTCATTTGTAAAATGGAGACAATAATACATGACCTTTTTGTTTTACAGGGTTATTATGAAGAAAGGGTAAATCTTAGAGTGCTATAAACATCTGCCTGACAATGATGAGGACCACAATGATTACCCAAGGAGGTGGTAGTAACATGCAGAAAGAAAATGACAAGGCTGGAAACAGAAGCCTGGTCTCTGGAGTACTGGAACACATGCACTGCCCTTTCCATTAAACTAGGATGTTTTGCTGTGAGTTTATTCCTTTAATACCTTGTTATAAAAGGAATAAGCCCAGAACTACATAAATACCCCCAGAAAGAAGGTGCGAGGCTTACTTTCCTTTTATTTTTAAAAATATTTTATTTTTCCCAATTACATGTAAAAACAACATTCTTTTTTTTTAAATTGAGTTCCAAATTCTTTCCTCCTGGTCCTGCCTCCTTGAGATGGCAAGTAATTTGATACAGGTTAAGCAGGTGCAGTCATGTTAGTCATGTTGTAAAAAAAACACAGACTCTCCCCCACCCAAAAAAAAACCCCAAGAAAAATAAAATTTTTAAAAGTATGCTTTGGGGGTGGGTAGTTGGCGCAGTGAATAGAGCACCAGTCCTGGAATCAGAAGGACCTGAGTTCAAATCTGGTCTCAGACACTAACACTTGCCAGCCCTGTGACCTTGGGCAAGTCACTTAACTCCAACTGCTTTGCCTTCCCCCTCTCCAAAAAGGAAAAAAAGAAAAAGTATGCTTTTATCTGCATTCATCTATCAGTTTTTTCTCTGGAGGTGTATAGCATTTTTTCATCATAAGTCCTTTAGAACCGTCTAAGTCATTCACAGTTGATCATCATACAATACTTCTGTTACTGTGTACAGTGTTCTCCTGGTTCTATTCATTTCACTTTGCATCAGTTCACATAAGTTTTCCCAGGTTTTGCTGAGAGCATCCTGATCACCAGTTCTTATAGTATAATAGTATTCCATCACAATCATATATCACAACTTGTTTAGCCATTCCATAATTGATGGGCATCTCCTCAATTTCTGATTCTTTGCCATCACAAAAAGAGCTGCTATAAATATTTTTGTACACACTTTTTTATCTCTTCGGGATACAGATGCAGTAAGTGGTATTGCCGGATCGAAGGGCATGCATAGTTCTATAGCACTTTGGGCATAGTGCCAAATTACTCTCCAGAGTGGTTGGATCAGTTCACAACTCCACCACTAGTGTATTAGTGTTTCAATTTTCCCACATCCCCTCTAACATTTGTCATTTTCCTTTTCTGTTACATTAGCCGATCTGATAGGTGTGGGGTGGTACCTCAGAGTTGTTTTAATTTGCATTTCTCTAATCAAAAGTGATTTAGAACATTTTTTTCATATGACTATAGATAGCTTTGATTTCATCTGAAAACTGCCTGTTCATATCCTTTGACCATTTATCAATTTGAGAATAACTTGTATTCACATAAATTAGACTCACTTCTCTATATATTTGAGAAATGAGGCCTTTATCAGAGAAACTTGCTGTAAAACTGTTTTCAGTTGTGATTACTGTGTATTTCCTTCCATCCTATTTTTCTCCTGTTAATCTCCCTCTCTCTCTCTCTCTCTCTCCCCTTGCTTCCCTCCCTCCCTCCCTCCTTTCACCTTGTCTATCCTCAGAAGTGTTTTGCTTCTGACTACCTCCTCCCCTAATCAGCCTTCCTTTCTATCAGTCACCCCCCGCTTCTTATCTCCTTCCTCTCCTACTTTCCTATAAGGTAAGATATATTTCTATATATAACTGAGCGTGTGTGTGTGTGTGTGTGTGTGTGTGTGTGTTATTCTCTCTTTGAGACAATTTCAATGAGAGTAAGGTTCAAGTGTGTCTCCCATACCCACCATATTCCCCACCACTGTAAAAGCTCTTTCATACCTCTTTTATGTGAGATAATTTACCCCATTCTACATCTCCCTTTCTCCTTCTCTCAGCACATTCCTCTTCCTCACCCCTTAATTTTATTTTTTAGGTATCACACCATTATATTCAACTCATACTTGTGCCCTCTGTCTATATATATTCCTCCTAACTGACCTAATAATGACAAAATTCTTAGAGGATACATATATCATCCAATTTAAATTTATTGAATCTCTTATGATAACTCTTCTGTTTATCTTTTGATATTTCTCTTAAGCCTTGTATTTGAAAGTCAAATTTTCTACTCAGCTCTGGTCTTTTGATCAGGAATGCTTGAAAGTCCTCTATTTCATTAAATTTCCACTTTTTTCTCCTGAAGGACTATACTCAGTTTTACTGGGTAGGTGATTCTTAGCTATAATCTTGGGTCCTCTGCCCTCTGTATTATCATATTACAAGCCCTCTAATACTTTTATATAGAAGCTGTTAAAGTTTGTGTTGTCCTCGCTGTGGTTCCACAATACTTGAATTATTTCTTTCTGGCTACTTACAATATTTTCTCTTTGACCTGAAAGCTCTGAAATTTGGCTCTAATAATCCTGGAAGTTTTCATTTGGTTGGGGATCTCCTTCAGGAGGTGATCATTTCAATTCTATTTTACTCTTTGGTTCTAGAATCCCAGGGAAGTGTTCTTTGATAATTTCTTGGGAGATGATGTCTAGGCTCTTTTTTTCATCACAGCTTTCAGGTAGTCCAATAATTCTTAAATTATCTCTCCTCGATCTATTTTCCAGGTCAGCTGTTTTTCCAAAGAGATTTTTCATATTTTCTTTTATTTTTTCATTCTTCCGATTTTGTTTTATTGTTTACTGATGTCTCATGGAGTCATTAGATTCCACTTGCTGAATTGTAATTTTTAAGGAATTAATTTTTTAGTGAGCTTTTGTACTTCCTTTTCCATTGGGCTAATTCTACTTTTTAATGACTACTTTTCTTTAGTGAATTTTTGTACATCTTTTTTTCCATTTGGTCAGTTGTGCTTTTTAAGTTCTCTTCAGTAGATTTTTGTGCTTCTTGTACCATTTGGCCTATTCTGTTTTTTAAGGTACTATTTTCTTCAGTATTTTTTGTGCCTCCTTCACCAAGCTGTTTACTTTTTTTTCATGATGTTCTTCCTGATCATAATATCACAGCATTTATAGTTAGAAAGGAATAGTCTAATATCCTCATTTTCTAGATGAGAACACTGAGATCCAAAGATGGGAAGTATCTTGCTTGTGCTGGCACAGTTAGTGAGTAGGTAAATCCATGCCCTCTGACTACAGACCCGGTATTCTTTCTGTTACATAATGCTTACTAAGACTTCTTTTATAAAAATCCCCATATTATCAAAATTAAATGTTATATATTAGAACTGCATCAAAAAAGAAATGTCTACAATTAATTAACAGTGCTGTTCAGTTATTTCCATCATGTCCAACTCTTTGTGACCCCATTTGGGGTTTTGTTGGCAAAGATACTAGAGTGGTTTGCTATTTCCTTCTCCACCTCATTTTACAGATGAGGAAACTGAAGCAAAAGGCTAAATGACTTGCCCAGGGCCACATAGCTAGTAAGTGTCTGAGGCTGGATTTAAATTCAGGTCTTCCTTATTCCAGGCCACACAAATTAAAATTTAACCTTCCAAAATATTGTAGATACTCGTCATAAGTTTAACGTATACATGGAAAAACAACATTGTTCTTTCATCTTATTTTATTAATCATTTTATATGTATAAGCAACGTTACCTCTTTTTTGTCATGTGCAGGTACATGGCTAAAATATTCACAGGCTTGCCAGAACAAAATATTTTCTTCACTGAATTCCTTCCTTAGAAAATCCTAGGGAAAAATATCAAGAGTTAATGCAGCCTTAATAATGGAAGGTAAGCTTTTGGCTGATATGTTTTTGTCTCATATTCTTTTCTTCCTTTTTTTTCTTATCTTGAGCTTTTGTAGAAACTACTCTGTGCTGTGAGTATCCTCCATGAGAAGTGCAGAGCCAGGAAAAATAGTGCTGGTCACTTCACCTCTATAATCAATTATTCTAACAGCCTTGAATTTCTTAAGAGTTTAATATCAGTTTTCATTATTGTTAAAAGCTAACATAGAAAACATTATTGTTAAAAGCTAAATAGAAACATTTCTGAACAGGAAGTATAGAACAGAAAATTCAAGGAAAACCAGACTTTGTAGCTGTGAAACCTTGAATAAATAAGAAAGAGGAATTACTCATCCTTTTTTTTTTTTTCCTTCTGGGCTGCTACTCACTATAAATCCCTGTGAACAGGGAGGGGAGGGAGGAAGGGAGGGAGAGGACACTGCTCTGCTCTGTTTATGGGTAAGTCCTTTAAGACCATGGCTAGAAGAAGGAACCAATGGCATGTCAAACCAAAACACTGTGAAAATTGATATCGTAGAGCATTACAGGCTCTGGCCAAACTTAAGATGTCTCCTCAATATACCCAACTTACTATCAAGGGAAGTAGAGGCAGAAGGACCAGACTAAATATGGGGCCCATTGACGAACAATGTAAAGTAATGCCACAAAAGAGAAAAAAAAATAGAAACTTTTAAAAATTATTTTAACCTCTGGACCAAGAAGATGACTTTATTATCCCTTGGGGACCATTTGGAAATTTTGTAAAAACTATAAACAAATGCTTCTGCTTGTCCCAACAAGTTTCACCATCTCCCTTCCTTACTTACAGAAAAGTATCTAACACCAATGGGGTCCTGCAGAAGACGCTCGAATGAAACAGCCCAACTTGCAACTCTCCTTTCCCGAAGTCTTCTGCAACTCTGCACACTGGGAAGGCTGGCATTGCTACTGAGGCTGTTGTTGCTAACACAATCTTTCAAATCAGTACTATTTAACTCTGTTGGAAAAACACAAATGCGTTCTTTTTACTCTTTAACAACATGCAGCACTACATTTCAGTTTTGAGCATATACATTAAAAGTAAAGAATGACCCCCCCCCCCAGTTTTCCATCTATAAGATTTTTTTAAAAAAAGGAAATAATCAATCTTCAGACATGTTCCTATGTAAAGTAGGAGGAAATAAGGCCATTAAGATAATCAAATGTTCAAAAAAAGTCCAAGTTGAAGTAGCATCTGCTTATGCAAGACATTTTAAACACCTTTTTTTTAGGGCATACATTAAACTGCATACCATATGAGCTTCTATCTTGAGTGAACTGGAAAAAGAGAAGGCAACAATCTTTGGCTACCATTACAGTTAAGTGTCCTTGAATAATATATTCTCCTTTTTGAAATGAAAATAAATAACCAAAAAGGCACCATTATGTAATAAAGTCCACAATTTTACAGAAAGAAATACAATGTTATCATCATTGTATACCACTAAATTTAAATTTTGAAGATTGTCATAATATTCTAAGTAGTCGATTACATGCCAGTACCACAAACATGAATTCATTTGTGTACAAATAAACTATCTAGTAAATGGTCTAGCTATACTTCAAAATATAAAAAAATCATAGTTCTTCATCAAATGTGTTTCTTAGGCAGTCTTAAGAAATACATTTGTTTTAGAGATTAAGCACCCTGGTGCATGGTACAATCAAGAGAAGTTATCTGTGGTTGATTAGAAGCAATGTGCTTAAAGGTCACAGTCACTGGTTTAAATTCTACTGTGTACCAGATAGATGTGCCATCTTCTGCTGTCCCAAGCTGCATGCTTAACCCCAGGGGATCATCTCAATAATGTATGCTTTTGGTCACAAGCCAGACTGATTAGAGAGTGTATGTGGAACAGAACAAAATCAAAAGATCACCAAGTTCATTGAGTCATAGCAATGGGGATAGAAGGGACTTCAGAGGCCATCTAGTCCAACTCTCTAATTTTTAAAAATGAGGAAACTGAGAACTAGAGAGTTTAAGCAACTGCCCATGGTCTCAAAGAGGTAGGATCTGAATCAAGGTCCTCTGGCTCAAGGGCCAATGCTCCTTCTGTTGTACTAAGTTGCCTCTAGGTCTGGGAAGTTTGAATGAGCATGCCAGTGAAAAGAAAGAAAAAAAAAAAAGCACCTCACTCAGAAGCCAGGTCCTACTGATAGCTGTCATTGGCATTTTCACCTAAAGAGTGATAAAAGTATCTTACACTATACTCTTCAAAGTACCTTAACAGCATAAGCTACTATTGCCAGTTGGTCCATTCCAATGTGAGTGGTCCATGACTTTATAAAATTACTAAGTCATTTCATTTTTTTGAGTCTAATAAAATCTTTAAACATCTGTAAAATGAGGGTAAGAATATTTGTTCTCAATATATCACATGGTGGTGATGGAGAAGAAGAAACTTTATGAATTTTAAAGTACAGTAGTAGCAGTTTATATTATTACTAATTGCGATGTTCAGAGACCTTAGAGAATATCTGGCCCAAATGGAATTCAAAGTGACAGAAAGCATGAATTTATTATAAATCAACACACATGCACACATATATGTGTCCCATCTTCTCAGGTTGAGCCATGATCTGCTACTTTCTATAACAGGAAAAACAAAATATTCAAAGTTTTGCAAGCATTTTAGATAGGAAAAGGAAAGAAATTTGTAGAGAAAGGAGTAATCAAAACATTCTCACCACTGAAGGAAGAAGAAATCACAAGTTTCAATAGAATATGGATTGCAACAATGGACAACAGCAATTTGATGTTACTTCCAAGGTTATCACTAAGGTGATAGAGTAAATATTCTATTATGTAGAATAGCATTTGTGAACAACGTAGCCACATCCTTGCTAAAGACAGAGAAAGAAAATTGTATTGAACTCATCCTGTAACTAAAATATTCAGTTCAATAATATTACAGATTCTGTTGGAGGACATGAAACCAATGCTGTTGCTAAATATGTAATGAGCACTATTTGCCATGCCCTATATTAAGGCATATAGACTACAAAACATTAAAACACAAGTGAAAATGCAAGCTGAATAATTTTTTATTGACTTGGCCAGTTTTAGATGAGGGGCTGGGAGTAGAACATATCTATTCTCTAGGAGATTATATTCTACTGGGATTAAATCACAAAATAATGGAGTTGGAAAGAATCTGATAAATCAGCTAGCCCATTCATTTTGGAGAGGAAAAACTGAGACATTGGAAAGAGAAGAGACTTACTCAAAATCACACAGCTTGTTAGTGGCATGCCAGAAAGATTCTACGGTTAGGCTTAGTTCAGGGGTAAGTGACCTGGCAGAGGGGATGTTCAAAATCTTCCATTAATTCACTCCTTTGAAAATGGAGGAAGGAGTAGATGATCATAGGTCACTATAAGAATTTTCAATGATGTATGGCAGCTCCCACGTGCCTGTATGACTGATCCAGACAAGGCCATTGGCAGAGACATCACATGTAATATTACATGGAAGTTCATCCTTAAGTCACAGGTTTCTGGTATTTAAGGATCAGAAGTGAGAACAGTGTATGAATAAGACCAACTTCTTATAAGTTGGTCCTCCTATAAACCATGCTACTTAAGTCAAACTGTATGCTACCTTGGCCGCCATGCCATAGGCTGCCTTAGCAGAGTATCTGAACTTCCTCAATTTAATGAAAGTATCTATGGAAGCAACTTAATGGATAGTATCTGTGGGTGCAAGTATAACTTGGTACTCATGACACTGTAATAAACTAAAGGTAGAGAAGATATTTTCTCAGCAGTGAGATCTGTAGTTTCACAAATTTATGCCAAGACTTTCTCCCAGGTACAGGACAGTTATTCCCAGATTATACACTCTCTAAGCAAGAAGCTAAGAATTGGCAAATATGTACAGAAGAGATGGGACAAGGAAGAATCAAACATTAATGCCAATTTACATAAAGGAAAGTCAATATCTGGTTCTAGAGATGGAGAAGTGATAAAGGCAGCTCTATGGAGCCATGATTTATGAGCAAAAGTTTAAGGGTCAAAGTACACTTGAAGCAATCTGTGTTATCATGAAGTTCACTATCCTTCAGTTAATAGGAACAGAAAGGTAGAAGCAGAATGGTTCAATGAAAAGAGCACTGAACTGGGAGCCAAGATACCTGGATTCTAGCTCTTGCCTTTACTAGGTGAAAGCCCCTGCAAGGGTTTTTTATAGGGTTTAGTTCCCTCATTTACAAAATAAGAAGCACCACAGTATAATGGATAGAAGGCCAGTCTTGGAACCAGGAAGGTTTGAGTTCATCCCAATTGTGACACACTGGCTGTGTGACCCTGGGCAAGTTACTTAACCTGTCAGGTTCCAGTTGCAGAGAAGAGGTTGCCCTCCATTGGTAGAAGGCTTTTCATCATCTGGGAATTCTCTGTCTCAATTAATTTACAGGCCCAATCCCCATCCTTGTTTATATAACAATATGGTTACATGAGATGATCTCGGGGCAGAGCCAAGATGGCAGCGTAGCAGCAGCAACATATCGCAGCTCTCACATAGCCACCCCAAAATACCCATAAAATAGGACTCTAAACCAATCCTAGAACCCCAAAACGCACACAAGGATACTTCCCACTAAAGTCAGCTCGGCTACGAGGAACCATATCAGCACTGCGAACTGAAACCAGCCTGGCCTGAAGCCACAGCTGTGCCCCAGGGGCGGCTGGGCGGGAGAAGCTTCTCAGGTGAGATTAACACCAGCTGTGAGTGGGGATTGTGAAAGGGGGAGATAAGCAGTCCAGCCGAAAGGTCTCCAGAGTGGAAAAGTGAAAGGCAGAGGTTTTGCACCCGCCTCCACTTT
>CM053592.1:141659430-141674505 GCA_028646515.1 Pseudochirops corinnae
CCTGATCAAAATGTATTATTCTTGTGATAAGTTGCTGTAGTCTTTTTGCTAATATTTTATTTAAAATTTTTGCATCTATATTCATGAGGGAGATTGGTCTATAATTTTCTTTCTCTGTTTTGTCTCTCCCTGATTTAGGTATCAGTATCATATTTGTGTCATAAAAAGAATTTGGTAGGACTCCTTCCTCACCAATTTTCCCAAATAGTTTGTAGAGTATTGGGATCAATTGATCTTTAAATGTTTGATAGAATTCACTAGTAAATCCATAAGGTGCCCACTTTCTACAGGGAGAGACATGCACATAATGTACGTATATAAAAAATAAATACAAATTAAATATAAGATAGTTACTCTAAACCATGGAAAGTTAAAACATGGAAAGAAAACTACAGGCCAATATTATTAATAAACACTGACTCAAAAATTTTAAACAAAATGCTATCAAATAGACTATAGTAATTTATCTAAGAAATCATTCATTATGATCATGCGGGATTTAATTCAGGGATGCAAGGATGATTCAACATTAAGAAAAAATTAGTCATACTAAAAACAAGGTAACAATTGGGGGGATCAGGAAAGCTGCATGTAGGAATATTAGTGTGTCATTTCAATACACTACCGGAAAGAGAGAATGAAAATTAATTACACAACATAGATAATGATAATGTTAATAGCAGCAGTTCATACATATATAGTGCTTTAAGATTTACAAAATGCTCTCTCCATGTTATCTCGTTTTTTCATTAAATTAACTCTGGGAGATAAGTGCTATTATCATTCCTATTTATAATGAAGAAATTGAGGCAGAATGAAACTAAGTGACTTGCTCAGGGTCACACAGCTAGTTAGTAGTTGAGGTGGGATTTGAACTCAGTCTTGCTAATTCCAAATCCAGGGCTCTAACCACTGTGCTACCTAGCAGCCTCCTATCTAGGAGAAACAGCCTAACATGACCAGTTTTTAAAAATAAGAAAGGAGAGCAGGGACAAATGTTGAATAACAGGAAGAAAAAAATAATAATTTAATAAGCATCCATCTTGCTTTGTGACATCTGTGGCCTAGTGATAAGATGAAACTGAGAGACAAGGCATCTGAGCTCTAAGTCTAATTTGCTTTGCTTCAAACTTATTTACTTGCTGCGTGATCTTAGGCAAGTCATTCTCTCAGCTTTGGTTTTATCACCTACTAAATGAGGTTAGACTGGATGAATTCTAAGGTCCATTCCAGCTCTGATATTCTGTGATTCTATTAAATACCCTCGAGAGCTCTACAGATAAAGAGAGCCACATACTATAGGCAAAGTGAAAACAGTAGGAGGCTTTCAAAAGACAGTCACAGAATTTTAGAGCTAGGGATCAAATGAGATCATATAAATGTGCCTTTGGGAAAAACTTATACTACAAGTACAATTCAGATACACAACAAATACTGTCTAATAGTATTAAAATAAAAATGCTGCAATATGTATACTGTGTTATAATTTTATTATTAATATAATAAATAATGAAATCAAGAAACTACAGTGCTTTCCATGGTCCCAAGTGGTTTCCTGTCATCAAAGCCCATTTTTGAAAATACCAACATTCTCCCCATGATGCCATACAGGTATCAGTTAGGAAAGGCCAAAATTAGGAATCCCCAAAGCAACTGTAAGACATGGTGGGTATCAGTTATCTTCAGCACATTACCAACAATGTCGTATGCACAAGAAGTAACTTAGAAGACATCATTAAGGATATCATACAATTGGAAAAGGAGATGAGCTGGTTAAAAAGCACTTGGTAGTCAAACACAAAGGAAGGTCTCTGGTGTACTGGATAGATCCTCTACGAAGGATTTATAGAAGTGTACGGACAAGAATTTCATAAGATGCGTAGATGCAAGTGGTTTGAAATACCCATGACGATGACAAGATACACCTACCTAATTATAAAATAAACAGTTATTGAATAATTGAAAGAGGCATTAAGAAAAATTACACACAGATTAATTTGGAAAGGCAGTGTGGTACAGTGGGAAGAATGCAATGTTTAAAATCAGATGACCTACATTAAAACCTGGCTCCATCTACTACCTGTGTGACTTTGGGTAAGTTACTGAACTTCCCTAGGCTTCAGTTTCCTCAAATCTGAATCAAGGAGGTTGGATAAGATAATCATGAAGGTCCCTTTCAGCTCTAAATCCATGAATTGGGCAGGAAAAAATAGTTTTCAAAAATATGTTTTAGTATCTATGACATATTGGAAGATAAGTGAGTTGACACTATGGAAGCAACAGTTTTTAAAACTGGCAAAGGTATGTAAAGAGACAGTTCTCCAAAATCAATTTAGTAAGATTTTGGTCAATATATGGACCTCATATTGCAACTTGAAATGGAAAAAAAAAGATGATCATATGTTTGAGAAATAAGCCAATGAGGCAAGGCTAAAATTAGCTCAGCTTGGTTAGTCCAATACACAAAAGGCTAAAAGAGGGAACTTAGCCAACAATAAAGAATATACAAGTGAAAGCGTAAAGATAAAGTACCTATTTTGTCCTGAGGATTACATAACAGGATTTAGGAGAGATTTAGGCAGAATTCTTATTTCTGACTACACGGATTATTAGTGGTTGGAATGTGTCCTAGCTCTCAAAGGTTAATCCTTCCATCTGATCTTTTCTATTTTATCCTGCTTCCTTTTTATGAAAATCCTATACTCTCTCCAGTATCTTTAATTTCTCCTTCTCTTGTGGCTTCAAACTACTTGAATTATTTCCAAATTGAAAAAAAAAATCCAACCTTTATCTATCATAGCACTGTTAAGTTACTTTTCGTTTATAAATATTTCATGTATGTGTTTCCACTGACAACTACTATTTCCTCCTTACTAGTTCCCTACTTTTCTGTAATCTAGTATCCATCTTTACCACACCAATGAAACTACTCTCTGACACTTCCTTCTAGCCAAACATAACTATCTTGTCTGTTTTGAACTTTCTTAATTTTTTGTATTGCAATCTCTCCATCAGCATCTATGACAGACGGTATACTCTCCTGGCTCTCTTCCTGTCTTGCTGACTATTATTTCTCTGCATTAGTTGTTTTCCTTCTTCCTAGTTCCCATTAACTAATGGGTGTTGTCCAATGCTTAGTCATTGACCCTCTGCTTTTCTTCAACACTCACTCAACTCAGGTAGTAGAATAAAGTTCCAACTGTATGTAGATAATTCTCAGATCTACAGTCAGCTCAAAAAAATAAATGAATCCATTACCTAATGTGTACAGAGCATTGTACTTCACTCAGTCTTGGCCTCCCACCAGTCCCATATTTTCAATTATCACAGACTGCCTCCACTTCAAAGCCCCTCTCTGGAACTGAAACTTAGTATCTCAGAAACCAAACATTCCATTGCTTCACAACTTCCTTATTTTTGTCAACAGCATATCACTCTCCCAGTTCCCTACACTGAAAACTTTGGAGTAACTTTCAACTTCTCTCTTTCCTTTTCAACCAAATTCTTGCCAATGCTTCCTCTATGGCAGTGGTTCTCAACCTGTGGGTCGCGACCCCTTTGGGGATTGAATGACCTTTTCACAGAGGTGACAGGGGTCACCTAAGACCATCGGAAAACACATATTTCCGATGGTCTTAGGAACGAGACACCACTCCTCTATTCATCTCCAGGCGGGTCCACCCACATGCAGATTCTCCCACGTATGAGTATTAAAGGCATTAGGAAGGTTGAGAACCACTGCTCTATGGTATCCATTTAATTGTTCCTTCCCCTCAAATTACAACACCACCACTCTACTCTGGGTCTTCATCCCTTCTTGTGTAGGCTATTGCAATAATCTTCCCTCTCTAGAAATTATCCTTTGCACAACAGCTAAAAAAGTAAATTTCCTCAAACCCCATTTTCCTCATATTTCCCTGATTAAGACAGATAGCATGTTACAGTGGAAAGGAGACTGGCCTTAAAGTCGGGAAATCTGAGTATGAATTCTGATTGTGATACTTCAACTGTGTTACTAAGGACAGATCACTTCATCCCTCTGAGGTTCAATGTCCTTATCTGTAAAAGTGAGGATAAAACTTTACTTCTGCCTCGTAGGCCTGTCAGGAAAGTATTTTGTAAACCCTGAAGCATTATGTAGCTCTACTAATAATAACAGTGATCAAAATGATGATCACCACCTATCAAGACTATACCCCCTTGATCCAAACCTCATATTATACCATAAAGCAGCTATCACTGAAAATAACTGGTCTGGTTTTAAAAGCAGAAAATCAGATTAGAGTAACAGCCCTGAGAAGGATGGATCAGATGTAAGTGAACTCAACAATTCAGTGATTAATAAATCTGAAAACATAAATTAAAGAATTCCTATTTGATAAGAATTGCTGTGAAAACTAGTGGGTATGGTGGGTATAAGAAAAAAGCAGCATATTATAAATGATGACATGTGTGGCTGCAAAAGGAGGCAGGATGCATATATTAGATCAACATTTTATACCATATACCACACAATGAACTAAAAATGGATGACATTTCCTCTCAAGCTTCTTTAAGGAAGAGACCAAAGATGGTAGAACCCAAGTTGTGGAGGGAGAGCAAACCCTGCTTCTGGCTCAGGACACCAAACCTCTCAAGTGCAGACATCTCACAGCCCATCAAGCTGCTAACAGCCCAAGGAACAAAGGCCCATGTGGTCAGAAAGGGCATCCCTTCAGGAAAGGGGCAAGTAAGTGAAAGGAAGGAAAAACATGTCTCTGTCCCTGCTAGGTCATTCCTTCCCAAGAACAAAATTTTGCCCTCTTCATTCTTTCAAACTTTCTTAAGATATGAAGTCTAGGAATTGAGTACCTCAGGGATCTCTAGCCTTTGCAGGGTCCAGGCTGCCCCAGAGAGCAGAAAATACCTCTTCCCCCCAGCCTAAAAGTACTCTGTAGCTTCCTAACTCCATGCGCCCACAAGAGGTGGGTCAAAGGTGGGAGAAGGCTTATGAGAAGTAGCATGGGGTATTAAAGAAAATACTCAACCTGGAGTCAAGAACTGGGTGTATCAAGAAGAGCATGATACTTCCTAGCTGTGTGACTCAGGGCAAATCATTTTCTTCATCTGTAAAACAAGTGGGCTGGATTAACTCTCAGATCCATTTTTGTTCTAAATTTATGTTCCTGGGACCCTA
Organism: Pseudochirops corinnae; assembly: GCA_028646515.1. Taxonomy (NCBI): domain Eukaryota; kingdom Metazoa; phylum Chordata; class Mammalia; order Diprotodontia; family Pseudocheiridae; genus Pseudochirops; species Pseudochirops corinnae. The sequence continues at coordinate 141,664,607 of CM053592.1, forward strand.
AGTTTGAATGAGCCAGTTCCTACTGGAGGCCCATCCCTTCCTGGGAATAGCTATGCTTCCTCCATCCCTGGGACTTTCCTTCTGGAACTTCTGCCTTCCCAAGATGCTCAAACTTTCCTAGAGATGGGGAGTGGTAAAGCTTGGGTGAAGGGGCTTTCTAGAAGTGTTATTCTCCCTACTTGGCTTAGTGTTCTGAGTTATGAAATCTCCCCTCATTTCAGCAATCTGGCTGAGCGTTGAAGTCAAGAGAACTAGGTTCTAATTCCTATTGACTTTGAATCTGTTTTCTCCTCTGCAAAATGAGAAAATTAGACAAGTATCCTCTAAGATCCCTTTCAGCTCTGACATTCTGTGAGTCTAGGAGACTTGAGTTCCATTCCACTTGACCTCAGCTCAGTCCCAATTTCAGTAAAAGTTGAATGACCCTTCTTTTGTGACCTTGGGCGAATCATCTCATTATCTCTGGGGTCTTTGTTTCTTCCTCTGTAAAATCAATTTTGACTACAGGATGCCTAAGGTTCCTCTCAGTATTGTCATAAAACACTGAGTTTTTTTATTTTGTTTTGGAGTGATGAGAGAGGTTTATCTCCATCCTGCTTTGAGGCCACTCCCTCAAAGCATCTGCTTGCTATAGAGGTTATGACTACTCCCAAGTAGCAGTGATTAGGCTTCATTCAAGTCAACTATGAAGAAACAGCTAATTATTTTTGATAAGTAGGTGTTAGGGGCTAGGTACATGCATTTCTAGTTACAGCTTTACCTAGTAAAATATAAACTTCTTGAGGGCAGGACTGCTTTGGGGTTTGTTTTTTTTATTTCTCTATCTGTTCATCCCTGGCACCTAGCAAAGTGCTTTGAACACAGCAGGAGCTTAGTAAGTCTCATATGCTTTGCTCTATCCCATATCCAACACACCCAATCTCATCTCTGTGTCATTATATATCTTACTCTCCTGACTGTATACTCTCTCTACCATGTCCTCTTTACCAAGTTCATCTTCCTCACTTCCTTTAAAATCCATCTCAAAATTCACCTCCAACAGGTGAGGCCTTTTATGACCTGCAACAACCCATTAGCATTTTATGTTCTCAGTTGTCCCAGTCTAAATTAACACTTCTAGGAAGGCTTCCCTCCACCTCCACCTCCACCCCACTGATCACCTTTAGCCTCTGTTCTCAAGTTTACCCACCCCTCATTTAATGCTTGCAATTACAATCTTTCTTGCTCATCAATTCTCATTTATTCAGTCTCTTCCGTGTCAGATTTCTCCTGGACGTTATATTTCTATTAGTATAGCAGAAGAGCAAATTGCTGACTCATACTAGGCTTGTTGTCACTAAAATCCCTGCTGTCTTACCACATCTTCCTCATTCTGAACTTGTGTCACTGATTTTTCTTAAACTGAGTATAAGATTTTACATTTATTCCTATTAAATATAATATTGTTAGAGTCAAAACATCATTCCAGTCTAAGTCTGATCTCTAGATCCCAATTCTGCATCCCAGGAATTAGCTGTTATTCCCATACCTAATCATACTCAAATCTGATAGGCATGTGCTTTCACTAAAGTCTCTTATTAAAAGAACAGAACAAGCTAGAGTGATGAGCCCCAGGCATCCACTAGGCACCTTGCTGGTGACATCAATTCATGACTGGATAAGGTCTTTCCAACCAACTAACTATGGCATCGTCTAGCCTGTATTCCTCCATCTTTTCCATAAGGATATCATGAAATACTTTGCCAAATGCCATGCTGAAATCCATGTACACTATTCTTACAGCAAAGGTTCTTAATCTGGGATCTGTAATTTGTTTTAAATATATATATGTATATATATATATATATATATATATATATAAATATATATGTATATACGTATATGTATATATATTATAATGATATTTCAATATACTTGATTTCCTTTTTTAATCCTACATATCATTTTTTTATGCATTTAGGAACATTATTCTGAGAAGAAGAGTTTACAGGTTTCACCAGATTGTCATGTGTCCATGACACACAAAAAAGTCAAGAACTCCTGGTCTACAGAATTTCCCTAATCTACCAGTCAAGTCATTGTGTCAAAAACGGGTAATCTGTGATGATGACATGTTCTTATTCTTAGTTAACCCTTCTCAGCATGATGGAACATAGAATAGGAAAGGACCATAAAAATCATCCAATTCAACACCCTTATTTTGCACAGAAGAACTTCTGAATAAGGCTTCCATTTCTAAGTGCTTTCAAACCTTTCAGTTAATATAATCTGTTTTAAACTGTTGCCCATTAATGTCATGAAACACAATGGTCTGTAGTCTCCGGAATCTATCTCACAATTATCTACATGTCTATAGTACTTTAAGGTTTACAACTTGTTTTCCTTTCAACAATTCTGGTAGGCAAGTAGAGCTACTCTTATTACCCTTATTTTAAAGAAAGGGAAATTTGAGATGTAGAGAAGTAAGATGATTTATGCTTGGTCACACAGCTTGAAAATGTTAAGTCAGTATAGCAAAGAACTCCTACCCTAGCTGGAATTTAAAACCAGGTCTTGTGACCCCAAGTCCACTGCCCTTCCTGTCACACCAAGTGTCTTCATTCCATTTTGAAAATCAGAACAATATTTGTTCCAATCATCTGGATTAGAGAATCATCTTGGTTGCCTTCCTCTGGATACTTTCTAGTTTGCAGACATCCTGTGCAGATTATTATACCCTAGGTATTCTTGTATGTCTGGACACCAGAAAAATGAAATGATGAAGAACTTATTTCTCCTCACTCATCATTCTCAGTTTCCATCACTAAATACCACAATTATGAATGCTTTGCACAGTAACCTTGGAGTTGATCAATAATAGCTATTAGTAACCATTTAAATCTCAGTGCAGTAGCATCCCCTTACCACTGAATTGCTAAATGCAGATTTCAAAATAGAAAACAGACATAAGAGATTTCACTAAATATTTCCCTTCATTCATTCAGTAAACATTTATTTAGTTTCTGCCATGCACAAGGCACAATGCTTTCACTATTAAAGGAGCTATCTAATAAAACAGTTGGTAAGATTTATCTTCTTAACACATCTATCCACATTGGTATGATATAATCAGGCTATTTTTGTAAAATTTAGCCAAAGATGTACTATTTCCTGTCCCTGTAACTGCACAAAACAAGTCAGGGCTATAGGAAGCTTCTACATTTGCCTCTCTTTTTGATCAGTAAGGATTTTGTTTTAAGAGGCAGACCTTAAGAGTTAGGAGACCTGGATTCTAGTACTGGCTTTGCTTAAAAAAAAAAAGTTGCATGACTGGACCAGTCACAACCTCTTTCTGTACCTCATTTTCATCCATTTATAAATAGGGCAGAACTAGGGGATCCCTAATATTAATGTTCTATGATTCTATAACTCGATGAAGATATATAAGTCATAAGATTTAGACTCTACAAATAAGTTGGGAAGGGAATTTAAGTCATGGAAAAGTCACAAAAATGGTTAAGTCCCCTTACTTAGTTCCAAGTAGACATAAGAGCAGTGGCGGAATATAAGAAAATAACTATATATACTGTAAGGTTTTACCGTCAACAGTCTGAATTGCACCTTAAATAACCTGCAGTGACCAAGGGACCTAAAGTGCTTTAATTAAAAATAATTTTAAAACAATCAAATAATGATCTCAGAACTGAAAAAAGAAGATGCTTCATTTAATTACCATTGTGCTCTGATGTTTTAAATTTCAGAGGAAGGCTGCTAGTACATGACATGGATCCTCTGTGGAGGAATTTTGGAAGGACATGAACAAGAAGAACACTGTTGGAGGGGCTGTTTCACAGAGATCACAGATCCATCCAAGCAGCAATGGCCAGTCAATATAAAAATAAAAGCCAAGGAAAGAAATGTCAAGAAAGAAATTAATTCTCAGTATCTTCATGAAATTTGTTTAAGTGAATAAGCCTTGAAAGGGAAAGAAAGATGACCTTGACCACAACCTTCCTGAAGTACCAGATCTGATTGATCAACAAGAAAAAGAATGAATGGAAAGATTATAGAATCATAGAACCAGAGTGGGGGGGGGGGTTGAGGGGGGGAGAGAGGGAACTCGGAGTCCATTTAGTCCAAATTCCTAATTTTATAGTCCAGGAAAATGAGACAAGGAATTTATCTGGGGACACACTGGTCCTAAGCATCAAAAGCAGGATTTGAACCCAGATGGAAATTTGCTCTGTAAAATCTCATTTGCAAATCTGGGAGAGCTATTGATTTACTCAATTGCCACATCCTAGGATTCTAATTAGCCTAGGGAAACTCTCACTCCCAACTTGACAAGAAATATTCCAATTGGCCAAGACATAATGAAAATACTAAGAGAATGTCTTTTTACATCATTAGGCAAAATTGTTTTTACTTCAGACTACTTCAACCTATTTATAGTATCAAGCTCACCAGTAGAAAACTGAAAGACCAAACAGGCCTTCAAACTATTGGATATAAACAACAGAATCCACATTTCTAGAGTTGCACCTGAAGGTTTATTTGAAGGAGCTTCCTTCTCTGCAATCCTGTAAGGAAGGTAATACATGTATTTCAGCTTTCTCTTCCCCATGGTCTGGGGCAGCTCAAACAGCACTGACTTGGGAGTTGAGAGATTTGAACACTTGGCTCTGCAACCTATTACCTGTGACTAGGGGAGAGTTCCTCCATGCTCTTCTGAACCTGTTTCCTTATGTATAAAATGGGGTTGGGTGGGGTGGGTTTGATTCTAGATCTCTGACCCTAGGAGCCATTTTATAAAAGAGAGGAAACTGAGCACAACACTGGGCACACAAAAGGTACTTTGTAAATGATTTTAAAGTTGGAGTCTCAGAATGGTAAAGTTTCTTCTCTATGGTGAGTCAAATCTATGTCTCCGTAACTCCAAATTCAGTACTCTTTGCTCTAAACTGTACTGTCATATTTAAAACAAAACAAAACATAAAACTGAAGCAGTGGAACCTAAATAGCCTAACTGAAGACAGGACAAATACTAATTTAAACTAAAGAAAAGATATAATTTCCATAATGCCAATTTTAAAAGTAGTGCTTGCGGGATCTTTCACATATGCACATTCTATTATTTTGTTACTGATACTGAAGAAAACAGGATCTAACTGTGCCAAGATTTTAATAGAACTGAATGTTTGGCATTAGCATGCATTAATATAAATTCTAAAAATTTACCTAAATTCAAAAAAAAAGCCTGTCCTCAAGAATTGAACATAAAATTCTCTGTTTGGCACTCCAAGCTCTTTGTAACCTGGTCCTCCCTATCTTTCCAGTCCTATGACACCTTAGAGAGTTCCCTCATAACTCTGCAATCTAGGGACATGAACCTCCATCTCTGAATACCCAGCATTTTCTCCGGTAGCATCCCAGGCACAGAATACTCTTCCTCTTCATCTCAACAACCTGGCTTCCTTCAAGTCTCAGCTACAATTTCACCTTCTAGTGGAAGCCTTTCCAGTTCCCCTTCTAGTGCCTTGCCTCTGCTGATGATCTCCAATTTTTCCCGTATGTAGCTTATTATATGTAATTGTTTGCCTGTTGTCTGCCCCACTTAGACTGTGAGCTCCCTGAGGGCAGGACTTTTCTTACCTTTGATGATATTCTCCAGAGTTTAGCACAGTGTCTGGCACACAGTAGATGCGTTAATAAATACTGACTGACTGACTGACTGACTGACAAACTGTCTGACTGACTGACTGCCTGACCAGGTACATAAGATTTCAAAGACAATCTGATAAGCTTTATTGGCTGAAATCTCAAAGAAAGTCCAGTTATTTCTTAGGGAAAGGGACTGAGCATTTGATTTCATTAGCAGAGGGAACTAAGAAGATGAGGCATCTTCTACTCCATCTCTGCAGCACATAGTCTTAGTGAGTCACCTAGAGCACCAAGGCTGAGCGACTTTCTCAAAGTCACACAGGCAGTATATGTCAGAGACAGCTCTTCAACGCTCCTAGTTTCAGAAGGGAGGTCTCTTTCCGTTTCATTACACTGCCTTTCCTACAAATGTATCCTTTATGCCTCTTTAATCATGTCGGGAAAACACTGCTGTAATGACTAAGGAGTTCTCCATTACAAGATGAGGGAGGCAATCTTAAAGAAACCTATAGCGTCTCACACAACATGTTATAAAGAGAGGGCTGGCACTGATCAATTGCTCAAATGGGTTCACTGAGTTAAACACTACCTACTATCTAAAGTCTAGACAGAAATGAGTGTGATAGATTGAAGTCAGGCAACTGTCTTCAGCTGAGTCATTATAATATTTCCTATTATTTGAGTTATGTTGTATGACTATGATTTTATTGGCATCCTATTTGCCCGGTTTTTTAAATCTCTACAAAAGGTTAACATATACCAACACATTTGGAGGCAAATGATAATGCAGGGCTTTTAAATAACATTTATCTCAGCATTTGCAAAATGTAATTAATTTTTTTATTCACCCTAATTGAATATAAAGAAAAGCTTTCTTTGTAAATGTAAATAGCTTACACAATTAGGCAATGTAAGGGTATAATGCAGCCAAATTTTATTACCAAAAGTAAAGTTTATAGGGAACACAGTATGCTACAAATAAATTAACAGAAAGATATCTCTTAACACAGCAGAGCACAATAAAAGCTATCAATCAAAATTTTACATAATGTTCTTTTTTTAACATATGCTCTGTATCAACAAAAGCAAATGCTTTTTGTCTTTTTTGATTAGTTTTATTAAAAATGATTTTCAAAATAATTTATTTTAAGCATTTTAAAATGTTTACTTATTCTACACAAATACAATTTGGACCTATCCTAAAACTATGCATGCTTATTATTTTCTTTCTTTTTAAAAAGGCTGTGATTCAATTTTCATGTATCCAACACCCAAACCAGTTAAATATAAAATGCTATAACTGCTTTTCTCACCCTTCCTACAGGAGATATTATACAGAGACTAGGACAAGTATTAAGATACAATAATTCCCAATAGAGACAGAATTTATGACTGCTACACCATTTATTTAAGTGATTAATGAATACCTTTTCTACAGGATTAAAATTTCTCTTTCCCTCATCAATTATATTTCATTTACACTAAAATAGAAAAACATGAAAGAAAAATGAATATAATTTTTTGGCTCAAATAACTAAAATCCCCTTTTCAAAATCACATATTCTACAAAACAATTCCATAAGCACATATAAAATCAATCATTATTCATAGCTTGTAAATTATGTGATCTACATAACAACAATCAGATAGAAAACTGAATTCCAAAATGAAAGACAATTAGGTTTTAATTTCTAAAAGTCAGGATATATTTTAATCCAAGTCAACCTCTTGAAACATTATGTAATGTTATTTCATCTCAAAGAATAATCTGTAGGAAAAAAACAGACTCAGAAGTGAAAGAAAACATGGTATATGCTGTACCACAAGTCCAGGTTTATAATTTTAACAATATGGGTTAGGGACCGGTTGAATATTATGTTCTGTTAATAAGTACAAGTATCAAGAAACCCCAGAATAATTCTGAACATGCAGTGCTTTATCCAGATCACTTCTGAATACTGTTTCTTATTGGAATTAAATTTTCTATAAAAGCATTTACAAGTTTGAAATTTTTTTTAAAAAAAGATAACTATAAGCATTTTTAAATTTTAAAACATTACTTGTAATGCCTAAAGAGCAAACAAGTAACACATCCTAACCCAATAAAGTATTTTCTAAGTTTCCTTGTAACAATGATGCTTAGTTAATATAAAGTAATCCAAATCACTTACCTGTTCATCACAAGAAGGCTGAGTTTCATCTGATAACTCTTTTTCTAAATTCATCTTAAGGAGAGGAGACTTTCCTTGCTACACCAGACACCCAGATTTAAATTATACCATTTAACACCACACCATGCCTGTACATGTCAGAAAAGTTTAAAGACATTTCATATGAAGTTCCATTTTACTCCCTTTTTGTTACCCATGGCAACAGGACATTGCATGAAGCAGTGGTTCGTCGGAGATTCAGATTAGATCTCAATTATTGCTCACAAAGACAGAGATCAGTTTACATAAATCATGCTGTGATATCATTTTTTAAGTATTTCCTCTAACAAATCTGAAGAATAAAACTTGGGCTGATGGGGGTAATTTTTCAGTCAGAACAACAGCTGCAAAGAATTTGGTTTTTCGTAGAATGGTACAGTTCACAACCTTAATTACGGTTGCTGATGATTCTATTAAAAGCTTCCCATATGCCAAGGTTTCCACAGTGCCAGCCAGTAAAATCTGACACATTGCTGAAAAACTATCTTACTTCTTTCCATTCCCTATTTACCACTTTGACAGGCTTCCAAACATTTCATATAAACGGAAAAGAGGTAAGTCATGGATCAAGTCCTAGTGTAACCGGTTTTAGGGTTTCATAAATAGCTGTTATGTGCTTTAAAAAAAAAAAAAGAAAAGTTTCAGGTGTTCTTTACTCCCTTATCTGTCACAGCATTACAATAAAAAAAAGTACCTTCCTCACTTGACAAGTTTCTTAGGGTCAAATCAGGAACACATTTTAAGAGTTATTAGCCTTACTGACTCAAGACTGACTAACAAAGTTGGAGGCAAAGTCATACAGTGGAAAGTGCAATGTTGTAGCCTGCAAATGTGAGTCTGAGGCTCAGCTTTGGTCACTGAGTATAACTTAACCTGTCTGAGCTCAATTCCCTCATCTGCCATCGGCATTAAATAATACTAGTCCTACCTAATCTCAAAAAGTTGTGAATAGAACACTTTTAAAAATGTGAAGTGCTACAAAACTACAAAATACCACAGGCTACAAAAACAACAACTACCTGAATTGTTACTGAGGAAGCCGGGTATCAGAGTGGAGAGAGAACTGGACTTCATGTTAGGAAGAAGAGAAGAACGGGAATATTCATTTATATGGCACCCACTATGTGGCACCCAGGCATTATGCTGAATCCCAAGAACTTTAAGAACTAATTCTGAATCTGTCTCAGGCTCTTACTGTGTGACCCTGGACAAGTCACTTACCTCCACTCATCCTCATTTTCCTCATCTGTAAAATGAGGATTATAATATAACCTTTCCCCAAAGTTATAATGGGGATCAAATGAGAGAGCATATAATCACTCTGCAAACCTTAAAGCTCTATATAAATGCAACTATTATTATTCACTGTGATTATGGCTTGCTTCCTTATTTAGCAGCTAAAGTTACACCAAGATTAAAACTGCAATGGAGTGGTGTAGAGTGGTCTTCTTTTAGTTACTTTTATTCTGTTCCCTTCCCCTGCCCCCATTCCTCAGTGGATACCATACACACTGAAGAGCACTCCATTGGAGTGTATTCATCAGTTAAATCATAGCTGGGCCATCCTGATCTGTATCTGGTCACAGGACCCAGATGGCTCTTAGAGGAGAAAGTAACATTGGTGACTCTGCACAGTCCTCCCTCACTTAAATCCAATTCAGTTGCATGTCATAGCATCACCTCCCTGATGTCATGGTCCTCTTTGAGAACAAGGACAAACAGCAAGCAACCTCTGAGCCATCAGAGTGCCCAAATAATGACCAATTGAGGCTTGGGCTAGGACCTATTGTTGACAGATCAATGAGAGCCAAGTGATCTGAGTCTAAGGCATGGTCCTTAAGAAAGAAATCTAGCCTGTAAACCCCAAGATATCTTTCCAGGTTTCAGCGACTGAAATTTATATTCCCTTGGGCAGAATACCTACAGGCAAGGGTATGATAATTTATGAGGACTGAAGAAGTAGTAAGGATGAAGAGGGAGGGAGAGAAGGAAGAAGGAAGGGAGGGAAGAAGGAAGGAAGGAAGGAAGGAAGGAAGGAAGGAAGGAAGG
>CM053592.1:141675005-141697011 GCA_028646515.1 Pseudochirops corinnae
AAGTATTTGCAGATCCTATACACGATTGCACGCCACCATGGGAGGGGGGGAAGGGAGGGGAGAAAATCTGAAACTCAAGTGATTGTGGAACTGAATCTTGTAAATTAAAAGTAAATGAGCAAATAAAAAAAAAAAAGAAAGAGGCTGACTTTGCACATGGCGACATGAAATATCTATAAAGTGATTAGCACAGTGCTAGGCACATAGTAGGTACTATATAAATATTTATTCCTTTCCCCCCACTCCCACCCCTTATCCCAAGCTCTTTCTGAGTTCATGTTCTACTCTATGCAGTTCCAGAGTCAGGTAGCTCAGCAGGCAAGATCTGAGGTGGTTTTGGGGGTTTGGGGTTTTTTTTGGTCTTTTTAGAAGAGCGAAGGCAGGGCGATTGGGGTTAAGTGACTTGCCCGAGGTCACACAGCTAGTAAATGTTAAGTGTCTAAGGCCGGATTTGAACTCAGATCCTCCTGACTCCAGGACCAGTGCTCTAATCACTGCATCACCTATCTACCTCAAGTGAGGTGTTGGTTGTTGTTTTTTATAGGGAGGAGAAGGGTCTCTATTAGGCATGTATGTGTTCCTAGCATGAAGGTCATAGGCAAGGAAATACTCATTGGCTAGGAAACTCAAAGATTTCAGATGTAGTGAGCCTTGGGGTGGAAGGGGTACAGATGAAAGGAGAGAACTAAAGCCTATTAGAATAAAAAAAAAAAGACAAAATCTGAAAAAACAGAGTTGTGTTGTTGCGGGGAGGGGCAATTACCAGAGTCACTTGCAAAAGGCTATAAAGGAAAACTGACCATATTTTAGTCACACCTAGAAATATAGACAATATAAAAATGTTACCTCCTCTTCCAATAAAGATAGCAATTTCTCTTAGATGTCTTTATTGTTAGTATCTAAGGGACAAACATTTCCATGATGAAGATGGTAAGAAAAAATGAAATTAGAGGCGAAATTCAATACTTTATGAATATACCCAGCCACATGGTGATTAGTTTTTCAGAGTAATGATGAGAATCTCACAAGGCTAGATACAGCCACATTAAGTACTCACTGTCTCTGCCAGGCTCTACCTCCATGTGATCCTAGTTTGCTATTTTGCAGGCTAAGTGAAACAAGTGACCATAGACATTTTACTTTGTTTTAGGAGGAAGACTCCTCAAACACTTTTTTTAAAACTAGGATTAATCTTCAGTTGTTGAAAAACCTTCAATAGCTCCCTGCTGCCTAACAGATAAAATACAAATCGGCATTCAGACCCTCCATAATCTAGCTGTAACCTCAGCTTTTTCCAGTCTTCCCTTACTCACATTGTTCCCCTTCATGCAGTCTGATGGGGCCAAAATGGACTACTAGAATCAAAGAAATGGAAGGAAACAGTCCTTGTTTGGTTAGGGGTTGGAATAGCTCATCTAGTCCACCATCTGAATGCAGCAGGTCATCTCATCTAATCCGTACCTAAACAGAAACTTCACCTAGGCTCCTCCCCCAAATGTTCCTACTACATCTGCCTTCATACATTTACATAATCTGCCTCCCATAGTTGGAATTTACTCCCTCTTTCCCTCTGTCTATTGAAACCTCTTCCAATCTACCCATAACACTTCCACTGAAAGAGTGGCAGCTTCAGATTCTCCTTGAACACTTTGTCCAGATCTGTCATTCATTTCTACAAACTACACTGGATAATACTCATGTGTCATGTTCTATCTATTAGACTCTTTAATAAATTTTTTTTTTTGCTTTTTTTGGAGGGCAATTGGGGTTAAGTGACTTGCCCAAGGTCACACGGCTAGGTGTGTGTGTGTGTGTGTGTGTGTGTGTGTGTGTGTGTGTGTGTGTTAAGTGTCTGAGGCTGGATTTGAACTCAGGTCCTCCTGACTCCAGGGCCGGTGCTCTATTCATTGAGCCACCTAGCCACCCCTATTAGACTCTTTAAGGGGCCAGGACTACAATTTTTTCATCTTTGTACCTCCAGTCTATATATTCTAGCTTTTGGCACATTAATGGTGGTTGATGTGCTATTGGGAGACTTTCTTGTGGCACCAATTTATAAACATCCCCAAACTAACTCCAGGCTGAGACTCTCCCTACATGCAGCCCATCAGCTGAAAGGAAGAAAAGGAACAAAAATGAAAAACCAGTGCCTTTCTCAAATAAGTTAGTTACACTGGAGGACTCTAGAGCTCCTAAAAGCAAATGGTTAGAACAAAGTTCACCATATCAATTGGCTAAGTGTAGATTAATTCATCTGAATGAAATATAGTACCAAGGATAACAAGATCCAAGATTCAATTGCCAAATGAGCCAATTAGCTTAGTTCTGTTTCATGGCCATGGACTGTGCCTCCAACCTTCCAAAACCTGCAAGGAACAACATCTTGGCTAATGAAAGATTGAATCCAAGCATCTGTTTTCCTAAGCCAGTCAGGTAATAGGAGAAGAAGACAAGGGTCCCATAATCTCCTTCTCTAAAAGTCTTTAAGATCCCAGCAATTTCAACAATTAATACTAATAGTTACAAAAACAATCAGGCTGGCTCAGCACACACACACACACACACACACAATGGGTCAGTCAATATCTGCAAATGAAAGACAATACTTTACTAGGCCATGGCCATCAGCAACTACTTAAAAACAAAATATTCAATTATTCCACACATCTAGTTTCCCAGAAAAACCAAACCAGAACTATTTGTTACTAGATGGAGTAAGTAGGGTTTAGCTCCTGAGCGCCTGACAATGTAGCCTGACAGTCCTCTCAGTGATCCTCCACCTGCTCCACACTATGTGTAGAGCTCCCTTGTTCCCATGCATGGCCAACCATTGTGCTTCCTTCTCTGGCTCAGCCACTACCCTGTGATGGTCCTATTGCCCTTATGCAGCTCTCCCCAGGCCTGTGGAAAGTACAATGGACCACAGGCATGCTCTCACATCCCTGGGTCAAGGGAAATAACAGCTTTCACTCCTTTCCCCACTCCTGTGCTTGCCTGCAGCCTCCACCTAAGGGTTAGGGGATCCAAGGACGAATTTGGGACTTACTGGAGGATTTACCTGGATGAAACCACAATGAAAGTGAAAGTGAAAAGTCAATTCAACATGTTGAATGAGTTCCGATCCTGAGGGCTTCCTGAACCATAAATTAATTCCTCCTCTGTCAAACCAAAGCTTGGTCCCTTCTACCATGAAGCCCAATTAAAAAAGATGTGATTATTTGGTCCCACAAACTGACCCCAAGTTGTCCCAGACTTTGATGAATCTCTTGACAGATCTTCAGAGAAAGATATTCACGTGTCCTCTGTACAAACAGCTGAGCTGAGAAAAACATGTGTGTGGCACCACCAAGGGCAGCCAGGTGGCACAGTGGATAGTGGAATCCGGAAGATTCATCTTTATGAGTTCAAATCTGGCCTCATATACTTAGTAGCTATGTGACCCTGGGCAAGTCACTTAGCCCCATTTGCCTCGGTTTCCTCATCTGTAAAATGATCTGAAGAATGAAATAGCAAACCACTCCAGTATCTTTGCCAAGAAAAAATGGGTTCATAAAGAGTTGGGTACAACTGAAAAACAACTGAACTGAACTGGCACCACCAGTTCTCTGACTGAAATGTTATTTGTTACTATCAGTGATCTGGCAATAAAACATTTCTAAGTCAAACAAGTACACCAAGACTATCATCTCAGATACTGAAATTTCAGATACTGAAAATAAGTAGTATTAGTATTCAGACTAGTATTCTTACAGGTATATGTTACACAGTAATATTTTAGCTATAGTGAGTCTTCAAGGAATAAGGATAGCTGAGGGTTTATACTCTTAAGCATTAAAATGTCTTTTAACCAAAGAGAAATCTTTCCAAAATGTAGTCCATATACTTCCCTCTTTTTAAAGAGTACAGAGGATCATCTAACTGTTTTCCTGATGACTCAAATACTTGACAATACTGTAGCAATGGTACCCCCAGATTCTACTGCAGTGTAGGAGATTACCAGCCTCTCACTAAATGGTCTCAGACTGGTGGACAAATAGAAAGGAGGTGAGCCACTCATGCAGCAAGAATGATGGAAGACAAACAGCTAAGCATTATACCTCTGTATAGGAAATATTAAAAGAAGTTGAGGAAGACTTCTAGTATACAGGGTAAATAATTTGTAGAGACATGGACAAAAATTCCATCAGATGGAAAGGTATGGAGGAATTTCAATCTGTCCAGGCAGAGGGAGAACCCGTGCCAATTGATAAAGAATTCATCGAGGCATGTATGCTTTTATGGCTTTTGTGTCCCTCCCTCCCTTGCCATCAGGCTGTTATTAACTGTCCCTTTTTCCTTCCATGAGTGTGGTGATCTGTGGTACCCCTTATACCATCTTCTAATTTGTCACTTCTGATCTGCTGTTAGTTTGAAAGCCAGATAACTAAGCTAGTTAGAACTGGGGGGGTGGGAGTAGGGGCAGGGGGGGGGGGGGCGCGATTAAAAATAGGCTAAAGCTGAGGGTCTGAGGGATTTTCCTACAAGCAAAGCAAAGCTTTAAATGCATAGATTTTATAACACATCTTGGATCCTCAGAAGCTTTTTTATTTACACCTTCATTTGTAAGCAGGACAATGGATCAATAAGGGCTTCCAAAGAGCTATGTTTAGGACAGATGAGGGGTTACTATATCCTGCGATTCAATGAAATTTAACAAACATTTAATGAGTACCTATTATGTGCAAGCACTGTATAATCCAAAGACATAAATAAAATAACACTACCTTTGAGGAGATTATTTTCTACTAGAAAATAGCAAAGGACAGTAAGTATGGACAATATCACATTTAAAAAATGTCACGGGGCCAGTATTTGGTTTTTAATAAGTTTTTTGTGTACAAATCTCTGACAGTCAGGTAACATCTGTTCAAAGGAGTCTGCTCAGAAAGACTAGCATAATACTCTACATTTAATGGAAAAGCCTAACACAATGCCTTATATGTGGGAAAGAAAGGATGAGGGAGCGAGGGAGGGAAGGAAGGGAAGGAAGGAAGGAAGGAAGGAAGGGAGGGAGGGAGGAAGGGAGGAGAGAAGGAGGGAGGGAAGGAAGGAAAGAGGGAAGGAAAGAAGGAGAGAAAGAAGGAAGGAAGGAAGGAAGGAAGGAAGGAAGGGAGAGAAGAAGGACAGAAGGAAGGAAGGAAGGGAAGGAGGAGGGAAGGAAGGAAGGAAAAAGGAGAGGGAGGGAATAAGGAAGGAAAGATTAAACACCTACTATGTGCCAGGCACTATGAGAGCTTTACAAATATTATCTCATTTAATCCTCAAAACAACATTGATCCATATTTTACAGAAGAGGAAAGTGAGGCAAAGAGAGGTTGATTGACTTGCCCTGGGTCACACAGCTAGTAGGCACTTGCCTAAGGCCAGGATTTCAACAGAGGTCTTCCTGTCTCCAAACCTAGCACTCTATTCACTGTGCCATCTATGTAACTAATGGGACATGGCATAAAATCTTAGCAAGCCCTACTTACAAAGATGGTGAGTTACAAAAAGAGAATGGGGAGTCCAAAAGTGTCCACTGTGATTTTGTTGAGTTTCTGCCCCATTAGAGTGTCTGGAATCCTTGTGAACTCTTGTGATTCTAAATAAGCTTGGAAAGTCAAGAAAGAAACTTAGCTCCACCTATAGGTGGTAACTATGTGGTCTTACGGAGTCAATCTTATGCTCAGGTAACCAAGTACATATATATCAAGGGAATTTCCATGTCTTTACTTCATGAATAAACCAACTTCAGTAGCACCTAGAAAATTACTAACAATTAACCAGTAAGTTACTGGGCTACAGAGTATGTAAAGACATAAAAGGCACTGTCATTAGCTTCAAATATTTTTACAATTCAGTAAAAAAGAAAAGATTAGCACAAGAAGATAACCTAACATTAGCAGACTGCCTATGTCAAATGACTTATAGACTACTATCTCCTAGGCTACACTCCTAGGAGTGCAAAGGGGAGAATGGTTTCTAGTTGAGATGATCAAAAAACTTGTACAAGAAGTGGAATCTGAAGTCAGAGCTGAAAGATGTGGATTTCTATGGATTAAGAGGATGAATAGATGGGAAATTCTACGTGAAAGGAACAGCATAAGGAATATGCTCACTTCTCACTTCTACCTGGGTCGTGGAAATGAGATGTTACAGAAGCCATGCATTTAAGGCATTCTAGGTGAAAGGAACAGTAGAAACAATCCGCTCCTTCTTCATCTCCACCTTTTAGAATCCCTTTCTTCCTTCAAGGCTGAACCCTGGATCCCCTTCCTTGTTCATGCTCTTTCCCTCACGGCCACTGTTGTAGCATCTCTTGTTCACACCCTCCTCTCCTCAGACACTCCCAGCCCTCATCACCTGGACTACTGCAGTAGCCTACTGGGTAGTCTCCCTGCCTCAAGTCTCTCCCTGTATACTCCAGTGCCTCCAGGATCAAAAACAAAAGCCTCCTTTCAGTTTTTAAAGCCCTCCATGACCAGGCCTCTCCCTGCTTTTTCAGTCTTCTTACACCTTACTGCCCTCCTTGAACTGTTTGATCCAGTGACACCAGCCTCCGTGCCAATCCTCTCACAAAGCACCTCATCCTCTGACTGTAAGTTTTCATGGGGGGCTATGCCCCATGCCTAGAAAGCTCTCTCTTCCTCGGCCCAATATCCTGACTTCTCTGGCTTTCTTTAAGGTTCATCTGAAATCTCACCTTCTACAAGAAGCTTTTTGACATTCCCCTTAATTCTAGTGCCTTCCCATATGACTAAATCCAACTTACTCTGTATATAGCTTGTTTGTATATGACTGTTTATATACTGTCTTTGAGGACAAGAACTGTCTGGCCTTTCTCTGGAACCTCAGAGCTTAGCACAGTGCCTGACACATAGTAAGTACTTAACAGATACTTGCTAACCTGTCGATTGGTCAGTTGACCTGAAGCAGAGGGTTGGTAGAGGGAAACTGTTGTGGCAATGATGCTGAAGGAGCAGGTTAGGGCTGGGTCATAGAAGCATCCTGAATGCCTGTCTACAGTCTCTAAATTTTAGAAATCAGGAGGTCTCAGGACATAGAACTTTAAGGGACCTTGTAGAGCAGCAGTTCTCAACCTGTGGGGGGGTTGCAACCCCTTTGGGGGTTGAACGACCCTTTCACAGGGGTCACAGGGGTCACCTAAGACCATCAGAAAATACATATATCCGATGGTCTTAATTCCAATGGTCTTAGGAACCAAGACAGCGCTCCTCTATCCGTCTCCAGGCAGGTCCACCCACATGCAGATACACCCACATATGAGTATTAAAGGGTTGCGGCATTAGGAAGGTTGAGAACCACTGTTGTACAGGATCACCTCAGTGGCTCTGCAGATAGTGATAAGCCATCAGAATTTCCTGAAGAGAATGACAACAATGAACAAAAGAGTGCTTTAGAAAAACTTATCAGGCTATGCCCTTAAGGATGGCTTGGAGATGGAAAGGACCAAAAGGAGACAGGCTGAAGTCCTGAAGTTGGGAGAAACTTTGGGAGTCACTCTAGTCTAACTCCTCATGAAACCTATCTCCTGCACCCCTGACCTGGCAGTCATCCACCCCCAGCTTGAACCCTTTACTGACTGGGGAGCTCACTATCTCACAAGGCAATCCTTTCTATTTCTGAATATGTCGCTTTACTTAATAAGAAGTTCCCTCCTCATGTCCACCCAAACTGTAATGTCTCCTTGTAATGACCACCCATCAGTTCTTATTCTTCTCTATAGTGCCAAGCAGAATAAACTCAATCCTTCTGCTATATTATAGGCTTTCAGAAGTTTAAAGACAGGTATCATGACTCACCTAATCCATCTCTCATCCAGGCTAAATATCCCTAGTTCTCTCAATTGTTCCTTTCAACTGTTCACTATAACATGTCATGAGTATCCCCCACCATCCTGCTTGCCCTTAAATCTTTCTCATAATAACTGCATTCTAACTACATCTCTCCCATTCTTACTGTATAGTTGATTTTTTTAACCCAAGTGCAATAGCTTTGGTGGCTACTACAGTGGTCCAGATAATAAGGCCTAAACTAGAGTAATTAATAGCAGTGAAAATGAATGGAGGGATGTGAGAAACATTTTAAATGAATCTACAGAACTTGGTGACCAACTACCTCTGCCAGCTGATAGAGACGGAGGAGTTCAAATGATAAATTCAAGAAACAGGTAATTGAAAATAACAAAATACAGACATGATTCTTCTCCCTACCCCTTAACCATAAGAATCCTTCAAGGCTTAGTGTAAGGCTCTCTGCTTTTCTCCCTCTAGACCCACTCCCTAGGATGGCTCATTTACTCACAGCTGATCATAGCTTTCCAATGTATTTTTCCATCATTGATCTTTTACTATCTCAATTTCCTGATCCGGTGGGCACTTAAAGCATTGAGGTGAAAAAAAGAAAATGAGGAATTACATCACATGTCATTGAGAAGCAGTAAGACACAGTAGAAAAAGCACTGGATTTGGAGCCAGAATTCCTGGATTCCAAACTCAGCTATACTATTTACTGAGTGGTCTTGGGCAAGTTAACTTCTCTGGGCTTCAGTTAATTAATTCTTCTTAAGAAAGAGAAACAAAAAATTCTTATCCTGACCACCTGACATAGTTGCTTTAAAGATCAAATTAGATAATGGGCCTAATGTGTTTTGCATACCATAAAACACTACCTATATAAAAGGTATTATTATTATTACTGAATTCATAGTTGCTGAAAGCTACTCTTAATTCAAAGGAATCTCCTATACAAGTAACTAGAAAAGGTAGAGTACAGAGTAGGGAAGAAAGACCAAACAGAGAATTCTAAATCAGATTTCCTTGGGTGGAAAAAAAGAGTGAAAAATAACTTCTATCCATCACTCCCTGTTAAAGTATTTTTTAAAAATCTGATTTAGAAACATCTGAACAGAATCAATCTCCAACTAAATTTATAAATTACTATTTGTATGAGAGCAATCCAGAAAAAAAGAAGTTGGTAAAGAATATTCCAGCCAAATGACTAAAACAATTAATTTGACTAAAATAAAAGTGTTATCCAGGATTGAATGTAAGAGACAATGTTTGATCTTAGTATTATAAAAAGTCTTGGTAGTCTTTTTGGTTGAGATTATCCTTTTATGATCACATATAAAGAAGAGAACTATTAGAATGTAAATGAGAGCAATTCATTTATGTCCAACTACTTCGGTGGAAAAAATATAAAACACTCAGTTTTTAACTCATTTTTCTTTGAATTCAACTGAAGTCCCTTAAACTGATATTCGACAGAAGAAAAACTGCTATAGGAGTGCTCCCTGCTGTCCGTGTCTAGAACTGCAAATCTCAGAAAACAAAAACACTGAAAACCACCTATTTCCCTTTGCCTTCCTCTCAAAATAAGAAATAGATTACTCAGCTGAGACCAATCAATCTCTACTCAGAATAATACCCTATGTGGTTGGAGAGATTAATCCTCTGAATGCTTTATAATAGAACAACAAGAAGAAAATGATCCAAGGTTTGAATCTTTATAATAAAAAGCTTGTATCAAATAAAAGAAAAACATTTATATTTAAAGTACACAGTAGATTTTCAGCTGAATCACATAAAAAAAAAATCACATCACCAACAGAATGTTAGAGCACTATATTGAAACTGAAACATGACTTATACAGGTCAGTCTTTACTGTGTATCCTTCTCAAATGAGATCAATTTCCCTAACTCTCTTCTCCCAGCGACCAATAAAAAAAGTACCAGATATGAGAATCTACTGGATTGGATTCAAATCCTGTATAAAACTAATAACTTCATCAAAAGACATTAAAATATTTTATTTTTATTAACTATAATTTGAAAGAAATAATTAATTTGGAGGGTCCCAGAAATACTTTAAAAGAGGTGTCATAAGGAAGCTTTCAAAATGCAATGAGAATTAATATGCTACTGGTTATTTCAAAGAAAGTGTGTTTCTGTAGCAGCTTGTAACAATTAAAATTAATTAGCACCTTTTGCTTTATAACCATTTCAAATCAGTTCTGAGCAAAAGGATGAAATTCTACAACTTGAGATTGTTTAAAATCAATTACTAGTATAAATATAACAAAAAAGATACAGTATAACTTGCTAACTTAAGTTTAGAATTATCACTTCTGGGGCAGCTAGGTGGTGCAGTGAATAGAGCACGGGCCCTGGAATCAGGAGAACCTGAGTTCAAATGCGACCTCAGACACTTGACACTTACTAGCCATGTGACCTTGGGCAAGTCACTTAACCTCAATTGCCCTCCAAAAAGCAAAAAAAAAAAAAAAAGAATTATCACTTCTCACAGTCAGCAGAAGTATCTAGTACAAACATATAGCCTTGAGATAGCAATAGAGGCAACATTCAAACCCAGGTCATCTAATTCCATATCCAGTGCTCTTTCCAGATTCATTCATATATGCTCTCTCTCTCTCTCTCTCTCTCTCTCTCTCTGTCTCTTTCTTTCTCTCTCTTTCTCCCCTCTGTGTGTGTGTGTCTCCCCACCCCCACCCCAAGTCTTCTCCAGTAACTCACTTTGGAGGAGGAAGTAAATCTGGATTCTCAAAGTTCTATGCCAGTGAAGTACAGGTTCTCTCAGACTAAAAAGGTATGGGCCTAGCAATGGACCTTGTTTTATCACACCAGGTTCAGCCTACTAAGCAGAAGTTAAGAAGTCAGATGATTAGCAACTAATGATGATGGAAAGGAATTATAGTCTTTTAAGTAATCACACACTGCTGAAAGCAGTGATCTTTGGAATACTGAAGCACATAAATAAACTCACACACACACACACACACACACACACACACACACACACACGGCCCTGAATACTGTGGTGCTACATAAGTATTTGCTGTTATCTACAAAAGTTTTTTTTTTTACATTTATGATATTCTTCCTTACATTTTTTACTGTCTCTTGACAGTTAATTTGTCTAACATTCACATTTAGGTGGTAATAGGAAAAAGTTCTTAGAATCCCAGACGACATCAGAGCTGGAAGGGTCCTCCAAGATAGATCACTTTGTCTCTAAATGATCAAACTGACGCCCACACAGAGAAACTAAGTGATTAACCCAAAGCTACAGATCTAGATATGGCTGAGCCAAGACTAGAACCCAAGTGGCCCCTGATTTAGTCCCATGCTTTCCACTATGCCATATTTACAGGGTTTTGAATCCTCATGTTTACTTTGTAGCACAAAGTATATCCTGGGTATGTGAATGATGTTAAATAATCAAGCCACACTTAGGAGACATTGTGGCTTACTGAGCTACATTACTTACAACAAAATGATGATTTAAGTGTTATTTCTGTGAACATAATTCACATACCATAAAAATTAGGCAATCTATAAGCAAATGTCACTATAGAAAACATTTTCTACATTTGAGAATATAAATATACACATGGATGTTAAAATGTTAGATACTATGCTTTGAATTCCTATTAACAAAGAAGTAATAAGAAGCAGTTCCTAAAATGAAGTCATTTTTATCTGGTGGGCAATTCTTCTAACGTCTAGAAAAACTGTTAGGAGTTTGTATTTAATATTCTCTAGAGCAAAGTGATTAATAAAGTAAAGACAGACAAAACTACCTTGGGGAACATGAAAAGAGTAGGAATTTCCAAAATTCCCTCAGTTGAAACCAATCTTCTTACATATCACTACAACAAACCACATTCCTCAGCTCTCTGGTTTGGACTTTAAAGAATACTTCTATTCTCTACAATCTCTGGAGACACACAAAAACTTATACTTACAGACACTGGACTGACAGTAAAAGTTTTCTCCATGTAGAAATAGTTTCTAAGGAAAGTTTCTTTCATGGTTGGAGCAGTGAAGGAGGGGAGGACTGCTTCCTATCAAATCCCCACTGTGAATTGAGATACCTTCCTTCTGTAGACTCGGTGAAACTAAACAGAAATGCATCCTGGCTGCCTGGTGCCCGAGCACCACATTTCATGTTCTCCTCCCTCACCAGTCACACTGTATTCCCCACCCAGGATTAATAACTTGTTCTGCATCTTCTAGTCAAAGTCAAAAATTCCTGTGGTGTTTTATGGGACCTAGTTAAACAACAAGTTTTCTGTGATGATGACAACATGATAATCAAGCATTATATTAGGTGAGATGACACTTTATAAATGTGCCATGCTCCCAACATTACTGACAGGAGTTCAAGTAAAAATGTGCTCGTATGCTTTGTTTGAATAATCAAACTTTTCAGAGAGGGGATGGGAAAGAAACTTGGCTAAAATCTGATGAAAGGTGAAGATGTTTGACAATAGCTGGTAAAGAAAATTGACAGTAAAGTTCAAAGGGACCTAAATCAGTATCAAAGCACACAATAGTAGTCATTCCAACTGTATTGTTTGTTTATGGCCAAGACCCATGTTTCTTCTCATTCACAGAAAAAAATAGCTACATGCTTCCTCTACATGTCCTTTATAGATCATAGGAAATGAAAGTTGGACTAGACTTTAGACAGCATTTAGTATAAACCAACCAATTTCCCCCACCACCACCACAGCTGGGGGCTAGACCTGAGTTTCATCAAGATGACATGATCACAATCCCTCCAGCAAACAGACCATGTAATTGGTCCCTAGACCTAAAAGCTCCCTTTTTCTCTCCCTCCATCTCTCTCCTTGCCCTTTCTGGGGGGTAGCAGTGAGGTACACATTCGAGAAAAGTACAATGCATTTGGAATCAGAAGACTTAGACTGAAATCCTGACTGTGCTATCTACCACTTGGGTTACCTGAGGCAAGTCCCTTCTTTTCTCTTTGCCTAGGTGTCTCAAGAGAATTTTATGAGGAAAACACTTTTAAAATTTGAAGCATTATATAAATGTTTTTATTAAAATTATTATTGAAGATGAGAAAACTGAGGCCCGGAAAGATTAAACGAAGTCTTGTCCAAATCTTGTCACACAGGGAGAAAATCAAGGGTCTCAATGAATCTCTAAAGATAGCTTTGACAATTTAGTTATCATCCCCTCTCCTCACATCTTGCATTTGTCTACATGTACTCATCTAAAAAGAGCAAACTAGGAAGTCAAGTCCAAAACTGAAAATGAAAATGACCTGAATCTATTAGGGGTAACACCCCTAAAAATTGGTCTGCCATGGAAAATTTCTTCCAAACTTTTAAGACACACACTTAACTCCATAAGCCATGTTTCTGGAGCTCGTAGATTGAAATATTAAAAATACCATTATTAATCATTTATATAGCTCTTTTCCTTTGGCAACAATGGTACCTGCGGCATGCAGATCTGTGGGTTTAATATGTAGCCTTACTATGTTGGGAGGAAGAGTACACAGGATTCCTAGACCAGAAACGTTTTGTTCAGTGGGCAAAATACCTAGGGCTCTATACATATGGGAGAAGAGAGAAGAGAGGTAAAATTATTAATATGCTCAAATGTTTCAGACCTATTTTGAGTCTGGTTGGTATGGACAACAATGTCCTGAATCTTCCTCTCCCCACCTTTCAAAAACCAAAAATTATATTTTGTTTCATTTTGACCTTGTAATTGTGTCAGTCTTCAAAAGCTATAGCCAAATAATTTTTCCATAGGTAGAGTTATCTCTAATATGACACTAGTTGATTCTCAAGCTCTAAGATACCTAATTAAATCACATCTAGTGAAACCTCCATAGAATAGTTACATAAGCAATATTTGTGCCTCTCCCTAGGAGGCAACTGTAGATGAGACCCAATACTGGCCACCATGTGTACCTAAGCTAGATGAGAATGTGTTGGGATTTCCAATAAATAAAAGGTCCCATCCAATTTGAGAACATTTCAGGAGTGAAGGTAGAGAGGGTAAAGGAGAAGGAAGGAGGGAGAATCTGAGAATATATATTTTCAAATACAAAGAAGAATCCATAATCAACTTGTGCTTAGTTCACTGACTCAACAACAAGCTGAGATTTTTATCCATGTTACTACCTACTTCAAGAGCCACTGTGACTCTCAATTGCTTCTCAAAACAAAATAAAACTTCTAGTTGTGCATCTTCCTACATTCTGAAAATCAACACCTACCTATCTTGCATTTTTTAAGTTTTACTGCTACCTTTTTCAGTCATTTCTTGATTTACACACACACACACACACACACACACACACACACACACACACATGCATACATATGCACACACATACACAATGAACACTCTTATAAGAAAGAAAAGTAGTTATTCAAAACAAATCTATATAGCAACCACATCTGACATTCTAAACCCATAGTTCTCCATCTTTTGGCAGAGAGGAGAGAAATTTGTTTCATTACCTGTTTTCTAGGTCCAAAATTTGTCATTACAATTACTGTGATTGTTTCTTGTTTTCTCACTTTTATATTCAACGTAGTTCTGATAGAAACAGTCCCAGGACAATTCACTATCCTCCTAATGCTGCTCTTTTATGTTTAAAGTTTGGTAAACTATTGCTCAGCAGCTAGATGATACAGTGGAAAGAACGCTGAGTTTGAAATCAGGAAGATTTATCTCTATGAATTCAAATCTGGCCTCGCACACTTCCTTGCTATGTGATCCTAGGCAAGTCATTTAACCTTATTTGCCTTAGCTTCCTCATCTGTAAAATGAGCTGCATAAGGACATGGCAAATCATTCCAGTACCTTTACCAAGAAAACCCCAAATGGGGTCACTGAACAACAGTAGCAAACAACTACTCACAGGTAAAAGTAATTGCTTTTAAAACAGTATACTTGTGTGGAGATGCAGGGTCATCTTTGGTAGACTCTCAGAAATCATCTTCAAGACAACTCCAGTAAAAGACAAAGAATCAAAGTATCACAGAATGATACATACTGCTTCCCATTCACACATGGTTTTGATTTCTTCTGAAAAGTCTCAATATAGCGAGAGCTTTTCATTTTTTGTCATTTGTAAGTTATGAGTGTTTGGTGTGTTCGATTTTAAAGAAGATTGAGAGGTTTGTATTTTCAATATGGTGATCTGTCATCTGTTCATTTACTCAGTTCTACTCATGCAAGCTGAGAATAGGTTCGCAGAACTCACTGAGAATCATTATGGCATAACCATAATTGGCTCAGGCATTCCCTCCATAGAAATGCCATGTTTTATATCAATTGTTCTTAATATTGTTTTATTGGTGACACTTTAAAAAGAGAATAGTTTCCCATGTAGACATCAGATGCTCTAGCATTCTCACTAGGTTTGCATTTATTTTATTTATTTCCAACACATGAATAAACCATGAGTAAGGAGGTGAGTCAATAGCTTCATAGTAATTAATACATGTTATAAATATCTGAGTGTTTCTGGATGGGCCGCTCAATAACTACTGAAACAATAATGAGTTGTTCTTTTTGGACTTTTTGGTGCACATTTTGTGCTCCTTGGTCAATATACTGCAATGTTATTAGCAATAGTCATAATAATAACTGACATTTATATTGTGCTTTAAGTTTACACAATACTTACATACATTTTCTCACTTCAGTCTCACAAGACTCCAAGTATTATTCCAACTATTAATATCTCCCTTGTACAGAGGAGGAAAATGAGATTGAGAGAGGTTAGTGGCCTGTCCATGGTCACATAGTCAGCTTCTCTCAATACTTGAATCCATTTTTCTGATTCCAAGCTCAGTATTTACCTACTTTGTTAGGCTGCCTCTAATGATTTGGTCAGTCAATCAGCACTGATTAAGTACCCGGAGCTGGGAGAAGAGCTAGGCTACAAAGAAAGGTAAAAGACTGCCTTCATTCTCAAGGAACTCACATTCTAATGATGGAGATAACATGCAAATAACTATGCACAAACAAGCTATATATAAGATACATTGGAAATTAACAGAGAGAAGACACAATAATTATGGAAATTAACAGAAGAAAGGGGGATCAGGAAAGGCTTCATGTAGAAAGTGGATTTTAGCTAGGAAGTGAGGTAAGCCAGTGAAGATGGGAGTTAGAGATGAGGGAGATCCTTGTGGGCATGGAATCACAGATTTAGATCTTGTTGAGACCTTAGAGTCCAAACTCCTCATCTTACAAATATTGGAAACTGAGACCCAGAAAGATTGAGTGAATACCCTGTAAGACCATTTAACTCACTTTCCTCCATTTTATTAACCAAACAACCATATTTATGCAAAATTCAGTTTTCCCAAACAGATTTCCCTACTGGGAAGGGAATATAAATACAAGATAACAGGAACATTCTAGTTCACTTGGCAGCTATATTTCTTTACCATAAATTAACAAATTAGCATTTTACCTTTTACAGGTTTTCTTGTGAAAATGCTAGTAGAGGAGAAAATGGAATGTCTCGTTTGAGGGACAGCAACAAGGCCAGTGTCACTGGATCCCAGAGTATGTGGGGAGATGTGAGGTATAAGAAGACTGGGAAGAGAGGGCTGGTTATGAAGGCTAAGATGACAAAGGATTTTATATTTGATCCTGGAGGTGACAGAGCACCCCTGGAGAATAGGGAGGTGACAAGGTCAGACTTGCACTTCAGGAAAATTCACTCTGGCAGTTAAGTGGAAGATGAACTGGAATGGGGGGAGACTTGTGGCCAAAAGACCAATTAGAAGGTTGACATGATAGTCTAGCAATGTCAGAGGAGAGAAGGGGGGATATGGAAAAAAGATTATGAAGGTAAAACTGACAGCCTAAACAACAGATTGCACGTGGAAGGTAGGGATGGTGACAGGGAGTAAGGAGCTGAGAATGACACCCTGGTTTCAAGTCTGTAGGACTGGAAGGATGATGGGACCCTCTACAGTAACAGGAAAGTTAGGAAGAAAGGAGTGATTGGTGCAAAATATGAAGAGTATGGTTTTGAACTTGAGTCAAAGACGTTCATTAGAGTTCTAAGTAGATTTTTCAGTGTTAATTTTCATTTACGTTAATTCAATCATTGTATGAATTATTCTAGTCATGTTTAACAATCATTCTATATCAGCTCATACAAGTCTTCCATGGTTATCTGAATTCCTTTTATCATTTCCTAAGGCGTAATAGTAAAAAAACACACACACACACACACACTTTGTTTATCCATTTTTCAATCTATAAGCACCCACTGTTACTAGTTTTTTGCCACATCAAAAAATGGTGCTATGAATATTTTCTTATGTATGATAAGAGCCATACTTGGTGCTGGGAGCCATCACCTAGGGAGAGAAGAGAAGGCTGCCATGTCTATGCACTGCTGAGAGTAGGACAGTGTCTATGATGCACTGCCTTCCCAATCCCTTCTTCTTCCTTTCTCTTTTTTCTTCACTTCCCAGCTCTCCCTTTCTCTTATTCTTTAGTACCCCATCAAGTGCCCTACATACTGGGAGGTGGTTCTGGTGGCATGGAAACTGGGCTGGTCTTTTAAGGGAGCAAAGAAGCCACTTGGCTTCCTTGCTGCTTGAAGTACAAAAGGCAGGACCTAGGGAAGAAATAGTGAAAGCAGTTTCATCAGAGTTCTTAATGCCTTTGGGGAAGGGTTTCCTGACCTGACCTGGTTGGTCACCATGGTAACCATGGGGTCATGTGCTATTCTACATCCTTTTTAAACTAGAAGTTGTATTTTTAAATTTCTTGTGATTTCCAAAGGGGCTTTTATGCATTCTACAACCTTTAAGTGCCTCACCATGCTTTAATACCCTATGCCTGAATTAGTGGACTAGGTCAAGCCTGGGAAGGAAGAGTATATATGTCTTTGACACCCCTGGGACATGGGCTCAATAGTGCAATATCTAGGTTAAAAGATATGAATAATGCAGAGACTTAATATGTATTAGCATAGTGTGGTTTTTGTTTTCGTTTGTGGGTACTGGGTCTGTTACTTCATTAGTATAAGGAGGTCCTGGTGATTCCTCATCTACCATCTCTCTCTACCATTACAAAGCAACAATTGATCTAAGAATAAAAGTTGTAGAGAGCTTTGTAAGGTAGGTATATAGAGTTAGCAGATTTCAGAAACAGCACTAAAAATCTTCCAGACTCCAGGGTCTCACCACCTCTCCAGATGATTTTATAACATTGAAATTGTCTATTATTTGTTTATAGTCACTTGTATCCCTGTTCAGTTATTAATCATTTATCGAGATATGAAAGGTTTCTCTCATTCTCCTCTAATTTGTTTTGGGGTTTTGGGTGTTTTTTTCATGAAGAGTTTATCTTTGTTTAGATCATTTATTGTGGCCTATGGTAAAAGATGCTGATTGAAACCTGCTTTCTTGTCAAACTGCTTTCCATTTTCCCAGCAGTTCTTGTCAAAGAGGGTTAATAAATATTAAAGACTCCTTAGAAGAGTCAAGAAATGATTAGTTAAATACTTGGGGGAGGTAGCCAGAAGGATTCAGTTGTGCTAGCATAGATTCCAAAATGGCTCTAAAGATCTAAACTATCCCATCTTCCTTCCCTCCTTCACAGAAATACATACAAGCAATATAAACAATTAGGGAAACTCTGTATCTGAATGGAGATAAATTCTTTTGAAAAGTCCATTTTAAAAATCCAATTCAATTAACATTAACCAAAGTAGTCATCCTTTAAACATGAAAATTGTTTTGTAGAGGACCTTAGCGTTAGGAAATTTTGGCTTCTACAAAGAATGTTATCTCCAGCAATGTCCAAGGGAGAGGATGTTCTGACCTGTCATAATAAGCACTCCTTGGCACCCGCAGCAGATTTATTCTTTTAGTACAGAAAGTTACCACATCCTGATCCTAAGAGCACAGATTTAGAGCTCAATGGGACCTTAGAGTCCAAACTCTTCATTTTACAAATAAGGAAACTGAGACCCAGAAAGATTCGGTGAATATACCCCTTAAAACCATCTAACTCCCTTTCTTCCAATTTATTTTTTATTAACCAAACAACTATCTTTATTTGAAATTCAGTCTTCCAAAACAAATTTCCCTATTGGGAAGAAAATGTACATACGAGATAACAGAAACATTTTAGCTCACTTGGCAGCTATATTTCTTCACCATAAATTGATCAGTTGGCATTTTGGTCTTTTATAGGTTTTCTTGGCATGAACCAAATCACCACACAACCCATTTAATCCCCTTAGATGAAAGAATAAAAAATTGAGTTTGTAAACCTTTAAGGCTATGAATCTGACTGTTGGAATATTGAAAGTTAATGTCACTGAACCACAGAAGGGAAATAGATAAGATCACTTGGAAATAGGGGAGAACACTGGAAGTTCTAACTACACATACAAGTGTGTATACGGATACATATAAACATATATATATATAAATATATGAAGAAAGAGAGAGAGGATGAGAGAGAGAGAAAGAGAGAGGAAAGAGAGAGAGAAGATAAGGAGTCTTGCCAGCATATGTGAAATTGGCCACAAAATCTTGTTGTTCTTGAGTATTTATGCTAGACCCAGAGCATAAAGAACAGGTATAGCTAGATTTGTATTTGTGACCTGGATGTACACACACACACACACACACCCTCTGCATTCTCTGTTCTCCACTGATGTACTAACCCCCTGGAAAAGTATTCTGGCGAGTTAGTCTCATGTCTATGTGTGTACCCTTCTTTAAAGGCTGGGAATTGAGGGTGAAGAGAAATAGGGCCACATGCGGGTTTATAAATAGCTGTTAGTTATCATCCTTTGACTTCTAGTTATCACAAGGTGGTTAAGCATACTTAGGGAGCCAATTCCCTATCTGGTTGTAGCAGAGCTGCTATTGTTGAAAGAACTGCATGAGCAGAGGGAGCATGTGCTTGTCAGGCTGGGAAGAAGAGTTTCTGGATGTGAATCTGGGAATTACTTCTTTGTCACAGCCAAGATAATGTGAAGTTTGGATCCCGTACACTGATTCTGTGTTGGAAAGGTGAGAAGTTGGCTCTAAACCAGGCCAGGGTTTATGCCTCCTGTCTCCGACACTGCCAGAGAGTAAGTGGGAAGAGTCCTGGGTGATCCTGGTGTGATCCCCAGCAAAAGATCTCAATATTTTACTGGGTTAAGATAACAACAAAACAGAAAGATTTGGTACTTTAATTGGCATGTTCTGAGCTACACCACCTCCAAAGGGAATAAGAGAATGTGTAGTAGGTAGTCAAGTAACCTAGAGCCATGTAAAATGTTTATGGTTTGAGGGCAAGAGTGTCTTGGTCCCTAATAAAATATTCCCTTCGACATCTCATGTCTGTACTTAATATCCAGAATTACCTTAGGGCACAGAAAAACCATAGGAGTCTTTCAATTCAATAAACACTTACTAAAGGCCTACTCTGTATATCAAGGCTATAAAAACTAAAATGAAACACTCTCTGCCCTCAAGGAGCTGACATTTTGCTAGGAAATTAAGAAGATATACAAATTAGCAAATACAATGTGTAATAAAAAAAATACAAAGTAATTTGAGAAGCGTAAGAGAGTGCTAATAAGTGGAAAAGTTCAGGAAGGCCTAATGTAAGAGGCAGCTCCTTATCAGTACACTGAAAGAAGTTAGGGCTTCTATGAGACAGAGAGGGAAGGCATTCCAGACATGGGGGGAAGCATAAGAAAAGGCAAATGGGCAAGAAATGGAGGGTCCTGTGAGGGCACTGTTTGCTAGTGGGCCACTTTGATTAGAAATAAAGTATATGCTGAATCTGTAATTTAAATTCAATAGCAGGCTGTCTAGCAGATTAAAATGAGAATTCTTACCCCTCCTTAAAGGAGTGACTGGTAGGGTTTCAGATGCGATACTGAAAGAGGTTTATGGCACAATTCCTGGGAAGCCTAGTCCAAGCAGGCAGCCTACCAACTCCCTAATGTAGTGTATCTTAGAATAGAATAGAATTTTGGCACTTAAAGGACTCTCAAAAATAATATAGTCTAACAAGCTCATTTTACAAATGAAGAAAGTGAGACCCACAAAAGCCACAGTATTTGTCCAGGATCATAGAGTGGGGTAGAATAGTTATTTTTTTTCTGAATAAAGAATCATAGCTTTAGATCTGGAACAGACATTAGAAGTAATCTAGCCCAACCCCCTCATATTATAGATATGGAAGTTGAGGCCCAGGAGGGTTCAGTTATCTGCCAAAGGTCACACAAATAGTAAGTGGAAGAGCTGGGATTTGAACCGAGATCCTCAGGTTCAAATCTACTGCATCAAACTTCTACTAGGGGCAGACAGGAGCTGAGCTGTGAGAAATCTATGCAGCCTCATGTCATTAAACCTCCACAGACCTCAGTTTCCTCATCTATGAAGTTAGAGGGTCAACTCACTGATCTCTGAAGCCACTTACATATCTAAAGCCATGAGCCAGGATCCCATAAGCAGAAGGTAGTATTCCACACACTAGGGAAACACTAGAAGTTTTCTCAATAAATACAAGAGTAAAGCAAGGCTCTCTCCTTTCCTGCTATTTGACAAACCTCTAAAAATACCAGCAGTAGTAACAAGACACCAAGTCATATGCTAAGCACTGCAATAACAAAATCTAGGAGGCAATATTACAAAGAGAAGTTCTCTTCAAAATAACTTCAGAAGGTGTAAAATATCTAGGATTCAATCTATTCAAAGCATAATAAATTCCTGAATAAATATAATAACAAAATGCTTCTTAAAGAAATAAAGAACTTAAATAACTAGAAGGATTTTCAGTACTTGGACTATGTGAATGTAACAAAATAAATTAAATATAAATATATATTTATAGATATATCATAATTAAGAGTAGTGTAAGTCCTGTGTACTCTCTAAACCCAGGCATGCAAGGTCAGTAATGTGATTTAGTGAGAAAATGAAAGTGCTAGGCAAATTGCCAGAATATCTGAAGATAACTCCTGTGAGCCTGGTATTAACCAACTGACAATTCCTTACACAGTACAACCCCCTCATGCCACCATCTGACACAGTGGAAGATAAGATTCAGGTTAAAAAAAAATGTTTTCGTTTTAAGAATTTTATTTGGGGGGGCGGAGCCAAGATGGCGGCGTAGCAGCAGCAAC
>CM053592.1:141697511-141732238 GCA_028646515.1 Pseudochirops corinnae
AGAAAATATGTAACTCAAAATCTTGTGGAAATGAATGATGCAAACTATAATAAAATTTAAAAAAAAAAAGAATTTTATTTGTTGTACAGTATTTATGCTACTATTGATTTCACGTGTTATGAAAAGTGAATATTCCCAAAGAGATCATAGAAGTGGAAGATCCATATGTACAAAAATATGTATTGCAGCTCTCTTTGTGGTGGCAAAAAACTGAAAATTAAGGGGGCCCATCAATTGGAGAATAGCTAAACAAGTTGTGGTATATGAACATAATGGAATACTATTGGGAAGAAGAAAAGGTTTTGGGGAGAAAGACAATGAATGAGTTTGGGTCTGGACATGTTAAGTTCAATATGGGTCATCCAATTCAAGATGTCTGGGAATCAGTTGGAGATGTAAAGCTGGAAGTCAGGAGACAGGTTAAGGCTGGACAAATATATCTGAGAATCATCTACGTAGAGATGATAATTGCATCCACGAAGCTGATGAGATCACCAAGAGAAACAGCATAAAGGGAAAAGAAAAAAAAAGGACAGGTCTTTGAGGAGCACCCACAGTTGGTGGGCATGACCAAAGGAAGATCCAGCAGAGCAGCTGGAGATGGCGTAGTCAAGCAGGAGGACAACCAGTAGAGTGGTGTCATAAAAACCTAGAGAGCTTATGAAGGAGAAGAGAGTGATCAATAGTGTCAAATGTTGTAGAGAGGTCAGTAAAAATGAGGACAGTAAAAAGATCATTAGGAAATTAAGAGATTGTCAGTATAACCAGAGCTTGTCTGGGCACGCCCTGTCTTAGGAGGCTTTTAGGACAAAGGGGGCTCTTTGGAGCATATCTCTATTGCTAACATGGAGGCCACTGTATCCTCTCCTACCTGAGTTGGGGCAGCCTACTCTGATAGGCTTCCTGGGTCTTGAAAGCTGGCAAGACTGAGCCTGTCATTCTCCTTTTCTGCCACCCTTTCACTGCTATTTTGAGTCACTCTTGTCTGCTGCATCCAGAGAAGGCAGATCACAGTTCCCCCACAGCATAGGCACCAAGAACACAACCAGTGAGAGGGGAAGGACTTCCTTCCCTTCTTCCTTCTTTACCCCAGCTCTGAGAAAAGGGCTTGGGGGTGTTTTGTTTCTGTTCTGTGTGATCTGTCTTTGCTTTCAGGTGCCAGAGGGGATGCTTAGAAGATTGAGAGTTGGAGCCAGGGATGCAGGTAGGATGGTACAGCTAGCCAGTCTGTCATGGAAGCCCCAAGAAGGCATGGAGCCTAGGATTCAAGCCTGAAGGGAGTTTTAGACTTGGAACTGGGACTATGCTCTAAGTGAAGGGAGCCAAGCTATCAATTCTTAGCTAGACTGAAGGAAAGGGGGTTATGCCTCCCACACTGGGAGAGTAAATTTACATATGTATGATTATATCTTTTCAAGTAAATATTTCGGTGTAAAAGTTAATCTGTTTATAGTTAAATGGAACTGGGGTACAGAGGACCACCTCCAACATTTGAGGGAACACCATCATGGGGGCTGGAGCCATTGGCTTAGAGCCTAGAAGCCCCTCAATCCCCTTCAGAGTACTGGCAACCCCTGGGGGTAGAATGAAACTTAACAACCCTGGCCTCCACACAGGGAGGGCCACCACGGGTGTGTGACCTAAGTAACTCTGGAGAAGGCAATTTCAGTTGAAAGATAAGGCTGGAAGTCAAAATGCAGAGGTAAGAAAAAAGGAAGAAGAAAGGAAGGAGAGCCTCCTATGTATGGTAGGCAGTCTT
The DNA here is from genome assembly GCA_028646515.1 of Pseudochirops corinnae. Lineage (NCBI taxonomy): Eukaryota > Metazoa > Chordata > Mammalia > Diprotodontia > Pseudocheiridae > Pseudochirops > Pseudochirops corinnae. The sequence goes on from CM053592.1 coordinate 141,699,271, forward strand.
ATCAAGGAGTTTAGGTAGAGAGATATAAGAGGAGAGCTTATGGCAATGAAAGGATCAAGTGAGGAGGTTTTTTGAGGAAAAGAGAGGTATGGGCATGTTTGAAGGCTATAAGGAGGTAGCCAAAAGACAGGAAAAGCTTGAAGATTAATGAGTGAATAAAGATGATACAGAGGGGGCAATCTGCTGGATGAAATGGGATCACTTGCGCATGAAGAGAGGTTAGCCTTGACAAGAAGATCCACATGTGAGACCTCATGTGAAGGACAAGATAGAGGCAGAACACATCTGAGTGATACATGAAGAAGAGAGAAGAGGGAGTTCTTTGGTAAATAGCTTCAATTCTATTCAGTGAAATAGGAGGCAAGGTTCTCCATAGGATGATAGGAAGGGATGAAATGGTTTGGAAAAGCTGGTATGGTGAGTGGTAGTGGACCTAAGCAACATAGTTTTGTGATTTTTCTCCAACTGTGCTCAGCAGCACATGAGTAGGCACAAAAGCAGCAAATGATGGTAGAAATCCAAGGCTAAGACTTGGCAGGGCAAGATCTTTGATAGAATAATGATGCGACAGATTATTTTTAAAGCCCTAAAATTCACATCAGGGTCATGGGGAAAAATATTATATGAAATCAAGAGCTAGCATTATTTGCAATGGCAAAAGACTGTAAGCTTTCTCAATAATTAAAGTGATTTTTTTAAAGAATATCTCCTATTCCACTATTATTTGACACAGTTCTAGAAATGCTATAATATATCAATAAAGCAATAGGGAGAAATTAAAGGTACAAACATCAAAGAGAAGACCAAATTATTCCTAATGATGTTTTACTCTGTGATTCAATGAAGAAACTGAGACAATTAATAGCTTTAATAAAGTGGCAGGATATAGAATAAATCCCCCCAAATCATCACCACTTCTATATAGTACTAACAACAACAAAAACAAGAAGAAACTAGAATAAATGGAAAATCAATACAAAATAACTACAAAATGCATAAAACTAGGAAAATCAATCTACCAATAGACATATAAGGAACAATTATTAAAAATTACTTATGTAAAAGATGATTTAGATAATTTGAGAGGTTATTTACTGTTATGTTTAGGCTGAGTCAGTATGATAAAAATGATAATATCTAGCTTAATTCACACTGCTAAACAAAACAACCAGGGTTACTTTACAGAAGTATGTATTTGTGTTCCTTGTGGCTGCAATGATCGTTAGGGTTAATTCCTTGGATTGGTTCACCCAGGAGAACCCTGCCTTCCCTCCTCCTCCCTCTTCCTGGTGAAAGGTTGTCAATCAAGGCAGCCCTGAGGCACATTGCTCAAGGAGAAAGAAAAGGGATGGCTGTGGAAGAGTTTAGAGACAGGGACAAATTTTACTCTGAGAGGAGACTATTGTGGTGATTATCATTACTTAATAGAGTACAGGTTTATATCAAGGACATCATAGAAAATGAGCAAAGTGATTGATGAAGCAAGACAAAAGTTGACTGAGGAGTGAAAAGAAGCCAGCCTTTAAAGACAAGTTCCATGTCAGTGAACAAGCACTTCGTCACAAAAGAAAATAACTCAAAGTCCCTTGAGAAAGATGGAAGAGAGATGAAGAAGCAGGAATATTGCTGCAGACTCCATCTCAGCTAAGCAGGGAGCTGAGTAGTGGCTGGCTGCCATTATTACTATCCTGACAACCAGAAGCTGAGGACCAGTGGAATCAATGGGGCTGAGGATGGAGCCAGTTGGTGACCTAAAAAGAGTGAGCAGACTGGGACTGGCCAGAAACTTTTAAGAACAAATGAAGTAGATACAGAAGACATTTCAGTAATGTAAGGTTTTTAGCAGCAACAGCCTAGATGACTTTAAATATTTCATTTCGCAACCTAGAAATACATATTATCAGAACCAATTGAAATATGTGAAACTGATTCACAGAAATGAAGCAGTAGGTAAAGATGGTTTTGTGAAGCATTGTAATGCACATGACACTTAACACAGAAATCCTACATACCTGAACTCTTCTTTGGGCTTGCTGGTTTGAACAGCTTACAATGACTCTATGTCTTCTACTGTGCAATTCTTGTCCATGTTTTTCCCCTGAATCCTCCATAAAGGTCAGGGTACTGCTTGAAAATGCTTCTTAAAATATTTTACTTGTACTTTAAAATATTTTACTTGTAGTATATTTAATCACTTTTAAAATGAAAAATAAATCAAAATGAAAAAAATTTCCAGTGACAGAAAGCTCTCCTGAACTGAAAGAGGATGTGCCCTGCGGAAAAGAAGAGGTCACAGACCCATACAAGGTTTTGTGCAGGCTTTTTGGAACCAGTATCAACTGGCAGCTCGTGGTTCACTACCCAATTTCAGGTCACAGATCCAGGGCTGACTGTGGAGGGGAACTGCGCCGAGGGGTAACATTCCACGTTTAGAAGCACTTGCAAGCAAGGAACAAATTCAGAAATAATTGAATAGTTGTATGGCTCTTACCCCAGGAGCAAAGCAGGGTCCCAGTTTCAGACTCCAGGCTAGTCTGAAGTCTATGGTAGAATAACCAGGGCAGGAATCTCAGAACAAAAAGGAGCCTAAGGTTCTGTCAATCAGATCCCCCAGAGCTTTCTGGCTGGCTAATAGAAGCTGGATTCAATGATTGTCTACTGGAACTTCCAACCAGGCACAAGAAAACAGGAGAGTTGCACAGATCCAAAAACAGGTCAGGAAGGTGTGGAGCTCAGATTATGAGGGCAGTGATCAGACTTTGACCTGGATTACACCACTTTGAGAGCGCTGAAAGTTACAGGTCCCCAGTCTGTGTGCTGTCCTCAAGATCCTGGAATAACATAATACTTTATGCCCCAAGAAAGCAGCAGAGAGAATCAAGGAGAATAAAAGCTCAGCTCTGATAATCCCCCCAGAAGTATGTAGAGTCCTAATATAAAGTCCAAAGTCAGGAATTAATCTAGAAGAGAAAGCAATTTAAAAAAAAAGAATCCCACTAGAAAGAGCTATTATGGTGACTGGGATGCTCCAGACACAGCCCAGGAGAAGAGAATGACTACAAAACATCTATAAGTAAAGCCTCAAAGAAAAAAACACTTCTTAGACACAAGTTCAACCAGAATTCATGGAAAAAAAATAAAAGAAGAGTTTTTAAAAGAGTTAAAAATTATTTTAAAAGCCAAATGAGGGCTCTAGAGGAAAAAATTAGGAAAGAAACAGAACTATGGAAGAAAGATATGGAATGAAAATTAACAACTCAAACAAAACTTTACCCAAAGTACACAACTTTGGCCCACCACCAAAAAAACTCCCTGAAAATTAGAAGTGACCAAATGGAAGCTAGTAACTTCATGAGACAATAGGAAATATCAAGAAAAAAAGTCAAAATAATAAAAAAAGAAGAAAATGTAAGGTATTTTGTTGTTAAAATAACTGATCTAGAAAGCTGATCAAAAAGGGATAATTTTAAAATGACTAGATTACCTGAAAATCATGAGAGGAAAAAAAGCCTAGACTCTACCAGTCATCTCCTTAAAGAAACCCCAAAAAGGACTTAGGGTCTTATTCTTTCGTAAGGACAGTAAGAAAATAGATTTTTGTTCATTGAAAATACTAAACTATTTTTTAAGTGAAGATTGAGGCGTCAAAATAAGTACCAATTTTCTAAAAAGTAACATTTAAAGAACAAAAAGTATAATAGGAAGTATCAAGAGGTAAAAATAAATAAATTATTTCAGGAGGGGGGCCTCTCATTTCTCAGTAGTAAATCAATAGTATTAGTGGCAGGATAATATAGAGAAAACCTTGAAGGAGGGGAGTGGAAATAGTGGGATCAGGATCTGAAACCTTATTCCTTGACAAGAGAAATGGACAGGAGGAGTAAGAAGTTGGTAGAGCCAGTAGATTGGGAATAATTTGGTAGTGATCCTATAGAGACAGAGTAGGGTAAGATAAGATTCTTGCAATGATTTCTACTGGAACAAAGAATTCAATACTTTAGGAGATCAGCTACTACAAAACGAGGTTGTGCATCTTAGCATTAAATTCTAAATGAGGCAGGAGGTGACTGGGACCCTAAAGGAGGCAGATTAGGAAAGGACTGAATGGCAAGTCAAGGATTCTATAAAAAGTTACTATGCTCTATGAGCAAAACAATTGCAGTAGGTCAAAAGAAATGCGAGATACGCAAATTTAAAAACATCTCCACCCCAAATGTACATATGGACTATCTGTGCCTGACCTGTGGTAGAATGTTCTGAGCTCATATCGGTCTGATCAGTCACAGATGAACACACTATACGTCATTTTGATCCTCTTACAGCACAAAAGACAATAACCAACTGACAGTGTTGTAACAGGGGACTACTGAATCATCAGAGATCAGATCTTCAAGTACGCTCATGGTAAGGAATGTTTAGCAAAAATGGGAAACATCATTCCTACCCCAGCTTAGTTCCTCATATTTCTTCACTTACCACATCAGGATTCAAATGTCCTAAGATGCACTCCCTTAGAAGGCCTGTCAGTTAGACAGTAGATATCAGAAAATAACCAGTGCCAAAAGTGAAGCAACGATTAGAGGTCTAGCATGGTTGGGGAGTTTCCCATCATCACCCTTGATTGGGTGTATGAGTACATCAAACCACCTTCTCAACTACTTCAGGGTACATGGAAAGGCATTATTATACCTTCCATTTCTTTTACTATGAGGACAAGATCTTTATTGTTGCCATTCCCAGATTTCATATAGTGTGTCCAATATTCAAGGTTTCTGCAAACCCAAATGGAAACTAATCATAATGAATGTGCAAAGACAGAGGAAGATAAAGATTCAACCAATTCTGATAAATATGGAAACAAATGGAGAGTCTTAGACATCCTTCCACCCAGGGGCCACTATCTACATCATACCTGAGCAAATATTAGTAATCTCTGAAGCACTGGAAAAGAGCCAATCAAGTCAATAAATTTCTGAATAATGTAAATAAGTGAATTGTTCCAGGCACATCACTGGACAACAAGCAGAAAGCACTGGGCCGAGCTTTAGTTTTTATGAGACATTTATCTTAGGAGCAGGTTTGGATTGTTTTTGTTTTCTGCAAGACAGAGGAGGAAAAAAGGAAGACTTCTTTTCTTCTCTTTTTCTTTTCTCTGAGTCAAATGGGAAATTGTTCTTAATCCAAGGGACTAGTATTACTGCTTTAACTATTTCATATTTATAATATTTACAGAAATGGTATGGGGGCGTTGTTTTTTATAAAAACATTACAAATGTAGCAACAAATGAGCAGAAACTCAAATCTAAAGAACTGGCTTATTTGGTACTTGAGGAATATCTTTTTGCCATTATAAGTTATTTAGAAATTAACCAAACTTGTGATTGGGGTGTTTTAACCAATGAATCCATTTTAGAGCACCTTATCCATTTCACACCCTTTAGAGATATCAAAGATTCTAGCTACTGTGAATTTAAAATGGTCTTTCTGTCCTTAAAAACAATCCATCTTTGAATTTAATTTTACATTAAAATCCTTAATTTTGACTCTTTACTGGCACAATAATTTTATAACGTAGTGGTAAAGCATATGCTGTGTTGTTTATTAACAGGAGTAACCTTGGCAACAACTCACATGGTCTATAATTTGTAAATAGGATTTCTGATTTTGTTTTACGTGCTTTGTCTTAACTTTGTGACATGAATTTTATGTTATGACTAAATCTATGTTTTCCTATAACATACACAGATTCTTGTAATTATCACATTCAGAATTTGGAATGAAATTACCAGGTATTTAAAACTTATATATTTAAAAGTAACTTTTTTGGAGGAAAGGAATTTGCAGGGGAGCATTTTCCAGAGGAAATAACATGAGTAAAAGGGTAGAGATAAAAAGATATATCTTCTTACATATGTTTAGGAAACAACAGTCAGTCTGCTTTGGTTAGTCCACAGGACAAATACATTTAAGCAGTAGGAAACTGTAGGATACAGAATTTGAGGAGACCTTATATGGAAAGAGGATCTCTCTCAATTTCAACTGTGGCAGTGACTGCTATTTGAGCCTTTCTAGCAGAACTATATGCAACACTTGCTCAGCCAGGTAACACAGGCAACTCCTGCCCTGTAGGCTACACACCTAAGGGTGGTCTAAATAAAAGAGGCTTTCCTAACTGGTTCACTGAAACTCCCATCCAAATTGAGCCAGTGATGCTAAAGGTTTCCATGGCTGCACTCCATGGTCTTTTGCTATTGCTCGCCCTTTCTGCTAGAAGCATAAGCTTTCCCATTTGATCTTTTTTCATCACCTTTAATAAAAGGGGGCTTTGCTACCATGCTGTGTTCTAACCGTTCTAGTGCCCTCACTATTTGAACCCAGAAGCTCCCATGACATAGTTGGGGAGAATGAGAGTGAAAAGAAGGGAGGAGGAGAAGAGGCCTCTAAATTTAAAATGAGAATAGTGATATCAAACAGACATCTTCATCTGCTGCTGCACCTGGTTTCAACTCCACAGAACAAGATGCCCATCCTAGGATAAGCTCATCACTTCTAATTTCATCACCATGTAAATAAATGAATTGTTCCAGGCACATCAGTGGACAACAAGCAGAAAGCACTAGGCCTTCAGTCTTCTCTTCCTTATAAAAGGTGGACTACTAAACTCCTCTCAAAGCTTTCCTTTATAAAGGACAAAAAATTGGATTTCCAGCTCAGTCCACTCCCTGCCTGCAGCTCAGCCAGGTTTTGGCTCCCCAGAAGATGTCTCCATACCAGGTACCCCTTGGTGTTCCTCCCCTCTTCTCCAACCTCATTTTGTGCGTTGTCTTTCCTCATTAGATTGTAAGCCCCTTGACGGCAGAGACTGTATTTCTTTTTTTTATTTGTATCACACTGCCTGGCCCATAGTAAATGTTTAATCAATGTTTACTGAATTGAATTGAATTAATGTCAATGACTGGCTGCTAATGGGTTGAGACCTACTGTATCCCCAGGTGGCCACAGACATGTGTGGAATCTATGATTAAGAAAGGAACAGGATTAATTGCACCCTCTGCATAGCCTGAACCAGAAAAAAATATCAGCCCCTCTATACCCCCATTCATGCGCAGCAGAGCAGCAAGGAGTCTGAGATGAGTCCTACTTCCTTTGCTCAGACTCTGGAAGGAGGATATGCTCCAAGCAGAAGCTAAAAGCATGTAGCTGCAGTTAGACTGTGAGGCTTGAAGGGATCTAGGATTCACACTAGAGAGGCAAGCAGTACAGAATGCCCCAAGCAAAGATGCTCATCACAGATGATCCTCATACCACCAGACTGAATGATCTGAGACACCAGGAACCAGTTCTGCCAACAGGTAACTGAACCTTTGCTAAAGTAGCTAAGGTAAGCATAGCATAAAGAAAATAATGTAAATGAAAGAGAATTGGAGGGGTATTTACAACAGTCCTCTCTCAGGCCTCTTCTTTAATCACTACCTAGCTGCTTTTCTGTCTGCAGAATCTTGTTCATAATCCTTAGTGAGATTAACACCAGGGCTGGAGCAAAGAATGAATGCTACTGCTGCTCTTACGGAAGCAGAAAACCACTACCACCACCCTGCCCCCATTTATTTCCACCTCCCTGGGTTATCCTGGCTCTCCTCTTGATCCTGCTGGGGGTAATGGTTAGATGCTGCCAGAAGAGACAACCTACAGAAAGAAAGAACCACAGATAGAGGCCATTTCTAAAGACAGCCAGTTATATAGGGTCACCAGGCTTTAGAACACTGGGCCAATTTGTCAAAAAGCTTTTGAAAATGTAAATACCTACCCACAGCCCCAATTCATGGAACTGAGCCCTTTGTTCAGGAGGTGGACTGCCAGGAGACAGGAGGTACAGAAGGCTTTACATAGTATGACAAGGTGAACTAAGGGGGGGGGGGGGTGTTTCTCTCTCTCTGTCTCTCTCTCTCTGTCTCTCTCCCTCTCCCTCTCCCTTTCCTTCTCCCTCTCCTTCTCTCTCCCTCTCCATTCTTCCTCTCTCTCCCTTCCTCCCTCTCCATCTCTTTCTCCCCCTCTTTCCTCTTCTGCTATACTTAGCCCTGTATCCAGCCAATGGAACTATATATACTACCTGCTCAACCAGATAGTATATGCAAAACCTGCCCTCTAGGCAACAGCATCCCTCAGTGTAATCTAAATAAAAGGAACTGCCCTAATTGGCTCATAGACTCTGGGTCCACACTGAAACAGTAGAGCTTCCTAAAGTCACTTTGTAGTCTTTTCCAAGCCTTCCCCCTGCTGCTAGAAACCTGAGGCTCCCCACTTTGCACTACTCCATGTAATCCTTTTTTTTCTATAACCATTAATAAAAGTTATTTTTGCTACCACATTGTGGTTCTAGTTGTCCTGCTGCTCCCACAATTTGAATCAGAGCCCTCCATGAGTGACAGAGACAAGGCTAGAAAGTAGTTTGGAACCATAAAATGGAGGGTTTTAATTGCCAAGCTGAGGATTTGTGTTTTTATGCAGTATACTCTGAAGGTCCAGAATTTGTTTGTTTATTTACACATTTATACATTCTGATCTCATAGTGTGTGCTCTCAGATAAAATAATCACTTTTCTCTCTTCCTACTTCAATAAAAATAACCTTTTAAAAATTCTTTTCAAGGGGGCAGAGCCAAGATGGCAGAGTAAAAACAGGACTTCCATGAGGCTCTGGCTTCCACCTCCTCCAATACACATAAAAAATTACTCTAAACAAACTTTAGAGCTACAGAACCCACAAAATGACAGAGAGAAACAAATCTTCTGCTGAAGGAAGCCTGGCAAGCCAGCAGGAAGGGTCCATCGCAGCACACTGGGAGCTGAGCACAGTTCTGCCTGAGCCATGTTTTAGCCCCAGGGTGGCCCCCACCAGCAGAGGTTGGAGCAGACTTTAGGAGAGTGAAACACCAGCAGCTGTAGCAGTTTACAGACTTCTCAATCCATAAATGCCAAAGACAAAGTAAAAGGTCAGTGTGGAACTTGCTTGGGGGGGGGGGGGGGTGGGATGCAAGAGTGTGGTCTAGCTGCTGTCCCTGGGGTGAGAAGCAGTGGAGGCATGATGGCTACAGCCGCTACCAAGTGGCTGTTTCTGGAGCTCCTGGCCTGCAGACTGCAGGGAGACCAAGTGACCATTCAAAGGCTAAGTGCTCTTGCTTTGACCTCTTTGGATCTGGACTGTGGTCTTGGGTGGTGGATCTGGCATGTGTGACCAGTGAGCCAGAGCGTGTGGGGACTATAGAGAGGGCGCCCATCTAATAGCTCTGGCAGCTGCAAAAACCTCAGCAATTTGGGACATAGCTCTCTCCATTCTGGAAGCAGAGTTCTACCATGGCAAAGAGCTCAAAAGTCAAGAACTGGCTGCCAATATGAGCAAGCAACGGAAGCACAAAGAGACAATAGAATCCTTTTTGGGGGACAAAAAGGATCAAGATATGAAGTGGGAGGAAGACAGCAAAGTCAGAACTTCTGCATCAAAAGCCTCCAAGAAAAATGTAAACTAGTTACAGGCCATGGCTCAAGAAGAATTTCAAAAATCAAGTAAGAGAAGTGGAAGAAAAATTGAGAAGAGAAATGAGAATGATAGGGAAAATCATGGAAAGAGAGTCAACAGCCTGCTAAAGGAGACCCAAAAATACACTGAAGAAAATAACACCTTAAAAAAATAGACTAACTCAAATGGCAAAAGAGGCCCAAAAAGCCAATGAGAAGAATGCTTTAAAAAGCTGAATTTGCCAGATGGAAAAGGAATTTCAAAAACTCACTGAAGAGAATAACTCCTTCAAAATTAGACTGGAGCAACTGAAAGCTGATTACTTTATGGGAAATCAAAATACTCTAAAACAGATTCAAAAAAAATGAAAAAATAGAAGGCAATGTGAAATATCTCACTGGAAAAACCACTGGTCTGGAAAGATCCAGGAGAGATAATTTTAAAATTATTGGACTACCTGAAAGCCATGATCAAAAAAAGAGCCTAGACACCATCTTTCAAGAAATTATCAAGGAAAATTGCCCTGATATTCTAAAACCAGAGGGCAAAATAGAAATTGAAAGAATTCGCTGATCACCTCTTGAAAAACATCCCAAAAAGAAAACTCCTAGGAACATCATAGCCAAATTCCAGAGCTCCCAGGTCAAGGAGAAAATACTGAAAGTAGTCTGGAAGAAACAATTTTAGTATTGTGGAAACACCATCAGGATAACACAAGACCTAGCAGCTTCTACATTAAGGGACTGAAAGGCTTGGAACATGATATTCCAGAGGTCAAAGGAGCTAGGACTAAAACCAAGAATCGCCTACCCTGCAAAACTGAATATAATGCTACAGGGAAAAATATGGTTCAATGAAATAGAGACCTTTCAAGCATTCTTGATGAAAAAACCTGAGCTGAACAGAAAATTTGACTTTCAAATACAAGAAGCAAGAGAAGCATGAGATGGTAAACAGGAAAAAGAAATCATAATGAACTTATTAAAGTTGAACTATTTATATTCCTACATGGAAAAATGATCATTGTAACTCATAAGACCTTTCTCAGTATGAGGACAGCTGAAGGGAATATATATGTATATGTGTGTGTGTGTTTGTGTGTATAGGAGGATGTATCTGTATGTAAATATATATGTGAGTGTGGACATTTGTATGTTTATGTACACATAGACAGAGGGCACAGGATGAGTCGAATATGAAGGGTAAAAAATAAAATTAAGAGGTGAGAGAGGAATTTATTGGGAGAAGAAGAAAGGGAGCAATAGATTAGGGTAAATTATCTTATATAAAAGAGGCAAGAGAAAACTGTTACAATGGAAGGGAAGAGCAGGAAGGTGAAAGGGAATGGGACAACCTGATTCTCATTGAATTTGGCCTAAGGAGGCAATAACATGCACACTCAATTGGGTATCTTTCTCTACAGGAAAATAGAGGGGTAGGGATAAGAGGGGGAAGGATAGAAGGGAGAGCAGATTGGGGGAGAGGGTAGTTAGAAGTAAACATTTTTGAAAAGGGATAGGGTCAAAGGAGAAAACAGAATAAGTGGGGGGTAGGATAGGATAGAGGGAAATATAGTTAGTCTTTCACAATATAACTACTATGGAAATGATGTGGGTAACTACACATGTACAATCTATATTGAATTGCTTATCTTCCCAGTAAGGGTGGGTGAGGAGGGAAGAAGGGAAAAAAATCTGGAACTGAAAGTTTTAAAAACAAATGTTTAAAAATGTGTTTTTGGGGGCGACTAAGTGGTACAGTGAATAAAGCACTGGCCCTGGAGTCAGTAGGACCTGAGTTCAAATCTGACCTCAGATACTTAACACAAAAACTAGCCATGTGACCTTGGGCAAGTCACTTAACCCCAATTGCCCTCCAAAAAGCAAAAAAAAAAAAGTGTTGTTTTTTTTTTACATGCAACTGTGAAATAAGATATACAGGTTCTGGGGTATAGAAACCCATCTTGCCCTACTAGAAAGTTAGGGGGCTTAGGGGGAGGATATAAGAGAGAATAGATTGGGGGAAAGGGTATTCAGTAGGCTTGCTATTTTGGGTAGGAAGTAGGAGAACGGTAGGAGAAAGACAGGAAGAGAAAAAAATCATAACTCAAAATCTTGAGGAAATGAATATTGAAAACTAAAAATAAATAAATAGATGAATGAATGAATGAATGAAGAAATAAATGATATTCTTTTCAGGGGTTGCTAGGTGACACAGTAAATAGAGCGCCAGCCCTGGAGTCAGGAGGACCTGAGTTCAAATATGGCTTCAGACACTTAACACTTACTAGCTGTGTCACCTTGGGCAAGTCACTTAACCCCAAATGCCCTGCTTTCTCTCCTCCAAAAAGCAAAAAAAAAATTTCTTTTCACTTTCAAAATTATTTCTTCCCCAGTAGATTTCAAATGAGTCAATTAATTATTATTATTATTGCTTATTAGTTATGCCTTTCTCACTTCTACGGTTTGCTTGGATTCTAAAATGAAATATCAAGATAAGTTTCAAAATCATTTTCTCTGAAGGTCTAGAAAAACAGGATAGATTTTCTTCTATCTAGCACTTTAGTGCAATCTTGCCTGTAGGTTGTGGAAATGAGATAATGATCTTTTAGCATTTCTAGTCCTATGATCAATAAAAAGTTCCTTTACCAAACGCTAGGTGGCACAGTAGACAAGAGTATATAGAGCCAACTGGGTAGAGCCTTTTATTTAGATCACACTAAGGCAAGCAGCTTAGAGGGCACATATCACATATACTAACTGGCTAAACAGGTGTTGTATATAGTTCCATTGCCTGGATTTAGGCCCTTACTGTTGCTAGGCAAGGAGTCAGGAAGATCTGAGTTCAGATCCAGTCTCAGACACTTTGCTAGCATATGATCTTAGGCATGCCACATGGTTCTGTTTGCTTCAGTTTTAGGGTTGTTTAGAGGGTAGAATGAGATGATAATTATAACATGTTTAGTACAGTGCCTGGAACACAATAAGTGCCACATAAATGCAAGCTATTATTATTATTCAACATTTTCCACACACTTTCCCATTAATTTTAACAGTCATGCTTGGTATCAGGTACAAGATGTTGACATTTTTTTTTTGTTTCATATTACAGAAAACTGAGAAGGGACTAAATGTTCCCAAAGTCACGTAGGCAAAAAAGTTCTCCTTTCACTTAGTTCCCAGCTCTGGCTCTCTCAACAACAAAGTACACTGACAATAAAAGTAAGTGGGAACAAAACGAATTCCTCAGATACCAAAATATCCAAACCTAGATTCAAGTCAGAAAACCGAGCGTATGAAACAACTTGGTGTAGAATTGTTCAGAAAATACAGTAAGCGGTACTTGAAATGGACCTATTCAGACACTAGCAAAAACAACATGCCTCCAATCAAGTGAGCCCTAACATGACCTTGTAATTTAAGGCCTGCCAAAGAGTAACAAAGAGAAATGCAGCCAGACAATAACTTCAACAAGGTTCTCTTATACACAGGCTGCCCAGATGAATTAGAGACAAGTAGAACAAAAAGCTATTTGTGGCTCCACAAGACTTCAGGCTCAAGGCAAGCAACAAAGAAACATTTCACATCAAATCTGTGAAGTACGAATATGCCAAAAATAGGGTTGGGTCGTAGGTGTAAAGTATTAATATTTCACGTTGCAGATGGAGAAACAAAGATAAGGAAAAGCTAGAGCATTTGGCTCGAGTGTTAAGAATAAGACCTATAAGATTAGATCATCCCCCATCACCTTCATAAGCCTTTTATTACATACCCACGTACCAGCTGATGGTCCAACAACTCTAGTTACCCTTAACAAACAGGTTTGGCCTGGTTTCACATCCTGACTAGAAGTCGTTAGGAATCTATAAGACATTTTAAAAATAACATAGATACAGCATTATACCCTAATGCAAAATACAAACACAGTATATTTCATATACCGTAAAACTCACTATAACATAATCAGAAATACACTACTTTTAGAAAAGACAAAGCAGGAAGCATACTTTATATACCCATCCCTATTCCCAAGTAACAACTGTCTCTGCTTTATAAACCACCTATTCCCTATTTGGTAAACCTTCCTAAACTTGACATTCACCTCCCTCTCAAAAGTCAATAAACAGGGAGACAGAGCCAAGATGGCAAAGGTTCACCTTAGTTCTCCTCCAAATCCTTCAAATAACTTTTAAAAATGACTCTAAACAAATTCTAGAGCAGAAGAACCCACAAAAAGAGTGAAACAAATTTCCAGGGAAAGACAACTTAGAAGGTCAGCAGGAAAGGTCTGTTGCATCAGAGTGAGAGACAAGGGCAGTCCACACATCTGTGCCAGCACAAACCAGGCAAAAGGAAACTAGGAGCAGACCTTGGGGGCAACTGAATCAGATTCAGTAGGGGCAGTTTCCACACCTCTCAGCCCACAGACACCAAAGACAACTTAGAAGGTCATCAGGAAAGGTCCATCACACCTGAGCAAAAGTGCAATGCAATCTCCTGCAGGCCCCACCAGCACAGCCCTGACCACAGGAAACCAGGAGCAGGCCTTGGAAGTGACTGAATCACCAACAGCAGGGGCAATGGGTATTTCTGGAGCTCTCAGTCTATTGATGATAAAGGGATTGAACAACTAGTCAGAAGGAGATTACACGGGTCTTTTTGCTAGCACTGAGACAGGACTCGGTTGTTTTGCCCATACTTAGATCTGGGTCATAGTCCTAGGTGGCAGTCCCCAGGGTGAGGAGGAACACTAGAATAGCAGAGCTTGCGGCAGCTATGGAGAGGGCACATCTCCTCACAGTTCCAGGGAGGAAAAGAGTGCTTGTAATTGCTCACAGACTAGAGCACAGGCCAGGAGAAGAGTAAACACCTCTCCTTAGATCATTGATTGTCAACCTTCCTAATGCCGTGACCTTTTAATACTCATATGTGGGCGTATCTGCATGTGGGTGGACCCGCCTGGAGATGGATAGAGGAGCAGTGTCTCAGTTCCTAAGACTATCAGAAATATGTGTTTTCCGATGTCTTAGGCGACCCCTGTGAAAGGGTCGTTTGACCCCCGAAGAGGTCACAACCCACAGGTTGAGAACCGCTGCCTTAGATCATACCACCTTGGAAGAACTAAAAACTTACAGGTCCCTAAAAGTATCTGAAAACAGCTGCACAAAACCCCTGAAACTCGAGACACTCTCCACCCTGAAAGCAGAGTCATACTTTAAAAAAAGAGTTAAAAGTCAACTAACAGGCTGAGAAAATGAGCAAACAACAGAAAAAAAAAACTCTCCCTATTGAAAGCTACTATAAGGACAAGGAAGATCAAAACACACACTCAGAAGAAGACAACAAAATCAAAGCTCCTACATCTAAAACCTGCAAGAAAAAAAAAACTCTTCCAGGTCATGGAAGAGCTCAAAAAGGATTTTGAAAACCATGTAAGAGAAGTAGAGGGAAAATTGGGAAGAGAAATGAGAGTGATGCAAGAAAATAATGAAAAATGAGTCAATAACTTGGCAATGGAGAGACAAAAAAACACTGATGAAAATAACATCTTAAAAAACAGACTAGGCCATATGGTAAAAGAGGTCCAGAAAGCCAATGAGTAAAAGAATCACTTCAAAAGCAAAATTGGCCAAATGGAAAAAGAGGCCCAAAAGCTCACTGAAGAAAATAATTCCTTAAAAATTAGAATGGAGTAATTGGAAGCCAATGACTTTATGAGAAATTTTAAAAAAACAATAAAACAAAACCAAAAGAATAAAAAAAGAAGACAATGTGAAATATCTCATTGGAAAAACAACTGACCTAGAAAATAGAGCCAGGAGAGATCATTTAAAATTATTGGACTACCAGAAAGCTTTGATCACAAAAAAAGAGCCTACACATGATCTTTCAAGAAATTATCAAGGAAAACTGCACTGAGATTCTAGAACCAGAAGGTAAAAAAAGAAATTGAAAGAATCCACCAATCACCTCCTGAAAGAGATCCCAAAATGAAAACTCCCAGGAAAATTTAGTCAAATTCCAGAGCTCCCAGGTCAAGGAGAAAATATTGCAAGCAGCCAGAAAGAAACAATTCAATTATGGTACAGCCACAGTCAGGATAACATAAGATTTAGAAACTTCTACATTAAAGGATCAGAGGGATTAGAATAAGATATTCTAGAGGGCAAAAGAGCTAGAATTACAACCATGAATCGCCTACCCAGAAAAAGTGAGTATAATCCTTCAGAGGGGAAAATGAACATTTAATGAAATGGAGGACTTTCAAGCAATCTTGATGAAAAGACTAGAGCTGAATAGAAAATTTGACTTTAAAATACAAGACAAGAGAAGCATAAACAGGCAAACAGCAAAGGGAAATCATAAGGGACTTATTAAATTTAAACTGTTTATATTCCTACATGGGAAGATGATATTTGTAATTCATAAGGCCTTTCTCATAATTAGGGCAGTTAGAAGGAGCAGATATAAACAGAGAGCAAAGGCAGAGAGTTGAATATAAAGGAATGATAGCTAGAAAATAAAATTAAGGGGTGAGAGGGGAATATACTGGGAGAAAGAAAAAGGAAGAGTAAGAATGAGGTAAATTATCTCAAATAAAAGAGTCAAGAAAAAGTTTTTACAGTGGAGGGAAAGAGGGGGGAGGTGAGGGAAAGAGAATAAACCTAACTTTCATCAGAACTGGGTCAAAGAAGGAATAACATATATACTTAATTGGATATAGAAATGTATCTTACTTACCCTACAGGAAAGTAGGAGAGGAAAGTGATAAGAGAAGGGGTGGTAGTGATAGAAGAGAGGGCAGATGGAAGGGAAGGGGTAGTCAGAAGCAAAACACTTTTGAGGAGGGACAGTGTGAAAGGAGAGAGGGAATAGAATACATACGGGAGGCAGGAAGAAGATGGAGGGAAATACCATTAGCAATAGTAACTGTGAGAAAAAATTTGAAGGAAGTTTCTCTGATAAAGGCCTCATTTCTCAAACATGTAGAGAACTAAGTCAAATGTATACAAATGAAAGTCATTCCCTAACTGATAAATGATCAAAAGATGTAACAGTTTTCAGATGGCATAATCAAAGCTATCTATAGCCATATGAAAAACACTCTAACTCACTACTGATGAGAAAAATGCAAATTAAAACAATTCTGAGGTGCCACCTTATACCTATTAGATTGGCTAATAGCACAGAAAAGGTAACTGGAATGTTGGAGAGGATGTGGGGGGAAAAAGGAGACTTTAATGCACTGTTGGTAGAGTTGTGAACTGATTCAACCATTCTGGAGAGCAATTTGGAAATATGCCCAAAGGGCTATAAAACCATGCATACCCTTTGACCTAGCAATAGCACTACTAGGTCTGTTTCCCAAAAGAGATTTAAAAAAATAAAAGGACTTATATGCACAAAAACATTTATAACAGCTCTTTTTCTGTTAGTAAAGAATTGGAAATTGAGGGGATGTCGATCAGTTGGAGAATGGCTGAACAAGTTGTGGTATGTGATTATGATGGAATACTTTTGTGCTATGAGAAATATTGAGCAGGATGCTCTCAGAAAAACCTAGAAAGACATGCATGAGCTGATGCAAAGTGAAATGTGTTATGTACAAAGTAACAATATTGTAAAATGATCGGCTGTGAATGACTTAGCTATTCTCAGCAATACAATGATCCAAGACAATTTTAAAGGACTTATGATGAAAAATGCTATCTATTCCCCAGAGAAAGAACTGATGGTGTCTAAATACAAAGTGAAGCATATTTTTTTAACTTTCTTTATTTTTCTTGTCTGTTTTCTTTCACAACATTACTATTATGGATATGTTTTGCATGACTACACATGTATAACCTATATCAAATTGCTTGCCTTCTTAATGAGGGAAAGTGGGGACAGAGGAAGGGAGAGAATTTGGAGTTCAAAGTTTTAAAAACAAATGTTAAAAGATTGTTTTTACATGTAACTGGGGAAAAATAAAATACTAAATAAGTTTTAAAAGAAAGGTTAAAATAAAACATCAGTGAATAGTATTCTCAATGTACCCTAGTGTGTCTGTATGGGAAATAATGACAGAAACGAGTAAAAACAATTACTTTGGAAACCTGGGGAAGACTAGTAAAGGCAGGCTATGTTTGGGGAGGACAATGAGACTTCTGAGGCAGTTAAATTTAGAAGGAAATTCTTTGTTACATGGCATAGCTCTCAGGAAGGTATGGGGGGAAATTTAGGCAACATAAAAACAAAAGATAATAATTTAGTTTTTAAAAGAAAGTTAAAAGAGGAAAGAAAAAAAGAAGAGACAAACAGGGAAAGAAAAGGTGATACGGTTTCCTTGTTATACTATCTATCACATATATACATAAACCTATAAAATCTGTTGTATATTTTACTTCTAGGATTTTGAAAACATTGTATATTACAGCCAAAGGTCATTCATATATAGTAACATTGGAAATGTTGCAGAGGGGTTATTTTCAGGTATACATTGAACCAGATGTCCTCTGACAGTCTTTCCAATTCTGAGATTCTATAATTTTATTCTCAAGACAGTCCCCAAATGACAGGCTGTACTTTCTTGTCCTACAACAACAGTCAACTTGCCTGAGCACAAAACACATAAAAGATATCATACTTACCATGGCTCTTTCACCCAACTGCCAGACAGCCTCTGCTCTTTCTCAGGATTCCAAAAAGCTATTTGATGGTGATGACAATAAACCATGGGCTATAGGACATCAGTCTCTTTGAGCCCCTGAGCCCTACCCCTTTTCTCTCTCCCAGGGTCTTTAAGATCTGCTGCCTATTCATGCCAAGAGGAAGAAGAACTGTTGGGATTTTTTTTCCCTGTTCAATGGAAAGTTGTTGTAATTGTATACTTTCTTTTCATCTTTCTCCTTTCTCCTAGTCTGTATATCGAAATAAGCAGTAATGCAAGGACAGGGTAGGGTAGATTATAGGCCAAAAAAAAAAAAAAAACCCCAACAACAACAAACCACCAAACCTAGAGTCACTGTTCCAAAGAGGAGGCAAAGCTATAAACTGCAGGGTATTCTCCATGTATTTTGAATGTTGAAAAAATTTCTACTTTCTTATTTATCATTTTACCATTACACAAAAATTTCAACAAAAATTTGGCATTTCATCTTTGTAATGGCAATAAATAAAAAAGGCAATATATGCTTAGCATTTTTAAATATTCCACCAATTGCATTTATATACAAATAAAAAAATCTAATGAAACTTGGTAGAAAAGGGTATATTACAAGTTAAATAAGGAACATAAATTATCATTTTTTTAAAATGTAAGGTTCATTAATTTCAGTTTGTCATTTATCAACAATCATGTTTCCTTTTTTGTTTGGATTTATTTGTAACCCTCAAGTCAGGGACTTTCATCTAACTAGACTAACAGTTCAAAGTTCACAATGAAACCAACACAAAATCATTGAATTTCAATTTTATCACAAGATTCTCATAATCCAATGAAACAAAGAAGGGCAAAACAGGAATTTTCAATCCTAGCAAATCCAAAGGTTTTAAAGAGTGTTAAATGTTCCAATTAAAACATGGTCGGTACCCTGAAAAGCACACTAAACTGGAACCCAGAAGCCACAGATTTGACACTTAATCTACAGCCCTCAACAAATTCTCCTCCCTGGAATTTCAGTTTCATTTTCTATCATATTCCATTCAAGCCAAAAAATATTTACTAAGCATTTACTTCTTGACAAAGCCTAAAAGAGATTGCCTCCTAGTGGGGGTATACAGCATATATACAAATAATGATCTAACAATGTAAGGTGAGCAGAGAGAGAACATATCTGTATCTGAGATATAGATACATAGACATATCAGAGAGAGAGAGAAATATTTGTGTATATTTATTTATTTTAGGGTCTACAGCTAGAAAGGACCTTAAAGTTAATCTAATAGAATCCCCTCATTTTACAGACCAGGAAACCAAGAGAGATTAAGTGACTTGCCCAAGGTTATAGAGGTAGTAAGTGGCAGATCCAGGGATTCAAAGTCAGTCTGGACTCTTAAGTTAGCACTGTCATGGTAGTACCATGAGACCAACCCACAAGGATTCTGACTCTAGCTTCACGTTTGAATAAAATTTTGTTTCACTGAATTGCACACAAACTACCTAAATCTGCTTTTAAAAAAATTATTTCACTTTGTCTCCAAGAAGTCTTCTAAGAGGAATTGATCGCTGGGATGGAAATGGGGAGGAAACTTGGGAGAAGCAGGCATTCTGTCTTTGAATTTGTAACAAAGAAAAGGAAGACCAAAAAGAATCTGAAATGTACCCTATGTAGATTTTGGGAGACCAAATTTCAAAGGGTACTGAAGGACAGGCAAATACCATGAACTAGAATTTTATAGAGGAAGTCAAACCATGAGGTATAGAAAGCTCTCAATAATACAATTCTGAATACAAAGCAAAATAATTCTGATAAGGCAAGAAAAAAGGGGAAGACTGAATTGTCTGGATCACAAAGAAGTCTCAACAAGCTTAAATTTTTAAAGAGCCATACACAGAAGACAGAAGCAAGGCTGGGTAACAGAGGATGAATACAAATGTTCAGTAAGATCTCTTAAAAAAAGTGTCAAAACCATACTTATTTGTTAGTAAGAGGGCTATGGGGCAGGGCTTTTCTAGAGAGGAGTTGATGGGTAGTGATAATGATGCAAAAATAAGAAAAGAAAAAAAGAGCCAATGGAAAAATGTTTTAAAATATACGGAAGAGAACAGAAGGAAGTTCAGAAGGGGATGCTGACAAGCAGGGTAATTTTGTCACTACTGTGTTAAATTTAATATACCCTTTTAAAAAATATATCTATGTAATAGAAGTTCACAGTTCCATACACAATCCCCTTTCTCTGTTCTCTGTATGTTGAAATGCACATGTTCGCAGATATTTGTTATATATGTATAACAAATAATATAACAAACATAATTTTAAAAAATCTTTTAAAAAGAATGTCTGCAAGGCTAATGCCCAGAAGAAGCTGAAGCTAGCTAAGAATATTAAAGAGAGAAGAAAAGGCTAGAGGTAGTGCTATTCTGAGTGAAAAGGTTCAAAGAAGAAAGAGGATCACTGCTACTCTGGATGAATGAGACAGTAAGACCAGGGAACACAGAGAAGGCAGAGTTGTAGGATTCCTATGCTGCTTCTGTTTTCTAGAACAAGGATAATGATTTTCAGGATGGAAAGGACAGAAGAAATGTGGCTAATAGGGACTTGATGCCTAAGACAAGGATACAGAGAGCAAGAGAGTACCAAGCTCGTCTTTGTTTAGGCCAAGTCACCCAGATGAGATAAACTATTTCCTTGGGTGCTGAAAGAACTGGTTGATATACTTGAGAACCCCTATCCAAGACCTTGGAAAGACAATGGAGTGTGAGAAAGGCACTATGGAATTGTAGAAAGGCAAATGTCTCAATTTCCAGAAAGAAAAGAGAGTAGAGATTCCTGGGGAAATTCTAGAACTTATTTATCATGAGAATGTTTGGTAAAAAAGGTAATTGTGATCACAAAGAGCCACTCTGTGTCCATTAAGAACAGATCATTCCAAATTAATTTCATCTCTTTTTATGACAGTGGTTCTAGACTCAAATATCTGGAGAATGTTTCAGATAGTTTACCTAGATTATGTAAGCAAATCATTTGTGCTATTCTTAAAGAAAAAATGGAGATACGTAGGCTAGGCAATAGAGTACCATTAGGTAGATTTGGAATTGATCAAATAAAGAGCAGTCATTAATAGTGAAATGTCAGCTTGAAAAGAAGACTTAAGTAGAGTGACCCAGGGATTTCCATTTGGCTCAATGGATCAGATAAATGTATAAATGGTCTGCTTATTAAATTTGCAAATGACAAAAAGAGAGGTAGAATATGTAATGTGCTGAATAACAGCATTTAAAAATTTTTTACAGGCTAAAATATTCTATTAATATAATAAAATAAAATTTAATGAGGATAAATGTCAATTCTGGGACATAAAAACAGATTGTACACAGGAAAGAGCTAATCTTTTCAAGGGATTAACACCTCCTTAACAAAAGAAAAAATTCAGACGATATTAGCTAGGTTCTTATAGGATATATCCTATAAACTTGGATTCAAATAATCAAGTTCAAGATTATAAATTAGAAGAGGTGCTGCTAGAGAACAATTAGTTGAAAAAGATCTGGTGGTTTAAATGAACTGGAAGCATAATATATAAGCCCATAGTAAGATAAGGCTGTTCAAAAAAAAAGGCCAAGAATAGGCAAGATTGTAGAATAAAGGTAGGGACTTGCCTGAATTCTCCCAAATTCCCCTCCAACGTTTAAATAACACTTCAAAACAAATTCTGAGCAGCAGAACCAACAAATGGATGAAGTGAAACAATTTTCCAGCACAAGACAACTTAGAAGGTCAGAAGGAAAGGTCTGTCTCCCTGGGGCAAGAGTACAGCACAGTCCAGCACAGGCTGCACTCTGGCAAGCCAGCAGCAGGTCTTGGAGACAACTGAATCTATGGTGTCAGCTTCTGGAGTTCTCAGTCCACAAACGGTAAGGGAGTTGGACTACTGGTCAGAGAGAGAGAGACCCTGTGCTGGCACTGGGATCAGGACTCTCTTGTATTGCCCATAAATGGAGCCAGATCACAATCCCAGGGAGAGAAAGAGCACTAGCAGTAGAACAATTCCAGGATAGAAAAGAATGCTTGTGGTTCCTCACAGACCCAGAGCACAGGCCAGGAGAGCAGTAACCAAACCTCTCTTTAGATCATACCACCTTGAAAGAACTGAAACCTTACAGATTCCCCAGAACTAGTTCTGAAAATAATGGCAGAAAAAAAAAACCCCTGAAGTTTGGGATAGTGCCCCCTCCACCCTAGGAGTGGAGTCCAACTTTGACATAAATTTAAAAGTCAAGAAATAGGCTAGAAAATGAGCAAGCAACAACAACAAATTATCTGATCATAGAAACTTACTATGGTGACAGGGAAGAACAAAACACAAACTCAGAAGAAAACAACAATGTCAAAACAGTTACATGCAAAACCTCAAAGAAAAATGTGAATTGGTCTCAGGCCCCCCCAAAAATTAATTTCTGGAAGAGTTCCCAGATCAAGGAAAAAATATTACAAGTAGCCAGAAGGAAACCATTCAAATATCATGGTGCCACAGTCACAATAGCATAAGATTTAGAAGTTTATACATTAAAGGATCAGAGGGCTTGGAATATAAATATTCCAGAGGGCAAAGGAGCTAGGAAAAGGAATCACCTACCCAGAAACACTGAGCATAATCCTTCAGGGTGAAAAATGGAAATTCAATGAAATAGAGGACTTTCAAGCATTCCTAATGAAAAGACCAAAGCTGAATAGAAAATCTGACTTTCAAATAAGATTCAAGAGAAGCATAAAAAGGTGAACAAGAAAGAAAACTCATAAAGGATTCAATAAGATTAAACTGTTTCTATTCCTACATGGGAAGATGATACTTGTAACTCCTAAGAACTTTATCATTATTAGGGCAGTTAGGAGTATACATAGACAGAGGGCAGGTATGAAATTGAATATGATGCAAGTATAACTAAAAAAAGTAAAAATAAGGAGTGAGAAAGAAGAATACACTGAGAGTAGAGGGGAAAGAAGGATAGAATGGGGTAAATTATCTCACATAAAAGAGGCACAAAAGAACTTTTACAGTGAAGGTAGAACAGGGTAGAGTGGCGAGGACAGGCAATGCTTGAACCTTACTTTTACTGGAATTGGCTCAAAGAAGGAATAACATAGATACTTGGTTGGGTATAGAAATAAGTCTTACCCTACAGGGAAGCAGGAGGGGAGGAGGATAAGAGAAAGAAAGGAGGAGCTACTACAAAGACAGGTTGGGGGAGACAGTGGTCAGAAGCAAAAAACCAAATGCCCTCTTAGAGTATATTAAGAGAAGGATGGTGCCTAGGGCTAGGGGGGTAGCAGTCCCACTGTGCTCCTGTCATGGGCAGGACCCAAAGTACTGTTTTCTATTCTGAGCACAACACTACTAAGTTGGAGAGTATACAGAGAAGAGCAACAAGGACTGATTGAAGGTAATAGGGATGTTTTGCCTGGAAAAGAGAAGACTTAGTGAAAATATAACAGTTGTCTTAACGTGTGTAAAGCACCACCAAATGGAAGACCTGTCATTTGTCCCAAAGGGCAGAACTAGGACAAATGAGTGGAAATCAAATCTGCTCAATGCTCTCACAAATCTGCAATGAGTCTTTACCCCGCCACGAAAAAAAAAGACAATGTGTGATGTGTGATGTGTGATGTGTGATATGTAAGAAGTCTGAGCTTGTGCTTCACTCTAGAAGTCCTGTTACAAAGGAAAAACACTGTGACAATTGGAACTACCCAAAATGGAATGGACTCCTTGGGAATGTGATGGGTTCTTCTGTCCTGAAGTCATTTATCACCTACGTCACAGAGAAGATTCTAGGTCAGGGACAAGATAGGCAAGACAGTTTCAGGTCCCTTCCTACTCTGAGATAATGGGGCCATGGTTTTGTGAATCTTATTTAATAGGTAATATATGCCTAAATATGCCTAAATCCCTTCTTCCAGTCAGAGAGGTGGTGGACTCCAGTTACCACCTGAGACATGATAGATTTTGGACATAAACAATGCAGGAAATTGTTAGGCTGATTGTGCATATTTGTTACATGTTTTTCTTTTTCAATGGGGGTAGTGAGTGAAAAGTGAGAAACTGTGGATTTTCATTCAATGAAAAAATGTAATTAAAATTAAACATGTATGTATATGTGTGTATGTGTGTATATATATATATAAAGTTAAATTACCTCAAGGTCATCAAGTGAACGAGTAATACTAAATCTCTTGGATCTTCCAAATGATCTCCGAGTAGAGGTACGCTGTGGAATATGAGTCAAACCAATCCCCAGTCCAAACTTTGAACCCTAAAAGCAAAAGAGAAAAGTTTTTTTAGTTATTCTCTAGGAACTTAAAATTTCAGTTTCATCATAGATTTAGGACTCAAGAAGAACAAGAGGAAAACAACTGAGTAGCTCTTCTGTGAAGGAGTGAGAATAAAACCCTGCCCAGAATTACTGGAGAGGAGAAGGCACCAAGAGTCTGCAATGCCTGCCAAGGGAGGGAACACCCACACTCCTGAAGTCATGACAACCATCAGGTTAGAGCTACATCACCCCAAGCACAATAGATCTCCTTCACAGATGGGTTTTTGGGAGCTTTATAAATGTCACATTAAGTTAAGGAAATCACCTTAAGATGGGAACTAAAATCTGAATCTCAAATCATCTCAGATACATACAAATAACTACTAGTTCTTACATTTCTTCTTTCCCTCCAGTGAAATTTCCATGATTTATTATTTCGGAAATTTAGACTGTTTACCAAAATAAAGTCTAAATGGGTGTACGATCTAGGTATAAAGGTTGATATTATAAGCAATCTGGAAGAGCAAGTAATCAGTTTGCCTGTCAGATTTATGGAGAAGGGAAGATTTTATGACCAAACAAGGGTTAGAGAGCATTATGAAATGCAAAACGGATAATTTTGATTACATTAAATCAAAAAGTTTCTGTGCAAATAAAGCCAATGAAACCAAGATTAAGAGGGAAGTGGAAAATTGGGAAAGAATTTTTATAACCAGTCTCTGATAAAGGCCTAATTTCTAAAATATACAGAGACCAAGTCATATCTATAAGAATACAAGTCATTCCCCAATTGATAAGTGGTCAAAGGATATAAACAGGCAGTTTTCAGAGGAAGAAATTAAAGATATCTATAAGCACATGAAAAAATGCTCTAAATCACTATTGATTAGAGAAATGCAAATCAAAACAACTCTGAAGTACCATATCTCACTGGTCAGATTGGCTAAGATAACAAAACAGAAAAATGATGAATGCTGGAGAGAGTGTGGAAAAATCGGAACACTAATGAATTGCTGGTAGAGTTGTGAACTGATTCAACCATTCTGGAGAGAAATCTGGGACTATACCCAAAGGGCTATAAAAAAGTGCATACCCTTTGACCCAGCAATACCATATCTAGGGCTGTATCTCAAAGAGACCATAAAAATGGGAAAAGGACCCGTATATACAAAAATACTTATAGCAGCTCTTTTTGTGGTGGCAAAGAATTGAAAATCAAGGGGATGTCCATCAATTGGGGAATGGCTAAACAAGTTGTGGTATATTAATGTAATGGAATACTACTGTGCTATAAGAAATAAGAAGCAGAAAGACTTCATAATAACCTGGAGAGACTTATATAAACTGATGCTGAGTGAGAAGAGCAGGACCAGGAGAACTTTGTACACATTTACAGACACATCATATCTTGATGACTAACTTTGATAGACTGGGCTCCTCTCAGCAATGCCAGGTTATAAGACAACTCCAAAAGACTCATGATGGAAAGGGATATCCATATCCAGAGAAAGAACTACAGAGTCTGAATGCAGATGGAAGCAAACTACTTGCTCTTTCTCTTTTTTGTTTTGTTTTGTTTCTTCTTTCTCATTGTTCACTCCATTAGTTATAATCCTTCTTTACAACTTGACCAATGTTTAATGTGAAGGTATTTGTAGATCCTATATTTGATTGCATGCTGCCATGGCGGGGCGGGGAGAGGGAGAAAAGGGGAGGGGAGAAAATTTGAAACTCAAGGGATTATGGAACTGAATGCTGTGAACTAAAAGTAAATAAATAAAATTTTAAAAGGTTAAAAAAAAAAGAAATTTAGAAGAATAATTTAGGAAACCCAAAGCCAAACCCCTCTCATCCTAAAGGGAAAACAAGGAACACAAATGTCTACTTACCTTCAAAGGCAGCTTTATTAACTTTTATCAAAAACAGTCATAGCTTTCTTTCCAAATGCCCCAGCTCAAATTTTTCTTCTCTGCCTGCTACAGCCATTTGACTTTGGTCACTTTGTTTGCCCTTACTTCATTTCTGACAAGAGTTACAAATAATGTGCTTTTCAGGTTACCTAACCAATAATTAAGTCATGCTCTTGTAGAATGCCTCCCATGTCGTTTGACAGCTGAAAACCAAATTCATCCTGAGACTCGTAAGGGAAGAGCTGTCTGAAATGATCTCCCAACTACAAGTATCTTCATTGTCCGAAATTCTCTTGTACTTAAGGTGTGTGTACATTTTGTACATTATTATTCATGTGCATGTTGTCTCTTCTAACAGAACGTAAACTCTCTGAAGTCAGAGATTGTTTCACCTTTGTCTCTGTATTCTCAGCACCCAACATAGTACCTAGAACATGTTTAGTCATTTTCAGTCATGCCCAACTCTTCATGGTCCCATTTGGGATTTTCTTGGCAAAGATGCTAGAGTGCCATTTCCTTCTCCAGCTCATTTTATACATGAGGAAATTGAGGCAAACAGGATTAAATGATTTGCCCAAGATCACATAGCTAGTGAGTGTCTGAGGCCAGATTTGAACTCATAAAGATGAATCTTCCTGACTTCAGGTCTAGCACTCTATCCACTGGGCCACCTAGCCAACCCTACCTAGAACATAAGAGATGCTTACTGAGTGGGTAATTAAAGTGAATTAAGTCTGGAAAGGTGGTCTGAAGTCAAATTTTGAAGGGTTTGAAATGTTAAGGGGAAGAATTTTTGTTTTATCTCATAGGCAACAGGGAACCACTGCAGCTTTTAGAACAGGAGAGTGATATGATCTAAAGCTGTGCTTTAGGAATATCCATTTTGGTCACCAGGAAAGATGGATTGGTGAGGAGAGAGGCTAGAAACAAGGAGACCAATTAAGAGACTACTCAATAGCTTGGTTGAAATTTGATAAGGGTCTGAGCTACGCTGATGGTTTTGTGAGTAAGATCAACAAGACTTGGCAACTGATTGGCTATGGGTGGTGAGAGAAGAATCAAGGATAACTTGTAGGGTTTGAACCTGATTGACTAGAAAGATGGTGGTGAACTCATTAGAAAAGGGGAAATTTAGAAGAGAGGTAGGTTTAATGGGAAAGAAAATGGGCTCTGTTTATGACATGATGAGTTTGAGATCCCTACAGGATATCCAGGAGAACATGTCCAATAGATGGTTAATGATGTGGGACCTAGAATTCAGGAGAGAGATAAAGGTTGGATGTGTTGACTTAGGAGTCATGTGCATAGAGGAAAGATCATTGAATAAGCTTAAAAACTACTAAGATCAGCTAGAGAGTACCTAGGGACCAAACTGCTCCCAAGTTTCCAATTAGAATCCAGGTATGATGATACTTCTGCTACTGCTGACTTGCTGATAAAACCTGCTTAAGTGTATAGCATTTGTCACAAAACTGCAAGTACGCTCTCTTAAAAAACAAAACAAAACAAAATACTTTTGGACCATTCATTCATTCATTTGGATATCTGTACACTTACCATGAGCAAAGCACTGTACTAAATACAAATAAGGGAGCTCCTGCCCTCAACAGAGAACAGTAGGAAAGATCAATCAGACCAGTTTTCAGCAAAGTAGAATGTGACAATGCACATGGACAAAGGGCTATGGGAGTTCAGATCAAATTACTTTTGGCTTGAATAAAGGAGGGAAGAATCAGGGAAGACTTTATGGGGATGACATCTGAAATGGAACTACAAAGATAAAAGGAGAATTGAGCAGCCCAACGCAGGGGGTTAGAAATTGCAGGTGGAATGAACAATGCAAGCAGAAGCACAGAGGAAGGAAAAGATGGTTACAGAATGGTGAGTATAATTTAGGTTAGCAGAAGTGTAAGGTGTATAAAAGGGAGCTAGGATGAAAGGTGGTTGGAAAGGCATACTGAGGTCAAGTTGTAAAAGACCTTCAATATAAGGTAAAGGAATGTAGACTTTGCTCAGTTGTTAGTGTACTCTCCCTCTTCAAGTTATTCCATATTTATGTATTCATTTACATGTCCTGTTATGAGTCCTTTTACTTCTTCTTTGATCTCTTTGGAGTATAGTCCTGGGATATAGTTACAAATTGCTTGAAAGAATAGCTATATCAATTCTTAGCTCCACCAACAGAGCATCATTGTGCCTGTTTTCCCATAGTACCTCCAACACTTGTCATTTTCAGGAGCTCACATGGGGAAAGAACAGCAAGAAGGACAATATTGCTGAATCATATATTATACAGAAGGGAGAAAAGTGTAAGAAAACTGGGAATGTAGGAGGGGGCCACGTTGTGAAGGACTTTAAGAACTAAAGAGAAGATTTTACATTTGACCCTGGAGGTGACAGGTAACCACTACTGTTTATTGAGGGGAAGAGGGAGGTGCCATGGTCATACATACACAGGAAAATCACTGGTATCTGAATGAAGAATGGATTGCAATAGTGAAGGATTTGAAATAGGAAAACCAATTAGAAAGTTATTGCAATAGTCCAGGTTTAAGGTGATGAAGGTCTGCACCAATCTGGCAGCTACATGAGTGAAAAGAAGAATATATAAATGTGAGCTGATATGAAGACAGAAACAATAAGATTTGGCAACAGATTGTACTCAGTATTAAGGAGGAGTCAAAGATGATGCCAAGGTTGAAAGCCTGGGTTATTGGCAGGGTGGTGGTACCCTCAAAAGTAACAGTGAAGTTGGCAAGAAGGTAATGTTTGGGGATAACAATAATGAGTTGTTTGGAACATGTTGAGTTTGAGGCATCTAAGGAACATACAGTTCAAGATGTCCAGGAGGAGTTGGTAAAACAAAACTGGAGTTTAGAAGAGAGGTTAGGGCTAGATAAGTAGGTTGAGTGGTCATATTTTTAGAAACATCTGAACCCATGGGAGCTGAGGGAATCACTAAATGAAATAGTACAGAGGGAGGAGAAAAGGGAGCCCAGGACAGACCTTTGGGGAGGCAACCTATGATTAGTAGATGCAACCTGGATGAAGATCCAGCAAAGGAACCTGAGAAGAAACAATCAGGCAGGCAAGAGAAAAATCAGGAGTGAGAAATTTCACAAAAATTTAGAGGGGAAAATTGATAGTGTCAAAGTCTATAGAAAGATGAAGAAGTATGAGGACTAAGAAAAAGTCATTCAATTTAATAATTAGGAGATCATTGGTAACTTTAGGGGGAGCAGTTTCAATTGAATTATGAAGCTGGAAGACAGATCACAGAGGATTTAGAATTCAATGAGAGGAAAAGTTGAGTGATCCAGTATAGGGATTTCTCACAGAGTTTAGCCATGAAGGGGAAGAAAGATATAAAATGGTAGCTAGAGGGGATAGCCAGATCAAGTGAAGACTTTTTTTAAGGACAGAGAAGACATGTGCATGTTTGAAAGCAGGAAAGAAGCAGCCAGTAGATAAAGAGCAATTGAAGATTATCGAGAGAGTGAGGATGATAGAGTGGGCAGTGTGCTGGAAAAAAACAAGATGGAGGACAATCTAGGGGATGTATAGAGAGGTTTACCTTCGCAAGAAGGACCAACTTCTCCATCTGAGACATGGATGGAGATAGTAAGGGAAGAAAAACAAATGATGTAAGATTTTGTAAAAATCAATAATTTGTCTGATTAATTAAGACTGAAGCTGTTTTAATTGTACATAGTCATCTCTAGTCTGGGGTTGATTTTTGGCCTTTCCTCTAACAACTTAATGGTCTGACAATGCACAGAATGACTCCCATACTGGTAACCAGTTATTTCCTGCCTTATATGATATAGTCAGTCTCATTTCTTTTAATGTTTTGTAGTATTCATTACAACCAGTACCTTTCTAATTCTTTTCTCAAATAAAATATCCATAATATCTGAGTGGGAAGCTTCTGAGTAGACTACAACCTTTGGCCTCTTTTGTCTCTTATTCCTGAACTGTATTTCCACCTATTTTTTAAACTATCCTTCCTTATGCCTACCTAAATGTTGACTTAGTCTGAAGGATCAAGTTTGTCATATAATTTCTCTACCTCTTCATCTTTCTGTACAGATGTTGATACATACATAAGTTGAAATTACTTTTATGCTGGTCTTTTGGTTTATGCTTTTAATAAGTATTTTATGATAAGTTGGAAGTATCCATGAATCACATGGATTGAGTGAGTAAAGTATCACATGAAAGGATGTTTCTTATAGTCTTTGAACACAGAATGAAACCAACTCATTTATTTGCCTCACCAAGGGCGATCCATAAGGATCTTTCCATTTAGCTCAAACTTCCTTAGGTCTTCTGGTTTCATTTATAGCAAGAAGGTCAAAATTGATACGGTTCTGGTTTGGTTGATTTTTTTTTTGGAGGGGGAAAGGCAAGGCAATTAGAGTTAAGTGACTTGCCCAAAGTCACACAGCTAGTGAATGTGTCAAGTGTCTGAGGCCAGATTTCAACTCAGATCCTTCTTACTCCAGGGCCGGTGCTCTATTCACTGTGTCACCTAGCTGCCCTGTTCTGTTTCTTCAGTAGTATGCTAACTCACTGGACAGTAGACAAGAACCTCAATTTATATAACCAAGAGTTAAAGTAACATTTGTTGACAATCTAAAACTATTTCTTAAGGCCCCATGCAAATTTTCTTCCCCCTCTAGCTCTGTAACCATAGAAACAGAAGGCCAATGTACAAAACT
Organism: Pseudochirops corinnae; assembly: GCA_028646515.1. Lineage (NCBI taxonomy): Eukaryota > Metazoa > Chordata > Mammalia > Diprotodontia > Pseudocheiridae > Pseudochirops > Pseudochirops corinnae. The sequence goes on from CM053592.1 coordinate 141,730,372, forward strand.
ATGGGCCATTTTAAAGTTGATTATTGCTGGTGTTGTTTCACGGGTTCATATAGACAAATGACATGATACTTTCTTGTACTTAGCCAGTCAGGTACTCAGAGTATCACCAGTAACAGATGCAAAGTCTGCTAAAGTTCGTGCTTTGCTAGAAAGGAGAACTCAGGATCATCTCACACAACAGGCATAATATAATAATACCATTGTAATGCACCAAAAACCAGTATGTTACAAAACTCATAATAATATTTTTAAGCCCATCACTCATTTACAACATTGGTCATATGGAACTGCCTTCTGGGAATGTGGTTTTGCCTAATACTGCCTTTTTCTCAAACCCAATCAAAGACATTAGTTAAAATATACTTATTTCATGACCATTTTTTAGAAAGGAAGACCATCAAGGACATCTTCTAGCCTTATCCCCTCTGTCACCTACCCAGACCCAACCTTAACTTCTTTATTCAACCTTATTCTCTTCAATCAATAACTAGCCTTGTTCCTACAAACATCCACAATGCCTAACCTCATTCTCTCTCTCTCTCTCTCTTTCTCTCTCTCCCCCTCCCTCTCTCTCCTTCTCTCCCTCCCTCCTTTCCTCCTCTCCCATCTATGTGTAAAGCATAGTGTGTCATAGGCAGAGGCATTTTTATCTGAACAAAGCCTAAGAAAGGTGATAACTGCAGGTACACAATAATGGTAGTAGACTTGTCTGGGAAGACTGAATGTGATGTAGAACAAAAGACAATAGGGGCCTTTGACCAGGCAGTCACAACCACTAATCCTTTTCTTTGGATAAAGGAAACATCTACAGCACCAGACTCCCACTGAAGTCTGATGCAGGGATGTGTACTGCAAGTCTATACCAAAAAAAAAGTCAGTGGCTGACTTTTTTTTTTACAAGTTTCATTATATGTATAGAATTTAGTCTAATGAGTTTAAAGAAAAAACACTCTGCTTTACTTTGTATTTTTTATTTTTGGAGGGGGGAAGGCAGGGCAGTTAGGGTTAAGTGACTTGCCCAAGGTCACATGGCTAATAAATGATACGTATCTGAGGCCAAACTTGAACCCAGGTCCTTCTCACTCTAGGACCAGTGCTCTATTCACTGGGCCTCCTAGCTGCTCCAAAACTCTGCTTTAGAGGTTCAATCATGAGGGAAGGGCTCCTAGAAGTAGCCCTGAAGAAAGAAAAATGAGAAACTTTGTTTTAAGTGACCTCAGACAGTCCCTTTCAGCTCTCAGATTCAATGATTCATTAATTGTTACAAAAAAGTACCAAGAAGGGAAGATTATTTTTGCCAGAATTTTGGCCTCTCAATAATTAAAAATCTGTCCTTGACATATGTCACTTGTCTGACGGTTTTTTTTTAAACTCATCTATGAAATGTCTTATATATACATTTCATGGTACATTTTAAAATTACTATATTTGTGTTTCTATACCAGAATATGAAAATATCAGTGAATAAAAACAAAAACAAAACAAAAAAATACTAACATATGGAGGTCTTTCTTCCTCATGTCTTTCTGGAGCAATGTCAGATAATAGTAATAATAATCCTTTATATTCACATTGTACTTAACTTTATGAAGAACTTTGACGGAGCATGGTACAGTAAAAGGAACACTGAATCTGGCACTAAAAAACCTGAGTATGAAGCCTGGCTTTTCTGTTTACTACTTGTGTGACCCCAGACAAGTAATTTAACCTCTCTTGACTTCAGACCTCAGTTTCCCCATCAGTTCATCAGTTGCTGGTATCTTTCCTTCTGAAGGGGGCTGCTGAGGTCTTGTAATGTTTTGGGGTGACTTTATCTTGAATCTCATCTGTTTGGGCACCTGGGTATGTGATAGCCTGTGGAAAGGCC